>OY293413.1:74029253-75229253 GCA_958502065.1 Chrysolina americana
CTAATAGTGGAATGATAAATACCTATTACCTGTAATAAAGTGCTGTGCTGTGAGAACTGAAGAAACCATTCTGAAGCCGGTAGCGTCCTGTCCATCAAAAAGAACACAAGTAAAAAACCTTACTAATAATTTCAAGGGTGACAATTCCATCAAGCCTTACAGAAGATACCATCTCACTGTTTTTCCAACGCATTTTCCAGTAATTGGAACTTTCTATTCTATTACCAAATAATAAACTTTTACGCAAACTTTCGTGCACACAACAAATGAAGTGACATCAGCATAATTTATTGAAAAGTACTCTTTATTAGCTTGTGAATGTAAGTATCAGAAACATTGTTCAATAATTAATTTCACTTTTGACAACTCAAAATATGTGCCTGCCCTCTGTACTGTGGGCTTCGCAATGCAATACATTTCACAAACAGAATGCTGTCATTAAAAATTAAAAGACCTGTGCGCCACCTGTGAGTGAGGTACGCAAGGTACACAAGTTTAGGAAGTATTGGAATATGATTATTATTTGAATATTGTTAATTGTATGAATTTTCAAAGTATCAATTGTTATTAAACACCAATAATAAGAAAGTCTGCGATTTTTAATTTCTAACCAAACAAATAATTGAACAACTGGGCCTATCTCGTCCCAGAGAGAGAGAGAGAGCCTAGCCAAATTTTTTATTAAAATTTAAATTACAAAATATGTCTAAAATATTAGATAATCATATTTTATTGATCACATTAATAACAATAAATATAAAAGTTATTTCCATCAGGAATATCCCCGTCGGGCCCTGTCTCCGGAGCCCCGATGTAACTGGAAGGCTCGCTAGTGTTTTATTAACCCCAGTAACCACTCCCCACGTCCGTAGGGTATGTGAATACTGGGTCCGAGAATCATGTGCCCTGGGTAGGTAGAGTGAACCAAGAATTACGGCCTTCTGCATTCGGCTATATTCGGCTACATTGCCATAACATGGCAAGCTGGTATGCTTTTTAAGATAGACAACAGTGTGTTCATCATTACACCAAGAACCCCTATTATCAGAACCACCATTTTAACAGAATGGTTTGGGTGAAGCCTGTGGAGTTCAAAGAGTAGATCTCGATATTCAGTTCATTTTTCCTCCTCTTTCCGGACGATGTTTGTTTTGCCTGGAGCTGAAAATTCAATGTCGAAAATCGTCCTACTTTGATCAGGCTTATTGGCTTATATTTTTCTGAAGGTAGGTAATTATTAGTTCCAGATGCAGCATTTCTCATTCTCCACAACGGACTCATAAAGCAATACCGGTGTCTCGTCAAATACCGTACGAGTGTCGTAGGTGCTAGTACAACATTCGTAGTGCAGCGTTATGCCTGTGGATATAGGCTCAGACCACATAAGTTGGATAAATTGTTAAAAAAAAATGTTTAAAATTGTTTTTTCCGTTAACCAGCTGTTATCCCCCTACGAACGACAGCCCTCAGAAGTCGAAACTTGTGCGAGCTAAGGATTAACGAGGTCTTACCTTCTAACGTGCAATTCCGAAGCTGACAACAAATGCATTTTGGTCTCAGCTGATCCCCTGAAGGCTGTACATCTAGTGTCAGGGACCTCTATACCAATCACGCGACTATGTCAAACGAGGGTGTTGAAGAAACCATATTGGCAGGCCATTATGAAACACTTAGTTTCCGACTTCAGCCCACTTGACCTGAGAAAAGCAAATGTCAGGTTTCTGGATAAACCAATTTCTTCATTGTTCTTGAAGAAGACCCCATGCATTCGCTTATCCTTATGTAGCAGTGGGAGCCTCTCACTATTGACAGCTTTGACGTAGGCTTTTTGCTAAACGGGTTCCAACTCGGGTTGGTTCGTTCAGAGTCGAATACGAGACCGAGTTCATCGGCTGCACGGGTTGCTGCCTTGAAGAGAAATGCTCCAGTCCCTGCTTTTTCAAGATCGTGTGAAATAAACGTTACTGTTATTATTATTATCTGAAAAATATCAAGTTTTCCCTACGAAGTTTGTTGAAATGCTGAGCATGGAATAGATCACCCTATATGCTAGAAAACTAGAGAAATTCCAATTAAAGGTGACTCAGGGCCGGTTTTTTTCAATGTCCAGTTAAGAGTCGTTGCTAGCTGGCTGGCGGCTAATAGTCCTCGGGCTCATTACCAGGAGAAATTTAGTTATTCACCTACCGTTGGGACTTCGTTAATCTGTTCTTCAATTCAAGTTGGACCACACGCTATATACAAAAATCCTCGATAGTATGTAGGGGAGACTAGGGAGGCTTGATACACCCAACACTCAATCCAAAATAACTAAAAAAATATTCATCGTACAAATTCTCTAAATGGGTACCCACACAACTGAATGAATTGCAGTCAATTTCGGATACTTCACAGATTTCAGTTCAGAATGTGCATGGAGTTAACTGTTTTACTAAAATATGCAAAGTGTATCAGTCCTCCCATAGTGAGGGAGCTTTGATACAATATATGGGAGCTTTGATACGTGACTAGGTTTTTACAATTATTATAGACATTACTTTATTTAGAGCGGCTTTTACCACTTAAAGTTTTGAATTTTGAATAATCTAAATAATCTAGTTAGCACTTTAAATTTTTGTGGGTAAGGGTGACTCTAAGTAAACCCGACAAATTATTTACAAAACATTTTTTATTCTTGAAAACATTATGAACTACTATGCAAAACTTTTACAGAACATTATTGTATTTTGAAAAATTAATGGGAAATTTCAACTTTTTGAAGATCTGGCAGTTCCGCACATAAAACTCGTTGGTGGTACTTTAATGACATCTTCCTCGGGCACAAAAAATTCATCTTTTACATCAGGATATACAAAATGGAGAGCAGCTTTTTTGGGATGCATAAAATTTATAACATATTCATCCTCGACTTTTTGTAAGACTTGGCCAATGTAGTATGCTATTGTCTTTTTTGTGGCAAATCATAGTAGCACGTAATTATTTTCATTTACTACACCTGCAACAAAATTTTCTTCTTCTATTTCTTTCTCAACTTGTTTATCTATATCAGTGAGCTTATCAGATGATCCGTCGAATTTTCGCTCCTCCGATGTGTCAGAATCTTCTTCAACAATATTCTTCTGTTTCTTGTTCATTTTACCTTTGTTTTTGTCTTATTTACTGTATCGTGCACAATTTTTCTTTTTAAGTTCTTTTTATATTGCGCTCCCTGTTTCTTTCATTCCGACCTCTTTTCATGCATACGTTAATTTCCTCCATGTTAGGTGTGTCAGTTAGAATTTTAGTTATTGTGGGTTTCCTGCTTGAGCTGTACTGTTTTCTTGGCGGGGCCTGAGGAAGTGGTCGTATACTCTCAAGCGTCTTCTCATGTGTAATCTGTCCAAAATCAGATTACAGTGTATGGTATGTATGAACTGAAGTTGATGGTGTGTGTGATGTTCAACAAGTATGCTATTCAGTAAGTGAAAGAGCTAATTCAGGCGATGTTACTGTTCTATTTTTTTTTCTTTTTCCATTTGAATGGCATCTGAAGTGATAAGAAATATTATTGTTTGAATGCCACTATTACGGGAGGCATGATACATGTATCAGGTCTCTCTCACATAACATGTTTCAAGCCTCCCTAATGTGGATTAATTTACAAAACATATAAGGAAAGCTCTAATTATATTGCGAATCTAAATCATATGATAAATCAAATCTCAATCTATATATTTTCACATATAAATTGAGTAAACAGTATATTCTGAAACAGTTGTCTGCAAAAGATTTACACTTACCTTTACAAAATGTACAAAATATGTAACCAATAACGAATTTTTGTCACCGACAAGTTATCTTTGCGCCTATCGAAAACAAACTAATATTAAGTGTAACGGCCACGTGCAAGGACTCAGCTGTTGCCAAATCTAGTGGTGGCGAAATATTTTAGGCGGTTGATTTAAACGTGTATCATACCTCCCACAATATCAAGCCTCCCTAGTCTCCCCTAGTCCAATTCGACATTGAGAGCAGATATACGAAATCTCAGAAGTTGGGTAATCTTTCCTTTTCTCCAGGTACTGGGCCCGAGGACTATCAACTGTTAGCCATCTAAGTGAGACTTTCAACTGAACATTGTAAAACTGGTCCTCAGTGATAGTAATTTATGTTACTAGATAAGTAACCAGTATATAATGTTATTCAAGATACTGAATAGCATGTCTTTCATTTCACAAATATCCTCGTCAGTATTTCGTTAAAGTCATATCAATTCTTCGAGGATGAACTTTCCACGATCCTCGAATAAAATTCTGCTAAAAGCCTCATCAGTCTCGGTAGCTTAAAAAAAACGCGCCTCTGATATGAAAGTTATATCTATATCTGTCCACTATACCGTGAATTTTGGCAGCGAGCATATAAATTTCGCAAGATCTCCAGAACTCACTTTTACTGATAACTTCTGATGGCTTAGAGTAGCGCTCTTTCAATAACTGCAGTAATAAGTATTTCCGATGACCTACTTGAAATACGTATCATTTTGCACTATGAACTAGCACAGAAAATATTAGCTATTTCACACTACTGTGAAATGAAATATTTCCTCGCATTGCGATTGGTGCGATTACCTAATAGTTAATTAAGTACTCTATATTTAGGCAGTTGTGACAATGACATATATCTACAAATAAATTCATGACATTAGTGAGTGTCAGTGTGTTGATATTTAATAAGTAGATCCCTAATTGTGTAATTTTTTTCAAAGTTTTCTGGTGGATAAGGATGACAGATTTTTCATCAATTACCAGCAAGGTGCCTCTCAGTTTGTAGGAATAAACAAGTGTGGTACAATGCCCAAAGAAATCGCTGCATCCTTGAAATTACCAAACCCAGAAAGCTACACTGATCATTCATTCAGGCATTCTTCAGCAGTGGATATTGGCAGTGACTTATTGGCCCTGAGAAGACATGGAAATATCCAATAAATATACCGATTCTCTAGAACATGCAACAACCTGCACAGCGAAATTACCATCAAGATTATTTGCATCTCATTCAGAATCACAATCAGTCCCTACTGCGAGACCATCAACGAGTACTAAAGTATTGGAAACTAATAATATTAGAGAAAAATTAACAGTAGAAAAACTCAAAGTTTAATAAAAGAAAATAATCATTTTCCATTAAATAACTGTTCATATATTACAATCAAACCAAATTGTATCTGAATATTTTTGTTGAATATTCAATAAAATTCGTACTTTTTGTGTAATACATCTACATCTTTCGTAAATGCTTCTTCTGTTAATTCATTTGGTATTATGGACAAGTGATATGAATCACGCTAGATCTCGTGGAAATAAATATATTTTTCCTTATCGAGATGCATCAAAAAATTATTTATGTGCTGAATTTAAAAAAATACGGTTTTTCGTCATCTTTGTATCTTGAGAATGAATTATTTCTCAATAACGCTTTGTGGAAGGAGAGTTGTTTATTTTATCGAATTCCATCACATTCTAAGTTTCTGTAAAATTCTAAGCAACTTCATCGGGTGCCTAAGTGACCTCATAACCTGCATCGATGCAGAAATTGGCGAATTTCTCAAAAAACGGTTGCCCCTAAGTTCATTGAGCATTTATAATTTTTTGTTGAAAATAGGTATAATTGTTATCTCCGTCAACCAGCTGCACACCCTAAGAGTACAACCCTCAAAAGTCTTCGAAAAACTTGTCCGAGCTAAGGAAGACGCAGCCCTTACTTTTTAACGTGTGATGTCATGCACGAGACCGATGATCATGCTGGGAATCGAACCCATGACCCTTAGATTAAGAGACAAGAGCTCTACCATCATGACCATCACGATATGTTCAAAACTGTAACGAACTGGGGCTCCTTGGCACCGGTGAATCAACACCGACCACCAAAGGCGGGGCTTCATCGAGCGGCTGCCTCAGCCTCTAGTGTGGGTCCGTTTGATAGGGCTCGACTAAGTTTAGTGAGGGTTTGGTGTGAAAGGAAACACTCGTGGAGTAGTTGAAAAAAAATCATACAATATATTCGATTATAAGCTTTAACAAAATGCTACACATATATACTAAAACAATCAGCTCGATTTACAACCTAGCACATGAGAAGGAGCTCAACATGAACCCTGTGGTAACGTTGTACGAAGCGCTTATCCTCTAAACGTACAAACGTTACAAGCAAATACTCGGTTCGGCAAAGATATCCAAAGGTAAATTACACTTATTATCTAGTAGGATCCGATCAAGTCATTATATTATAGAGAGGGTCAAACACATATCAACAACTTGAGACATAAGCCTATTCACAAATAAATCAAAGTATAAGCAACCATTATTTCAGAGGGGGTTAGACGTTCCTGGACATTTGGGTCACGCACGGCGAGGTCAACGACACACCGGAATATACCTTACCTAAGCATGCACAAATAAACCATACCACAATAAACTCCATTATTTAAAGCAATACACAAAATATATATATATATATATATATATATATATATATATATATATATATATATATATATATATATATATATACATATATATATACACTCTAGACAGAATCTACATCAGATCGTTAAAGTTTACACAAATCAGATTACAATCAACAATGTTGAATGGTGCATAACCATCAACTGCATGTAACCTTCAAACATTTCAGCAAATAAACAGTATACACCACACATATTCTATTAACCTAGACCATCTTGTTCATAAAATGGTAAAATATCAAATATCGGTTATCCGAAACAATCGCCACTCAATGACCGATATCAGAATACCGCATATTTTCTAGTTAATAAATTATTCTCCATTCATAGATAACACCACTTAAACTAGGTTGAACGTTCGGAGGATATGTAATCTAACTTACTGAATGCGAAATGCATCTTCTGCCTTATCGGTCCTTATTTAAATAGACCGGGAAACGAGTGTTCGAAATTAGGAAATCTTCGCATTTCTCGAATGATGGTTGTCGCAAAGTAAATATTTTCGCGCGGAAGGATATCTATAGCAGAATGGTGGCTTTTTCGTCACTATCGGCATAATAAGCTGCAGTTGTTATCGAAAACCATTCTTTTCCACGACTTATGTATTTCACCAATAACTACACTTTATCTATTTTCTCAATCTCGACATGTTCACTCGTGGACCAAACCATTACAACATCGGAGCACTTGATTGCGTGGAAAGTACATTTGAACTTGTTGAATAATTCTGATTTCGGCTTATATACGTTTCGCAAAAGTCATTAAATCTCTTTGAAGATGTTGCCAACAAGCACGTGCATTTAATGAGTTGTCGCGATTCATGCAATGACCCTTTGTAATGAGGGATCATTCCATAGCAGATTGGGTACTTTCAATAGAAACAATAAATCCGACCACCAAAGGCGGGGCTTCATCGAGCGGCTGCCTCAGCCTCTAGTGTGGGTCCGTTTGATAGGGCTCGACTGAGTTTAGTCAGGGTTTGGTGTGAAAGGAAACACTCGTGGAGAAGTTGAAAAAAAATCATACAATATATTCGATTATAAGCTTTAACAAAATGCTACACATATATATATATTAAAACAATCAGCTCGATTTACAACCTAGCACATGAAAAGGGGCTCAACATGAACCCTGTGGTAACGTTGTACGAGGCGCTTATCCTTTGAACGTACAAACGTTACAAGCAAATACTCGGTTCGGCAAAGACATCCATTAAATCCTTCTCTGGTCTTCCTTCTAGACCTATCACAAGTGAGTTGTAACTGTCAGGTAAGCTACAAAGTATAAATGATACAATAAGATGTTTAGCTATGTTTTCTCCCAGAGTTGTCAATTGATGCACTAAATCCATAATGAGACATATATGTTCCTCCATATTACCATTCTCAGCCAAAGTGATGCAACAGAGTCTTTTCAATAAGAATATCTTACTTGATAATGTTGATTTTTCGTGACATTCTGCCAATGCTTTCCATACTTCCTTGGCTGTTTTACAGTTTTTGATATGTATCACCTGATTGTCTTCAACCATCAATCCAATAGTTGCTCTCGCTCTCCTATCCTGAATAGTCCACTGATCCGTTACTGAAACTGGAGGTTCTTTGGAAATGACATCCCACAAGTCTTCCATTTTATACTTCCAGACTTGATAATTTCTATTGCTCAACTTTGTTAAAACGAATTTTGAACTTTCCTCCATTTTGTCGCAATATACTTTTCCAGACAATAACTTATTCATTCTTTGAACTGTCTGGGCCCATATCCTATTCAATACTCAGATACTCTGCTAATTGAACAATATTTTTTTTTTCAGATGACAAATTTTTATTGAATAAAAATAATTCAAAAACTTGTCCTCTAAAAAAACTTTATTGTTCAATTAGCAGAGTATCTGAGTATTCAATAGTACTTGATGAACACCCTGTGTGTATCTTTCCCAGTATTCATCAAGGTATTCATCACACACCGAAAAACTTATACTTGAACTGAATACAAAAACTGTAGACTATGAAGGTATCAAAAATTAGCTATTGTCAACACGAATAATTTTTTCGTATATAATATAATCTTGCTCTCTTCAGGGAATCGTAGAGAACCTCAAATAATCTTATAGTAAAAGATAAATACAGGGGATGGATAATTCACAACTTTAGTATCCAGATAAAACCAATAAATCGTGGTGTCTCTAGAGATAACAGGATTACTGGGAAAATAAACAATACAATATCCCCTAATTATGTTTGTACATTAACCAGTATCCTCGGGATATTTGGTAGTGCTTAACGTGACTTTGATTTCGGTATCGAACAGCAAAGGGATTCTAAACTTTCAGTTATTAAACATCTATCTACGATGAGGGTTCGATAACCAAATCAGTAATATTGCTAGAACAAATTAAAGTTTTCAAATCATGTTGAGTAATCTCTCTTGTTTTGATAGCCTGAAAACTTATAAGCATATTCCCACATGGCCGATAATTATAGATAATATTCAGATATACTATCTCTCTTTTGAAATTGAATTGAACGATATGGATTCCCTTTTTTCTCTCAGTGATTTTTCCTTGTAGGGTGATATCACAAAAGATATTGATTTATATTCGACATATATACAGAGTAACCGGAATGAAAGCAGCAAGAGAACATCACCAGCAAGTCGGGAAGAGCTACGCTTTGAAGGAAACTGTGTATCTCATCATCGAATTAATGAAAGTGAATCATGATGTTGGCCTCACTTGTAATAATGCTGAGATTCCAATTTATTGAAAAATTATCCATTAACACCATTTCCCCACCCTAGAAATCACGAAAAATATGTTTGTGGCTTCAGTTGCCATCTTACTGGTATTTTTTTATCCATAAATTCTTGTTATCAATTAAAAAAGTTTTTGTTCAGGAGAGATTCAAAGAAAAATTTAATGCAATATCAAATCATATTGGGACTACCGCGAAAGCGGACAGTACACGGCTTATTGCAGACATTTATACAAACAAGTGATACGAGTTCAATAACTCTCATGTATCACCAATTACATGTAATTCCCTTGTGAGCGAAGAGGCAAATGTTCTTTTTTATGAGCAGGAAAGAAAATCCAGGCCGAGGAAAGATTTTCTTAATTAGAAGAGAATTAAAATTTGGAATATATTTCCTGTTGAAAACTAAATAAAATATATTGAATAAAAAAAGAATTAAGACAAATGAAGTGTTGAATACGTTGAACGAAAAAGGTGATTTTGTAGCATTCATTTTATACCATTTCCCTACCCTATAAATAACGAACAAGATGTACTTACCTATCTGATTTCAGTTGACATCTTGCTGTAGTTTTTTTCTAATAAAATAATAAATTGAAAATTTTAATTCGCTGAGAACGAAAGTTTATTTTGTAGCATTCATTTGAACCACTTCCGACCCTCTTAGAAATTACGAAAATAATGATCCTGGCTTTCACTACAATAATTTTGGGATTTTTCCATTAAAAATATAAAGTAATGAAGTGTTGAATACGTTGCATGGAATTTGATTTTGTAGCAATCATTTGACACCATTCCCCAACCCTAGAAAAAACGAAATATATATTTCTGGCTCCAATTGACATCTGGCTGGAGTTTTTTCGAATAAAATTATGAAGATCGAAAAGCTGATTAGGTTGAATACGATCATTGATTGTATAGCATTCATTTGATCCCGTTCCAACTTTCTAGAAATATCCACGAACAATATTGAATAATGAAGTATTGCATACGCTACATCTGAAAGGACCCCGCAAAATCCTTATTGAATTTGGGTCTAACACAATGACAGATCTATTTAATCGACAACTACTACTTCACCTCTGTTTTGAACAATACATGACAATAACGAAATAGTATGACCCCCCACCAGAACATTTTATTAATTTTCTCTGGAAGTTTCTTCGGGAGCATAGGAAGGTTCTTCAAAAATCGGCATAAATTGAACGGAATGGGGGTTTCCAGTCATTTTCAGAAAAAAATATATATTTCGATATAGTGCATTCATAAGTACCTTGAGTTTAGTTTTATAATTTTTTTTTTTCATCAATTTATCGAGATAAAAATTATTGAAAACGTCAAAATTAACCACCGAATTCAAACGACTAGAAGAGGCGGGAATGTGACGTACTTACGCGCGAGACTTTGATTGGTTATACTCGTGATATTCACCTCGCAGATAAGATAATGTGCCTGACAACGTTGCCATATCGCAAAAAATATGATTTACCAGAATATACTATTTCATTTTCTTAATAATATCATTGGTAGGTAAATACAGGCTGTTGATTGAGTACGTTGACAAACTTCGAGAGGTAATTTTTTGGAAGATGTCAAGATGAAAAATGTATATAAACATTTGTCCCAAATGGCTTCGTTTCGAGGTACTGAGTGATAAAAATACATTTTTGAATATTTTTTGGAGTTAATTTCGACAATTTTGACAATAATCTCTTCAAACTGAGCAAGTACACACGTTACTAAATAATTCATTTCTAAAATAATTCACAAGGTTCTCGTTTTTTTAGAGTCAAGCCTTATTCAACCCTTCAGAATTTTTTTTCGCTGCCACTGACAGATTGTGAGAAAGGAATAATCAATGTTGTTTCATTTAGCATCTTTTTGTTCTCTTGAAGTTTTTCATTTACTTGTAGGGTTCAGGAGCCATAATGAAAATATAAATGCAAACATTAACCTATATTCTGTAAAAGCGCAGGAAAATTCTGGATCTATTACAGAATAACCTATATCAAGCAATGATAGATATAACTTCTCAATTTTCAATACATTTGTATAAAAGTTTATTCCTTATACATATTTTTTATTTAATAATTTTACTTATCCAATATTTATTTAATTCTAATTATGCGATACTGGAAAGTATTTGCATTAATATTAAATTTTTTTTCATGTTTTTATGTTTTTTTCACCCAGTATTTCGAAAACCAAACCAATTGGGACATATGTTTACATGAACTTTTCGTCTTGAAATATTTTAAAGAATCACCTCTCGAAGTTTGTCTACGTACTTAGTTAACACCCTGTAGTACCTACCTATCCCTTTGGTCGAAGTCTGCAGTTATATTTTCAAAGAGAGTAGGTATAATATTAACTTCAACCAAGATTACATTCAGATCACTTTGTTTTAGTAAATAGTAATTATCACATGAAATATATTACGATTACTGAATCTATTTATTATGATGTTACTGAAAAAAGCTGCTTTATTCTCTGACATAATATGTGGTTGTATCTGCTCGACTGGAACACGACAGCATACCTATATGATCTTTCCTAATCTTCGAATATTTTCATTTTCACGGTAACTTGAGATAAGCCATCAATAAATTCCTAAAATTTCAATTTGTCATAACACGTAATAACTTTCTAGATTTTACAAAGACTTGGCAACTGCGGTGTCCCTCAGTCACTCTCGGCTTTGTCCACGCAATCCCAAACTTGAGCCTATCGTATTACATAAAGACAATGCCGTCACAGCTGAGGAGCGTTAGAATTTATGCATACTGAAAACACTTATTCAATATCGAATAATAAATCAGTTTTTTAAAATTTAGGGTAATATATGGTTATAAGCTGCCCTCCATTAAATAGAGTGAAAAAAGTGCATATTTTACTATGCTGGAGACCCCCATTGTCAGTCAAAACGCTGTTTTCCTCTGGAATACTGTCTTCAATAAAATGCACATCTCTACTCTTCACAAGTTTCTTAGTTTCTTTGTTTTGGGTCAAATGGGTCGATATGCCTTCTAATCCTATGACAGTATCCATCAACAATCATTTCGGTTAATTTCAAATTCCATTTCCTTCGTTTTGCTTCGGAACATGCACCATTGCTTTGCATTCAGATATTCGAAGATGACCAAAATCCGGAGTATTATTAGTGCACATTTCTTCTGGAGATTTTTCTGATATTTCTTTGGTTGGCGAACGATTTTAATGCATACAGCGGCTGAAACAGCTTCGGCCTCCCCCTTTCCTAGTTCTGCATACTAAATCAAACTTTTAGCTTTTCCAACAATGGTTCTGTTGGTGCGTTCAGCTGAACTATTTTGCTCTGGAGTATAAAGAGTTGTGGTCTGATGTTGTATCCCTGATTTCCGCAAAAATTACTCAAACACTTGGTTGCAGTATTATGACCCATTATCGATGCGTAATATTTGGATCCTCAAACCTTTTTGGTTTTCAATCAAATTTGACTACATGTTAGCTTTCATTAATCTTAAGACGTTGACCAGACTGTGATCGTTTTTTTTTATTGTAATTGAAACTGTGTATATGTTTAGTTATTGTGAAGAGCATGCTGTTAATAAAGACATATATATATTTTTGAAATCTCCTAAAATTTTCTTTACTTCTTTTCTATATTTCAAGGAATATACAAAGGTTTTCCAAGAAAAATCGTCTATTAATGTGAAGAAATATCGTTCTTCTAGTGAAGCTTCTTCCATTGGCTCACAAAGATCACTATGAATAATTTCCAGCTAAAGTTCTGCTCTTCTGCCAGCATGGTTGAACGGCAATCTACATTGTTTATCTTTCAGACAAGCTATGCATGTTTCTAACTGTTCCTCTTTAAATTTGATACCTGATGACAAACATTTTTCAATTTATTCAAATTGGAGAAATTGATATAAGCAAGCCTACGATGCCACAATAATGCGTCCGAGTCATGGGAGACCATGAAATTACAGTTTATTTGGGAAAAAATTTTCATCTGGTACATTTTTTCCACCAAATTTACATCAGCTACTATAACATTCCGATTATTGGAAGTTTGGCAAACATTTTTGATAAATTTTATTCTTTACGCAATCTTAGTGATGCAACTCACAGATAACAAATTAGTCCGGGAACTAGCAGAATATTTTGAATTTGGATATTCTAACGGATCCATTCAAACGTATTCTGAAATTGACCTTCGAATTGTTTTCAACAACTATTTCTTTCACTTCAGGAAATACTGTTTTCAGTCCCATCATCACGCATCGTCATTTGCGCAGATGCGCCAGAATTGATGTACCAGTTCATTACATCGGCTTTTCCACTAGAAAATACTGCTGACAAACCTGACTGTTTCTTGAGAGGTTTCGATTTTTCGACATTTCCGTTACATTCTTGTGCCTTGTGGCCATATTAGTTACATCTAAAATAACGTAGTCATTTTCTGTGCGGAAACTTCTTATTTTTTGCCCGACTGAGGAATCATCATTTGAATACGTCATATCTTGAAGGAGCTTTGTCTTAATAGTGTGATCTTCACACCAGAGCTTTCAAGGCCCATGATCACAGGTTTACATTCATCGGGCAAAACCAGTCAACAAGAGGCTACAATCTACTCATCACTTACTATGAAACCAATACCAGATAGTTTGTCAGCGGTAATGATTATCGAATTAACGTATTCGTCTACCAAATTGCAATTTTCGAGACGTGTGGTTATCAATGTTCTCAGGAGACCCACCCTCCTAGTCAAACCTAGGTCTTCAAAAGCTTCTTTCAACTTGTTTCATAACTCTTCAGCTGTCTTTGCGATTTGAACGTGTATGTAATTAACAGTGTCAATGAATAAAATTATCTTGGACTTGGCTTCATGATTTTCCTGTGATCCGTTTCAGTACCAGTTACACAGTTCAAGATCTTTTCATGGTCCAAATATGTTTGAACAGAAAATTGCCAGGTGTTGTAATTTTTACGACCTCAGAACTTATATATTGTAACGATTTCGAGTCCGGCCCCGAGACCGGCCCTGATCTAATTAATTATGCACCCTCGTTCAACTACAACAGCATATCTGCTGGCGTACGGATCGCCGAGAACAAGCTG
This sequence comes from Chrysolina americana, assembly GCA_958502065.1. Lineage (NCBI taxonomy): Eukaryota > Metazoa > Arthropoda > Insecta > Coleoptera > Chrysomelidae > Chrysolina > Chrysolina americana. The sequence goes on from OY293413.1 coordinate 74,043,612, forward strand.
GAATAAATCGATCAATTCGATACTATTCGAAGAGCCATCTAGATGAAATGTTCTACACTCCGGAATAATCGAGAGTCGTAAATGGAATCTGCTTGGGAGTATATAAGCGGGACAGTCAGAATTGAGAGTTAGTTACAGTTCCAGAGTTCGCGGATAGATAGCCACAGTAGAATTAAATCGAAATAGTTAGTGAAGTCAATGTTTTAGTGAATAATTGTTGTAAATAGTGTTTTAAATAAATTAGGAAAATTAGTTAGTGCAGTTTTACTACATTTGGCGTCAGAAGTGTGATGTTTAAAATAAATAAGTGTTAATGTGTTCACCGTTTGAAAACTGAGACGTTTATCGCGCCTAATAGACAGTTATAGTGACCCGTTAAACATTTGAGTGCAAAGTGGACAGTTTTGCGCGTCGCGGGACAATAAACTGAAAACTGTGTGTGAAATAAATAATAGACTGATATCTCGGCAAAGACAATAAGAGACAAAATGTTTCCGAGAAGAGTTCACCTAGTTGACCTTAAAGTTATTGAATTAAAGCAAGAGTTAGAGGAGCGTGAGTTAGAATCAACTGGAAAGAAGGCCGTACTCCAGAAAAGACTTGCAGATGGACTGATTGAAGAAGGAGAAGACCCCGAAACGTTCTTATTCGAAGTTTCTGGAATTGATTTGAGATCCATAATGAATAAACTCGACGAGACCACGAAATCCTTGGAAGATAAATTTCTGGATAATTCGAATAGTTTGAAGGAGGAACTTCAACAAAATTCGGTGAGTCTGGAAGATAAATTTCTTCAAAATTCAAAGAGTCTGGAGAAGAAACTTCTAGAAAATTCTGTTAGCTTGAAAGAAGAACTCCTCGAAAATTCGAGAAGCCTAGAAGTTAAACTTCAAGAAAAGCTTCAAGAAAATTCGGAAAATCTAGAAGTGAAGCTTCTGGAAAACTCTGAAGGCCTAAAAAGAGAACATTGTGGTGTGTCAAATCGACTGGAAGGAAGAATAGGAGCCATTGAGACAGAGGTGGATAAAATCAAAGATGGAATCGAGACAGAAATCGGCAGGATAAACGAAAAATTCAGTGAATTAGAAAAGCGAATAGATTCTGCGCACACACCAGAAACTTATAACAAAAATTCAAGTGTGGACCTGAGTATGAACTTGGACGAAGTCCAGAAGGACATTAAAAATCTCAAGGTCAGTACGGAACCAGGAAAGCTCTCATTGAAACCGCCTCAGTTTGACGGAAATACTCCATGGTCAAACTACCGCGACAATTCGATGCTATTGCCAAAGCAAATGGATGGAATGCTGGGAAAAAAGCTTTAGCATTGACACTGGCATTGCGTGGCGAAGCAACAAATATTTTACAAACGCTCACCGCCCAACAACAGGAAGACTATGAACAGCTGGTAAAACACTTGGAACTTCGCTAGGACCAAGCCCACCTTGAACACGTATATCACTCACAGCTGAAGAACCGATGCCAGAAATCAAGCGAATCGTTGCAAGAATTTGAAGCAGATATTGCACGCTTGGTTCGTCTTGCGTACCCAGCTACACAGGAAAATGTAATGGAGCGACTAGCGGTCCAGGCATTTTTAGATGGACTTCGTGACCAGGAAACCCGGCAAGCCCTAACACTAGCTCGGCCCGCACATCTCGTGGATGCATTGGCACGCGCTCTGGAATTCGAAGCAGCAAAGCAATTCTGCAAAAGCCAGAGTAGAGTCCGGATGATCGAGGGAGACCGACAGGAGCCTACTAATATAGAAGCTGTGATGCGAAAAGTGCTGAAGGAAGTTGTGCCTGAGAGAAGACTGATACGATGCCGAAATTGTAGAGAACTTGGGCACGTGCGTAGCAAATGTACAACACTGAAAAAATCGACATCAACGATGAAGGTCAAGAAGGAGCAATCGTCAGCCCGCATCCAACGAGCCCCAGTTAACAATGCATATGTCGCTGTACTTCAAAGACAGGACAAAGGGGTCTTCGTAGACGGTCTCATTAATAACGAGCCTCGCACCATGCTCTTTGATACGGGTGCGTGTAGGACAATCCTTGGGCCTACTTTTGCCAAAACACCGGCAAGAATTGAATCGTCGAATTGGAAGCTACGCACAGCATCTGGAGAGCCGGCAACTGTATATGGTGAACTTCCGATTGAATTGACTTTAGGCAGTACTAAACTGAAACACCGGGCTCTAGTAGCGGATATCGAGGATGATGCAATCATAGGGATGGACATCATGAACTCCAGAGGGTTCGAGTTGAATTTCAGAGACGGTGTCCTACGAGTGAACGGAGAAGAGCTGGTACTTCACGGGAGAAGTAAAGAAATGATTCGTGTTCTGCTGGCTGAAGATGTGAGCGTACCGGAGAGGGCTGAAACCATTTTGGAGGCTTGCCTGGATGGGGGTGCGAACAATAGAAACGTGGTGATGTTCGAGCCCGAGCTCCATGATGAGAAAATTGGACGAGGAATTGCACTAGGGAAGACCTTATTGCGAGTTGATAAATTTGTGCCCGGTAAGGGTAATGAATGTCAATTATTACCCTGTGAGTTTGAAGAAAGGAACAATTCTGGGGCGCTGCTCGTCAATTTCCTGTGTGATGAGGAGTGTAAGCGGCACTGTTAGTCAAGCCAGTAACATGTCAGCAGAATTGGAGATTTTGGTTGCTATCTCATCCAAGGACATGGGGCCAGCACAGAAGCCTGAATTGAGAGAACTAGTCAGGAAGTATCAGGACATCTTCGATACCGGAGTAGGCAGAGGCGGTAGAACAAAGGTGGTTCAGCACAAGATAGATACTGGAAATGCCGACCAATCAGGCAATCAGCCAGAAGACTTCCTCTCGCCAAAAAGGAGGAGGCTGACAAAAGACGGAGTCATCGAGCCATCCGACAGTCCCTGGTCCTCTCCAGTTGTGTTGGTGAAGAAGAAAGATGGATCAACACGGTTTTGCGTAGACTACCGTCAACTAAACAACGTGACGAGAAAGGACAGCTACCCTCTCCCAAGGATAGACGACACGCTAGACACGCTGGCTGGATCTACGATTTTCTCGACCTTAGATTTGAAGAGCGGAAACTGGCAGGTAGAACTGGCCCAGGAAGATCGAGAAAAGACAGCATTTACCATCGGCTCCGGATTATGGCAATTTACAGTTATGCCATTCGGCCTCTGCAATGCTCCAGCCACGTTCGAAAGATTGATGGAGACGGTTTTGAAAGGACTATCATGGAAGACGTGTCTGGTGTATCTCGACGACATTATTGTGGTTGGCAGATCGTTCGAGGACCATTTAAAAAACCTGGAAGAGGTATTTCAGAGACTGAGAAGCTCCGAACTGAAACTGAGCCCTAAGAAATGTCATCTGTTTCAAAAAGAAGTACGTTATCTCGGCCACGTTGTCTCTGGGAAAGGAGTGGCAGTAGATGAGCAGAAGATCAAAGCTGTTAAGGAATGGCCCGTTCCGAAAGACATTCACCAGCTTCGAAGTTTTCTTGGCTTGTGCACTTACTATCGCCGATACGTGCTGGGATTTGCTAACATCGCAAAACCACTGACCAGGCTCACGGAAGGACAAACAAAGTTCCAGTGGTCAGATGAATGCCAAGATTCATTCAGGAAGTTGAAAGGAGCTTTGATCAACGCACCAATCCTGAGCTACCCCCTTCCAGACGGGAAATTCATTTTGGACACGGACGCCAGTAACGTGGGACTTGGAGCTGTCCTGTCTTAGATCCAAGAAGGACAAGAGAAGGTCATCGGTTACTTCAGCAAGACCCTCAGTAAACCGGAGCGGAATTACTGTGTCACCAGGCGGGAACTATTTACTGTTATCGAAGGAGTTGAGCACTTCTACAAGTACGTGTATGGACGAAGATTCCTACTGAGAACTGACCATGCAGCTCTCAAATGGCTCCTACAGTTTAAGAATCCCGAGGGTCAAGTGGCACGCTGGATTGAGAGGCTCCAGGAATTCGACTTTGAGATCGAACATCGGGCGGGGACCAGCCGTAAGAATGCGGATGCCCTATCGCGAAGACCATGTCCAGACGACTGTTCGCACTGCCGACGAACAGAGGAAAAGGAGTCGACACTCTGCAGAACCACGGCGGTCGATGATAACTGGAATGACCACAAGATCCAGAAAGACCAAGAGAAAGATCCAGATCTTGGTTTAGTCATCGGCTGGAAGAAGAGTGAGCGAAGACCGTCGTGGCAGGAAATAGCCAGTTGTTCTCCAGTCGTTAAAACTTACTGGGCCCAATGGAACTCTTTCACCTTAGACAATGGAGTCTTGAAGCGTTTGTTGGAGTCGGAGGATGGCGGGGAAGAAAGACGTCAGGTAGTAGTTCCCAGGAGCAGAAGACAGGAAGTGCTCCGAGAAATCCATGATGGGGTCACCGGAGGACATCTGGGAGTGACGAAGACCCTCCAGAAAGGTAGGCAACAGTTCTACTGGGCCAAAGTGTGCTGTATGCGCTGCCAGTAATGGGCCTCGAACAAGACCTAAGGCCCCGATGCGCCAGTACAATGTGGGCAGTCCTTTCGAAAGGATCGCCATTGACATCGCTGGCCCGTTCCCACAATCTGAACACGGGAACAAGTACATCCTTGTGGCGATGGATTACTTCAGCAAGTGGGCCGAAGCCTATGCCCTGCCCAACCAAGAAGTCATCACCGTTGCCGACGTCTTGGTGAAGGAGTGGATTTGTCGATTCGGTGTCCCGTTAGAACTGCATTCGGATCAAGGCAGGAATTTCGAGTCAAACCTGTTCCAGGAGATGTGTCAGATGCTGAACATCCGGAAAACGAGGACCACAGCTCTACATCCGCAGTCCGATGGAATGGTGGAGCGGATGAATAAGACGATAAACCGCTACCTGTCCAAGGTAGTCTCTGACCACCAGAAGGATTGGGACCAGTACCTCCATCTGTTCCTGATGGCGTATCGTTCCGCAGTTCATGAGTCAACCGGCCAAACCCCTGCTAGTGTTATTATGGGCCGAGAGCTGCGACTTCCATGTCACCTGAAGTTTTGGACGCCACCAGGACAAGACACTGCGGGAGATGACTACGTCAGCAAACTGCGACAGAGAATGGACGACATCCATGATCGGGTCCGTTTGAACATCCAGAGTGCCAGCGACAGAATGAAGGAGACCTACGACATCAAGGCGGATGCTGGTGGATATCAGACAGGTGACTTTGTCTGGCTATACAACCCTAAACGTCGCCGTGGACTATCACCGAAACTTCGGAACTCGTGGGAAGGTCCATATAAGGTCATGAAAAGGATGAACGACCTCGTCTACCGTATATATATAAGCCACCATGAGGAAAACCTAGGGTAGTCCACTTCAATAGGTTGTCCCCTTAAGCCGGAAACCACGATCAAGTCCGCACCGTCAGATCACCGGAGGACGAAATGACGTTTCAGAGGTTCATGTCCCTGTACTCGAACGGACAGAAAGTTCAATATGGGGTAACCCGAGAGGAGTCACGAGATTTTTTCAATGTGCCTGCCAATTACGCGTTAGCACACTGTGTGGCAGAAGATCTTCAAATGTCCAGAGGCATTGCAGTAGTTTCCTCCAAGAAGTTCGGTCTAATCCAGGAACTGAGAGAACAGAACCCGGAAGTTGGAGGGGTGTTACAGCTGAGGAAAGGCCAGAGAAAAATCTACTATCTGGTTACCAAGAAGCGTTCTCGAGATAAGCCGCCTTATGAAGATGTTTGGAAGAGTCTTACGAGATTGAGAGACACGATGCTGGACCAGAATATTGTAGACCTGGCAATCCCAAAATTGGCCTGTGGGCTTGATGGGCTGGACTGGAGAGTTATAAGAAGCATGTTGGAGACAATATTCAGATCCAGCGGCATCAACATTCTGGTGTGCTGCAACCACCTTCCTCGACCCAAATTGAAGACTGTGGAGTGCTACTTCCATCGAACGTCCAGGTGCAGATATGGAGAATCTTGCAGATATCTTCACACTCCAAGAATGACGTTTCGGGGCGAAACGTCTTTAAGAAGGGGGCAATGTAACGATTTCGAGACCGGCCCCGAGACCGGCCCTGATCTAATTAATTATGCACCCTCGTTCAACTACAACAGCATATCTGCTGGCGTACGGATCGCCGAGAACAAGCTGGAATAAATCGATCAATTCGATACTGTTCGAAGAGCAATCTAGATGAAATGTTCTACACTCCTGAATAATCGAGAGTCGTGAATGGAATCTGCTTGGGAGTATATAAGCGGGACAGTCAGAATTGAGAGTTAGTTACAGTTCCAGAGTTCGCGGATAGATAGCCACAGTAGAAATAAATTGAAATAGTTATTGAAGTCAATGTTTTAGTGAATAATTGTTGTAAATGGTGTTTTAAATAAATTAGGGAAATTAGTTAGTGCAGTTTTACTACAATATCAATGGCAAACTCCCTAATCCACTCGATGGAGCCATTTATAGGTGAAAATAATTCTTCGGCTGACTTGACAACTTGTTTAATTCTTTGAAGGTGCTGATTAACCTCCTTCAAAATCGGTAAACTTCTAGTTCAGCAAGTCCTGGGCTCATAACCTGATGGAATGGATTTTATGTAAACAAGTTTATTCCGTAGGTATATAGAAACCAGCAAGATCAAATAGGAACACTATGACAACTACTACATCACCTCTGTTTCAAACAATACATGATATACAGTATCTAATAGTATCTACGTTGAGTATTTGCGGATACTCTTCCATACGGTTTTCACAACGGGTTTCTACAATACTTGGAGGCTCTTGTTATTAGTGGGAAGGTTTATCACGGAACTTCATGTTTTTTGCAATGCCTGTCGGCCTCTCCACTAGGGATTTCTTTGCATGTCTTGATTCAGTATATGGTGAGTTCGTCTCAAATTTGCAGCATAACACCGCACTACGGGCTTGAAAGGCCTATTAGGACCCATTAGCCGCCACGTAGTCCGCACACACAATGAATACGAGACGCGTGTTGTTTCGCCAACTTGATCTTAGGTTCCATCTTGTGTACGCGCCACTTATGCCTCCCAATCAGACGGACGGTATCCCTTCTCTTTGTTTGAAACAAAGTCTGAACTGCGTCATACACAACAGAGTTAATTTGCCAGATATCAGGCTCCTCTGAATGACTATCTTGAATACTCGCATCCACCTGTGCCAGTTGTTGTGGCTTCAGGGGCTTGGTGGTATGAAGCGCCCTGTGGATTTTGATGCCCTCCATTGGTCGTATGATGCGAGGCTTCTCTACAGCCCGAACGAGACGTGGTATATCTGCCACTACTGCCACTTCGTTAAACAACTGAGGAGGACTCTGACATAACTTCGACGCCAAAGATGAGATACATAGCCCCTGAGATTTTTTGCAGAAGAGGCGGCATGCTCTGGATGTATCTCACACCACAGACATGTGTTCTCGTAATATATCCTTTCGGTGGTCGGTGGATCAGCGGTCTAATGCACAGGCCGTTCGAAACTCCAGCATAGCGATAGTCGGTTCGAATCCGATGTAGGTACGAGAATTTTTCTCAACTACTTTATATCGGATTCGATATGCGGCCGCATGCCTTGTTGAAAAGCAAGTGTATTGTGAGTTGTCTAGATGCCAATCTCGTCTAGTGCTAGCTTGGAGTGCACACCGACCACCCGAGGTGGTGCTGTAGGTTTTCCGGGTTTTCCTGCAGCTGAAAAGTGAATACATCACCTAAAACATCAGTAAGTCGCCCCGGAGCGCCACGGCAAATAATAATAATAGCCGTCCTCTACCCGCACAGGCTATGCCTTTGGGTACACTCAACGAGTGTTTATGAGGGAGTATTATTATTATTATTATATTATTATTATTATCCTCTTTGAGAGGGCTCACTGCTCTCGTAGCAGTGTAGAAAATCGTCCTTGCGATCGTCATTAGGTGTCAATCTTTCATTCTGGGCAGGGCTGGGTTGGACTCTGAGGAGGGGTTTGGTTGTAGGTGCGTTTGGAAACAAGTAGCTGGGTATAACGGGGGTTAGACTAGTATACCTATGGCGACATCAGAGGAAATTATAATTTTCTCCAGAGTGCGCCTTGGCTGCCGGCCTGGTTTTGCACCTGTTACTCAGGAAAGTGGTGCCGCAAATCACCAATGCCTTGGTTGATAGTTGCCTCCCTGCTTTAATTATAATGTATTGAAACTGTTATTGTTGTAATTATTATAATCATATGTCAGCCATAGGACTGGTCTCGTTCAAGAATCGTTGCTACAGTTCCTATATGTAGTGCATCCCAGGAAAATTGATATTAATAAACAAAAATTTCATTTTACCGATGTATGTTAAAAAATCAGTCCCATGCAAAGCCTTGATTTAATTCAAAATACTTTTTGAGATTACTCAACCCACCACTCAATGCAAATCTGAATCACCTCATGTTCAACAGAATTTTCATTATCAGCTTATCGAAGAGTAGATACATCTAAAAGGTATGTAAATCTCTAGGGGTGTAAATCTACATCACCGCATATAACACGCAAGAGAAGTATCCCGACGGCAATCAAATTACAAACTTTCACCATTTACACGTCATAATCCTTGAAGCAACATTCGCTTCCTCACAGTTTCCTCTATACAGTGCTGATGCGATAGTGTCAGGAAAAAGGAGAGTCGCAAAAATGTTAAAAGCGACGAGAATGTAACCCCACAGGCTTTCAGGGCAGATTTTCGCGTATTCGGTGAACTAAACATCATTTTTTATGGAGTTGTCCTTTTTCCATTAACCGGGACGTGAAAGGGTTTGTTATAACTTCAAAGGGATTTAGATAACGCTGCAAAGGATTACTGGTTCGTTATTTTTTTAATAAGTTATTAGGTGGGCATTTTTTGGTCGGTATCAAATTAAATTAATCCGTGACCGTTATGGAACTCATACAGTGTGTCATAATTTATTACACACATATTTTCATTATGTGTGATCATTTTCTTGAATGCATTTCAACGTATTCTCAACATAAACATTTTCCTTATCCTCCTTCTCCATTTTTTGTTATGGAGCTTGGTATGTAGTGTGTGAGGATTGAATCTTCTTCGAATTTAATTTTCAAATTTTCAGCTCCTTTTGCATTTTTCATTGCTTGGTTCACTGCTGCGTCTATGTCAAGTACCAAAAACTCTTATGGGTTGGGGTTTTCAAAGATTGCATGAAAAACTTTTTTTTCCTGGGGAAACAAAGCTGTTGATGACTGTGATTTATTTTACTATTCATGCTTATTATATCAAGATAATGCAATAGATCTTCTATACTGAAATTTACAACAGTTAAATAAGTGAAAGTCATGGATCGAGTTGTACGAAATATCTGTTCACAGGTTTGACTACAGAAATTTGCCAAATAAAACATTTCGGGCTTGAATTCTTCCATAATCCCATTTTTCACTATCAAAGTAAATATCATTAATTGATGCGGATTCAATTCTATACACAAATAATAATTTGTTGACGAAAAATTACTTTTTATTGTAAAAGTACAATGTGAACAAAATAGAAGTCATCGGATTACTCGTGCTCGAAGAACATTCCATGTCTGTTTAAAATTTTTTGTAAATTACACAAAATTAAAAAAAAAGTTCTGAAAGATATATGGACAATATGTGTAAAATTTTCTGTTATGATTTTTAGAAACCATTTATACGGAATGAATAATACGAAATGTTCCTAGTTTATATTATATTTTATACATTTTTATTCTTCTACATACCATTTAATGTGAGTTTATTTATATTTTCTCTATTACTTCTTATTGATTGATTTGGTATTCTTTGTTCTGCAAACTATGTTGTATAGTAAGATGTTTAATAAATCTATATATATATATATATCACTTGCCAAATTCTTAAAAAAATACCACAAATCACATTCCAGACACTCGTTCATCGAGATTAAAATCAGCGAAATTGGAACAAATATATCAATATGCTGTGAGAGCAGATAAAGTAGAGAGCGTTATGGGTTGGGGTATCGTTGTCATTTCTTATGGTACCCTAAGTTAAGTACATTCAAAACACTGATGGAAAAAGATTTTATTGGCCAAGTTACTTATCAAGGTAATGTGTTCAATTAATCACTTGGGTGCTTTACATAGTATTATTATTAGGAGACTCGACAGGAGAGTGAATAGGTTTACACCTATGAATGAATCTAAAATTAAGGTGGCCGTTCATTGGCATACATGCTGGCTACTGCTCGGACGGCGAATCGGTGACACATAAATAATTCAAATTTGGTAAATATATTTGGAACATAATGGAGTACTTGTTGACACTTTCGATTTTTTTTTTTTAATTCGAAATTAGTGATTTTTTTTGGCGAAAGTCAACAAATCGATAAAATTCACGTTGTTGTAATGTGTCATCAAGAAGACCTGTTGAAATTGTTCAAAACCTAACATAGATATTTTACACTGTGTTTTTGAAAAATATGCCAAAATCTAGCAAATTTATAAGAAATTGCATCTTATTACTCACTGAGTCAGTTCAGCAATTTGCGAATAGATTGCGCCACGGTAGAATTCATTATCTTCAAAATTATGAATGAACTGGAATTTGGGTGATGGCAATGAACAAGCACAGCACTATGAATAAAAGTAGAATAAAAGATGTTGACGAATATTCGCATTGAGCAGCGAGAAAAGCTTTTTATAAATTCTTTTATACATTTTCTTGCATCATAGGCGTGTATTGGTGCATATGAGGGGCAGCTCAATATATTCTTTTCTTCTTAAATTCATTAATCAGATTCTGAAATAATAGTCACTACATAGTATGGAAGGGTTTTATTGAATTCATAGATCGTTTTTATACATATCCACATAAACTTATTAATTTATTTTTAATAATGAATTGACCCGTACGTTGCTGTATTAAAATGTCTTATATTTAAATATTTAAAATTACATTTTGTAGTGATATATAGGTAGGTTATATCCTTAAGCTTTGTGAACGAGAATTGTTCTTCCGATACTATAGCATATTTTGATGGATTGATAGAGGGGAATATAAATTGAGTGTTAGGGCTATTCTGAAAAAAAAATCTATACCCAATAATAAAAGGAATAAGTCTTTTCAATTTCATATATGTATAATGAAATTTTAACCTGATAATCATAATGGTAGAATAGATCTGAATAAAATTTGTGTAGGTAAAAAACTGCAGTTACACATTCATTAACAGATAATTCATCAGAATAATTCACAGTATGATTGAATTATTAGCAGAGGCGAAACTTTCGAGGAGTTAGGAAATTTGCATATTGATTGAGACTGTAAAATGATCTGACATAAATTCTTGACTATTAGAGTTTCAAAAAGATTCAGAGAAAACAAAATATAGTCTAGTGTTGAGCCTCGATCAATATATAGGTACTCATATACTGTCAGTCAAAGATAATAATAATAATAGTAAAACCATTTTCGTCAGTTTTTAGCTTCTGTCGAAACGAACATCGTCGGAAAAGAAGAGAAAAAATAGAATAAATATCGATAACTCTTTGAACTCAGCAGGCTGCACCCAAAGCATTCTGTTAAAATGGGGGTTCTGATAATAGGTGTCCTTGGTTTAATGATGGACACCTAGCTCTCGAATCTGAAAATTATACCGGCTTGCCTTTATACGATAGAACTCCTTGCCGTATGAATGCAGAAGGCTTTCATCTTTGGTTCACTTCGTCTGCTCAGAGCACATGAATCTCGGACCAAATAATCACTCACCCTACGGATTTCAATAACTTTATTAATTGCTATTGTTGTTATTCATCTACTGAAAAGTGACTACTGAAATTCCAGAAATACAAGAACTTTAAGTGTAGAATAAGTGTTGGTAAGCAATGAGTATATGCTCCATCCTGATGTTACAATGATACATTTTACAAATGTTGCATAGATGTTTTGAGTAACATTATATGTATGTAATAGTCACATTAAAGTTGCGCAAAATATGATACACTTATGTAATGTTGAGTAATTAACATTACATTGTAATATTTAAAAGAGGCACAAAGGCATATGGACGCAACGTATCTGTGATAGTTATGTTTAAGTTATGGTTTTATGTTTACTGGGTGTCGTCCCTCTACGAACGACAGCCCTCAGAAAAATAAATTGAAATCGCTGGGATTGAACCAGTGACCGGTAAAACCAGAATGATTGAAAGCATTGACTCTAACCACTAGGCTACCTGACCTAATGGTTCAAAATATAAAAAATACATGTTCTTTTTTGCCATAGGTATTCCCAGTCCCATTTTTCATCTTTATTGTGAGTCTCATAATTAAAGGTTATTCTTCATTGCGATTTCCACCAAAGTCCTCAAATTCAATAATAATTCCTGTAATTTTCATGTAATACCCGAGTAATACTTCTAATTCCTGAGTGGTTCCCTACAAATTCCCGACTAATGCCGAATAATACCCAATAATTTTCAATCAATTTCCGCATTAAAATTGGGTACCTCGTGATGAATAATCGACGCCTCAACGGGCTATGCTTCACAAACTTTGGTATCGAACATTTGGAATGTTTCTTGCTACAGAGAAGGTACTCATATAGATTGGTGATTCTTAATATAAAATGAATAACCGGAGTTTCATCCAGACACCAAACCGCAAATTTCATAAAATGAAAGAAAGTAGGTAAGAAAGTTCAAATCATTTCTCCAAAAGATGATCACTTGGTGACTGAAGCAAGTAGCAAGGTGTAAAAATATCAGTTTGGTTTCGGGATAAAACTCCAGTATATTCATTGCTACATCAAAGGTTTCACACAGAGTATTGCAGGAACATAAATTGATGGATATGGCCGTTACTATTTGTAAATGAGTAAGTGAATGTTATTCAGATAGATCAGGCGCAATGCACACTGAATGGACGTCAGGCGAGGACGTGGCACAGACTTATGTCGCTCCTCCGTCTCTTCTATGTACTTCAATGGTCCAATGCACACAGAGACGACGTGGCTCTGGCCTGCGCCATCCCGCCCTCGCCGTGTCTCTTGCCAGACGCTCGTGGCGTACAGGAACAGACACGTCCGTTGTACGACACTTGTTGCGTAGTGAAAATTTTTCAAAATGCGAGACGATATTGAATTCAACATTCAGTTTTGTGAGGAAATTGAAAAGTATCCATTCTTATACGATTATAGTCGTTCAGATTACTGTAATAGAAGTGCTCAGGATCAAGCTTGGCGGAAAATCGCTAAAAAATTTGGTGTTCAAGGCAAGTTGTAATCTACTGTATTTTCACAATTTATTTTCATTTATTTACTATTTATACGCAATACCTATCCTGATATGGAATCGGGGCACATTCTGATAAATACGTGGTTAGGTACTCCCTGATGGTTTTTGCATTTGACTGGGTCAGTGGTGGTAATCGCAAGATGGAAACACGAACAATTACATTTTCGCATTGGGGCTTTGTGAATGTACCATCATATTCTCTTATGGCGTTATGCAAAACACACATTGCTTTTACAAGTATATCAACTTTATCAGGGGCACATCGTATGGGTGAGGTTGAGGTAAATCAAGATTTCCGGACTGCAAAGCTCTACCAAAATTACTATTCGTCAATACTCGGCCATCACTATTCCGCCCGTACTCGCCCACATCGACTGTCACGAACATGCCATCTGCATCTGCTACTGCGAGCAAAACAGTGGAAAAAAAGCTTTTATAATTGATGTAGGAGGAACCTGTTCGTGGTGGAGCTTGTATTCTGATGTGTTTACCGTCTATACTGCCGATGCAATGAGGTAGATTTCACAATGAATGAAAACGATCTGCAGTGTCCATCCCTTTCTCCGTTGTCGGTATTGGCATATGCATAGGATGCAATTTTTCCCATATTACCTTCGCAGTGTGATGCACTACTATTCTGACTGTAGAATGCCCTTTTAAGAAGTAGTACGAAAGCGCTTTGAATCAACATCCAATTGCAAAGTATCTGAAATAAAAAAGTTATGATAATGAACTGTGTAGGATTTTTTGTTTGTTGTTAAATCACAATTATTTATATGTCATGTCTTCATGTTCAATAATTAATTTTTCTTGTTTCAGCGACAGAGTGCAAGGGACGGTGGAAAAATGTGAGAGGACGTTATACGAAGTACCTAAATAAATTAAAACTGCCCTCTGGATCAGGAGCTAAAAGAGTAAACCATATTAGTTAGCTAGCCACCTTCAGTTTTTGGACTCGTTCCTGAATTCACGTCCAAGTAAAGGCAACATTGTTGCTGAAGAAAAGCCTACACAGGAGGAAGCAAGAAACAGTGAGGACGACAGCCAAGATGGTGATATGAATGAGAAGTTTGATGAAACTGAATCTTCCACGCAAGATACCAACAATCCTTTTCCTGATGACATAGCAACGACACCAACTACAGCAATGCCTCCTCCACCACCGGAACGAAACAAAGACAAGAGTTTGAGAAAAAAAAGAAAATCGTCAATTGCAACATTAGCTGATGTAAACGGTTCCGCCTGTAAGTACTTTGAGGCAAAACAGCAAGTGCTAGAACGAAGACAGAATAACACTACTAGCCAGCTTGACCCCGATATGGCATTTTTGCAGAGTGTTTTGCCGAATATGAAGGCAATGGATGATAGGCAAAAGATTCGCTTTAAGGGGAATATTGGCGTTAGCAGATGAAATACTATTTCACCCGCTTGTTCGCAATGCATCAGGTTCTATAGGCTCCTCCATGAATACTTTATCAAGGGATTCCTCAATGGATACTTTGGCAAGGGATTCTTCCATCGCAGACGTACCTTCGATGGCCAACGCCACTGACGGGAATCATTACTTCAGCGTGCAGCAACAAATTGAACAGGAAAAGGATTTCAACATGGGAAGTTACCTGACGCTCCTCCCAAAATTGGGTTCACTTCCTTATAATTAAAGTCAAAATATTTCTTGGATATGTTTGCTGTTTTTTAAAGTTTATGAAAAAATGTATTACTAAATTAATTCGTTCAGTTACTCACCTTAAAGTTATCAGTAGCCTCTCTTCTGGACATATTGGTTCCCTCCAATTCGTTAATCTCTTTTCAAGGCCGTCTTTTACAAGAGCCAATACATTATAAAAACACTCACGTGACATCCTGTAAAAATTTTTGAACCGATCTGGATATGTGTTTAATTCACGCATAACGTCGAATGTTCCACCCGTTTTCCCCTTTTTTAGCCACAATAGATGAACCCAAAATCGTCTGTATTTTTGCACATTAGCCAAGTAGACCAAATCCAACATTTTTTCATCATCTTCATCAGAACTTGAAACATCCATGTTTTAATCTAGTTTGTAACCACAAATTTGTAGCCAAACCTAACTTCACCTTGCCGTTTCTGCTACTGACCGAAATTTCTCGTCACTTCCCCGCCCCTTGTATGTGGATTAGCACACGTCACGTCTCCGCCACGTCCGTGCCCCGTTCTTGCCACGTCCTCGCCTACGTCCGTTCAGTGTGCATTGCGCCTTTTATTAATAGAACAGCTTTAAAATAAACATATTATCAAGATGATGACACTCAAGCAATGCTTGTGTTGTAGACTTCAACAATATGTTTCGAATACATGAAGGTACTACTCAGGGTGAGGAGATAGGAAGAGAGGTGGAGATATACGTATATATTGACTCAAAAAGAGGTGAACAATGAGGAGAGTTTCAGTTTTAATAGAAAATAGCATTGAGTTGGTAATAGTTTGTTTCAACATCTTCAATTATTTTCTACCTCATTTTCATTGTTGATGTTGTTTAAATCACAAGATTGAACAGTTTGGGTCCAATATAGGTAATGAATCTTTGATTAATTATGCGAAAATCTACATCTTGAAACATAAATGCTTTGATTTGTAGTTATACGGGTATGACAAATATGAGATACATATGATTGAGTTGAGACGATCATAAATAATAGGCATTGAAAGATATAAAGTTTGCTTAGTGGTAATAAGTCAGATTCGATGTAAAGTCGATTAGTAGAGTATCTTCTATTTTTTTAGTTATCAACGTTTTACATTTGAGATACCGGCAACTCTTGGAAAGCTTTTCCATGCAATATCTACTTATAGTGACGTGCAATAGCCATTCTATCAGAATATTCATGGTTTATGGATAAACCTATACCAAATTACTCATTTTTCTCTTTCACTGCTCCAACTCCAAAACAGAGATAAACCTTCAACATTCCTGCAGTGTTCCGAAGCGAGCTTATAAGCGAAGCATCACCAACGAGAAACACTTGATTTTACAAAATAGAAATTTTTTAGTGTATGTTTAGGTGCTGCACTCCATATATGGAAACAATATTCCAGGAAATGTTTGAATGTTAGATTTGTACCTTATAAATTATAATCGGTTGACGTGGAGTAAAATAGTTCTTGCCACGAAACAGAAAAAAGTTTTCTCATGATTTTATCATGGAAAGGTACTATTAATGGTGATACCGAACATCAAAAACAAGGACTTCTTTGGTATGATTACTCCTGACATAATTACTCAGGCTAAGGTGGGATCGGTCTACCTAGAGAATAGACTTGCTTGATGTTCCAGAAGGTTCTAGAACATCAAGACAAGTTCTTCCAACATATATTACAGAAAATCGAAGTACAAATGGAGGAACTGAAAGAAGAACTAAAGGAAGACGTCAAGAAAATCGATGATGAGCTTGATAAGAACGTGGACATATTGCGAGAGGAGGTGAAAGGACTCTAAAACCAGATAGCTCTCCTCAAGAACTAAGATCGTCGAGACAGGGTTGCCACATCAGGAATTTTCGTAAAACCTCCGACTTTCGATGGACAGTCCTCTTAGTCCATGTATCGCCGACAAATCTACGGCACTTATATTATCTTTGAGAGGACAGATTTGGGTATGTTGCAGACGATACCTATCGAACAGCAAAATAAATATAAAAACCTGATCACTTCATTAGAGTTACAGAATGGAGATCAACATCGAGAACAGCTGTATTGGGCTCAAATAAAAACGCGCACTAAAAAATCGGGTGAGAGTCTGCAAGAATTTGAAGCAGATGTAAAATGCCTAATTCAACTGGCCTACCCAGAACCTCCGGGAGATTTCAAGGAACAGCTAGCGGTGCAGTTATGAGTGGATGGACTGAGAGGGGACACCCAATGCATCATAATATACAGTACAGAAATCGAATCACACAGAAATTTACACCATCACATCGTCAAAGGACAGAAATCGCACTGGTTCATATATAACAAGACAGAAATTTAGAGTAGCATAATATAAAGTTTCATAACGTACTCCGTCATAACAACAAAGCATCATATAATCACTGCATCATAAACTCAAGAAATCATAATATCATTCTATTACAATATCAACGCTTCATAACATCAAACGATCATATTGGTATTCGGTAGAATTCGTAACGCATCAAAACGTACTTCGTCATAACGTCACGTAGACGTAACGTAATGTTTCATATCGTACTTTTTCATAATTCTATACTGCCGTCCGAAGCAAAAAACCTAAGAGATATATGATATATGAGAAGCATGAATTGTCATTGAATAATTGATTTATTCATTCATTGTTCTTAATTTTTCATAATTCTTTATAGAATTTCAACTGAAATTTTAATACGGTTGGCTACTTAGGAGTCCCTTTCACACCACAAAACCAATTGCAAACTAGGTTATAAGAAGATATTGCTGGTGTCAAAATCAAGAGGTAAAATATGACCTGTAGGTAAGTAGTCTCATTACATTATTGAAATAATTCCCAGTTATGATCAAATTATTATATACCAAATTCCACCTGAATGTTTGGAAAAATTATTAATTTCGTATTATATAAATTCATAAGGCTCTTGTTTACCTTTCTAATGGACAAAACGTTTTAAAATAATTCATTGATGATATACAGGCCGTTTCTTTTATCATGTGGTATCCGTAAACCGTAATAGATACAAAGACGATTAAATTGGAAAAAGGTAACTATTGTGGTGAGCGGTAAATTGGTCATAGAAAATTTATGGGGATTCTCGCCCTTGCCAACTTATACAGGGAAAACTGAAAATGCTGTTTTCGGTTTTTAACGAATAGAATTGTTATTTCAGAATGTACTAGGACTACGTAACGATAAATTTTTAATCCAACGTTTCGTGTCAACACCGCCATCATCAACTATTTTTTTCAAATACGGACCTGTCTAGTTCATCATATATATTGATAGAGATAAAATCACAATTCAGTGGTATATCACACTCGACATTTTTATAACGTTTCATATAAAATATCTACCATCATCAGTGACAACAATTTTTAATTACGTTTAATTAAAAATGTATCCTTACAATAAAACTTTCCTCTTTAATTTTTTTATATTTTCTGAATTAACCATTCTATTCGTAAAAAAACGAAAACAGCATTTTTAGTTTTCCCTGTATAAGTCGGGAAGGGCGAGAGTCCCCGTAGATTTTCTCTGACCAATGTACTGCTCACCACAATAGTTACATTTTTTTCCATTTAATCGTCTTTGTATCTATTACGGTTTAGAATACAGCAATGATACTACTTGATAAAAGAAACGGCCTGTATAGCAAATGACAAAAGGCTCAATAGCACAGTAAGTTTTGGAAAAAAAGTACAGTCTTTTTACCGGGTCCAATGTCGTGAAGATGTGAAAAGATGGTGCCAAAAATGTCCGAAGAGTGAATCAAGCAAAGGCCCCAAGACAAGATCGCGAGAAGTGATGAAACAATACAATGTAGGTGCTCCCTTCGAACGAATCGCCATCGATGTACGATGTAGCTGGACCGTTTCCGATGACGAATGATGGCAACAAATACATCCTCGTTGTCATGGATTACTTCAGCAAATGGGTTGAAGCTTATGCCTTGCCTAATCAAAAAGTATCCACAGTTGCAAAAGCTCTGGTGGATAACATGTTTTCAAGGTTTGGTCACCCCAACCAGCATTATCCTCGGGAGAAAACTTCGTTTACCCTGTGACTTGGTGTTCGGATCACCAAGTGCTGAAGAAAAATAGGTACAGGATTATGCAGGCGAACTGCGAGATAGCTTGAATGGGATCCACGAATTTTCAAGAAAAAAAATGACGATAACTAGTGAGAGGATGAAGGCTCGATACGATCTTAACGCCAATTAATACTGGTGGATTTAGAGAAGGAGAGAGTGTGGCTGTACAATCCTCGTCATAAGAAAAGATGTTCTCCCAAATTAACACCATCTTGAGAAGGGCCCTATAGGATAGTAAAGAGAATAAACAACGTGGTCTATAGGATTCAACGCAGCCCGAGAGCGAAAATGAGAGTCGTTCACCAAAAAAGATTCAAACGTTATAATGGAGACAACGACACATTGTTTGAACGGGACGATCAAAATTAAAAGGGGAATAATATAACAAGATATGTCGGGGCGTGGCGCAAGTGGTATGGCGTCTGAGTTTGGGGCTAAAGGTCCCGAGTTCAAGCCGCAGTCGAAGCTGAGATTTTTTTAATTTTATTTCACCAATTATATTGTAAAAATCTCGTGACTTGACTGGGGTGAGTCCTGCACGATTCACTGTTGCGTTCAAATTAACAGTGCTGATCCTAAGGTGGCGTATGGAGTTAGTAACACGGCCTACCCAGTGGCTAATGATCTTAGCAATCGATGCCACTATAAACACCTAGAGAAGAAAAAAATGTTACGAGTTGAGTAAAAGTCCCATACCTACGCCGCTGTCGAGCGCCGACTATAAAAAAACGTTACTCATTTGCATCACAAATGACCTGACGCAGCAAGCATTTATTTCATTACTCAGTTCTTAGAAGTGTTCATTTGGATGGTTTTCTGTGCTGAGTAATCTAGAGAACTGAATCCGGAAGAATCTAGACGAATTGAGTATATAAGGCGACACATCTCACTAGGAAGGCAAGTTTATGAAGAAGTGATAAGGGAGTTAAAAAGTTTTTGAAGAAGTTATTAAGTGTTGAGGATATTGAGCTAGTTGAAGAGAATCAAGTGTTTAAGTTGTCAGTGAAGTAGTTGAATTTTTATAGTGAAGGTAATAAAAACAGTTCAGTAGTATGCTCGGTATATTATTTAGCAAATATCGTATGTTAGCAATCGCTTGAAAATGTTCAACATATATTTTGATTTTCACAACTATTCTTCCAGAGAGGGATATTTCATTAGGCCTCCCAAACGCAAATCCTCTTTGAAAGCAGTCCATTTTACATGAATATCAAACTCTTAAACCCTCTTGAATAAATTCTTCACTATTCACTTCAACTATTTGCTTCTATAGTGTTTCAGAATTTTCGATATAGCTTTTCAGTTCTAGGGCACATCCACTCTGGCAATTTCTTTCTATTTTTATTTCAAATTTGAATGTTAATTTTTATACTCTGTGGCATTGCTAATATTGTCTCACGATACCGTCAAGTAATTTCCGAAAACGCTATTTGATTATCACAAATTTCTACTTCACCATATTCCAAGTTGAGCTACAAGCAAACTATTTCACAACTTGCAAAGGGAATATCAACGTCAATTTGTTGCCCGCGATATAAATGTACACATTTAGTTCCGGGGTGAAGATAAATTACACATCATGCTTAACGAGAACCAGAAGTTAAAAAGCTCCAGGAGTTTGACCAAGTTAGTCGAGATGGATCGTAGTTTATATCGGCGTTAATTTTAACGAGTTCCTAGTTGGGTGCTTTGTTTTTAAATGGGTTTATGACGCTGAAAGGCTAAGATCTTCTTGATTTGTTAATATAATTTTGGTAAAATAGAATTTATAGCTACATCCATTTATTATCTCGAAACTGAAAGATTCCGACACCATTACTTTAAAGACTCTCAAAGAAATAGTAGAACATATAACAGCACCACTAGAATACTTAATTATTCACTCTTTAATGAGCGGAAATTTTCTCAATATCCTCAAAATCGGAATCGTGAAACCCATGTTCAAAGCTGAAAATAAACTCAAAATGGAAAACTGTAGACCTATCACCTCGATATCAAATATTACTAACATTTTCAAGAAAATTATAAAAATAAGACTTGATGACAGCTATCTTCTATAAAAAAAATTATATTCTATAAAATAAACAATTCGGATTCAGATCCGAGATATCTACCCAGGATGCCATAACACAACTCTTGTAAGTGATATCACTGCAAACCTCCGCTATGTATATTCCTAGACTTACCGGAAGCTTCCGATACGGTGTCACATGAAAAACGCAGTTGATTTTCTGAAGAGTTGTTTGATATCAACATATTCTCATCGACGATCGATTGAATAATCCCAAAAAAAAATATTTTGTTTTGGTATACCGCAAGGAACTGTTCTGGGTCCAATTTTTTTTATAATGTACATAAACGACACACACAACCTTGACAAAAATCGAAAAATTTTCAGCTTTGCTGATGATACCATTTTTCTCCACAGCGCAGATACATGGGAAGGTCTAAGAACTCATAGTGAACGAGACTTTTCGATAATCAAGAGTTGGTTTGATTATTACAGTCTAACATTAAATAGCGAAAATACAAAATATATTACTATCTATCACTTTGTAATCAAACAATCTTCCGAATATCTGACCCCTCAAAATCAATAATCGCATTGAAATAGAAGAAGTAGAGTGTACCGAATATCTGGGAATAATTATACATCGGCATCTAAGGCAACGGTTTTTGTTCCTCGTGTACTAGTCCTGCCGCCAGCTACACCTCAGCCTTTTGGGCTTTTTGTGTTTTCCGGATTAGTTTACAACACTCACTCCGTAACTTTAGTCCCCTGTACTGGTTCTTCAACGGTTGGCTATTGTATTCTTTGAGAGTAAGCGTAAGTTTCCCGAATACTGCCTGTCTTTTGTGATCTAATGCCCTGCATTCTGACAGTACGTGTTTGGACGTTTCTGTCCCTTTGCCATATTGTCTGCAGGAAAGTTCTCCATCGTACATCCCCATTTTGTGCAGGTGTCTTCTCATTGGACTGTGAACAGTGAGAAGACCCGTTATAGTCCTAACTTGATTCCTGTTTAACTCAAGCAGTTCCTCAGTTTTGGGTTTTGACGGTTCTTCAATAGTAATCTCGAGTGCGGTTTCTGGGCCAATATATGGAGTTAATGAACCCATTTTGGCTAATTCATCAGCTTTTTCGTTGCCATCGATGGCACAGTGTCCTGGAACCTACATCAAGGTTATTTTGTTGTGTTCTGATTTTCTCGCAGATACCTCTGAGGTATGAAAGAATAATAACTTGATTTTGTGGTTGTTATTCGATCGTCCTGGTCCTTACGAGTTGCTTCTGTACTTCTTCTAGGATTCTCTCAGAGTATCCTTTGTGATGTTGGTCCTTTCTGATATGGGTTATCTCCGCATCCAGCAACTTCTGGTTATTACAAATTAGCATCGCTCTTTCCACCAATGTTCTTACATTTCTTCCCCTCGCGCTTGCTAAATAGCCACGAGAAAACAAATCGAGTGTTGCTGATCAGTGACTAGAAACCCATTATAAAATCGATATTCAGTGTTTAAAATTAGGAAAACCTGTTGATAATCATAGGAATTTAGATGGTCCCTTGAAATCAAAACTTTTTGCGTTGATAATTACAAATTTGAATGATTATTTTTTTCAAAATCTGACATTTTGGTAGTTTCGACAAATAGCAATGCATTATTCTGGTCAATTATTCGGTATTATACTGATACAACTGCTTCCTAATCGATAATATCTTGTTTACATTGAAACGTCAGAATTCTACTCTGAATTTGTCATTATTTACAGTTCAAAGTGCTTCGAAGTTTATTTTAAAATGAACACAAACCGATTCAGTACCTACCATCACCCAAGAGAATATTGAACATATATTACAAAATTTCACTCCACAAAACACAATTGAATCCAAAAAATAAATATGGAATCAGTTTGAAGCATTTTGCAGAATCAGAAAATATCAGCTACATAACAATACGACTAATCAAGAGATTGCAAAAATTCTGGAAGACTGCATGGGCAGCAAATACAAAAAAATGTAACGGCGAAAGATTACAAAAAGTAAAAATTGTTGAAAAAAATAATATTCGCAAATACAACTCGTTCTCCAAATTTTATCAGATAATTTTTTATTTCCATCACTCAAACTTCTTTATTTGAGGCAAAAACATTCAAACAAACCGTCCTAATGGACTCGTGATTTTATCAATCGGTTTGTTTTCATATTTATTCCAAATAAACAAGTTTTCGTGGAAAGGAAAAAATTATCGATAAAATTTGAAGCAATCGTGGTATTACCTTTGATAATATATTATCAGTGTAGGTGGTTGTGATTATACTTGGCCGCAGATATGTTTACATCAATTATTATAATTATCAGTTTAGTAATCCTACGGATGGAGTTTACTTGGTTTATGGAATGTGCATCTAGGAATGAAAGGTTCTGGTGTAGTGAAGGGAAAAACATTTTTTTGTTGTCATTGAGGCATCAGAGGCGTCCAATACCCAATTTTGTATTATTATTATAATTACTTCATTATCAGAGTTTACATGTAAAAAACAGTATTTATCCAGAATTGATACATATTGTTACGAACCTGGTAGTAGATAGAAAAATCATGAATCCTTCTGTTTGCCTTCTAGAAACCCATTAGAATGTACTAGAATCATTTACGTTTATTCGAGAACTTAGTATGGAATGTTCTGTTGAAAGTTCTATAGCTTCTAGAATAATGTTATCCTTTAAATAAGATCAGATTTGCCAAGTTTGGGAAGTTTTTGAGTTTTGTTTACTTTTTAACATTTGACTGTTGTAACGTTACCAAGTGAAGTTTGAAGTATTTATTTGAACTGTAAAGTGTCAAACAGTGTTCTCAGTTGTATTATTTGTTCTGTGACAATAAAGGCGAGTTTATAAGTAACTGTACCACTTATTGAACCGCAACAATATGTTACATTCTCTTCAAGAAATATAATAATAAATGAACGGGATGAAAGTTAAATGAGATGATAAATAATAGAAATAATTAATGAATTTTTCATATGTCGACCTTTCGGAAAGTTTGACTTTACGTTTTGGCCCTTCACTATGAATGATGTGCCTGAAGGAGGTTTTTAACAAGTTTAACTATAACCTTTGCACCACCATTCGATTAAGGGTTGAAGGAAAGTACAATTTGGGATGTATACTTTTTATTTAAAAAACGTTGGAATACTGAACGAGTGAAATTTCTGACTTTATCTTTCATCTAAAATTAAGGTATTCCCAGTTTAGAAAAGGGGTAGTAGAGTGCATTCATACTAAAACTGGAATTCATTGTTTTCGTAGGGAAGGCCTCAATCCATTTGGAATGTGCATCTTGCACGATTGGAGAGTGATGATCCAAAATTGGTCCAAACTGATCGAATTTCACCGGACCAAGAGATGAATATATTCTTTGAAGGACTTCATTGAGGAAGCAATCTTACATGATTGCAAGCAATGATTTTTTTATTTTATTGACAATATGAACATGATGTTCAAAAAGTCAGATGTGGATTCATCTGAGAATGAAATAAATATAATCTTTAGTCGCCATTTTCCACTGTTTATGTTGAAAAAGGGAATAGTCTCAAATGAAAATTTTAAATTGTTTGAAAATGGAAACCTACGACATAAGTGAAGTTTTTTTTGTTATATTTAACGGAAAACAACTACTTACCCAGATGAGACTACGCTGGCCATTAAACTACACCTGAAAGATATGAAAAGACCCTAACTAGATAGAGAAAATATGTAAGTGAATATTTGCATTTTCATTCGGGTAGTTTATTTTTCAATGATTAATTGCTAATACATGTAGACAAATGAGAATGTTACTCCAAAGGATAACCAGAAAACCGTTCAAATCATTGATAAGAGAATTGCATCTCTTTCGCTAGATAAATTTTTGTCGACAATAATCTGTTTCACTCTTTGAAGATCATCAGGGAGTTCGGAAGAATTGGGAATCATACATAAACTATAGTCGCCATTTTCCACTGTTCATGTTGAAAAAGGGAATATTCTCGAATGAAAATTCAAAATTGTTTGAAAATGGAAATCTGCGACATAACTAAAGTTTTTTTTTTACATTCAACAGAAAACAACTACTTACCCAGCTAAAGCTACGCTGGTCCTTTAACTACACCTGAAAGACATGAAAAGACCCTAACTTGATAGAGAAAATCTGTAAGTGAAAATTTGCATTTTTATTCAGGAAGTTGATTTTTCAATGATTGGGGTTTCATTGCGAATTCATGTAGACAAATGAGAATGTTATTCCGAAGGATATCCAGTAAACCGTTCATATCATAGATACGAGACTTGCAATTCTTTTGCTATGTATCCAATAATTTTTTTGTCGACGATAATCTGTTCCACTATTCGAAGATCATCGAGAGAATTGGAAATCATACTCTTCAGAAACAATATCACTCGACAACGACGGAAATGATGGGAATATTTCATGTGCGATGACACTTTGGTTAGAATCCGTTTTTTATGTCTACCTGGTACAATAATCTGTGAAATCCATAATAAAATATTATTCTGGATTAGGTTCTTCTAGGAGCCTCTCCACTGTGACCTTTCCAGATCTATTGTGTGTGTGCATTCATGTTATGTTAGAGTTTTGTTGTAGCACCCTATACATTAAAATTAGAATTAAAGAGTTGAGTGATGAATGTCAGTTATAAATAAAAAAAATAATCCTTGCTTGAAGCTTCATTTCTATTAAATAAGTACTAAAACATGTTGCAGTCATAAATGCGGCAATCTCAGGTAAAGAAAATATTGGAGCGAATCAGTTCAATGAATGGAAGAAAATTATCGGAATTGCAGTCAATAACGTTGAGATCAAGCTTAATATTGGTTCAACTGTCAATGTTAAATCAAAATCAATTCTTATGAAAGTCAATCAATCTCCAAGTGAAGTCAAGCCAACAAAAATACAGCTACAAGCCTCTGTCGGATTTACTATCACACCACTAGGTGATCAAGCTCAAATGTGAAATAAACAAAATGAAAAAGTATCTAAACTTCATTAAAGTTGATGCAAACACAACATTTTTGTTAGGTCTAGAAGGATGCATAAAATTTTGAAAATTATTGGTCAGTTACAATCAGATCCATATTCAAGGCATTTTTTGCGGACTGAAAAACCCACTTCATTCCTTTTGCGAATAAACTGCATGGTCCTTCTTCATAGTTGCCTGAATGTATGCAACACATTTCACAAGTCGTGTGACATAATTATGTTCATTAATTTTATGAAAATAATTATGTACGTTGTGGAATAAATATTATAGGTTAAGAGACATATATGGGAAATAATCTGATCAAATAGAACTCGACCGTCGTTTATCAAATCGAATGAATTTTGAAACTTTCACTCAAACATTTTTGTTTAAGAAAATTCATCTTCGTTAAATTCCAATATTTATATTCAAAGAATAAATTTTCCTAATGTTCTGCATCAAATTATAAAGGCTAAAGTGAAAGGAAAAACGTGGTATTTCTTCTGACTTCAACATATTCGATTTTATAGCGGTAATTGAATAAAATTACTGCATAATGGCGTAACCTATCAGATGTACCGCTTTTAGGAGATTGAAAATCGCCATCAAAGACCTTCTCTCTCGATTTAATTGCAAGGTTCGACTGGCATGTGCTATGGGTTTATCATTCCCATTTAGAAAAATGTGGCTTATTAAACATTTAATGCCACAAGGGCTTGCGTTGGCTTCGGTAGTTAATTTCAGCTCATTCTGGATTAGTGCCTACATAAGTTTGTTTTTCAACTTTTTCAAACTGATGAATTATATTCTCTGATCCAAATAAACTTAGTAATTTTTTTAAGTTAATTAAATTATAATTAAGCTCAAATATAGAAACGGTACACCTAGAAATTTTTTTTCTAACTTGAGGAGTTGTTACTTTTGATTGCCTAAACCGATTTGAATGTTCTTTGCAGATAATGAGAGTCCGTTTCATTGGCTTTTGACTGTTTGGATCAAACCTTGCCTACTGTCATCCTCGCAAAAATTACAGGGTGATATATTGATGTGTGCAAATTCGACTAAAAATTATTCAACCCCCGTTAACGCCAAACAATTTTTCCATTCCCAACTATTCGAATATGAAATCTCATGCCTTTCCATGATATTCTGAGAAAACAAATTGAATAAGTGCACTGGAATTAGAAATATAGGTGTTTTAAGAAAACATAACATTTAGACCTTACCAATTACAAACAATGTCAGCTCTTTTATTTCTGAACCGATTTGAATATACTTCATAAATTCTGGAGCCTTTTTCAATTGGTGTTTATAACATCAATATTCTGAAAAACCTACAAGGTGTTATTACAACTGTAAATTCCACAAAAAATCATCCAATCTCTTTGACTCTAAAGAAATACACATATTCTCACTTATTTTGTGAATATTTTTTCGGTCGATTGATTTTCATTTGCAGATTATTATTATTATTATTATTATTATTATTATTATTATTTTTTTTTTTCATCCTTTAGGAATTACCCAGTCAGGCCCTGTCTCCGGAGCCCCGACACTTCCGGAGGGCGCGCTGGTGTGTCAGTAACCCCAGTAAACACTCCCCACGTCCATGGGGTAAGTCATTACTGGGTCCGAGAATCATGTGCCCTGAGTAGGCGGAGTGAACCAAGAATTACGGCCTTCTGCATTCGCCCGGCTAGGATTTCTGCCAAGTCACGGTAAGCCGGTATGATTTTTAAGTTTGAGAGCAGTGTGTCCATCATTCCACCAAGGACCCCTATTATCAGAACCACCATCTTGACAGAATGGTTTGGGTAAAGCCTGCGGAGTTCAAAGAGAAGATCTCGATATTGAGTCCGTTTTTCCTCCTCTTTTCGGACGATGTTCGTTTCGCCAGGAGCTGAAAACTCAATGACGAACATCGTCCTACTTTGATGGTCGAGGAGGACTACATCAGGCTTATTGGCTTGTATTTGCCTGAGGGTGGGAAATGAGTAGTTCCAATAGATTCGGCACTTTTCATTCTACACAACGGACTTAATATCCCCCGGAGCATAAGGCAACACCGGTGTCTCGTCTACACCGTACGAGTGTCGTAGATGGTAGTACAACACTCGTAGGGCCGCGTTATGTCTGTGGATATAGGCTGAGACCGCATAAGCTGACAGCAAATGCATTATGGTCTCAGCTGCCCCACGACACGCTCTGCATCTAGTGTCAGGGACCTCTATACCCATCACGCGACTGCGGTAGACGAGAGTGTTGAAGACACCATCCTGGCAGGCCATTATGAATCCCTCGGTCTCCGACTTCAGCCCACTTGACCTGAGAAACGAGAAGGTCAGGTCTCTGGATAAGCCTAGGTCTTCAATGTTCTTGAAGAAGACCCCATGCATCGGCTTATCCTTATGTAGCTGCAGGAGCCTCTCACACTCCGCAGCTTTTACGTGGGCTTTTTGCTGAACGGGTTCCAACTCGGTGATAGAGTTTGGGTTTGTCCGTTCAGTGTCGAATACGAGACCGAGTTCATCGGCTGCACGGGTTGCTGCCTTGAAAAGAAATGCTCCAATCCCTGCTATTTCATGATCACATACCAAGCAGAGAAGGGGATCTGAACTCCTGATGACTTTACAGGCTCCATCCAGTACCATTCTGTTATGTAGACACTCCAAACTCAAAACTCCACGGCCTCCCCGTTGTCTGGGGAAGTATAACCGTGGAACAGACGATTTAGGATGCAAGCTTCTATGAAGATGCATCATTTTGCGAGTTTTTACGTCGAGTTGTCGCAGCTCTTTCTGAGTCCATTTCATTACTCCAAAGGAGTAAAGTAGAATCGGAACGGCAAGCATATTAGTTGCAGCAACTTTGTTCTTCCCCGACAGTTCTGAAGACCAGATCTGTCGGAGTTTGTGCTGATACCTGCCACGGAGAGAGTTTTTGACAGTAGCTACCTCTTGGGTGTGGCATTGTTCCACCCCTAGGTAGGTATACGTCTCTCCAGCATCCAGATGATGTAGAATGCTTCCGTCTACGAGCTGAACGTCCTCTCCGAATTCCTCGCATCGTCCTCTTTTGAGATGAACCGTGGCACATTTGTCTATCCCAAACTCCATTCCGATAGCATGCGTGTACTCTTGCACCACCCTTAAGGACTGGTGAAGGTCCTTTTTTCCGGAGGCATAAAGTTTAAGGTCATCCATGTAAAACAGATGGGTGACCTTATGCCTCCGGTTGCTGGTTAATATTATTATTATTATTATTATTATTATTTCATTGGTTTCCAAAGAGAAGGATTAGATGTCACCATTCATTGAAATTGAAACAAACCTCATTAGTTTCTCAACATTCAAAAACTCACCTTCTCTTTTTTTCAGCCTCAGCTTCATTCTGCTCCAAACACCCTGTAGGTTTTTTCAGAATATCGATAAAATAAGCACCAATTAGAAAAGTCTACAGAATATATGAAGTATGTTCAAATCGGTTCAGAAATGAAAGAGCTTAAATTTTTTGTTATTGATAAAATGTAAAATGCTATGTTTTCTTAAAACATCGATATTTCTATTTTCAGTGCACCTATTCCATTTTTTTTTTCAGAATATCATGAAAATGCATGAGATCTTATGTTCGAATAGTTGGGAATAAAAAAAAAAATGTTTGGCGTAAACGGGGGTTGAATGATTTTTAGTCGAATTTGAACAAACCTATATATCACCCTGTAATTTTTGCGAGGGTGACAATAGACAAAATTCGGCCCAAACAGTCAAAAGCCAATGAAACGCACTCTCATTATCTGCAAAGAAAATTCAAATCGGTTTAGGCAATCGAAACTACCAACTGCTCAAGTTCGAACGAAATTTCTAGGTGTCCTGTTTCTATTTTTGAGCAGTGTAGTTCAAGGAACCAGGCCCTACCTCAATTCAGTAAAGTTGAAATTGTGAGTATTGATAGCAATCTTGTAAGCTATGATTTGAAAATATCACAGTACCTAAACTTTTTAAGTGGAATACCCCATTTACATGATCAATTGCTCCGTTGTGAATCACTATTACAATTCCTTATATTTGTTTGCCAAAGGAACCACCTAGGACCATTTCTCGAAATTGTTTTCATTTATAGAGGGTGCATCATTGAAGCGTGGATAGACAGAGTTCAATTCTTCAAAAAACATTGAACTACATCTATCAGATATCTGTGCAACGTTCCTCCAAGACGACCCAATTGTAATAGTATAATAGGGGCGAGTGCATAAATTTCATGAGTGCGTAATGGGCTTACAACTCGTGTAACGTACTATACTTTTTCTACGCCCATTAATGTTCTTCCTTTAAATAAAAAACATCACAATCATTTAACCTTTATTATAATAGTTGTTAATAACAAATGAACAATTACTGTAAATCGATTGTGCCTCATTATTTAATGGTGATGACCGGTTATTTATAATTGTAGTACTGCTCGGTACATCAGAAGACGAAGATATTGCATAACGTGCTGCCTACATTTAGGGGCATCACTCTTTCAATCCTAAATATATCTCGCTAATGCTAAAAGTTTTTATGTTTTTTAATTGACTAAATTTGTGTAAATAGACCAAATAAAGTCTTACGTAAATGAAAATTTGACTGTAATTTAATTAAACCAAGAAATTTAGGTTTTCTTCTCAAAACGCACGTGTATGTTATGAGATCTCATTACGTGCATGTTATTGTTAAATGTCATTTACAAGGAATGTTGATTGTGCGATTTTTGACGTTTACAGACATGGGCGTAGAAAAATATTTCTATTACTCAAACGGTCGTGCTACGCAAGTCCTGATCAGAGATGATCACCTATCAGACTACATTCGGGGTTCTTGCCGATCATCAGTGATAAGGTAGGTCATACAGCCGAAGCTATTGAGTACACTGCTACAAGCTATGTCTATAGCTCGTTGTGAAAACGAGCCGCCCCTCATTTTGTGGCACAGGAAGGAAGCATAGAAGCATTCCTTCCAAAGCAACTCTCTAGGTAGAAAGTACGGCAACAAATCGAACAAAATTCGACAGTTTGCCGGAGAGGTGGCAGCACAATAGTAAGAACTATTTTGACAGTCAAAATCAAAATTTTCTCCTCCTCTCTGTAAATTGTTCTAAGCAGGATATAAGGCAAATATCTGACAGAAAACAACTTTGAACTGGTGGTGATAGAAAGAAATCCAATATGATGAATTTATTTTCAATGTGTTGAAAAAAAATTATTGTATTTATTTTCAATATAATGGATGTTCGGAAGAAGCGATGCTGATATCGAGGTCTTCAAAACTTTGTTTATTCCTTCTACTATTATTGGTACCTAAGCCATTATTTCATGGATGGCTTGTGACAGAATACTGTTTCAATATATTCATCATGGACGAACTTGTATGTGGGGCAAACCATTTTTCAAAATTGTTATCAGACTCAAGAGACAAAATGGTCATCTTCAGATGTTGAATAGGAAGTCAGTGGATGCAATCACATATAAACTACTCACAGTTGTTAAACTTTTTGGCCCTATGGCTGAAAATATTGTCTTCTCAGCCCTAGCACCAAAAAGTAAGACCTTGAGACCTGGAATACAGGAACAAATTGTTTTCCCATATTGAATGATCTTCTAAATTCTGAACTGAAATGTGTACAAAGGGTGAATCCTTGAATCCTGTATTTGTAGCCGTTGTGGGCCGTTTTCGATTCACCATTAAAAAGAAAAAGGGTTGCGCACAATTCCGTACTAATAACAATATTATGCAAGCGACGTCTCGTCGTCCCATTTACCTACGTACGTTCCAAAATACTTGGTGTATTTAGGATAACAGCACATCCAGCTATATCAAATTCATCTCCCTGTTTTCCGAAAACGACAAACTTACGGACATATGACCCCGCATTTTCCGCACGGACTCAAAAACACCCTGTATAGAGTATTCCACTAGAATACGTTGCAACATCCGTTCATTTAAATTCCTGTCTTTATATTTCAAAAATTGCGACCCACCTATTAACTTAACATTTTTTTTTGCAATTCGAAAAGAAAATTGAATTGAATTACCCCTGGCATCATTGAAATAACCCCAGTATTCAAAAGATCCAAATTATTGAAAATAAATATTACAAATCAAGAAGGTATCCAATATATATTTCAGAGAAATAATGTTATTCTTTTTGTCTGACCCCTACCCGCTTTCGTATCTTAGTTCATTGTTTATTTTTTAATTTTTTTCTGACTGAATTGTTCAAGTGTGAAACCACGCTTAATCAAGACGTTACCATCATATACAGGTTTGGTTAAATATTATTCCAATACGTTTGGTTGATAATTCATGTCGTCAGTTGAACAGTACAAAATATAACAATTATATGCGAAGGAGAATCAATTATTCAACTGTTTGCTTTCATTACGATTTTAAAGGTTGTATATTTTTTTTCTTCGCGATCGTGATCAATTGAGAATTTACAAGAACGTATTTCATTTTCAATTAGTATGGGCTTATTAATGACACTGCTGCAACCTGCTCTATGCAAACAGGTTGCCGGAAGGGGAACTGTTGTCCAGTTGAATACTTGCAATGGATATCCATCGCGTATATTTTTCATATTTGGAACTTCTCGACTGGCTACACCAACTATCAACCAAACGTGTCGGGAATGCTATATGTCGATAATATTTTATCACATCTGTATATCACTATTAAGTACGTAACAGGTCAACAATCCTCGAGAAGGAAGATAAGAAAAGAGATCCATGTGAATAATGAACTGTGAAAATTATTACATGGCTTCTCACTAGGCATATGCTTCTGGAGTAATAAAACGTGGAATTATTTGAATATATCTCACACTCCTGAATTTAAAGGGAACTCAAGAAAAATAGCTTCACGTCAAATGTATGAATGCGGGCCACTGAATCGTAGGGAACAGAACAAATCCGGTAACGAGACACCAGTCTTTAAATCCCACTGAATTGATTTCATTAGTAGTTGAACCAATGAGTATAATCTGCTTTCTCTATAAAGATTCTAGAGGAATATACTGCATGTAGTTTAATCGAAATCATAAAAAATTTGTGAATCTCATTTTGCTAGTACTAATCATCACGATCAAGATTGATTTTCATCATACCGTTCAAAAACAATTTGAATAAATTAGACCAATCTCGCGAATATGCATTGCAACGATTTCATTCTCGAAGACGCAGATTGGTAAATAATCCTTCATTACAAATTGATGATAAAAAATTCATGGATGAATATTTATCTTTAAATCACATGATGGAAATCGATTAAAATTTAGACGAGGAAGAATTGAACTTTTAAAACAACGAAGAATCTACTAGATACTACCAAAGTCTGAAAAGTGTCTGATTCCAGTTCAAAAACAGATCAAGGGATATCCTACAATGATGTGTGATACGTAGGTTCAACGTGCTAGGAGTCGCACGTTGAAAGGTAAGACCTCGTTAATCATTAGCTCGCACAAGTTTCGACTTCTGAGGGCTGTCGTTCGTAGGAGGATGACAGCAGGTTAACGAAAAAAAAAAATTAAACCTTACAAATAAATGATTTATTCTAGATTTTTTGCGCTTTGAAATATCTACCGTAGTTCTAACAGGAGATATTTCTGAATTACATTGTATGGATTGATCCAGCTCAAACGCGATTCTAAAAAAATTTTTGGTGAGTACATCCAAATCACAAATAGAAATGTTTCGAATTGAAAACTGTAACCTACTTACGGTAATACAACTTCTGCTTACTTCAACAATGAAATCTCTTTACCAGTTAGCAATGGGAAACATGAAAAAGTTTTCTTTCGCTGTAAACATTTTTTATGCTTATTTAGCTGGTGCTATTAATGAACAAGAATAATTGCAATTGTTATGTGAGGTCACAAAAATTCTGTCGAAGGCGGGACTCTATTTAGAAAATGGAGATAAAATGATGCAAACTTATCTAACAACTTCGAGATGAACTATAAATCAGAATCTAATACTTTGAGAAATTCTCATTCAGATTTACAGGCCGTTTTTTTTTAGGTGATCTCATTATTGCTATCTCGGAAAAAAATCATCAATATTTGGTCAAATAATTTCCGTTAGTATAGTGTAGGTAGAAACCAAAACCTTAGAACTCAAACAAATGTATTGTAGATGAATACTCAGACAACATCGTCGGGATAATGAAATCTGTAATAAAATTTTATGATGTGATGAGAGTAGATTCACAAATAACGGATAGTTTAACGGAAATATTCATTATCACTGGCGACAGAAAAATTTCTTTCTACATAGAGTTACAAGTTTAACTTTTTTGAGAAATCGTTGACGGAGAATTATTGTCGGAGACTCGAGTAGATTGAAAATTTGTCTCAGAATATTTTGAGAAAATATCAGTTTTTTCAACATGATGGAGTTCCGCCACATAGCAAAAATATTTGCAGAGATTGCCTCAATACGAATATGCAAGGACGATGGATAGGAAACAATGGTCCTATCAAATGGCCACCACGTTCACTTGACCTGACTCTTTTGGACTTTTCATTGTTGAAGACTTTTCAACGACGACCTTGATGGTTAGGAGTATTTTGACATTTTCTTTTCTTTGTTACTTGGTATATTACATTTGCTTCTGATATTGGAGTTTAGGTATATCTTTGAGTTCTAGGCCCGAAAAATATTGAGGTAGCTCTGACCAGGAATTGTTTGACAGTAATTATGAGCAAAACGTCGAGGAATATAATGTATTAAATAATTGTAATTGATAGCTGAGTTTGTTAAACCAGTGGCTACTAAATTAGAGACTCATATTTAAAACAATAAAGTTGACGATGGAATTTAATGAACTAAACGTTGCATTGTAAATTGGTTCATATACGATTGTAACGAATATTAAACAGTATTCAAAGTTCCTCTGATATTTTTTTGAGATTACCCTGGCGGAAATTTTATGACGTCAAGAAAAAAACGAAATTTGACACTTTTAGTATTTGTCGAATATCTCAAAAACAACCATTGATATTTAGGAACTGAAAAGAAAGTTTTGATGAAAATATCAGAACAAAAATTCAACATCATGAGAATTATGGCATATCTTGTATGCTTTGGGATTTCTAGGGCGATTTGTTTTCATCGCGAGTACTTTGCGAACGGTTAAAAGTCTCTCCAATGAATAGTACTTTACCCAGACTCGATTTATTCTCGTCAGAATGAAAAATAAAAATAGGTGATTCCATCGATATCAAGTTCGTTAAAGTGTTTTCGTGGTCGGACTCCACAATATCTTTGAAATAGATGAAGGCACCCGTTGCGAATCGCTAGAAAACGCATTTGTAACAAATCATGTGAGTGAAATTCAAGAGTCGTCAAACATATCGGATTGATTGGCACCATGTCCTATCGAATAAAAATCCAGCAGATTCACTATCTCGGGGCACATCTGTGAAAATACTTTTCGATTTATCTCTGCGGTGTCTACGGTGGACAGGTCCAGGTGGACTATAAACAATCTTAATTTCATTCATAATTTGCAAAAAAACTCCAAAGAATGATGTCTTATGTTTGAAAGTAATTTTCAGTTGCAGAACTGAAAATAAAGTAAATCAATCTTTTGTATCGTCTACTGAAGAATTGCAAAAGGCACTAATATATGTTATATTGAATATTGCCCAAAAAAAAGCATTTGGGAAAAAATATGATACATAAAACAAAGTTTTCGATAAAAAAAATCCTGCTCTTTTATTAAAATATTTTTCAAATGACAACAACTTATTTCATGTAGATGGTACTGTTGAGAACTCTCTGTATAAGCATTTGTTCTATTTTGATCATTATTGTAACCATGGAAAAAGATTATTATTACAAGTCAAGAATTGTCAAGTAGAAGATAATAAATTCTTACAAATTATTATTCTCATATTTCTATTATACAATCAATCCAAAGTTTAAACAGTCCACTTATAATCAACGCAAACATGGTCCATCGATTCGAATAATCAAGAAAAGGTATTTCTGTAAAATATCCTGAAGCCAAGAAAATATTAGCGATCGGTAACCAGTTTCCAAGCAACGGTAACAAGATTCAGCAGTCCAGTTTCCCGTGAGTTTTTTCCAATTTATCTGTTCCTGCTTCCAAGTCTGGTTCTACAAGCACGCCTATTTGTGTATTTACTTGATTTGAATCATACTTTGATCTACATACGTTGATTTCATAGTACTATTACCGGTTCAAATCTGGTATATCGAGTAATCATATTACAATTGAAAAAAAACTCTGAAATGAATATTAGTGAGTTACATATAAAAAGAGGTCAGCTTAAGGCTGCCAACACTAGATTCAAGAAATTTATTGATTCCATTGATTTATCTAATCTGAATGAAACAATTATACGAGAGCTGCAAGGTCGCATGGACAAAACCAAACCTTTGTTTGATCAATTTGATTCGATTCAATGTGAGATAGAAATCAAATTAGGTGATTCTATAAATGATGCGGAGGAAAATGAGCGAGATAACTTTGAAAATTCCTATTTTCTCTACATCAGTAAGGCAGAAACTATAATTTCTAACTTTTCGAAATCCGAAGCTAACTACTCAACGAGTATTGGCACCAGCAATGTATTGAATGCCATGTCCAATTCTAAAATAAATACAATTTCAAGTTCTATCAATAACACTATCTCATCTAGCAATGATTCTATCAGTAATAATATACCTTCCGACAATATTATACAGGGTAACAATATTTCTGTTGATAATAATAATGTACAATCACAAGTTTTGAATATACCATCACAATCAGATATCCACAAGGTGAAGTATCCTGCAATTCGATTGCCAACATTCAATGGTGCTTACGGCAAATGGCTTGAATTCAGAGATGCATTTACAGCCTTGGTTCATGACAATAACGTAATGAATGACATTGAAAAATTCCATTATTTGAAATCTTCCCTGCAGGAAGAAGCAGGCGAAATAATTCAATCAATTGAAGTTTCATCAGCCAATTATCAAATAGCATGGCAGTTGTTAAATGAACGATTTGAAAATAAAAGATTGATAATTTTCAACCATATCAGAGCAATTTTTGATTTTCCCTCTTTGCAAAAAGAAAATCATTCTGATTTAAGAAAACTATTCGACAATATAACAAAAAATTTACGCTCACTCAAGAGTTTGAAACAACCAGTTGATACTTGGGATACCCTAATTATTTTCATATTCTCTTCAGAAATTGACCCTCGTACTAGACGTGAATGGGAATCGTACAATTTTCCAGATGAATTGCCTACCATCAATGACATGAATACATTTCTGAAGAGAAGATGTGAATTACTTGAAAAACTAGAATACAATGCAAATGAAAATATTAAGGTTTCTAAATATCGTGAAAAATCAACGAAGAAATCACACAGCAATAGTTATGTCGCTAATGTCAATAAATTAAAATGCTATTTTTGCAATGAACAACATATTGTTTATAGTTGCGATCTATTATTGAAATTACCTATAGATTCCAGAATCAGTGAATTGAAAAAGAAACATTTATGCCTAAATTGTTTCAGATCAGGACATGTATCACAATTTTGTACATATTCTAGATGCAAGCAATGCAATCGTAAACATAATACTTTACTGCATATAACAAGTACCGAAACAAATTGCAATGA
This sequence comes from Chrysolina americana, assembly GCA_958502065.1. Classification (NCBI taxonomy): domain Eukaryota; kingdom Metazoa; phylum Arthropoda; class Insecta; order Coleoptera; family Chrysomelidae; genus Chrysolina; species Chrysolina americana. The sequence goes on from OY293413.1 coordinate 74,081,386, forward strand.
AACGGGATCAAAAAATGATAATTCTCAAGAACCAATTTCACAGAGTGAAACACAAACACTAACTTCACATGTCAATAATTCAATGAATTTTCAAATATTATTACCCACTGCAATTGTTTTAGTTAAAGACCATCGGGGTCAATTCCACAAAGCAAGAGCACTTCTGGATAGTGCTTCACAAAGTTCATTTATTACTGAAGAATTATGTAATAAGCTATGCCTGAAAAAACAAGTGGTTAGCATTGCTGTTAAAGGTGTAGGCGAATCATTAGCTGGTATAAATCATCAAGCCACTATCTGTTTCAAGTCTTGTCATAGTAGTTTCAAGTCGACTAGTATATGTCTCATTCTACCAAAAATCACAGAACAATTACCATGTCCATCCTTTGCAATCAATCAACTGAAAATGCCATCAAATATTCAATTAGCTGATCCCACCTTTCATCAACGTAGTCAAATTGACATTCTGCTTGGAGCAAATCTATTTTGGGATCTTATCAGTATTGGTCAGTTACATCTTGGTAGGCAACAACCAATTCTTCAAAAAACACTTCTTGGTTGGATAGTGTCAGGGAGTCTATTTCTTCCAAACAAGGTGTATTATTCTATTTCTTGTTCAAATATTCAATTAGAAAATTCTATAGACAGTATTTTGACAAACTTTTGGAAAATAAAAGGAATCAACAATTCAAGAAAGATTCTAACTGATTCTGAAAAGGCTTGTGAATCCCATTTCATCAATAATTTTATAAGGAATAGTGATGGTCGATTCGTGGTTCAGATGCCTCTAAAAGAAAATATTAATCAATTGGGTAATTCAAGGAAAATGGCTCTGAACAGATTCTTTACCTTGGAACGTAAACTTGATAAAAATTACAATTTGAAATCAGAATATTTAGCATTTATGAGAGAATATCAAAGCTTGGGTCACATGACTAAAATTGATGAACAATTGGATTATGATAGAATCTCTTATTATTTGCCACATCATGCAGTGGTGAAAGAGTCAAGTTTAACCACTAAGGTGCGAGTAGTTTTTGATGCTAGTGCCAAAACTAACAATGGAATATCACTTAATGATTTACAATATTGTGGACCCACGATACAGTCAGACTTATTTTCAATATTAATTAGATTTCGACAATATAAATACATTATTAGCTCAGATGTTTCCAAAATGTATCGTCAGATTCTAATTCACGAAGAGCAAAGACATCTGCAAAGAATACTTTGGCGGGAAAATTCAACAGACGAGTTGCAATGTTTTCAACTTAATACTGTAACATATGGAACAGCTTCAGCTCCGTTTTTAGCTATCAGATGTTTGTATGAATTAGCTATTGAAAATGAGGCACAGTATCCTTTAGCGTCTCGTGTTATAAAAAACGATTTCTATGTGGATGACTTACTCACGGGTTCCAATTCAATAAACGAACTTTTGTGCATTCAAAAGGATGTTTCTTCTATTTTATTGTCTGGTGGTTTCCAGTTACGAAAATGGCTTAGTAACAATTCTGAATTGCTCAATAAAATTCATATATCTGACAATTCAAAACTGAGTATTTTACAATTAGGCCAATCTGAAAATAATAAAACTCTAGGTATTTTATGGAATGCACTTGTAGACGAAATTCAATATTCAATATGTCAACATCCACAACAAAAAATAGTGACTAAAAGAATTATATTATCTATTACATCCCAAATATTTGACCCATTGGGTCTCCTTGGTCCAATTATCATTTTTGCGAAATTATTACTGCAAAATTTATGGGGAGATGGTTTAACATGGGATGAGGCAGTGTCACAAAAAACTTTTACCTTGTGGAGGCAATTTCTAAATAATCTACATAATATCAATGATATAAAGATTCCACGATTTATTCTATCAACTTTTCCAATCAATATTGAACTTCACGGGTTCTCGGATTCCTCAGAGTGTGCGTACGGTGCTTGTGTATATATCCGTTGTCAAGACACATCAGGAAGCTATTCATCCAATTTATTATGTGCCAAATCAAGAGTAGCACCTCTGAAGCAAATTTCATTGCCAAGACTAGAACTTTGTGGCGCAAATTTATTAGCACATCTCGTGGAGAAGATTGTCAATTCATCAGCTATCAGGTTCAATAAACAATATTTTTGGTGTGATTCCACTATCACTCTTGCATGGATAAAAGGTACGGCTAGACAATGGAAAACCTTTGTTGCCAATCGTGTTGGTGAAATCCAAACATTAACGGAATCTGCTGATTGGAATTACGTCAAATCGTCTGAAAACCCTGCTGATCTTATATCACGAGGAAAGAGTGCAAAAAATATTATGAATTCTTCTCTATGGTGGCATGGTCCACAATGGCTGTTATTGAATAAAGATGAATGGAATATTATCAATTTTCCTACAAGTTCATTTGAAAATATACCAGAAAAACGTTCTGTTTCTGCAGCCACTACAATTTATCATGATTTCAATCTATTTGAAAAATATTCAAGCCTGTTGAAATTACAAAGAGTTGTGGCGTATTGTTTTCGTTTTATGAAAAATGCCAAACTTCCAATGATTAATCGACAATTTAGCAGTTTAACTCTTCCGGAACTTGAATTTTCCTTAAATATGTTATTAAAAATATCCCAATATCAAGCGTTTCCTCAAGAATATAATGATTTATACAATAATAAACCAATCAACAAAAATAGTAGTATTTTATCACTTTCTCCGTATATGGATGGTGATAAAATAATCAGAGTTGGTGGTAGAATTGACAATTCTAATTATGAATATAGTAAGAAACATCCAATTGTAATTTACGATTAGGACATCGCGGACCTCAACAATTGTTGAGTTCAATACGAGAAAGATATTGGCCTCTTGCAGGCCGAAATATAGCTCGGAAGATTACACATCAGTGTGTAACTTGTTTACGTGCAAGGCCTTCCAGTGAACAATATTTAATGGGAAATTTACCAGAATGTCGTGTTACAGTATTTCATCCTTTTTCCAATGTGGGTATTGATTACGGTGGTCCTATTCTGATTAAAGATCGCAAGTTGAGAGGTTCCAAATTATTGAAATCTTATATCTGCTTGTTCATTTGTATGTCAACGAAGGCTATTCACCTTGATATTGTAACTGATTTATCAACAAATGCATTCATGTCTGTGTTGAGACGATTCATTGGTAGAAGGGGTAGACCAGATCATATTTATTCGGACAATTCTGAGACATTTGTTGGTGCAAATTCTCAACTGAAAGATTTATATATGTTTCCCACATCATCAAAAGATGAAATCAGCAAAAATTTGTCCAAAGAAGGAATTTTTTGGCATTTCACCAAATTTTGGGGGAATTTGGGAAGCGGGAATAAAAAGTACCAAATACCATTTGAAGAGAATTGTTGGTAACATGGAATTGACGTATGAGGATCTAATGACAGTACTAATTCAAATTGAGGGTATACTCAATTCAAGGCCTTTGAGCCCACTATCATCAGATCCATGTGATGATAATCCTTTGACTCCATCACACTTTTTGATTGGGAAGTCCATGATGGCTCTTCCTGATAATAATTTCCTTGAAGTTGAAACAACAAGACTGGGAAAATATAAAAAACTTCAACAAGTCATTCAACATTTTTGGAAAAGATGGCAACGAGAATATATTGGAGAATTGCAGACGCGTATTAAATGGAAAACCAATTTTCTCAGTTTATTGAAAGTTGGAAAACTAGTCTTAATCAAGGATGACAATTTGCCCCCTTTGAAATGGAAAATGGGAAGAGTGGTAGAACTTCATTCAGGAAAAGACAATATTGTTCGAGTAGCAACAGTAAGACTTTCAAATGGAAGTGAAATTCAACGAGTTGTGTCAAAACTATGTGTACTCCCTATTGAACATAGTGAAAATTATTCCTGATGAAATCAGGAAATATAAGACTTTTTGAATGTTCGAAATATTTTTTATTGGAGGTACTTCATACCTGTCAATGCCCGGCGGTATGTTAAGAACTCTCTGTATAAGCATTTGTTCTATTTTGATCATTATTGTAACCATGGAAAAAGATTATTATTATAAGTCAAGAATTGTCAAGTAGAAGAGAATAAATTCTTACAAATTATTATTCTCATATTTCTATTATACAATCAATCCAAAGTTTAAACAGTCCACTTATAATCAACGTAAACAGGTACGTTGCCAGAAAGCAATGTCGATTGTGACAAAAAAAAATCAATAATTCTACCTGCCAATCACCAAATAACGAAACTAACTTTTCATCATAAATATATCCGTTCATTTTGCACGTTGGACCTAGCAAAATAAGAGATATATTTTGTTCAGAGTATGGGCGTTAAATGGTAAAAAAATGTGAGGGATGGGTGATATGTTTCATAGTTCAACCAACTTTCCCAAAATATATCATATGTAACTTTCTTTAATTTATGGTTAACACCTTCGCTGCGATAAAAAAATTGATACATGTCCACGGTGCTAAAACACTTTTTCACCAAATTTGATGAAACCTTTATGCAAAAGGCTTTATTACGGTTAATCAAGAAGGGTTCTTAAAAAATTTTGGCTCAAAATTTCGTTTTTGTGCTGATGACCAGAAGGCCCTGCCTCATCACCCGCCATAACAAACTCGGCTAACACAACTTTCATATACACTAACACTTCTCAACCACGCTCGCAAAATAACAACCACCCTGGTTCAATGCTGAATAAATACTAACGTTTGATCGGTTTGATACACTCGACTGTTGATTACGGAAAAAACCGTCATGCGCACTACTGAATACAGGTGTCGAGATACAAGACCATTTTTAATGAAAGATCAAAACACAAAAGCGCTATGCTAATCATAGGATATGTTTGCTCACTCATTCACCAAAGGATTTTTAGAAACTTCAAAACGATTTATTAGCATATGCGGGAAACAAAATCTTGTAGGAACTTGTACTGAAATGAAGAAATTGCAAACTGACTTACTGACATATTGATACTGACGAAGAATACAAAGTTCCATGCTTCTGATCAATATAACGTGCGGAATCTTATCCCTGCTTGATCACCTAATTTTGGAGGCATCTGGGCCGCGAAAATTAAATGAACCATCATTTGAAAAGAGTTGTCGGTAAAGCACATTTGAATTTTGAAGATTTTCATGCAGATAGACACAATTTTCAATTTCCGTCCTTTCCAGAAAATACAAATTCTCTCACCCCTTCTCACTAACTGGTTGGAAGGCGTCTTACAGGAATACTAGAACCTATCTATACTGAAGTAGCTGAGAACTAGTTGAAGATATTAGAAAGCCTTCAAAAAATTGTGTATCATTTCTAGTCTCGGTGGTACGAAAAATATATAAGCGAACTACAAATCCAAGACAAGTAAAACAATATTGTTAAAGATAATCTGAAGATAGGCGATATGGTACTAGTGAAAGAAGATACTAATCCTTCACTTCAATGGCTCTTAGAGAAAATCGCATAACTTCATCCTGGAAATGACGGAATTACAAGAGTAGCCAGCATGAAGGTCTGTGATGAATTCCTCAAAGGAGCTTTTTCAAATAAATGTACCGTTAAAAAACGTCTTATTTGTCAGTTTATTCATTCGTTATAGGAATGATTTCTTCAGGGGAAATTGTTTCAAGGCAGCCGTCGTGTTGAAATATCACATATTCATCTACTTGAATATTCCATATAAGCATTTGAATCATATCTTTATATCTATATAAAAAAAAATTGTAGTTGGGTAGACTGACATGGTAATAAAATTATATTGTCATCGTCGATTTAGCATAATTACAAATTAATTAAATTTGAATACTTTCGGTTATATGGTCCATCAGGAACCAAAAGTCCAAAATTAAGAAAAGAGAACGAAAAATACTCCATCAACCCGTTTTTAGAAGCAACAAAATTATTATTATCATTACTGTCTCTATAACAACGGTTGAACAGTGCATCTGAAGTAACAATGATACCCTCACTTACTCTGCTAGAAATTAAAATTCCATGAAGGATACTTTCTGAATGAACGTAATGTCCTGATGCATTTCAATTAAAGGCACAGTACAGTAATCTTCCCCACTGTGTAAGTGAACTCGAAATAAACGATGATTTCAATTCAAAGCTCTTGGCAATGTGCGTAATAATAGTAATAGTAATACAGATAACAAAGCATCTAATTAGTATTGAAAGAAAGCAATGTCGTATTTCGTCCTCAGGATCATGGTGGAAATTACTTTGCCAACTGAATTGCTCTCCTTGATGGGCAATAAAGTGGGATTCATGATAGTATGAAAAAGGTGACGCTGAATTCTGCACTATTTCAAGTTTCACCTTTGTTATGAACCAAAAAGAATTTATCTTTGCCATTGAAATAACAAGGAATTAGAGAACGACATCAAATATTCTGCGAGCACAAAGAGACTCCAATTTAAGTTTCTGAGTTCAACACAGGAAGTCTCAAATGAAATATAATTCACATGATTGTAACAAATGCTAAGGCACTTGTGTAATTCAATGATAAAACATTTTTAAAATACCATCCTGTATAATAACCCACATCGAAATATTTTGTATAATTATCGAACGAATTCTTGGCTGTGGAAATAATCATTCTTTCTCGACTCATTGTGATGTATTCGGCAAAGTGGTATTCAATAATTGAATGAATGAAACACTTGTTGAAATTAATATTTAGTTCCAGACAGATTTGAAAACCATCAAATAAGCATGTCTGTAGTTGATATAGATTTAGACGTGAGGGATATTTTGCCCTGAGACACGTTTTGAAAACTCGACGGAAATGGTGTGAATATAACAAAACGGGGATAGAAAAATCTCTCGAGGACTGGAAGAGTTTTTGGGAGGGCAGTTAGTGTTGTACATCGAAGAGAATTATAACGTAATTTAGGCAATCGCGCGGGCCTCGGATACTTAACTTAGACTTGTGATAAATAATAAAAGGGACGTGAAATCAATAATAAAAATGTGTTTCTACAGACGTTTTAATAGGACTAGCTGCTATAATTAATTCAAGGTTGAGTAAGAAATATAATATGAAAAATTGTTGTAACTAACCACTGAGACTTTGATTTCGAAGGCTGGAATTTTAAAGATGATAATAAGAATAATAACTGAAATGTGACAAAGCCAGACTTTCCCAGAACACCGCTCAAGATTAAGTATGTAGTAAGATTGTCTCCACTAGGCTCATTTAGCTAGTAGGAGAATATAGGAAACACCTCCCACACAGCTTATTTGTGTTTTTTTTAACTCATTGTGAGATAACTTTTTGTTTGTTTATTTTCATCCTACGTGTTCAAAGATTTTGTTTTGTTTTGTTGTTTTTACTCTTTCCAAATTATTTCATTTATTCAATTGACTATTATATATTGTCTTTTTAATCGATGTGTTTGATATGACATTCCACCGAACTATATTAATTAATATCAAGATTACTTTTCCTTCGCGCGAGAAGCACGAACTTTATATGCTTTCGGAAAAATAGCTACAGATAGAAAAACGAGTAAGCCTTAAGCACTCAGATTACTGGTATCCCCTAGCCAGCACACATTCGAGGTGGTGACAGCATTTTGCCTTTCGTATTTTGTTTTTGTTGCTCCTCAAGCAACCTACAAAGAACTGGTTTCGGGGACTTCATCCTTAGAGACAGTGGAGTCAGTGAGTGAATCTGCAGGCCAAGAAGCCAGAGAGGAAACAGGTAAAACCAGGTTTAATTTTCAAGCCCAAAGGACACTCACTAGATTATGAGGCGTTTTAGAGTGAAAGTAGAAAAGCATCTGATAAATAGACCAAGTCCAGTTTATTAAATGATATCCTATTTCAGTCCAATCTAACCTTACGAGGGAGCCTACTCATAATTGAATGTGAAACAGTGGAGAACAATAATTTCAGAAATGAATAATTTTAAGCTTTTATTGTAGGTAATAAATATCCAAAGGCCATGACAAATTGCCGACCATTTTATTTTCTTCGAAATTCTATCAAGAGTACCTTATATTTTGACATTTTGATGAGACCATGAACGTTAATTATCTGGTAATTCTTTGACTATTGATGTTCATATGGTCGCATTGAATAATCTCAAAATACACTTTGTTAATTAATAGTTTCTATTTGTCATGGTCGAGTAAAATTCGGGAAGATTATCATGAACAGCCTAGAATTAGTCAACATTGAATTCAACTCATATTTTAACAACCATGAATTTCTTATGATTATTAAGAAAATAAATAAATAATTACCCAGTAATTATTTGTCCTATAGACTAAGATGATTTTCGTCATTGAGTTTTGGCTCCTGGCGAAACAAACATCGTCAATAAAGAGTCGGAAATTCTGAAAAATTTTCTCATGCACAGGATTCGAACCTGGCCAAGTACTAGCTTTGAAGTTTAAATGTTCAACAGACCAACTGAACCTGTACATTTTTATCAAATGGCTCATTCCTTAAAAAAACTACTGATGCATATGCTTCTTGACTGGCGTCGCAGAACATTTGTACACTCCAATTTTAATCATTCGACTGCAAAAATCATCTCGGAATGCTCACATTGATCAGTACAGATAATCCATTCAACCATCTCAAGAATTCGTCCTCAATATCTCCTGGAACTTTTTTATTCCAGCTCAGTTTCAGAATCCAAGTCTTTCTCTCTAGTCGATTTGATTTGTGGAATTTTCAACGGCTGACATCTAACCGCTTCGCTATTGACTAGATTCAGTTGTTTAGGTAATATTTAAATAGCAGAATGATAATAATAATATCAAAAGTCACTTGCATGAATAGGTCAAAAAGTCAAAATTGAGTACAAATAGTATCAAGGGCAGGGTTACCTCTATAGTTCGAAATGAATTAGGAGTTGGACGAGTTATTTCTTCTACTCGACATGTGAATAGAACTAAACTAAATTGACCATCCCTTCAACGTAGCAATTTGATAAATACTGACAACACGTCCAGTGTCATGATCAGATTGAAAAAAAAATGCCAACCTAGTTTTTTATTTTCGGCAATAAAGTTAATTTTGATTGATTGTTCACAATCTGAAAATCAGTATGAGAGTCATATATAGGGTGTTATTTAAGTAGGTGGCCAAACTTGAAGGAATGTTTCTTTTAATGGTTCTTAGACTAAAAGTTCATATAAACATAGGTACGGTAATGCTTCATTTTCAAGATACAGGGTGTCAAAATAAAAAAAAAATGTTTTTTCGTAAATATTTTAATAATCCTTGGCGTCCCGGAAGACACCATAAACAAAATTTTTGACAGAAAAAATGTGCGATACTATTTTATTTGCAATTTTTGTTTCACATTCAGCGACTGAAGTTATAACTTTTTATGTAAGAATTTTTTTTTGTATCTTGGTTTGTTTTTGAGAAAAAATATAAAAATAGCTTTTATGTAAGACCCTGGGATAACACAATAAAACATTTCAACTAATAAAGCATGAAAACCTATGGGGTGTTACTGTTATTTTTTTCCATATAAATAGTCCATTCCAGTCTTAGAATTTTTATCAAAATGAATGCAATAACAATAATAGTAATACGAAAAAGACGATTTCTTTTGAAAATATCAACACCCTTTTTCTTGAAAACGAAGCATTACTGTACCTATGAAATTTTCGTCTTAGAATCACTAAAAAATCACCCCTTCAAGTTTGGCCCCGTACTTATAATACCCTGTATATTAATTTCGTCGTGTGATTAATCTCTTACATATTTCACTTTATTTTAATTTTGAATGTTATTTCATTAGAATTCATCAACTAAGACTAATTGATATGTTCATTTATGTCCTAAGACTCGTCATACAGTTTAATTCAGAAAAAACTCAAACTATCAATTATTGTTCTCATTTCTCTATTTATGGAGTCAGTTGAGTACATTACAAATAAATTGCTTAGCCTTTTTTGAAACAGGGGCACACCGCTCCTGCATCCATTGCAAACACATTCAATCACATCTTCTTCACACTTTTCCCCACATATATGTCAATCTCAGGATGCAATTTTAGAAAAGTACAAACATGGAATTTTATTAAAATGATCGATGACCCAATAATCGTCATACCTGACGAATATTTGAGCAGAAATATGCCTTCCTGTAGCAGTATTAGTCAAGACAAAAAATTATAATTTGCCAGTAACCAACTTCATATGTATCTAATTCACCAAAAATTACTTCCCTGTCAATAAGACACTCTGTCTGCATGCTAGAGAGAGTTCACAAGAATAACTCACCTTAACTTTTATACTGAGAATTGTGTTAGGTCCAAATTTATTAAAAGCACCGGCATTTTCAACACACCGGCTACATTTATAAGTCACCCGATTTCAAATAAAGTTTAACAGTTGTTTCGTCAGATGTCGCCGCATTTCATTAAAATTATACTTATTCTAATAAAACTTTGCTATTGAATGTTTGATTTTTGAGAATATTTATTTATGCTAATGATAACTGGGTTTGTGACGATTACTGAGACATTTACCTCATGCCTCGGAATTCGATTCCATTCCGAATTTTCCACAATAACTCAGAGCTACCAATGCTTTATCATTTCGTGAAATTTTTTCCAATTGAAAGATAAACAAAAATTGTTGAGATCTGTTCCGCTTTCAGATGGATCACTCTGTATATGACTTTCTAGAACATTTGATGTGAATAAGAATTCAAAGATGTAAAAAACTACTGAAACACCACAACTAACCTAACCTCAAAATCTCTTCTCACAAGAAATAATGGTTCTAATCTGAAAACATTATGGAATTTTTTTTATACATGTAAGTAATCACTCTATTTGGATATATTATGAGCGACAATTAATATATGTTTAAATAGAACAAAGTTCCCTTTGGCAAAAATATATGGTTTCGCTGAAGTAGTTCGCTTATTCATTAGTTTGTACAAAATTTTGAGCCACAGTTCTGTTATACTATCTGAAGTTAATTTGAGAAAATGTTGTGAGATCCGAATACAACAACTGTTTACTTATGTATCCTGAAATGTACGAAGTTATTTGTTCTCATCTGTTTACACTTCGAAACTATCAAACTTTCGGAAACTTTGAGCACCCAGAAAAAATTACGCAAACTTTATACTCCTTAGAAATTCACAGCTGAGCTTTAAAGTTGCTGATAAGGTACAATCGATGTTCCTCTTGCATAAAATCCTGATCAATTCCGAAGGTGTTGTATGCGGGAAAGCATTGACTATCATTATTTTTATATGGTAATATTTCTGAATACCTCCGCTAAAATAACCAGTATCAGAACTGCTTTATTTTCAATACTTATAATTTTTTCACTGTGTAAGTTTTGGCTACTGTTTGTTTTGCACATTTTCATAGACACTGGGAATGCCCGACCGATCTGCCAATCAGCTAGAAGACTTCCTTTTACCAAGAAGGAAGAGGCTGACAACATAGTCAGAAATATGGAAAAAGAAAGAGTCATCGAGCCATCTGACAGTTCCTGGACCTCTACAGTAGTACTGGTGAAGAAGGAAGATAGATCGACACCCTTTTGCATAGAATATCGTCAACTGAATTACCTGAGAATATACGACACTCTAGACACGCTAGCTGGTTCTATGAGTTTCTCATCCCTCGGTTGAAAGAGCGGATATTGGCAGGTTAACTCCTGAAGATCGAGAAAAGACAGCGTTCACTGTCGATTCAGGACTGTGGTAGTTTAAATTTATGCTATTCGGCCTCTGTAATACTCCAGCCACATTTGAAAGACTGATGGGGACGGATCCGAATGGGCTTTCATGGAAAACGTGTCTGGTGTAACTCGACGACATAAGTGCGGTTGACAGATCGTCTTAAAAGAAATGGATTGAAACTTAGCCCCAAGAAATGCCATCTGTTCCAAAAAGAAGTACGATATATCGGCCACGTCGTTTCTGGGGAAGAAGTAGCAGTAGATGAGCAGAATATCAAAGAGTGGTTAGTCCAAAAGACATACATCAGCTGCCAATTTTTCTTGGTTCGTGCACTTACTATCGCCGATATGTGCTGGGGTTCGCCAACATCGCTAAGCCGTTGATCAGGCTTACGGAAGGGTATACCAAGAAGCTGGTAGGATCATTGACTAATGCACCATTTCTGAACTATCCACTTTCGAACGGAAGTATGATTTTGGATACGGACGCAAGCAATGTGGGATTCGGTTCGTTAAGAGTCTTACTTCTTCTTCTTTTGAAAGAATCGCCATTGATATTGCTGGTCCGTTTCCACAATCTGACCATGGGAATAAGTACATCCTTGTGGCGATGTGTTACTTCAGCAAGTGGGCCAAAGCCTATGCCCTGAACATCTGAAATACGAGAACAATGGCTCTGCTTCCATAGTCCATAGAGAGTATGAACAAGATAATAAACGATCTTATTTCCTAACTCCTGAGTAATATCTGACCACCAGAAAGATTGGGACCAGTACCTTCATTTGTTCCTGATATATATCGATCCTACATACATGAGTCAACCAACCAAACCCCTGCTAGTAAGATTATGGGCCGAGAGCTGCGACTTACCTGTGACCTGATGTTTGGGACGTCACCAGCACAAGACACTACGGAAGAGGACTACGTCAGCAAATTATGGCGGAGAAAGGACGACATCCATAAACGAGTCCGTTTCAATATCCAAAGTGCAAGCGACAAAATGAAGGATAAAAATGACATCAAGGGCGATGCTGGAGGATTTCAGGTTGGTGATCTGGTGTGGATGAACGACCCCAAACGGTGAAATGGACTATTACCGAAGTTGCAGAACTCGTGAGAATGTCCGTACAAAATTATGAATAGGATAAACGACCTCGTCTACCTAATCTATAGGCCACCCCGAAGAAATCATAGGATCGTTCATTTTACTAGGTTGTCACCTTACAATGGAAAACACAACAAAGTTCGCACCCTCAGACCACCGAAAGATGAGATGACGTTCCAGAAGTTCATGTTCCTAAAATCAAACGGATTGAAAGTTCTACATGGGGTAACTCGATAAGAACCACGAGACCTTCTTATGATGCGTTAGCTCTCTGTGTAGCAGAAGATCTCTAAATATCCAAAGGTATCGCCGTGGTATTCTCCAAGAAGTTTGGTCTACTACAGGAACTACAAAAAAAAAATAGAATTTGAAGGGATGCTTCAACTTCTACATTGACTACATGAAGGTGATATTAAGACAAATTGTTTGCCAATAAGAATCCCATTCTTACCTACCAAAGTGAAATTAATTTTTACAAATAACTCTCTCAGTTTCAACTTTAACAAGAATACTAATATGGGCTTCTATTTTAGAAAAAAATATCATTTCATGAAATATTCCGAGAGTGCAACCAAAGTTTTTTTTTTATTTTAAGCATCGAAATTGCCTTGAAAAATGCCACAATAGTTTGCCTATTCAATTGAATTCGTCGTTACAATAATAACGCAGTTGGCAATAGTGCCGACTTAATTTGGAAGAGACTGCATATATATCTATTTTTTTCCAAACTCAAATATAAAACAACTCAAATTAAAAACAGCACATCAACTAAAACCATGAGGCTGAACTACAAGTACATCTAAACTCTTTACTCTCCTACGCTTGAAATATTGAGAATCAGTTTCAGTAATACCAGGAAAGCTGCCGAGTAGTAATATAGGAAAATGAACGATGGAAAATAACTCTGAACACCTGACACGAAAGTTATATTTACTGAAGATTATGAATGATCGGGATTTGTCAGGAAACTGTAAGCTGTTGAAAAAACTGCACAATTTTCGTACGTGACAGAATTTGTTGACTGAGCTTTGAGATACTGATTAATCGATTCTTCTGATATCCAAGGCAACTTCCAAGTTGTAGGAAGCAGGTGGGAAATTATTCATCACAAGATTGCGGTTGACTTCCTGTGTAGACTTCAATTTTTATTCTTATTCTGAATCCGAATGTTGCATACATTTGAACCATGCTACACTGTACTGATGATAACCGTCAACTATGCTTACAGTTATAGTCATTATATTGCTGTTGTAAATTGATTCAGTACATTGAAAAGAAGATGAAAAATTTACGACAAAAAAATCTTTCTGGAAGTCGATAGATCCAGGAAGCTACTGTTTTTTTTTAATTTTCAAATCAGTTTGTAACACTAATACAGTTATTATAGTTTCCCTGGAGAGAAATGCCAATTTGAAATTTCACATTCCATTATATAACATACCAGGCACTAACTAGCAATGAATATGCTAAAGTAGTCGCTCAATTTCTGTTCCCATGTATTCACTGAATCAACAGATCTCGCTAGCAATAGCTTAGTTTGATAAGGATAATGTAGAATATGGAAATTCAGACTAGTCCGGAAGCTTTTGAGAAGAGACATTATTTCACTCTTATACGACTTCTCATTTCAATTGTATTGTCAGAGATTGAATTGAGTCTTACAGATGAAGTATGAGGTAAGTAATAATAATAATGAATAATTTATTTACCATTTATCAAAGTAAATAAAGGGCTGCAGTTTCAGTATCGCACGGTGTCTTTCTTTTTGTCTCACTTGAGCTTGCTTATTGAATATAAAATGGAGAAAAGAAAAATTGAATACATACATATATCATACTCACATACAATGTAATTTAGCAGAGAAGAATATGAAGAAAAAAATAGAATGAAGAAGAAATCGTCTGTTCCACTATTATAGGTACATCCACAGACAAAGGACAGGCTATGGACTTTTAAGTTAAGGTAGAATTAAGATTATTTCATTACGAACAGGGTGGTATAAGGATGTCTACGAAAAATCAATCAATAGCCATGGTCTTGGGATATATCCTAGCATTTTAATTTAAAAGTTTTTCATTTATTTGGGAACCCAAATAGGAAACATTTCTCATTTCCATTATTTCATTGATAAATCTTGTCTCATCCAATCGTGGTAAGCCCTGTATTAAGAATGCATTCGATAGAAACTGGACCTTTTGTTTCCAATTCAACAGTCGTCTTACTGCTAGGGATTCAATTCCAGTTCAAGAAGTAGTTCAATACGGAGCGACGTCAGAATAAAATGTCTAGGAGATTTTTTGATTAATACTACAATTAAGCTGGGAGTTGAGTTCTCTATTGTATTGGCGATTCGCAGCTAAACACAAAAAAATCCATTTAGTGAGGTGTGCCTCGTATTCGGTGAGTTTCTAGTGAATTCTCTAAAGTAGATGCTTTTGAATTAATTATCCAGGGCTGGTCAAGAGTGAAATTTTCCAATCACAGCTTTCAAATTATTTACGATGAGAGACTGGCTTTGGGATGAATACCAAATCAGCGGGAATTGAATAATAATTGAATATTATTGAACAAAATAAATAATTGGAATTGAGTCAATGTCTGTACGTTGTATTCAGTTGAGGAAACGTTTACCTATTCTGAATGAAATAATAGTACATTACTCCGATCAAATAACATAACCTAGATGAGTAACTCGCCGCACACGCATTAAGATTCGTGTGTAAGGGATATCTTCCCCCAACGGCAGTGTCGTGCGTTGTTAACAGAAATATTGAGGTTCAATTAAATAGAAATAATGGAAATCCAATATGGAATGAAAACCTGAAATTATGATAGAATAATCTCAACAGGATTTTGAGAACAACCGATGTTCTCATTGACATGTTTTTTTTTCATAATTCATTCATTTTTCTCTTTTCCAATTTGGTTTCCCTGTCTCGATAGTTACGACACTGGTAGCTTCAAATGATTGTTCTGTCAAATATCAAATGCAGCGTTGTCGTACTGACAAGAATATATCGACAACGAAGAATCTCCGTTCGGAGATGGAAATACTATCGTTTTTACATGCTCCCAACAAGCTGCAATGAACGTTTCAATTGCCTTCCTGTTGTCATATATTTCAACCAAGACAGTATTTTTGAGTTTTCGTTGCCATGAATATACCCGATAGATATCAAAATCTAGCTGACGTGCGCTTATTGTATCTTTAAAATATTGCGACATGGCAAAAATGTCATGATTTGAGGGATAACATTATGAAAAGATGTTACCTTCAGTTTTATTTGAGTATTATAGTACAGGCTAAATAGGATAAGACCCAAAAAAAATTAGGCCCTTTTGATTTTCTAGACTGTGGGAAGTTTTGGGGTACCGAATAAGTCTAGCAACTCTTCATAAAAGTACAGGCACGGATTTTCGAAATTTTGGGACTTGAAACTCAAAAATATTTTGAATCGTGAATAACTCGAAAACCATGAAGAATTCGAAAAAAACTATCATGACAAAAAATGTAAAGCACAAAATTTTCTACAAGAAAAGTTTTCAGACATTTTTTCCACTATTTCTGAGTAATTCTCTCTCAAAGCCGGAAGCCGGAGCACCCGCTCGCGAATTCCCGCCAGTGCGAATTCAAGCAAATTTACATCCCAAGCGCAAATTAAAATTTCTCTAACTCGTTGAAAACTACTCCGTTTTCAAAGAATCAAAATGCAAAATGATGGGTAAGTTCTCTATTTTGTACTCCGGTAAGGTAGCATAATTTTCGACTTAGGAAATTTTCGAAAATCTTGCGAGATGAAGAGGTATATTGGCCACACAAGCACTTGAAGTTTCAATGAATATATTCCATCACTCGCAATATAAACAAGCAAATCCAACGAGAGATTTGTCGTTCGTATTATTATCAATATTTTCATGTATATAACATATATGAGTTACTTCTTGGTTTCAAATGAACTGACGTTCAAAAAACGCGATCATGAACTCGATCTTCGTTCTCGATTGATTATTTCGGTATTCACAGACTTTTTGATAGTTTCTCTTATCCAAAGATGAGGGTATTCATTTTGAAGCGTAGAATATCAGCTTCAAGTTCATATAAAAACATTCTTAGTATGATGTATCCTCATTATGAAGATTTTGAAAATGCATAGAGAGGTCAAAATGTCCCATTTTTCCGTAAATATTTCCTTAATTATCCAAGAGTGAGCTTCTTCGAAAAATTCATGTTGTATTTGTGAAAATACGTTACAAAGAATCGATTGCGGGTCGTTACATTGTATTAAATTACTTGGTTTAAGAATACGAAAGCTTTCTTTTCGTCTATTTCCCGCGAAGAATTCAGCAACCACAGCCATTATCACCGATAACCACGCACGTGTGCAGACCACAGAACTCATAATTATATCATAAGAAATATCATAAGATATAATTATGAGTTCTGTGGTGCAGACGACGTGTTTTGTGTAGTAAACATTTGTCAAGTGCGTACTGCTTTCTGTAGTCTTCACGGTGTTTTTCACATATAAAATTGGATTTTTCCTGGGGCCAGTGCAAAAATTGTGGAGGAGAGAATCTTGAAGAGGTACGAATTATGTAGAAACTAAGAAAGGAAGGTATTAGTAGTGAAACGATGTTTATGTGGCCTTATAAAGTTTTGGTTGTAACCATAGTGAACAAGTGGTGTAACGAAATGTAAAACATTGCGTTACCATTTTTTCGATTTGTTGAATTTCATGTTGGTAACACCATCTCATTGAGCTGTTCCAATTTATTCAATTGTGCTATGCGATTGGTAACACTGACGATGGACAGAGTGAGAGAGATTGACTTCCTCCCTTGGAGAACTTCTATCGCCCCTTTCTGAAGTGAGCATTCGAAGCGGTGGTTTGTTTTCTCAGTTTTCCCATCCGGAAATTTAAAATTTTTCTAAAGCGAGGAAATGAAAGGTCGTATATATTATTATCTTTAAAATGATTAACTTCTATCTGATTCGTTAATCGAATCGATATTCTTTTGGCACGTTTTATTTGAAATTTAAAATTCATTTTTGTTACTTTCTAACATGAATGCAAATTGGCCGTAAGTGCGTCATTCATGATTATCTTTGAAATCTCCAAAACTTCAAATAATTAACAAACACAATTAACTTTTATCTATTTCACTGATCGAATCGATATACAAATCGATATTCTTTTGGTACGTTTAATTTGAACTTTGAAAATTCAATTTTGATACATTGTAAAATGGCCGCATGTGCGTCACTCTGTCACTCATGAATTTCATGATTAATTTGAAAATCTTCAAAGTTTGAGTATTATGCGTGATCATAATCGAATGTCATTTTGTACTCGTACCCTCTTTTGACGAGTCGGTCTTGAATCCTGAAATGTCACAGCTCACAGCTGAAATGAATTCTAACCTGTGAAAGTCGAGACAATTTTCATTAATTCTATCAATCTTGAAGTTAAAAGATTATGAATCAGATCTGTTTCTGTTTGTGCTTTATGGTTTTCAGTGATACAAGTGTTTCCACAAGTTTTTCCTGAATGTTCAGAAGTTATCAATCTGCTTAAAAGGCAAGAACAGTAAACTAGGATCTAAATTCCTGAACCTGGATGGTGATCGGTGAGAAAGTCTGATCTGGCAGCTTGGAGAACAGGATTCATGAGTGAGTAAATGCTTTGAATTCATCATTTCTTTATTTTAATCAGAAGCTACACTCACTCATGAAGCTTTGAGCTCTTGGTAAGATCTTTCGCTCTCTTCTACATCACTACCCATGTTTAGATGCCTAGCCAAAAGAAGTTTGATATATTTTTATAACCTTTCGTTTTCAGTAGTTCTGGACACAAATAAAGCCATCTGCTTTCTTTGTGACTTCATAAGAAAGCATTATCTCAACCCTCTTGCTTTCTCTCTCTCTCTCTGTTTCTCCCCAGTCAGGAGATACACATTTCCTTTTCATCCTTGATGAGATAGATCAAGTTTCTTATCATTATTTTGCTTGTCAGTTCCACTGAACGTTGGAAATTGACTATTAAATTGAAAAATAATAGAAAACAATATCTTTATGAAAATCTTTTTTTCTAATGCTCGCTTGAGATTGAACTCTTCTCTAACATTGCTTGAGAAATTACTAAATTTGAGCATCACTGTAAAGTTGAATTCTTTCCATACCTATTGAATATTTCAATCATTGTTTAACTCAGCAAATCTTACATTTATTGTAAATTTAAATTCTTCATCTCATTTATATATTCCCTGAATAATCTATATATTGTAAGTTTAAACTCTTTCATTTCATCATCATTCATTTTGATAATCTATAAGTAAATCTAGATTAGATTTGTACAATCATGGTCATATCTCGAGTCGTGTGACTCAACCTGCCAAGAGATACTGGTTTGTGTTTATTTTTCACAGCGTTACCTCATCGTTCGAACATCTTATGAGATCCAGGAAAGACCCCAGACCGACTACAGATTGTATCCAGATTGTATCCTGCTAGTAGAGCAGCCATTGTCTCGAGAGACCATACAAGGCTCCTACATTCTTCGATAAAGTAGAGCTCTGGAGTAAGTCTTTCTCATCGCAAGAACTGATCATAAAATGTGAATAAACCAAGCAGTCATTTCAAGGCAAATATTGAGAGACCAGAATCTTTTGTAACTTTAAAATAACAAATTTGATTGTAACTTTGTCACTTCATTAGAATCTTGTCACACATGTTTTGTCACATGGGACTTTTGTGAATATAGTGTTTTCTGAACTTTGTTTTTTTTATTGTTGAGAAGCACAAAGATCATCTTTTGACAAATCAATGTTTTTGGTATTTTCATTTAATAAAAAAAGAACCTGGTGCCCATGCATACCTAATATCATTTATCTTTATACCTTACATTTGTCAAAGGATATATCTGTCATACTAGCAGATAACGATACCCACGACCTCCCGTAACAATCTGAGCAGCTCATAGGCATTGCTGTAAAAAAAGAGCAAGCAAATAAGGATAAGTGTTTATCTTTAGTTGCAGTGTATTGAAGATTGATGATTTAAAGGGTATGGGGTGAATTTTTACTTAAAAATTAGGGTAATGAGGGAATCAAAAGTGTTTTATACTTTTCGAATTCCTCGTAGTTTTCGAGTTATTCAAACTATTATTGAGTATTTAAACCCGTTTTAAGTTGAAAATTTTGAGGTTAGGAAAAAATACCTAAGATACTTTTTTGTAGAGAATTTTGTGCTTTACATTTTTTGTAACGGCAGTTTTTTTCAAATTCCCCATGGTTTTCGAGTTATTCGCGATTCAAAATATTTTTGAGTTTCACGTCCCAAAATTTCGAAAATCCGTGCCCGTACTTTTATGAAGAGTTGCTAGACTTATTCGGTACCCCAAAACCTCCTAGAATCTAAAAAATCAAAAGGGCCCAATTTAATTTGAGGTTTTAGCTCAACATCTCCTAATTTACCTATACTATTACTCATCTAGGTTGTGTTACTTGATCGGAGGTATATTATGATACAAGTGAATATTTGAAGCACGCGCAACGAGTTTCAGAACACGACGCGAATCGGAGTGACCTAAAACGTTGAGAGTGCTTCAAATTTTTCTAATTGTGATTTTTAAAACAAGGATGGAAAGAAATTATAGATCAGGATTATATCCTTTACAATTTATTTCAGTCAACCAAGTATGTATATAATGGACATTTGATATCACTCATTGTTGATATGAAGCATCATTTGAAATTTTATGATATAAAACAGATAATTTGGCGTTGTTATCTAGCAACAACCTTTATAGCACAGCGTGTTTCAATATTTAAGACTTTGACAAGGAATAAGGTTAATATAATAGAAATATCATAGGGTACACGTCCGTTAGGTGGCATTGCAGTAATTATTCATATTTCAGGCTCCGCTCCTGCATCGCCTCTTCCATAAATCAACTTCTACTGTAATGATTCACCTATCGTGATATACTGTTATCTATGAGTGATAAAAATGAACCCTGTTCATGTGATCTTCTAGTTGGAAGACAGGAAGAATTACACTCCATAAGCCACGCCCCGTAAGATTCTTGGGTTACTTCAAAACGGAAGATATGTTTTTTCTCTGTTTTCGCGGGCACCCCCTGAAAAATAATCCTGGACTAGTTTCGTGATGTGATGTTCAACATCGAAAACAATAATTTTCCCTATACAATTAAATGGACTCAAGTAAATTGAATTAATTTCTACTCAGCTACTTAAAAGACATTGAAAACCCACATAACGACTTTCGGCTGTCTCTTGAATAATTGCCTACTGCCATACCCCTACCAAGTGGTGATATAATGGATTCAACCATTTTTATACAGTCAAGTGTACTGTCTTCAACGCTTTCACATTTCATGCATATTCAATTCAATGCAATTTTTTGAATTCGAATTTTGGATTTGCATTCGTAGCAGGACACACCAATTCATTATCAAGGTAGTGTGTGGGTTCGAATCTCCGAAGGTTGATCAGCTTTTTTTCCGAAACGGATGTTCCTCTCTATATCGACTATATATTGGGTGACCACGAGGAGAGGTACGCCCAATAATTTTTCTATAGTTTCAAAGATACAGGTTTCAAATTTGGTACGTTGATATATTACTCAAATACGCATTATTTTAATCCATTACCAAAAATTCACCACTTCCGATTTAACCGGAAGTGACCCCAAACTTTTATTTTCGAATTTCACCCTGTCATAATAGATATACTATTTTCGAAAAGTAAATTGTGACATGATTTAGGATCAAAAACAGCAACGTTCGATTTTGCTAGTTTTATGAATTATTGCAAATCATCATTAACTTTTTCTGCGGCAATGTCTATTTCAGAAGGAAGAAATGAGAAGTAGAGCTGGGAGTCTTCGGCATACAAATGAATTTGACAATATTTCAGAAACTTGATAATATGGCTAGTATATATTGTGAATAATAATAGGGGTCCAAGAATAGATCCTTGAGGAACCCTATATTGCATAGTGATTGAATCAGATATACTCTCACCTAACCGAACCGAACACATTCAGGAGAACTGTGGTACAACTATGGTTGGTCCTGAATCCAGACTGTACTATCGGTATCAGATTATTGTTTATTAAATTTTCTTTCATCTGTAAATCCATGATATTTTCAATAACTTTCGATAGGGTAAGTAGAATACTTATACTTCGAAGATCTTTCTTTATAGGCCGTCAGATTGTTTTTTTTGGGTAGAACAGATACCATAGCTCACCGTCACATCACGGCAGGAAAAACATTTTCTGTTTAACATATGTTGATAATGTGGGTAACATAGGAGATAATAGAGGGACAACATGACTTCAGAAGTTTTGCATTGACATTATCAGACCCTGTGGCATTAGTGGAAATTTTATTGATAATATTCATTATAATCAGTGAAATCAGTTGAAACAATTGTTAATTTAAAATATTTCTCCATTAAAACACTTAAGGTACTGTCTGGTTTTAATTGCCGTATCACTAGAATTTCCGTCTGAATAAGTGAATTTTTGAAGAAATCAAGCAATAGGTAAGTGAATTACAGAGTTGGACACAAAAACTACTAAACACACTGTATCTATACAGAGAGTTGGAATAATATCAGTAATACTGATATGAGAAAAACAAGCCTTCTTACGATACCAAACATCACAAACATTAAAAAAATAAATCCTCCACCAATAGTGCATCAAAAAAATATAAACATAAAGATGCAGAGTGAAATTCTATCCAATTTTCATGTGAAGTTTTTCAATCATTTTCATATTAACTGAGAAAAATAGGGCGGGTCCATACGTTTGACAAACTCTTTTTATATTAATTTTGAAATGATACTGAGTGTTGTATAATTCATAAGTTTTGTATTTACTTGAAACACATTGTATATTGTTTCTCATTTTAATGTTGTATATATGAATATCAGTGAGTTCTGAAAACAGTTGTAAAATAAAAGATGACAGAAAAAATAAATAAAAAGACGTCAATCACGAAATTCCGAATACATTTTTTTTAATTTTAAGAAATTGCCTTTCGAACACGGATAAAGGGAATTACTTTCAGGTAAACTCTTCAACAAATGGTCCTTTCGAACACGGATAAAGGGAATTACTTTCAGGTAAACTCTTCAACAAATGGTCCTTCTCGTCTAACTGAACTACTCTGTGGTAAATATGTCTACTTCTCATGCATTGAGGAGAAGCGCACGTCTAATATCCAGAGACATGAAAACTGCTCCAGAGCCAAATCTAGCTTCCTCGTCAGATCAAGTCGCATCAGAGTCTGGTGGACCAAAAGGTTGCGGAAAGAGCAAGGTTTATGCCAAAACGAATACGACAAAAAGTACTAAAACTAATGCATCAAGAAGACGTCAAGCCGAGTTAGAAATTGCTTTGAGGAAGAAGACTCTAGAACAAGAAATGTTGGAGTTGGTGTATAGGAGGAAACAAGAAAAGTTAGATCTAGAGTTAGCCCTCAGGTTAGCTGAAATAGATGAAAATGATGATTCTGAGTCGAGTGCGTCATGTGAGAGGTCGAATAGAGGTCCTAATATTGAAAATTGGGTCGATGGTAAGGATCCTTGGAATGGTCAGTCAGTGAGTGATAACAAGCAGGAGCAAATGCTACCAGAAAGGGTAAAAAAGGGAACATATCAGGTAAAAGAATCTTGTTTACCATTTTCTCGTCATTTTCCATCTGTGAATATCGCAAATGAATGTTCAAATCAAGTATCTCCAAATCAGTTAACGAAATTTCTGACAAGACAGTCGATTCCAAAAGATTTGCCCATTTTTAGTGGAAATCCCTTAGAATGGCCTAACTTTATATATCAATACCGGAATTCAACTGATATTTGTGGATATTCACAGGAGGAAAACCATTGTCGCCTTCAAAAATGCTTGAGAGGAAATGCTAGGAAAATAGTTCAAAGCTTACTCATCATGCCTCAGAATGTTGATAAAAGATTATGCAAATTCTGGAAAGTAGATTTGGGCAGTCAGAACAAATAATTTTATTACTTCTCGAGCAATTGAAAGCCTTTCCAATTGTTAAAGAAGATAAACTGGACTGTTTCATAAATTTCTCTGATGAAGTGAAAAATCTGGTTGGAACCATTGAATCATTAGATGCTCAAGATCACTTACAGAATCCCATTTTATTACACAAACTTCTGAAAAAACTTCCAAATTCATATCAGATGATGTGGGTTGAACACATTTCCAGCATAACGTCTTCATCACATAAATTAGTGGAATTTGCGTCGTGGCTTGATAAAAAAGCAATTATTGCTAGTAAAATTCAAATTCCAAAATCTCATGATGACACTGACACGAAAAAGTCAAAATCATTTCACAAAAGGGAAATGAAATTGACAACTATGGTTAAGAAAACTTGCATTTGTTGTAAGGATGACATACATGCCTTGACCGGGTGTACCAAATTCAAAACATTCACTGTGGATCAGCGTTGGGAACTAGTGACAACAAATAAAATCTGTTTCGCTTGTCTCGTGCCATTTCATAATATTTATGTGTGTAAAAAGAAAAAGTTGTGCGGAATAAATGGCTGCAAAAAGAACCATCATATTCTTTTACACAACAAAGAAGATGATCACGTTAGTATAGAACCATCTCCATCTGAAAATGAAAATATTCATATCAATTGTCATATTTCCACAAATAAACATGTTCTACTGAAAATTCTGCCTATAATGATTTGTAGTAACCATAAGAGTATTGAAACTTATGCCCTTTTAGACGATGCATCAACGGTTACTCTTATTGATCAAGATTTAGCAGATACGTTAGATATGGATGGTCCTCAGCAACAACTTTGTCTCCAATGGACAAACAACCAAACGAAGAAGCAGGATGATTCCAGGACTGTAAGCTTCACGGTACGATCCGAGAATGGAAGTGGTGAGTTCCAACTAAGACACGTAAGGACAATAAAAGGAATGTCACTACCAACACAGACGGTGGATGCAGGTGAGATTTGTAAAACATATCCTTATATAGATAGTAGGGGTATATCAATGATAAATGCCAAGCCAAAAGTTTTGATTGGTCAAGATAGCTGGCCTCTATTAGTCAACAGAAAAATTATAACTGGCCCATGGAATGGGCTCGCCCTCAGCAAGACGCTGTTGGGATGAGTAATCCTCGTAAATGTAATAATAACGAAACAGACGATCTAGACTTATTACATGATCTGGTGAAAGAACAATGGAAACTAGATTGTTTTGGGTTAGACAAAATCGATAAAGCTTTGTCTAAAGAAGACGTTCGAGCTCAAAACATTCTAGATAATACTATGAAACGAATTGGGAATCGTTTTGAGGCTGGTTTGCTATGGAAAGATGAACAAATCATCTTTCCAGAAAGTAAAAATATTGCCATGAATAGACTTTTGTGTACAGAGAGAAAGATTGATAAAAATCCTCAATATGGCAAGGCATATTGCGACAAAATGTTGGATCTTCAAAATAAAGGTTACATTAGAATGCTTTCTGTAGACGAAGCTAAGCAACCCAGTCCCAAAACCTGCTATCTCCCTCATTTTGGTATCATAAATCCGAATAAACCGACAAAACTGAGAATTGTATTTGATGCTGCCTCAAAAAGTAATGGAGCCAGTCTCAACGATTTTTTGCTCACTGGTCCAGATTTGTATAACGATTTGCAGACTATATTACTCAATTTTAGAATAAAAGCGTTTGCTTTCGTAGCTGACATTAAGGAAATGTTTATGCAAGTCAGGGTACGTAAGGAAAATTGTGCATCACAAAGAATTTTATGGCGTGGAATGGATAGACATCGTGATCCAGACGTTTATGAAATCGGCGTAGTTTTCTTCGGATCCACAAATGGACCTTGTCTAGCACAGGAAGTCAAGAATCGGAATGCCAGAGAATTTCAAGAGAAATATCCTGAAGCGAGTAAGTCAATCATAGAAGAACACTACATGGACGACTTCTTGGGTAACGCTGACTCGATAGATGAAGGTAAAAAACTGATAAATGATGTTATTCACGTTCATTCAATGGGTGGTTTTGTCATCTGCAACTGGATATCCAATTCAGATAAACTTCTTGAAGGCATCGCCTCAAATCTAAAAGCTCAGAGAGATAAAAAATTGGATACAAACCCAGAAGCAGCGACAGAACGTGTTTTGGGTGTTTATTGGAATTCATTCGAAGACAGTTTTCTATTCAGAACAAAATTGCATAAAATTGACTCATTGATCTTAGAAAACAAAAGACGACCGACTAAGAGAGAAATTCTCAAAGTCGTTATGTCCATTTTTGATCCCATAGGATTTTTGGCAAATTTCATCATCAAAGGAAAAATTTTGCTTCAAGATATTTGGAGAAGTCAATTGGGGTGGGATGATGAAATAACCGATATTCTTAACGAAAAATGGAGAACATGGTTGTTTGACCTCAAAAATGTGTCAAATTTCAAAATTCCAAGACAGTATTTCACAATCGACAGAAACAATTGTGAAATACAATTACATATTGTTACGAACCTGGTAGTAGATAGAAAAATCATGAATCCTTCTGTTTGCCTTGTAGAAAACCATTAGAATGTACTAGAATAATTAAAGTTTATTCGAGAACTTAGTATGGCATGTTCTGTTGAAAGTTCTATAGCTTCTAGAATAATGTTATCCTATAAATACGATCAGATTTGCCAAGTTTGGGAAGTTTTTGAGTTTTGTTTACTTTTTAACATTTGACTGTTGTAACGTTACCAAGATATGTTTGAAGTATTTATTTGAACTGCAAAGTGTCAAACAGTGTTGTCAGTTGTATTATTTGTTCTGTGACAATAAAGGCGAGTTTATAAGTAAGTGTACCACTTATTGAACCTGAAAAACGCAACATTTGGTGACAGCGGTGGGATAAGTGGTACTGAAGAAAGAAGAGTGGAGCAGATTTACAGTATTTGATGGTGAATACTCGAGCACAGAATTACGACGAGATGGCGACTTTAGACATAATCCAGTTTTTGAAGGAACAAGAAGCTAAAAGAAAACAAGAGCAAGAGGAACAAGAAGCTAAAAGAAAACGAGAGCAAGAGGAACAAGAAGCTAGAAGAAGACAAGAACAAGAGGAGCAAGAGGCGCGGATAGTCCAACGGTTACAACAGCAGCATGTCGATCTCCTGCAACAGTTTAGTCACAGCCAACAGTGCTTCCAGAATGAAATCACCGAAATAGTTCAGGAAGTTAAAGGGGAGGTCCGGGAGGTCAGAGATGAAGTCCAGGAAGTCAGAGGAAGAGTCCAGGAGGTCGAAATTGAACTGTCCAAAATGAATGAACGGGTGGCACAAGAAGTAAACAAGAAATTCAACGAAGAAGTGGATAGGATCAAGGAGAGGATAGAAACAATACACCTTCCACACAAGCGGGCACCCTCTGAGGAAATTTCTCCCACCAGTGAAAGGCAATTTTCACTGACATATCCAAGGCCTGCTCAAACAAAAATTTTGAAGCCTCCAACATTTGATGGGCAATCTTCGTGGTCTATGTATCGACGTCAATTTGAGGCGGCAGCAAACGCAAACGGCAGGTCCGAGGAAGAAAAGGCCACTTCACGCGTTAGAGATATTGCAGAATATCCCCGAGAATAAGCAGAAGGAGTATTCTAGAATCGTGGAAGCTTTAGAGATAAGATATGGGCAGCAGTATCTTAAACAAGTGTTCCAGAGTCAGCTAAAGAGTCGATCCCAAAAACCAAACAAATCACTGCAGGAATATGGAGCAGATGTGGAGCGACTCATTAATTTGGCCTATCCACAAGCACCGAAAGAGTTCATAGAACAAATTGAAGTGCAAACCTTCATCGACGGCCTAAGAGATCCTGACATGCAGCAAGCCCTTCGACTAGGACGTCTTCAGACCATAAGCGGGGTACTAATAGCATCATTGGAGTTCGAAGCGGCTAAAAATGCATCAAGAAATACGAGATCCAAGTTACGAGAAGTCAAATTCATCGAAGATTCTTCTACGAGCGAGGCACTGTTGAATAAGTTATTGGACTCCATATCGGCATTGAGTAAACAAATGACTTCTGAAGAAAATAAAAGAAGGCGCTGCTATAGCAGCTGAAAAACTGGTCATCTACAAAGAAGCTGCTGGGAAAGATCAAGGTCCAGAAGTCCAATGAGGGTAAGGACGACATCTACAAGCAATAAAGCGAGATCGAGATCCCTAAGCCCAAGAAAGGAACAACGTGGTCGTTTTATCAGAGGAGGCTACAGGAGGTCACCCAGTAGATAGAAAAATCATGAATCCTTCTGTTTGCCTACTAGAAAACCATTAGAATGTACCAGAATCATTAAAGTTTATTCGAGAACTTAGTATGGAATGTTCTGTTGGAAGTTCTATAGCTTCTAGAATAATGTTATCCTATAAATACGATCAGATTTGTTAAGTTTGGGAAGTTTTTGAGTTTTGTTTACTTTTTAACATTTGACTGTTGTAACGTTACCAAGTGAAGTTTGAAGTATTTATTTGAACTGCAAAGTGTCAAACAGTGTTGTCAGTTGTATTACTTGTTCTGTGACAATAAAGGCGAGTTTATAAGTAAGTGTACCAGCAGTGTTACGAACCTGGTAGTAGATAGAAAGATCATGAATCCTTCTGTTTGCCTTTTAGAAACCCATTAGAATGTACTAGAATCATTAAAGTTTATTCGAGAACTTAGTATGAAATGTTCTGTTGAAAGTTCAATAGCTTCTAGAATAATGTTATCCTATAAATACGATCACATTTGACAAGTTGGGGAGTTTTTGAGTTTCGTTTACTTTTTAACATTTGACTGTTGTAACGTTACCAAGTGAAGTTTGAAGTATTTATTTGAACTGCAAAGTGTCAAACAGTGTTGTCAGTTGTATTATATGTTCTGTGACAATAAAGGCGAGTTTATAAGTAAGTGTACCACTTATTGAACCTGAAAAACGCAACATTTGCTACCATCAAGTATTTATTTCCATGCTCAGTAACAGGAAACAGCCCCAGAATGTCAACTGCTACTCTTTCGAATGGTTCACCAGAAAGATACTGGGCCATTTTTCCTCGACTTCTGGCTTTCGGTCCCTTCTTTGAAGAACATAGATCACATCTCTTACACCATTCTTCAACATCTCGACGGCAATTCACCCAAAAGAATCGATCTCGAACTCTAGCTAGGGTCCTCTTGATTCCGAAGTGTCCACCTGCACGACTACTATGAAGTTGTTCAAGCACATCTTTGACATGAACTTTTGGCAGCACCAGTTGGTACACCACGGTTGCTCCATCTGGGCTCTCCCATCTGCGATGCAATAGGCCATCACGAAGACAAAGGGAATCCCACTGAGCCCAGTATCCTTTGGCAACTGCACCAGACTTGGATACTTCCTGCCACTCGGGTCTTACTCCATATTTTAGCCAGCTTAGGACTAACTTCAGATTGTTATCTTTCTTCTGACTTTTCCTCATTTCTTCTGTTGCCCATAAATCAGATTCTTCGAACTCGACTCTCACGGTAGTGGCTTGCAAAATTTCTTTGCACTGCTCTTCATTGTAGAAGTTGGCCTCTTTGTTTTCAAGTTTCTGACAATACCGGCATTCCTGCTACAAGCATGGACGTCTTGATAAGGTGTCTGCATTGCTGTGTTTCCTGACCCTACGATGAATTATTTTGAAGACATATTGTTGGAGTCTCTCTATCCATCTGGCAACCTGACCCTCAGGCTTCTTGAAGTTCATTATCCACTGCAGAGCGCTGTGATCAGTCCTCACGAGAAAACGTCTGCCATAGAGGTAGGTGTGAAAATGTTCAATGGCTTTGACTATCGATAAAAGTTCCTTTCTCGTAACACAATAGTTCTTTTCGGTTCTGCCCAGAGTTTTACTATAGTAGGCTATAACTTTCTCTTCGCCATCCTATTCCTGAGATAAAACAGATCCAATAACATGCTGAGACGCATCACAGTCCAAAATGAAAGTGCCTTTCTCTTGTGGATAAGCTAAAATAGGTGCAGTTGTTAATTTCTTCTTCAATTCAGTGAATGACTGCTGACAATCAGAACTTCAATCAAACTGAACGTTGTTCTCAGTCAAGCGATGGAGTGGCTTGGCGATTTTTCCAAAATCCTTTACGAATTTTCGATAATAAGTGCATAGTCCCAAGAAACTTCTTACTTCGTGTTTGTCTCTGGGACGTGGCCAACTCCTAACAGCCTCGATTTTCGCAGGATCGGTCTTGATTCCTTCGGCCGAGATGACATGGCCTAAGAAATTAACTTCCTTTTTAAATAAACAGCATTTTTTGGATTTAGCTGTAGGTTGGCGTTTTCTAACCTCAAAAATACTTCTTCCAAATTTTTCGAATGTACGTCTAACGTCTTTCCCATTACCATTACGTCATCCAAGTAGACAAGGCAGGTTTTCCATGTCAAACCCCTTAGTACTAGTTCCATAAGTCTTTCAAAGGTGGCAGGGGCGTTACATAATCCAAACAGAAGAACTTTTAATTGGTACAGCCCGTGTCCAGCAGAGAATGCTGTCTTGTCTCTGTCATCGGGATGGACTTCCACTTGCCAGTAACCGCTTTTCAAATCCAACGTTGAAAACCATTTTGAACCAGATAGTGTGTTAAGCGTGTCATCGATTCTTGGCAATGGATAGCTGTCCTTCATGGTGACGTCATTCAATCATCGATAGTCCACGCAAAATCGGGTTGATCCATCCTTTTTAGTTACTAAGACTACCGGTGAGGACCACGGGCTTGTGGATTCTTCAATTACGTCATCCTTCAGCATGTCGTTGATCATGTTGACTACCTCTCTCTGTTTGGCAAATGATAGTCTCCTTGGAGCTTGTCGGATTGGTTGGGCGTCGCAGGTGTTGATTCGGTGTTGGACTAGATTGGTATGTCCCGTTGAAGTTTCTGTCGAGAAGATGTCTCCATGACTATCGAGAAACTCTTTTACCTTCTGTTTTTCTTCCAGAGATAGGTGTTCCGTGGATTCCATCATTTTGTCGATTGTTCTCTGATCGATGTTGGTAGTTTTTCTTCGAAGTGTTCGAGTTTGGTTTTCACAATTTATGACTCGAGTGACGGGTTTGAAAATGCCCAATTTGTCGTTTTTCCTCAGGAAAACTTTGATATCTGTAGTATTGGCAACCCTGACAGGAATTTGTTGTTCCGTGTTCACAAGACATCGGGCAATTAGAAGTCCATCGTTACGGTATACATCGTTTTCAATTAATCCAGTGCTCAAATCCCCAGGTTCACCTTCCAGTCTGGCCATAACAATGGTTTCGGAGTTTTTCGGAATATGGATGTCTTCCTCAACATAAATCTTCATTGGTTGGAGTTTTTCTTCGTATCTGCTCAGGAAGATTTCTTCATTGCCGATCCGCAATATTTTCTTTCTGACATTAAGGATGAAGTCGTTCTTCTCCATGATATCTAGACCCAAAACACATTCATCCTTTATGTCTGCAACCAACATAAAATGTTCCATGGTAATGGGGCCTATCTGGATGCGTACAAGCGTCTCTCCAATGATTGTTGAGATTTGTCCCGTAGCTGTTTCCAAAACCATATTCCTCTTTATCGGCTTTACAGATTTTTGTATGCGGTCTGGACGAACAACTGTTCTGGAAGCTCCTGTATCTCTAGTGGAGGTGCATCTTCGATCTTCTAATTGGCCTTGGACTAGTAGACTTTGTCCATTTCTCTTCAACGTCGAGATAGGAATCTTGGGGCTTTGAACACTGAAAGTCGACACTCGCCCTCTAGTGCCGACTAATTCTCGTTTTCCTGGTTGGAAGAGGGTCTTCTTTCAGGCGTTCGACGTCTCCCTTCTGGCGTGGGTGACCTCCTGTAGCCTCCTCTGATAAAACGACCCAGTTGTTCCTTTCTTGGGCTTGGGATCTCGATCTCGCTTCATTGCTTGTAGATGTCGTCCTTACCCTCATTGGACTTCTGGACCTTGATCTTTCCCAGCAGCTTCTTTGTAGATGACCAGTTTTTCCGCAGCTATAGCAGCGCCTCCTTTTATTTTCTTCAGAAGTCATTTGTTTACTCAATGCTGATATGGAGTCCAATAACTTATTCAACAGCGCCTCGCTCGTAGAAGAATCTTCGATGAATTTGACTTCTCGTAACTTGGATCTCGTATTTCTTGATGCATTTTCAGCCGCTTCGAACTCCAATGATGCTATTAGTACCCCGCTTATGGTCTGAAGACGTCCTAGTCGAAGTGCTTGCTGCATGTCAGGATCTCTTAGGCCGTCGATGAAGGTTTGCACTCCAATTTGTTCTATGAACTCTTTCGGTGCTTGTGGATAGGCCAAATTAATGAGTCGCTCCACATCTGCTCCATATTCCTGCAGTGATTCGTTTGGTTTTTGGGATCGACTCTTTAGCTGACTCTGGAATACTTGTGTAAGATACTGCTGCCCATATCTTATCTCTAAAGCTTCCACGATTCTAGAATACTCCTTCTGCTTATTCTCGGGGATATTCTGCAATATCTCTAACGCTTGGCCTCGCAGACACAGGACTAGTTAAGTGGCCTTTTCTTCCTCGGACCTGCCGTTTGCGTTTGCTGCCGCCTCAAATTGACGTCGATACATAGACCACGAAGATTGCCCATCAAATGTTGGAGGCTTCAAAATTTTTGCTTGAGCAAGCCTTGGATATGTCAGTGAAAATTGTCTTTCACTGATGGGGGAAATTTCCTCAGAGGGTGCCCGCTTGTGTGGAAGGTGTATTGTTTCTATCCTCTCCTTGATCCTATCCACTTCTTCGTTGAATTTCTTGTTTACTTCTTCTGCCACCCGTTCATTCATTTTGGACAGTTCAATTTTGACCTCCTGGACTATTCCTCTGACTTCCTGGACTTTATCTCTGACCTCCCGGACCTCCCCTTTAACTTCCTGAACTATTTCGGTGATTTCATTCTGGAAGCACTGTTGGCTATGACTAAACTGTTGCAGGAGATCGACATGCTGCTGTTGTAACAGTTGGACTAACCGCGCCTCTTGCTCCTCTTGTTCTTGTCTTCTTCTAGCTTCTTGTTCATCTTGTTCTTGTTTTCTGCGCATTTCAAATTGTTGGAAAAACTCTTCTTGTTCCTGTTTCCTTTTGAGTTCTTGTCCCTCTTGCTCTTGTTTTCTTTTAGCTTCTTGTTCTTTCAAAAACTGGATTATGTCTAACGTCGCCATCTCGTCGTAATTCTGTGCTCGAGTATTCACCATCAAATACTGTAAATCTGCTCTCCACTCTTCTTTCTTCAGTACCACTTATCCTACCGCTGTCACCAAATGTTGCGTTTTTCAGGTTCAATAAGTGGTACACTTACTTGTAAACTCGCCTTTATTGTCACAGAACAAATAATACAACTGACAACACTGTTTGACACTTACAATTACATATCTTCTGTGACGCTTCCGAAATATGGTATGCCACAGTGGCCTATTTACCCTGCCAAGGAAAAAATGAAATCCAGACAGCATTTGTAAGTGCCAAGGCAAGAGTTTCATCGTTGAAACCCATTTCAATTCCAAGACTTGAGTTACATGTCAAACTGAATTTCAATAGGATTTTCTATTGGAGTGACTCGAAAACAGTGCTCCACTGGATTTGTTCAGAAGCCAGACGGTTCGCAATATTTGTTGCTCATAGAGTAGGCAAAATTTGACAAACGCTTCTGACTGGAGATATGTTCCCTCCAAAGAGAACGTTGCAGATGATGATCTCGATTTGGAAGTTAGGAAAGATTTTGTTTTCCTAAATTTCGAAAAAATAGTTTTGCCAACCCCTGATCCGGTAAGATTTTCGAAATGGTGTCGTCTTGTGAGAGCTACTGGATGGATGCTGAGGTTCATCAAAAGCTGTAAAAATAAAATGCCTCACAAAAGGATTCTAGATAGGTCTTCACAGAATTTGGCTGAACTTGATAGCGACGAAATCTCAGTAGCTGAAAATTTATTATTCAGGAAGAGTCAACAAGACACCTTTGATAGAGAAATTAAAACTCTTGAACAGAATCGACCAATTGATAAAGCAAGTAGATTATTCACTCTGTCTTGCTCAATTGATGAAACGACTGGATTGCTGCGACTCAAAGGGAGATTTGATAATTTACTGGGTGTCAGTAAAGATTTCAAACAACCCATTATTTTGGACCCTGATCACAATATTTCCAGGTTATTAATTCAGCATTATCACGATGAAGTTTGCCATCATGGGCAAGAAACTGTGATAAATAATTTGAGGCAAAAATTCTGGATTTTACGTATGCGACAGGCTGTTAAAAG
The DNA here is from genome assembly GCA_958502065.1 of Chrysolina americana. Lineage (NCBI taxonomy): Eukaryota > Metazoa > Arthropoda > Insecta > Coleoptera > Chrysomelidae > Chrysolina > Chrysolina americana. The sequence goes on from OY293413.1 coordinate 74,115,549, forward strand.
TTCTTGGAGTAGATGCCAGCAATGTAAAAACAGGAAAACTTTGCCAGAAATACCAATAATGGGTCAACTACCGCCCTGTAGGTTGGAACCTACAATAAGACCGTTTGTCAAGTGTGGTATCGACTATTTTGGACCTATATTGATCACCGTCAAACGGAGTCATGAAAAAAGGTATGGTGTTATCTTCACCTGTATGGCAACAAGGGCCGTTCACTTAGAAATTGCCCATGATTTTTGCACCAATGGTTTCATTCATGCACTTCGTCAATTTGGTTGCCGAAGAGGGTTTCCTTCTGAAATTTATTGTGACAATGGTACTCAATTCAAGGCGGCGGAAAAAGAACTAGCTGATTGTATCAAAGGACTCAGTGAGACAGAAATCAGCCAGTTCTGTTCCCTAAAAAACATCAGATTCCGATGGAATCCTCCAGGATGTCCACACATGGGAGGTATTTGGAGAAGATTGATTCAATCGGTAAAGAAGGTTATGTACGAACTCCTGAAATCAAGATACCCACAGGAATATGTACTCAGGACAATATTTGCTGAAGTTGAAAACATCATCAACTCACGACCTCTCACTCATGTATCACTGGACTCAGATGACTCAGAAGCGCTAACTCCAAACCATTTTTTGATTTGCCCCGACTATACCGCCCTTCCTTGCTCCCAAACAGAAGAATCTGACCTGAATCTGTTATCAAAAAGGAAAGCTGCGCAAAAATTAACAGATTTATTCTGGAAGCGATGGACTCAAGAATATATGCCTTATTTAGTCAAGAGAACAAAGTGGTATACCGAATCAAGAACAATCAAAGAAAACGACGTTGTGATCATCGTAGACCCTAATGGACCGAGGAATACGTGGCCCAAGGGAAAAGTTATCCAACTCCATAGAGCTAGAGATGGCAGAGTCCGCGTGGTAGACGTTCGACTAGCCAATGGAACCGTTTTTCGAAGACCCGTTTCCAGGCTGTGTGTACTGGATGTGCAGTAATTGTTCTATTTTATTCAATTCCGATCAATTACTGGGGGGAGAGTGTTGTATAATTCATAAGTTTTCTATTTACTTGAAACACATTGTATATTGTTTCTCATTTTAATGTTGTATATGTGAATATCAGAGAGTTTCGAAAACAGTTGTAAAAAAAAAGATAACAGAAAAAATAAATAAAAAGACGTCAATCACGAAATTCCGAATACATTTTTTTTAATTTTAAGAAATCGCCTGTCGAACACGGATAAAGGGAATTACTTTCAGGTAAACTCTTCAACACTGAGGAATAATATCTTTTAAGGTAACGTCATCAGGAACTATTGAACCAGTTTTCTCATAGAAGCCATTGATAAAGAAAACATACAGAATTCAGGGCCGTTATTACTTGAAGCAAGAAGATAACGTTGAGATACCAACTTCATAAACTCGATATTATCACAAAAAGTGATAATGTACCTAATAACTGGTGATTTAGGTTCCGGAGGACGACAAAAACAGGGTAACAAAACTGAGAGAGCCTGATTTTAGAGATACCGTGTGGCAAAGGATCTGAATTATATCCCGGTTTATCGATGAAGTGAACTTATTCCAAAACACAACATGAAATAAGGGTTTTCACATAAATAAGTTACTGATACAGATGGAGGTTTTCGATGTAGCATGGAACAATAAAATTGTTAGGGCACGTCAAATTCCTTGGTATACGGATGTTTCCATAAAATTTGTCAATCGATTACCACTCCTTCAATCTATTCTTCGTATCCTGTTGGATATTTTCTGAAAGTAGAAAAATTGTATATTAATGTGTATCCGGATATTTCATATCTGTGAATAAGTTAATTGTGGGGAAGAAATTTCAACAATCTTACTTTCGACTTTCACTCTTAGGGTACAGTAATTATAAACAGGAATTGTCAATGCCCGGATTATTGAAAAATGACAAAGAAGAATATTAAACGATAAACTCCTAATTCAGTAGGTTGAATAAAATTGTTCTTAGGTGAGAAAAACGAGAGTGTATTGCTCTAATGTGAATATAATTCAAGTATACTAAAAATACTCTAATACCAATTTCAATTCGAGCTAATTTTGTGCAAAGTGGAAAGTCTATAGTCAATATTTATTTCTATGGGACACTACCTTTATGGATATACTTTCTAATGAAACCACGGCAACCACTTCACATGGTGAAAAGTATTGAAGAGGAACTTAGACATTTTCTGACGATGGAAATAAGTTGAAAAAGACTTATAGGACTAACATAAGCATATACTTTAGAAATATCTAATGCCATAGCAAATGTATCATTGTTTTAAATATTTTTATTAACATTTTACATGATCGACTCAGACTATAATGTTATGCAGCATATAGAAAACATTTTTATTATCAAAGTAACAAGATTACATTATTCTGATCTATCAAAAGCGTTCGACACCATTATCGTAAATTTGAAAACCTTAGTTTCCGGAAAACTATTCAGCATAATATGAGTCTCAACTAAATGTACAAATGTACATAAAAATCGGTGATTTCTGTTATCATTTATCAACCACGGCATTGGATGATAACTGGAATAACAAGATCCAGAAAGACCAAGAGAGACATGCAGACATTGGTTCAGTTATCGGCTGGAAGAAGGGTAACCAAAGAACGTCGTGGCAGGATATAGGAAGTTATTCGCCGGCTATTAAATCCTACCAAACCAAATAGAACTCCCTTACCCTAGACAATGGGGGTCCTGAAGCGGGTTGGAGTCCAAAGATGGTGGGGAGGAAAAGCGTTAGATCTAGGAGCAGAAGAGGGAAAGTGATCCATGTTACTGGAGGACATCTGGGAGTGACGAAGACCCTCCAGAAACAGATAACGGCTCCAAAGAGACATTTATCAAGCCGACGCGACATTGAGGACTGGTGCAGAAAGTGTGCTGTATGCGTCACCAGCAATGGACCTCGAGCATTAACTATAGCCCTGATACATCAGTACAATGTGGGCAGCACCTCTGAAAGAATTGCCACAGACATTGCTGGCCCATTTACATCCTTGTGGCGATGGACTCCTTTAGCCTATGCTATGCCTATGCAGAGAGCTCTCACCGTTTCAGAAGTCTTCGTGAAAGAGTGGATATGTCGATTCGGAGCTGCATTCGGACCAAGGCAGCAATTTCGAGTCCAAGCTGTTCCAAGGATTGTGTCAGTCACTGACTGAATATCCGGATGACAAGAAACACGTCTCCACATCCGATGGTATGGTGGAGAGGACGGATGAGACGATGAACAATCAGTCACCTTTCCAAAGTAGTTTGCTGACTAACAGAAAGATTGGGACCAATACCTCCATTTTTTGCTGATGGCCTATCGTTTCGCAGTACATAGCTAATCATCGACTAGTATTATTATGGGCCGAGAGCTGCGACTCCTCTGCGAGCTGAAGTTTGGACGCCACAGAACAGACACTGCAGGAGAAGACTACATCATCATCTTATGGCAATGAATGGATAACATCCATGAATAAGCTCGTTTGAACATCCAGAATGCCAGCGACAGAATGAAGGAGACCTACCACATCAAGGCCGATGCTAGAGAATTATCACCAAAGCTGCGGAACTCTTGAGAAGGTCCATATAGGATCATGGAAAGGATAAACGATCTCGTGTACCAAATCTATGAGCTACCCCGAGGAAAACCTAATGTTTCCTTTCAATAGGTTGTTTCCTTACCACGACCAAGTTCGCAACCTCAGACCACCGGAGGATGAGATGACGTTTCAAAAAATCATGACCTCATACTAAAATGGACAGAAAGTTCTACAAGGGGTAGCTCGAGGGTCGCTAAGAGACATTTGCAAGATGGCTGACGATTACGCACTAGCTCACTGTGTGGACAAAGTCATTCAAATGTCCGGTGGCATCGTTGTTGTATTTTCTGAAAAGTTCGGTCGACTCCAGGAACTACGGAAACAGAACCTAGAAGTTAAAGTGGTGCTGCTATTGAAGAAGGGCTACGGAAACATCTACTACCTGGTTACCAAGAAGCATTCTCGAGATGAACCATCCTATGAAGATGCCTGAAAGAGCCTTACCAGATTGAGAGGCACGATGCTGAACAGACTCTTGTGTACTTTGTTACCACAAAATTGTCCTGTGGAATTGATGGGCAGGGTTGGAGAATTGTAAGAAGTTTGTTGAAGAATATATTTAGATGCAGTGACGTCAATATTTTGGTATACTGTGATCATATTCCACGACCCACCATGAAAACTGCGAAGAGTTACTTCCATCGAACTTCAAGGTGCAGATATGGAGAATCTTGCAGGTATCGTCACACTCCAAAGATGACATCTCACAGCGAATCGTCTTTAAGAAAGGACAGTTCAACAATTCCGGAACCGGAATTGACTGCGTCTGTTTGGATAATCATGCTCAGCTCGCACGCATGAGATCATCTCTGCTCGTTAACAACACATGCATAAATCGTCACAACCAAGAAGGAACAAGAACCATGTTACATCTCTTGGCGATTCTGGAATCCAACAGAAGACTTTCCGAAATAAATAAAGTGATCGCGACAGGTAATATAGTCAGTGGCATATACAGTGTGTTTCACTTCTTATGGAAACACCCCCATGTGTTCCATAATTTTCAACGTTGAACCATGAAATTGTCAGGATCGATATGTACACTAGAAAGGAACTCACTGCACAAAAGGTGATAACTGCACGCCAACAGCGATGTAACCACCCATTTTTCCAGAAAGTTATATTAGGGGACAAAATTAGCCCGAAATTTCATCGGATTCGTGTTTATAATCCTCAGATTACTACTAATACCCCTGTCTCCTGGAAAATTATCAGTCTTGAAAAATTCTAATTAGTTTCACTTCTCATTCAAACGCCTCCGTATCTTCAATAATTTTTGACGTAGAACCATGAAATTTTCAGAATAGATAGATACACTAGAAATGAACTAACTGCATTTCTATGGGAAGTGAAACAATTTAGAATTTTTCAGAACTAAAATTTTTCCAGGGGACAGGTGACTTAGTAGTAATTTAGGGATCCTAAACATGAATCCGAATGAATTTCGGACCAATTTTTTTCCCTGAAGTAACTTTCCGGTGGTTTCATCGCTGCTGGCGTGCAGTATATATCATGTAGGACTCCTTTCGTGCAGAGAGTTTATCTATAGTGTATCTATCGATCATGAATATTTCCTGATTTTTTGTCAAAAATTACAGAAGATACGAGGGTGTTTTCATGAGAAGTGAAACACACTGTATAGTTATTCGAGATTTTGCAAATAGACAGAGTTAGCGACAGTAATTTAAATTGCTTAAAATGTATGAAATGAATCAGAAGTTATAATTTACGATTTGAATTCAGTTCATTTTTATTACAGTATCGAGTAGGTATGAAAACATATCAGTTAGGTACCTACCAACAAGACAACATTGAATACGTATAGTTGGAGATTATCTGAACTAAGTTTTTTTAAATTAGATGGTGTGGAACTATGGAATGACCGCCTAGATAGATATCTCGATTTGTCTCCTCTCGAATACCTCTAATGAAGTTATTTAAAATCAGATATATGTACTGAAGATTTTGAAGTTTTGATAATGGAAGAAATTTAAAAAAATATTCTCTCTGAGGCCTTACCGAATATTTTACGTGAATTCCAAGATAACCTTGCTTATTGTCTAGAAGAGAATGGTGGTCACTTTGAACATAAAAAGAAAATAGAAAATATTATGTCATAATCAAAATTTCTTTCAAAATAAATTTCCTCAATAATGTTTCAGTTTTCCTACAGATGAAAAGTGAATATGTCGTCAATATCTCCACGGTGAATAATAATAATGGCCGTGCTTTACACTCACAGGTTATGCAACTGGGTACACTATTTGTTCAGGAGAGAGTATTGATATATCATCTGTGAAGAATGAATCTGATCCTTTTAATGACTGTATACATACGATAAAGGACCTCTCAGCAAGCCGAGGAATTCAGTGAAAAATGTAATTGCAGCCCAGAACCCTATGGAACGATTGAAATACATTAAAATGCGTTTTTGATTCGGGTGTTATAAAATATAATAAATATCTAAAACGCCAATACCGAAGAACTAAATCACAGCCGTCTTGATCTCCGAGCCGTGGTGAGAAAATCGGCAACACCGCGCTATAATCAATTTGACGATCAACCTATTTATTCGATGATGTTAATTTCTCGGCATATTTGAATAACTAGGAAAAAACAACATAGGAGAGTGAATTTGTAGAGAAAAGAACACCGATTTATATGGTTGTTTCATTTTCTTAATCGCAAACAGGAATTGCAACCTATTCAATTTCTTAGAAACGGAAGAACTGTTAAGTTCGGTTTTTCCATGCCCTGAAATGCTCATTTCGAAAGTTAATTTTCTGAATTTTTTTTCTGAGTATCCAAACCACAAAGATGATCCCTGATTTTTTTCAGATTTTTAATTTGATGTCTGACTGATGAAAAAAATATGTTATTGAGAGGTAAAATCAGGTAAATTTCTTCAAATGAATATATGGTAGGTTTCCACGACACCCATATTCACTACTGTGTTACGTTACTTTTTATTTTTGTGGGTATTTCATCAGCCCTATTTTTCCACGATAAAATATATGTTATTCTAAAACAAAATAAAATAAAATTCTGTCTATCACGGAGAGAAAAAACAACAAAAAATAAAAAATATATACTTATAAATGAATGAACAATGCAAAAATGATAATAACGTACTTCCTGAACTAAAAGGAAACTAATAATAATAATACCAATTTCTCTTACATTTCTCTCGAACGGCAATGAATGTGTGAGTGAATGTGAATGTTGGTCGCTATTCTCACAAGGTAGTGTGAGGGCTTTTTTCAAATATAACCGATTTTCATCCATCAAATTATTAATCATATTTGCATCGGTCTGATTCGAGTTGCTTCCGAACCTTGCCAGAATATTTTCAAGTTGTGACCACCTACTCGATATCAAATTAAAGGTAAGAATCTATTTCAACTCAATGAATCCCAACTTATTATTATGAAGGTAAACTTGAACCTGCATCTCATTCAATATTATAATTTGCGAAATTATTTTTAGTTCATTCTCATTATCAGACAGTAAAACATCTGATTACACCTAACAGATAGAAATAAAGTTCAGCTACTTTCAGTATGCTGAACTTTCCAATTATAAATTTTTTTTCGGCATATTCCATAACTAATTGGTCGTTCTTCCAAATTATTATGAACATCTGAACATTTCTGACTTCTGTCATCGGGGTTTGTCTCAACAATGTTGCAGGTTTCGAAAAATATTTTAGTAAAATTGAAGGAACTATAGTTTTTATCAATTTTGGACGTTTAATTTTTTTTGTTTTTTTTTTTATTGGTCCATCTTATAGAGGAAATATTTCATATCTGATGATATCACTGTCATGAAAATGAATCGCACATACAACAGACCTTTGAGAGGCGCTCCAATTTTTTTGAAGTATTGCAGAAATTTATCTCTTTCGCAATTCCTCGTCTTTCGGGAAATAAAATACTGAGATATGGTTTTATTGAGAATAGTAATTCGACTTACATCCTGTCACACAGCAGAGAGTAGGCTATTGGCATAAATGAAGTAGAATTTTCCTCCAAAAGCAGAAATTGGTATACGGAGGTTATCTACGTTATCTACAATCACATTTGAGTATAACACTATTTTTGATGGTCAATACACTTCCACTGATAAATCGAACACTAGATTTTTACCGATATTTTGTAAACTATTTCACATAAACCGTACGTTCATTTATCAAATAGAACACAAATAGTTCACCCTAGAATGACTTCTTTAACAACCACCATTCCACAATACAATGACTAATATGACTAATGTAGTAGCATGGAAGGGCGCTTTCACCGTGTTTTGTCAAATTTCTTCAACATGGCTTGGAGTATTGAGACGGCTGGCTGTGACTGAATTCAACGTGAGGAGTGTGGATAAGTTGCCGGAGCTACCGCAGTAGGACCATCAAAGATTTGGCGAACGCGCCGATTAACCGAATATTTGGTGAAGGCAGATAGTTATATAGGTGAGAATGTTTGTCAACAACTTTCATCGACGTTTTTACCTGAATTGGGTTTTTTTGTAAGGGAGGTGGTCGCAAGTTAAAACAACCCCTTTGGGCGGCGTGTAATGTGGATTGTTGGGAATGCGCCAAACCGGAGAATTGATAGTGTCCAGAAAAGTTTTTGGTGACGGGACGCTAGGGCGGAGGCGCGATGGTGTGGGAAGGAAGACCAATAACCGACCAGGCTTTCTGGAAAGGCTCCGAGATCAGTCGGTAGTTTAAATTTCTGTCGCTCGATAATTAAAGATATCGCTGATAATATGTTGGAAAAAGTCGAGGTCAGAAGATGAGAGTGTTATTTACTGCCATTTGTTGTTTTGTTGTCTACTTTTTGGAGGGATACTTATAATCAGAGCCGAGCACTGACAAAAAGTGCTTCGAGTACTAAGCACTAAGCACTCTCAAGAAGTGCTCGAGCACTAAGCACTTTTTTCATGAAATGCTCGCGATTACTAAGCACTTTCAAAAAGTAATTCAATTCAGCGAGCACTAAGCACTAAGCACTTTTCAAAAGGGCGAAGCCGTTGAGGTGGGCGTTCAATTTCGTGTATTCCAAGTTCATATTGCATTTGGAAACGGTTTCACTTGGAAAACTCAAATTTGATAGGAAAACGCAGAAAGGATTGGAGTTCTTATTGGATATATTGACATTGATTTGATATCGAAAATTGAGATTATTTTGGTCGGCAATTGAAATAAATGAGTTCATACTTCCTTTTGTTTGATTTCAATGGAAAGACCCATAAAAATAATGCAACTTCCAACTGATAGGGAATATTCAGACAATGTCGTTTGGGAGATTAATTTGATTTCCGAAATGGGTGGCGAATAACCAAATTGAAATATAGAGCCGCGCGAAATTATTCCTACCTTACCAGCATTCCCACTTATTTCTCAGTTCGGCAGTTTTCGGATAGAAAGCACAATTGTATATATAGTATAGTTTATTCATGTCAGAGCATGCTGCCGTAAGAATAAAAAAGAAATGTGATTTTGATAAACATCGGTAGACGCGAAAAAATTAATGTTCATATTCATAAGCGTTAGATTTTTTTTATAATATTTTTTTCTGTTCAACACTGACATAATTTTCAGTGGTTGAAATTCCAGAAAAGAGAAAATGAGTCAGCAAAATCTGTCATTATCTGACGGTCTATAACTTGAGAGTCTGTTGTGGACCGCGGGCCTCCCAATCGGGGCGAGAAGTAGGGGATAGGAAGATCGTCACGTTCAGCGGAGTGAGGCAACTTATATACTTATTCGGTAAACTTTGTTTGAGGTAACAAATAGAATATAAAATCAAAATATTGTAACCAAAGTCGCTTTTTACTTGTAACTACTAAACGGCTGAACCGATTTTGAGTTGAGTTTTCGGTCGTTAGATTGGTCTTGATACCGCAAGTGAAACTTATTATATTAAAATTATGAAAAATCAAAATAGCGGAATTTTTGCGCCAAATTGGCCGCCTTGATACAACATAATATTTGTGTACTAAAAAGCTGAAAATGAACAAAAGTAAATAAATAAAGTAAAAAACCCGACAGGGGTTTAACATGACTCCGAACGCTATAAACACTTTTAACTACATTTATGTCAAGACTGAGTCCTCGAACCTAGAATGTGCATAATATGAGGACGCAATCAGTAGTTCTTGAGGGAGGGGTGCCGCTAACCGTGTTTTATATTTTCAACAATATTCATTGATTCATAGCTGAGGAAAGGCTTAGTGCTTAGTAATCCCGAAAAGTGCCTTTTCGTAAAATGCTCGAAGCACTCAGCACTAAGCACTGAGCACTGAATCCAAAAAGTGCTCGGCAGCACAGTGCTTACGACTACTAAAATTTGTCCGAGTAACAGGTCACAGGGGCATATTAGTTTGTGCAGCCTCATCAAATTCATTAGAGTGCATTGCTTGTACTGAAAATAAATCCTCATCAAACGCGTTGTGAACAGATTCTTCAGCATCTTACATATCTCTGGTTACAGTTTTTATAGAGACCATGCATAATCGCAGGTTTTCTTCCAAATTAGTTCCAGATATACACATAAACCTCAAAGACCTAAGAGCACAGAACATGGTAAAACTCATCTGCTCATGTTCTTCAGCTGTGTTTTCACAAAGTTGCTGAAGTATAATCGAAACCGTAGAGAACTTACAGAATCATAGGAAAAACTCTTCTTTTTCTGTATTATTTACCGAAAACTTGTGAAAAGTACAAAGCAACTAACGAAGTTTCTGTAATTTAACAATGTGATATTATCGGAATGTACATTCACAATTCATTGACCTCAATACGGATAATAATGGTATTTGTTAGTGAATTCACAGAAAAGTATGGTGATTTTATAGAATAGTTGGTAAATTATTTGTGATTTTTTCTTGTGAATTCACATATAGTGAACATTAAAACCCATAAAATGTGTGAAATTGCCATAATACTCGAAACTTCACAAATTTACCGTAATTTTTCATTGTAATATAACTATGTGCATAGAATTTCATAATACAAATTTGTTGTTTCGTAAAAATGACTTGTAATTTCAATTCATTATTTCAAAATTTCATATCATTTCGTCATTAAAACAATATTTCTTTCAAAACCTACGTGAAAATACCCAGTTATTGTTGGCGAAGATGAAATTACAGTTAAATTGCTGTGTAGTGCCCAGTGAATATTAATGTGAGTTCACCGTGTGATTCAAAGATTTTTGTCAGTGCATACTTGACCAGCAGTTTTTTTTCGTATTATCAAAGCGTTACGCCTGTCTCGTAGTATCAGTTAATTTCCCCATTGAGTTGGAATGTGGCAAAATTCGACAGAAAACAACTACTGTCACTTACTGACATTGAATTACGTCTGATATCTATTTGTGCAACAAGCCTCAATGATTTCAAGTGCTGACTGTAATCAGACATTAAATATCATTCCCTATTAGGGAGAGAATGATGACCTGAATATATGATATGTTTCAAGGTTCTCATAAATGTTAGGATAGATCAGACAACAATTTTTTTCTGTCAGATTTCTCTCTCATATTCATTATTTTGTGAAATGTGTGGAGAGAAGGGTATTTCGATTTCGTTGACATTATTCGTTTCACTTAATCCTATTTTATGTACTCTCAACTCACAGAGGTAACTATAAAATTGCTTTCAAGTAATTCAAAATATTTTGAGTCACCAATCAATAAAAATCATATCTCAAGCAGTCGTTTCTCAGAATGTTACCACATGTATTATGAGGGACGTGATATTGTCTTCGACTAAAATAAATTCTGGTGGAGCATATTCCCGTTTCTATACGGATTTATATTCCTAGGTGCGGGTTTATAGTTTGCCACAAAACAGAACATAATTCTAAACTCGATAAACCGTAGTTTACGACAAAATTGAGGTAACTTCGAACCAGTATTCTCTATCGTGGTTTATGGTCTTGTCTAATCATATATCATCATTCATCGGGAAAGGTGTGATTGATATTTTTGCTGAACTGGATTTCATAAATTCAGAATAATTTGAAATAAAATATGGATATGTGCCGGATAATTTGTTATTAATATTCATTTATACATATATCCGATCAATATAACCAAATATCGAGAATAGGTGTTGGTATTTTTCTGGTTTCCACAAATTGGAAAATCTTTATACCGAGTAAAAGTTAATAGGTGTTTTTCTTGAATTTCTGGAAGCTATCTGCTTCTGAAAATACCTTCCTGGGCAACAAGTTTCAGTCATATGTGTAGTTCATGAAGAATTGGCAGAAAGTGAAATGCATTTGGCATGAAGCCGATCGAATACCGCAGGAATTTTTCCCAAGAAAGAATACTGACTTGGGTGTTGTTTGTATTGAATGCCACCAAATTGAAAATTTGAATTGAAATAACATTTAGTAATGTCACTGAGTTTTGCAATATTGACAGCCTACCTAACATTCAACAGATATCGAGGATCGTTCGTTTTCTCAACTCAAAGGTAATCTGAAAAGAAAATTTTGTTGCTAGTTCTGTCGATACTTTTAGTTTGATTCGATAATTTGCTAGTTCGACACGGAGAGTTGAGGAGGTTTGAAGAGAAAAAGGCATACAATGTCATCCTCAAAGTACGCACCATATGGAAAAAATAAAATTACCCCAAAACTATTAGGTATGTTAAGTACTATTAAATTTTAAGTTAATTTAATTTCAAATTTTTTTTTTTTATTGTTAATAAGAACTAAAATTGTTCAATACAGTATTGTAGTAACCAGAAAATAAAGTTCAATTATATCGAGTGCTAAAACATCAAAATAAAATTATTATCTCAGCACAAATTGAATACTTTTATTTTTTGTCAGTTTTTATGTCAAAATACATGTTTTAAATTGGTTTGAATTCAAGCGAATGTTCGACATTAAGTGCTTGACATATTTGATAAATATTTATAACATATTTGTTCAAACCGTCTTGTTTTCTCGGATCGGACAAGATCCTGAGAACTATTATTATTACTTTCTACATTTGATATATGACTGACCGACCCCAACCGCCATGCATCACCCACTTCCATAGCTAACGGGACAGTAACTTTTTTTTCTCGAGGAAAGTAAGAAGGTTACAGTGTGTTTCACATGGGGTGATCAATTTCTACCATTGTAAGAATAAGTGACTAAAACAATACTACTGAATTATAATATACCGACGCCTACGTCAAGGCGGCAATTGGAAAGATAATTACCTATGCCGGTCCAATTGGTTTTAGAAATACTGGTGTTTTATTTGATATATAGGTACGACGTAGCTACGCGACCAGAAAAATAATTTGGAAAAAAAGGAAACGAAGGAGTTGGAGCCGGAATATAAGGGCTAAAAGCAGAGTCAGTATCGCGATCAGTATTGTGACAGAGAAATTCTTGGCAGTAGGCTGAAAGTGAAATCTTTGCTATTTAGTATAACAGCCAAGCAGCTATAAAATCGCTTGACACGTACCAAATCAACTCTCGGCTAGCATGAAACTGCTTGACCGCCCTAAATAAATTGGATAACCACAACAGAGTCATGTTCGTCTAGGTACCCGAACAAAAGTTACATCTTCACCAGTCTGGCTAGAACCCATCTTAGGAATCCATGAGGCAATCGAAGCTTTATTTTATCTTGAAAGAAAGGTAGACACGATCTCAAACTACGCTCTGTATGGTGTGCCTCTGACATGACGAGACTCCATCTCACGTCACGGAATGTCCTGCACTGGTGCATCAGAAAAAGACCGCCTCTGGGAATAGTATTCCAAACCAGAGGAAGTTGGAAATATTCAAGGGTAATATAACAAGACCTTGATAAATAGTCGACTATTTTTATTGCATCTAAATTTCGACTGTATTTTATAATAATTTAACGAGACATTACTTTGGCATTAATAATCTGATGAGAACCCGTGAGCCAAGCTCGAGGGCTTTCATCTCTGATTATTAATGCCAAAATAATGTCGAGTAAAATTAATAAAAACAAGAGAAATTTAGCAGCAATAAAATAGTCGACAATTAATCAAGGTACGTGTTATATTTATGAAGATTATTTCTTGAATCCATTTCTTCATATCTGTCATATGAATGACACTGTATTGTCAAGGATTGTAGCCTCGATATCTCATCGTTTTTGACTATTGTGCATCATGTAAATAGTCGCTAATAGAGCGTGTTGATTGGTCCTGTCAAACAGGAAACAAACGTATGATTGGTTGATGACTGATATTTAATAGACGAAAGAAATAATCAGCTGAACAACCTGCTGAATTACGCGATGAGACCAGGCATATGCGTAACTATACCTCGAACGTGTGGGTGCATAAAGGAGTAAAAGTGAGAAACGTACATACAGAAGTTTCGAAACCCGATAACCTGTTCCAGGAAGTAAGTAGACGAAAACGTTTTTGAATAAGGAAGAGCAATAAATCAGATGTTGCTTATCGTGGTAGTCATGTAAGTTAGTTAACTATAAAACCCTAGAAAAAGGTTAATACAATAAAATTATAACAGAGCTCATTAATAGTTCATTGAAGTAATCAACCCCAAACCCCACACTGTGATAGGAATAAGGGATGGTGATGTGGATGTAACAAAAGTGACTTTCTCGTGAATTGGTCACCGATCATTCTTATTAATTTTTTATCGCATTGTTATGAACGTTTGTCAAATGAAGTTTCGGAAATAATTCAATTTGAATAACTTCGTTTCGGGATTGCAAACATAAACTATTGTCCTCAATCAGCAACTGATTCAGCTTTCTCCATCAGCCCAATTTAATGAAAGATATCAAATCGTAATTTTTGTTGCTATATACACCCGCCTCCTAAATAAAATTATTCAAGAAAAGTCCTATTAGCGGATCCCATAAATTTCCGTTATGTAAGTAAGTCACAGTCATAAAATAGCACTTAAAACGGGAGGGACCGTAAATAAAACAAACTAAAATGTTTCGAGTGAGTTCAAGTTTAAAGACGAGACACCTCGGTGGAAAAGGCCGTATTTTCATGAATAAAAGATGCGGGCTTATTGTAACCGCTCAGTTTGAGAAAATCCCATTTATCCGATCTCTTCTTTTTAAGGGCGTTGTGAAAAAGTAGAAGCATTTTGTTGTGTTAACATATAATTTGCAGTAAGTAGTTTTTAGTTTTCATAAATCACTTTTATACCAAACATATAACACGTTTTATACCAAACTATTATTGAAATGAACTGTTTTTCGTTTCTCATTCCGACATTCGAGAAAAAATATTGAGAAACATCATTCATGACATATTGCACTTCTTTGTTCAGAACCAAGATGCTTAGAATCCCTGGTGCGATCTCAGATTCCATTTTGTTTCTAACAAAGTTGTTGATACTGTAATTGCATTGATACCGTTGGCTTCATTCATCGATGGATGGCGCAGAAGTCGAAAATAGCCGAGTTTCCAACATTCCACGGTGCCTTGATTTGTCATTTGATTGTTTTTGAATGTTGACAACTAGTTGAGTAAGTTGAGGTTAGTTGTTCTGTTATCACAACAAATAAAACTGAATGTAAAAAATCACATAACATGACACTTGTCGCTTGTCCAACTGTCAATGACAACGTTAATCTGTTATTTTGCCGCCATCTGTGCTAAAGAAGTAAAACATGAATCAAGTAGGCCGTACATCAACACTTTTGTATGTCGGTATCACAGGATCACAGGATCACAGGATCACAGGATCACACCAGGGTTTCTATGCATCTTGTTTAGAACCTTCAAACCATCGTATCTACTCAACATTTCTGGTGTAGGGTTATCACATGTGTTCATTTGTTATGAATTTTTTGGTATAAAGTGTCTCTTAGAGTGTTGGCATCATATGAAAAACAATTTGATTACTGATTTATTTTGAAATTTGACTGCAAAAGGTACCAATTATGCCATGTGCTCATTTCTATAATAGTTATTTATGTAATAAGTATCATTATGACGTTTATTATGGTAGTAGCCGTGAATATTATCGGGCGAGGCGATAAGCCATGCCCGATAACACGGTGTGCACCATAATTATTATCGTTGATGATCCAAATTACATACAAAACTTCATCTGCTGGCTTCAATGATCATAAATTCAATTTTCAAATTCCAAACTCAATATTTTTGATACTACAGGTACCATCGAGTTATTCATTATGAAAAAAACTGAGCAATCTGTGCCTTCATCATTTCACTGACCCTTCAGCAGCAAATTATTCATCCTCTGTCAAATACACACTCTGCTGTCAATTGTATTATTTTAAATGAAATCTTTGAAAATGTGTGATTCTAATGATAGATAGTTTCTTTTTCATTTGAAGGGTAAAGTTTTGTACTTTGAATGAAATTGTTTGATATTACTTGCATTCTTTTCTTACGAATTTCAATAATGCTAAACTTTCATAAACCTAACAGTTGAATTTCTGAACTTCATTATGGTTCTAGGACCATAATGAACTTCAATATGTCACTAAAATACAATGATGTGAAGATGTCATCATGATATGCCAGCAGATAAAAGGTGTATATGCAAATGAATTCCAATAAGGATGAAGCTGCAGTGTTCTGCGATTTTCCAAGGTATTCGACTGCGTCAGTCACAGAATACTGCTACAGAAGTTATTCTGTTATGGATTTAGGAACAATTCCTTCAATTGGCTTCGGTCTCATCTCACTGACCGTCATCGGGTTGTGAGGATAGGAGAAGAAATGTCAGATCCCGCAGATATCAGTTGTGGTGTACCACAGGGAACCGTACTAGGTCCAGTTCTTTTTTTTGGTATATATAAATGACTAACAAAAATGGTGCATTTACTCTTTCTACTGATGACACCACGCTTTTGCGGGATAACCGTACAGCATATTAATAATAATAATCCTCTCTCATAAACACTCATAGAGTGTACCTAAAGGCATAGCCTGTACGGGCAGAGAATGGCTATTATTGTCATTTGCCGATGTGCTCCAGGGCGCCTTACTGATGTTTATAGTGGTTTATTCACTTTTTCAGTTGTAGGAAACACGGAAAAACCTACAGCATCACCCCGAGTGGCTCCAAGCTAGCACCAGACGTCGAGATTGGCATCCAGGCAACTTACATCATATTTGCTCTACAACTAGGCATCTGGCTGCCTAAAGAAGAAAAGAGAATTGAATTATCTCTTCAACCATATGACACATACATTTTTTTAGTTGGTATGCCCCCTCGCGCTATCTATCGAGCAATCACAATGTGTTTCATTTCAAAAAGTTGTATCGATGAAACCCTCCAGAAGGTTTTTTTATGTTTCCATGTCAATCCGTTCAAAATTTAACAGGGGTGGAGCTATTGAAAGCCGCACTGTATAATGACAAATATATATATATATATATCTATCAATCAGATGCAATTATTTTTTTTATCGGATTTGAATTACTTTTACGAGATATAGGTATTATTGTAATTCAACTTTGGCGCCTCCCCTCCAATGACAAAACAAAATGTCGTATAAAATCTATGAGGTTTCGTTACCCCTCCTATCATAAGAACCCTGCTATCACTGAAACTCTCAAAAATTAATCCGATGTCATTCACAAACTCTGTAGATAACCTGGTACACATAATATTGTAAGTAAATAAGACTTGAGTTTTTCGATAAGAGAAACTCAAAATTTATTTGTAGTGATCTTGAGGAAAAAATTAGCAGCGGGATTCTACGCTGTCAAATTATTTGCTATTAAGACAGGTAGTTTTCTTCGATAGAATCACATTTGCGATATGGCGTTGCTTCTTTGGTTGTCTGTAAACAAAAGTTATTCAACTTTGTGATTGTACTCCGAGAGAGGGCTCTAAGATATATGCACGAAATACTCAGTCTACTATTTTTTATTCAAAAATAATAATATTTTAATTGTTGATTTCCAATCCGGATACTACAAACAACATGTTCATTGACAACGGAAAAAAGTTATGTGACTAGCAACTAATAGAAATGATTCATGAGCACTCATAATCAATTTAGACACTCCATAAAAAACCTGTTTATCGACAGAGCATTTCATAATATCCAAGAATTTGATGACAGATTCAATGATTTAAACTATTATATCATAATAACTCTCATTAACGTAGGTACTAAGGATATTCGTCCAGCCAACACAGAATGGAAAAGGTACGTACATATTATTTAAAAAAATTATTGCCGGAATGTATTTGGACTTTTATTTCAAACCCATGCTCATCGATGAAATGTATTGTTATTAATTGTCTGATGTTCGAGTTACTATATCAATCCTAGAGAGGCATTGATTCCATCACCTCAATTTCAAAACATTCTATTAATGACAGTTGTGTATGAGTCAATCATCATTATTTTCATCATAACAATCCCAAAAGTAATCAAAAATCAATCAAAATAATAATGTTTTCTGTACATCGACCAATCAATTGCAGTCATTACATTGATGAATCCAGGACATTAATTTAATCACCTAAACATAATTTTTAAGCCATGCCCGTAATGTCATTCCTAATATTGTCCAATCAACAACAAACATCAATCTGAAAGCATGCTAAATTTCTTAATTTAATAGACTATTGATGACATTGTGCACTGCCAAAACGAGTATTTGGTATTTAAATTTTCATCATGAAAAATATTTAAATATTTCTCATGTGGAAATAGAGTACTTGACGAAAGACAATAAATTTCAAAACAAAATTTGATTATAAAATTAATCCAGCCTTTCACAAATTTTCCTATAAAATAGGATTGTCGGCAAACGTCGAACATTTTTATAATAAAATTTTGAGTATTTGGTATACCACAATTTTCTAAATATAGGTCCATTGATTTGATCTAAGATCATTTTTAGCCGGAGAAGTAGTTTTTTCTGGTATATACTGTTACGATATTACTAAATAATACGCTGAGCACACTACTAAACTGTTTTTATTACCTTCGCTATAATCATATAACTACTTCACTGATTGATAAAACACAGATCTATTCAACTACCTAAATATTCCAAACACGTATTAACTTCTACAAAAACTTTCTAACTTCCTTATCACTTATTCATAAAAGTTCCCTTCCGAGTGAAATGTGTCGCATTGTATACTCAATTCGTCTAGGCCAGACTCTTCGCGATGATTTCGAGATTACTCAATACAGAAACATCTAAATTCCTTCTACGAATTTAAATTGCTTGCAAAGTCGGCTCAGCGGCGTAGCTAGGGGATTTTTATCAATGTTACAAAAAATATTCGTTTTTATCGTAGGTCGTTTTCATTTGCAAAAAAACAATTTTCAATTATCATTTGAGAATATTTCCTTATTGACACGAGCGTTTTACTATATGCAGTCCCAGGATTTATGCTGAGAAAATAATTTTCAATAAATGATCAAATCATAACATTTCCTGAAGGAAAACTTAAATTGGAAAAATAAATAATTTTCAAAGAAATATCAACTGCTCTCAGAACATTGAAAAATTCATATTTTATTTCATCACAGTACCTATGCACTTCTCTGATGGTGAATTCTGTCGATTGAGATTTTCTTATACTTTGTTGCTTGGCACGAAATATCTGTGCAAAGCCCACAATACTGCCGCATCTCGCCCATCTAGAAATAAACATTACATGTATAATGAATACCGAGAATAAAAGGTGTGGAATTCCAGAGATGTAGAAAATACTTTTCCATTTCATTGAAAATCTTGTTTCAGTAAATAATAATGTAATGAACTCTACACGCGGTGCATACGAAATATATACCGGATATCTAAGGAAGGTGGTTTGTCTCTATAACTTTTTTATTTTTCATGAGATTGAAATGAAATTTGAGGGATCAATATGAGACATAAAATTGCATTGTTGCATTTTTCTTAAATATGAGTAGAGTCTAGCGTATTTATTTCAACAATTATCGCGTCTGCATCTTCCTCGGAAACTAAAATGATTCTATAAGGGGAGGAAGGTGAGATATATTGGTGTCTTGTGACACCCTGTACCTTCAATTCCATTTCGGGCTTTCAGCAGAGAGCTGTATCAGTTATAAATAAAAGTAAAACCGTTTGTCAGTGTACACCGAATTAGCTCTACAACTACCCACTGCCACCCACATTGTGGGTGTATATATGTAGGTAGCCCTGTATATCCCATTGTGCATGCGGGAGTTTGCTTGGAGTTGGTATGTTGTTAAAGGAAAGAAGTGGTTAAAGTCGCAGCTACTTCTTTCATTTCTGTAGGGGTAGAATGGTGGAAAGGTAGGTTATCCAATTCCGAAATGTTCCATTGAAATTTTAATTAGCATTGGACGATGATTCGAGACCATACGGAGAAATATTTTTTCTCAAACGTATCGTTATCGATCAATATACGCCTTCAAGAAAAGCAAGTGAGGGGTGAGTTGTCTTGCAAATCCCAACGTCAAATGCTTGCTTGGAATACAGGTTTTTTATAGCTTAAAAGTTAATACACCACCAAAAATCAACAAGAAGCCCGAAATCACCACGGCAAATAATAAAATAATAAGGCTATGTCTCAACTTTTTGTGAGGCAGCATTATTACAGGAAAGTTATAATACTAGAAATATGTAAGAAAACGTATACTTCTTGAAAATATTCATATTAGAGAAAGGCGCAGAACCAGTCAGATTCATTATGAATTTAATGACATATTTCCCTTTAATCGACTAGATTCAAAACATAATTGATTGCTACAGATCCAGTACAGAGAATAAGTAGAAATAAAAACAATTTGTTTAGATATGAAGAGTTTTTGGTAATAACGCGAAGTAATTCCATAATGGGTTTTTTTTCTCGTAACGTGGGAATATATCAGTTATAAGATATTCAATGCCTGGGCATATTGAATGAGAAAATGAAACAAAAACGGCGTAACTATGGAACCACCCTCATACCACGATACCATACCCAGGTCCGAATAGGAAATGGAAATTCAAGGATAAAACTTCAGCCGAAAGGCAATCTTGTTTTGAATCTGGAGTGAGTAAGTTGTTTGTATTCTGCAAGAGTAATCTTTTATGACAAATTTTCTGTTCTGAATTCCCATTCAATATTGAAGTAAAATTCACAGTTTTGAGTTGTTCAATAACGTAAATACCTTATCATTCAATTTAAGGAATTGACTCTAGCTGGGCTGAGCTGGTCTTCTAACTTGGTTAATAGAGTAGAGTAATATCAGTATACAGTACATACATATTATTCAATGTAAATTTTGAAGTTTTTATTTCCTCTCTATTTATCAATCAATTATGATGAATTTACACATATTGGATGCCAACACTATAGAACATAGAGTATATTTGAAACTCCTCGTTCATTCTTGACGTTCATCAATTTTTTTTCTTTTCATATAACGTTAAGACCATAGTTCTTGCTTTGTATCTTTGCCAAATCTCATCTTCTATCTGGGTTATCAGTCCAAAACTATTTGAGAAGTTTATTTGAACACGCAGCAATCGCAATCGTGTGTGAGCAGAAATTATCACAGCTTCCAGGAAATGGTTTGCAGGAAAAAAAAAGCCTCAATATGTGAAAGAGGTTTCAACTGTTCCATAGCCCGATATAAAAGTAATGAAGGCTTCGTTCAGCCTTATTATTATTCAGATTTATTAAAATTATATTGTTTTTGATGGAAGTCTATTTCGCGGGAACACAATGAGAAACGTGGTTTTCTCGAGAAAACCTAGGAACATATTATTCACTAAAGGACCCAGCACGAAAACATATGGGAAATTGGCACTCGGTCAAATTGGCTGAGATTGTATTATGTTGTAGTAGCATGGTTCGTTAGAAAAATGTGCGAGTTTAAATTTTTTTGCACGTGTCGTTTCTGAGATATAAGCGGTCAAAGTTAGTAAAAAGGTCGTAGTTGGGAGGGATTGACAAAAAAAAAAAACAGTTTTTCTGGTCGAAATAAGACGAATTCAGGATGAAAATGTATTTATCGGGATTCGTTGACACATGTCCAATTATAATCTTAATCATGATAGTACGGGTCTATACAGGGCATAGTCAAAAAATCAAATTTTGGGATTTTCTTTTTTCAGCACTATTCCAGTACAAGTCAAATTTTGGTGAGGCATCATAGTTTGTCTATTCTAGTCGATTAAAACGTATTTTACTTAATTTTTTTAACGAGCATAAATTTCATAAAAATATAATAGATACCTTCCGTACTAACGTTACATTACAATCTTCTAAACCGACATAGACTCTAACAACAAAAACTTCGATTCCGTCTGGCCGTTAGATATTCGTATGACAAAATAGTCAGACAAATTATCATAAAGGTGTCGAAGCGGTAGGGGTGCAGGAAAAAATGTATCAACCCATACTTAATCCTTTTGGCATCGTCTCAATGCCCTAAGACATTGGGTTGTATGCATAAAAGCTAGCAAATGCTTATACCTTGGGTTTGTCTCTCTTATAACTCAACAATTTAAATAGGTCTACTTTGAGGAATTCAAGTGAACGCGTTTGCTCAAGGTTTATGTATACCACACATTGATAGAATAACCAAATACGTTAGGCGATGGACGCAGTGTATTGTAATAATGAACTGGGCATTCGCATCCATCGGTCAAGGTTTCCATCTTTGGGAAAGATACTATAAAGGATCTGTATGGCTGACACGTTTATGTAATGCTTACACAGCAAATTTTCACTAAATTGAACAGAATCACAAGACGTCGTAATTTTCACTTTGTAGTTATCAGTTTGATGTATTTTATATATTGTTCCCATGTAAATATCATAATATAGATGACTTTTCTCATCAGTTTTATGATATAACTACAGCATCATAATGGACAAGAGTTCGTTGAATCAACCAAATTATTGATTGACCAGTCACTGATATTTACTATTTTTAACATAATTTTGTTATTTTATTAATGGAAAATACGTCATAGTAATATGTGGCCAGTAATTAGAAGTGATTGATATCAGGCTCAGCATTTTTTTCCGTGAAGTATGTTTGTTGTACTTAACGTGTTTACCTTTTAGTCCTATTCATGAGAATACGTTCTGGATGTTTTCATTTTGTTATGTTTAATAGAGAATCGATACATGGAATATAAGAAGGAAAAGCAAGAATTAGAAGATGAATTTGAAAAAAGTGAATTGGAGATACTGGCAATAACAGAAACAAAAAAGAAAGGAGAAGGTTAATGGAAACATATAAAGGCAACATACAGATGTATAGTGGGCATCAAAAGATAGAAGAGCAGCAATGGAAGTATAGCATGTTTAATACATAAAAATGTTAAAGAAGGAATTCACAAGTGGAAACGATGGACAGAGCGAATACTCACAGTTGAACTAGAAAGAAATTACAAGATTACAAAAACAGTCATAATAGTATATGAACCGAATGAAGATGATACAGCTGAAAACAACAAAAAGTTCTGTAAAGATCTAACAATAATCACAGAAGAAGCAAAATGAAAAATATTCATGATGGGAGATTTTAAGAGCGGAGTAGAAAAAAGAGATGAAAACTATAATACAGTAATAGGACAACATGGTGAAAAGACCAGGAAGAGTAACGGAGTAAGAATGCTGGAATTCTGTACATTACATAACCTAATCGTAACAAATGGGTTTTTCGAACATCTAGATACACACAAATATACAAGAGAAGTAAAAAGTTGAAATAAAAAATCGATTATCGATTAAATTTTAGTGGAAAAAGGATTCAGAAGAAGTGTAGTAGACACGAGAGTAAGAAGAGGGCCAGAAATCGGCAATAACCACTATTTAGTAGTAACAAAAATAGCAAACAAATCTCAAGAAATGAAAAAAGTGGAATACATAACAAAGAAATCGTCGAATGTGAATCAATTAAAGCTTTCTAATTACAAGATAAAACTACAAAAAAAACATAAAAAACAAACTGCTTGGTGGACAAAAGGAATAAAATACCAGATAAAGATAAAGAAGCAGAAATGGAAAACTTATTTGAATAATAAAACAGTACACAACTATAAAGAGTACAATGATGAAAGGAAAAAATAAGAGAGCTAGTAATTGAGACAAAAAAAGTAGGAAGAATTTGAAGAAAAAAAAGAAGCCGATAGCAAATCAAACCAGAAATTATTCTATAGAACGATAAAAACACTGAGGGTCAGTTTATCAATGTCGTGTTAAAGTACTTTGACTCCCGGTTAAATTTGACTCGTGGTCAGAATGAATATGACATTTGCTAAATGAAGGAATCGACTCACATTCTAACCATGAGTTAAATTTAGCTCGAAGTTAAAGTACATTGAAAAACCGGCCCTGAGGCAAGATAAAACACCGGAGGTAAACAGCATTAAAGATAAAAAGGAAGAAAGAGAGATAATGAATAGATGGAGAGAATATTTTCAAGAGCTACTTGATGCCCACAAACAAATAGAAAAAGAAACGAACAAATACAAAGAACCACAAGATAGAAACGAAAACAAGTTATATAACATCACAAGAAATTAAAGTACTTACACAAAAACAAAAAGATGGGAAATGACCTGGAGAAGACAAATAAACAACTGGAATGTTCAAAAATATGGAAAAAACTGCGCTAAAAATACTGAGTACTGTAGCAAGATAGTTCCTGTCCTATCAGTGGAATACCCGATTTGGTCAACTTCCTGGACCATGGAAAGTTATTTTGAAAAACATAAATTTTGATAGTTGAAAGAGATGTTAATCAATTACTTGTTCTGTCTGAATTTGTAATCACTTTAACTCACTCTTGCTGTTATTCAGTTGTAGTGATTCTATTAAATTCGTTAATTTCAAACATCAGACATTGCACTCTGTAAGAGCCCTATACAGTACCATATTTAATAAAGCATGGTCCGAAGAGCAGATACCTAATGACTGGAGAGTAGCAATGATTGTCCCTATATTCGAAAAGGAGATAAGTATGATTGCACGAACTATAGAGGCATAACATTTGCTAAGTACAGCGATGAAAATATATGAGAAAATTATAGATAAGAAAATAAGATCTATAGTAGAGACAACACTAAAAGAACCACAAAGCGGTTTTAGGAAGGGTAGAAGTATACACAAGACTGCATATATTTACATTGAAGATAATTGCATATAAAAAGCTCCAGCAAGAGCAAGATATATATTTAGGATTCATTGACCTCGAAAAAGCGTTCGATAAAATAATCAATTTAATGTAGAATATTTATAAGAATAATGTTAACTGCGTGATTCGACATGAAAAAAAAAGGAAAAAATTTACAACAAGAGTAAGACTAAGACAAGGGGGAGGACTAAGTCCAATGTTGTTCACCATATTTGTAGACGAAATAATTGAAAAATATTCACATAAAGTTGAAAAACTACATATTAGATATAGGAACCTACAGAGAAAAGAAACATCAGAGAGTGCTTTTGCAGATGATTTGATAATTATGGCTGAGAATGAACGAGATCTACAAAACAATTTAGAGATATGAAATAAAACTTTTGAAGAATACGAGATGAGAATGAACAGAAACAAAACAAAATTGATGGTGATTTCCAAAAATGAAAGAAGAGCGATAAATATACAAATGGAAGGAGTGTATATACAACAAGTAGACCATTACAAATCTTTAGGAATTGAAATACAAGGAAATGGAAAAGAATTAGAAATCAACAATAGAAAACAAAACACATTAAATCTATACCAACTAAATGAATAAAACCTTCATAAATAAAAAATAAATTTCTAAGAAAATTAAAATTTATGATTTCAAGACAATATACAGATCGATTCTGACATTTGGTTGCGAGTCTTGGGTACTCTCAAAAAGACAAAAAAGCAGAATCCAGGTCATTGAAATGAAGTATTTGAGAAGAGTTAAAGGAGTAACAAGAATGGACAAACTAAAAAATACGGATATAAGGGAAGATTCAGAAATACAATCAACACTGACGTTTATTGAAAAGAGGCAACTCAGCTGGTGGGGTCGTTTACAGAACAACGAACGTCCGGTGAAACAAATATGGCAGGCGAAAAAAAAAAGAAAAAGAGGAAGACCAAGACAAACATGGAATGCGGTGATTGGGGAAATTTTTAGTAAAGGATCTATTGTATGTACGGCCTCATTTCATATGGAAAATAATAACATCCCACGGTGGTTTGCATCTCCGCTAAATGTTAAGAGTTTCACAATATTTAGTCAAGTTCACAACCTCTAGTCGGTTAGTAAGGAATCTGCATTAACGACATATTTATTCTTTAGTAGAGTCATTTACCACTTGATATTTTCAATTATAACCAAACGTTTTCCATCCCAGCCTACCCGATCTTTCCTCGTCCGTCACCTATCTGACGTCATCTTTTATATAGGAATCAACATGGAAGTTCAACGTCGTCATTTTTGACCCCTCGAAGGATCCTTGCGGTACACCCATTTACCAGGCCTCGTGACGCGCGAGTGCCGGCCTCCACCAGCCTCCACCAGCCATCACACTCATAATTTACTTGCAGCATCGATCACCTTTCTCTTCCACCAGCCTCCACCAGCCATCACACTCATAATTTACTTGCAGCATCGATCACCATTCTCTTACCACTACCTACCATCATCCCTAGCGTACAGTTGCGATATACCCTGTTACTTGTATACTTGCGGCACACCTATTACCAGGCTATGTGACTTCACACTACCCAATGCACAGCAAAGTGAGCGACTGCAGCAACCCCACGTATTTTGAATTTCCCGCCACCGATCATTAGTCATTCCACACA
The DNA here is from genome assembly GCA_958502065.1 of Chrysolina americana. Lineage (NCBI taxonomy): Eukaryota > Metazoa > Arthropoda > Insecta > Coleoptera > Chrysomelidae > Chrysolina > Chrysolina americana. The sequence continues at coordinate 74,141,946 of OY293413.1, forward strand.
ATAGCATCGTGACTGTAGATATAACATAGTTGGGATATAAAAATTTGCTTCGTCAAGGATTCGAGCTCACGACCCCTGGCACACGAGACTGGCACTCAACCGCCTCGACCACGGAGTTCAACTGCCAAGAAGACGGTTCTTAACAATTACAAGCATCCAACTACCGAAGTGCCGTTATCCACTCGAAGGGTAGTTGACTTGTGAAAAAAAAAAAAAATATCATTGTGTCTCGATTGAAAAAATGAAATCCAGAACCCCGAGCTGGCAAAAAGGTTCTAGCCACTGGAGTATTTTTGTAGAGTAACGTAGTTAAACACTGACCAGGCATATAGGGAGATATGAACTTGAGCCGTGTCTCCGTGATGTAAATACGTTAACAAAATTGATTTATGTGTATGGTGCTGCATGAATCCACACTAACAGTCAAAAAATAGTCTGATTCATTATCGTATTAAGATACCTATTCAGGGCATCAATTTAATACGAAATATGTCGTGGTATATGAAATGTATGTACAGAGTATACTTACGTCAAGTGGTGGAAATCGGCAAATCAGCTCTTTGAAGAATACACACAGCTATACACACAAATAAATACTATTATTTTCATGTTTTTGCTGGCAATGTTTCCAGAGAGTACCTAACCAGCCGTGATGGTCATGATGGTAGAGCGCTTGTCTCTTAACCTAAGGGTCATGGGTTCGATTCCCAGCATGGTCATCGGTCTCGTGCATGGCATCACACGTTAAAAGGTAAGGGCTGCGTCTTCCCTAGCTCGGACAAGTCTTTCGAAGACTTTTGAGGGTTGTACTCTTAAGGGTGTGCAGCTGGTTGACGGAAATAACAATTTTAACAATTTAACAAACAGTGTGGCAACGAAAAATGATTCTAACCTAAGATTTTTCAATACAGTTAAGATATTTAGAGAGAGACATTCTTATCAAAGTGAAAGAGTTCGCAAGAATTATATTTTAACTGAATATAGATGTTTGTCATTTCTTATATTTTGTGAGGGAATCCCACAGAGGACCTATTGAATATATGTGCCATACAGAGGGTGACGTCTATTGTCCAATAGCCGAACTTTACATTTGAAGTACTTCCTCGTTATAGTAAACTGTTGTTGTTTAGTAAAGAATATGCATAATTTTACATATAGATGATGCAGTTGAAATGTGAATAGATGTGAAGCCACGAATAATACCTTGTGAAGTTTTCCATCGATCTGTCAAACTCAGTACAAGAGCCGTTAATAACTCGCTGAAATGAAATTATCAAAAAAAAAACTTCGTACTAGAGCCGCCAACATTTTGTAACGAACCGCCACATTCGTAGTTAGAGCCGCTAGAGCCGCCATAGAGTTGCCAGAGTTCGTATAGAACCGCCAGAGCCGCCAGTGACTGTTTGAGTTGCCATATTAGTCATCTGATTTACCAAAGTCATCCAGATCCGTCTGAGCTGTCGATATATCCCCTAGAACTGTCGAGAACCATCCAGAGAGAGCTGTCACCGTCTCCAAGACTCGTCGAGAGCTTTCGAGAACCGCCAAGAGTAGTATAGGTATGTGTATCAAATGAGCATTATATTTCAAAAATGTTTGCTTACATTCCACGACACATAGTATTCCTATAGAACAATCAGTGATACATAACAGGATGATAGATGATGATGGATCGCGACACCATTTGAACTTGAGAAATACGTCACTTTACCCTCCAAATGTCTATGTATAATATGTGATTAAAACTTGAACGAATGGAATCGACAATAAAGACAGATATAAAAAAAACTTGAGTTAAAGTGAGAGGTTAAATCTTGGTTTCTTCCGAATCATCTTAATTTTCCCGCCATTCTTATTATTATAGCAGCTAATTTCTCAAAGATGTGTTCATGTACTACGCAAACGTGGAGAAGATAACTTTTAAATAATCCCACTAAACCCTCGATGATCATTTAGAATTTTTTTTATCCCTTCACCTACCACATAAATCCCACTCCCCAAATTGACCAAGTATATGAACGAAAATTTAAAATTGAAAAAACCACACGCACGAGAATCGTCAGCTCTAGAATTATCAAATTGGTCCAATACGTGAAAATCGATAACTATTAACTTGATTCAATTTCTACCGCCGTCGGCTCGAGAACCGCCGGTTCGAGAACCGTCACCCAAATCATTCCTACCAAGAATTACAGCCTTCTTCATTATCCCGGCTAGGTTTTCTACCGCATCATGGCAAGCTGGTATGATTTTCAGATTCGAGAGCAGCCAAGTACCGTTTTTACCGATTGGTTTGGGTAAAGCCTGCGAAGTTCAAAGAGTAGATCTCGATATCAAGTCCGTTTTTTCTCCTCTTTTCAGACGATGTTCGTTTCGCCAGGAGCCGAAAACTCTATGACGAAAATCATGCAACTTTAATGGTCGAGGAGGACTATATCAGGCTTATTGGCTTGTATTTGCCTGAGGGTGGGGAATGAGTAGTTCCAATAGATTCGGCACTTCTCATTCTCCACAACGGACTCAATATCTCTCGAAGCATAAAGCAACACCAGTGTCTCGTCTATACCGTACGAGTGTCGTAGGTGGTAATATAACACTCGTAGCGCCGCGTTGTCTGTGGATATAGGCTGATACCGCATAAGCTGGACAAGCTGATAGCAAATGCATTATGGTATTATAATTATCATTATGAATTTGTAAACCTGAACGGAAAATGTCAACCAATATTAAATATCTAAACAAAATTCTAAGACCTTACCCTCAAACTTGATTACTCCTCAGAAATATCACTACATGTTTCAGGAAAACATTATTTCTTTATTCAAATCATTCCTACCATTCACCTACATAAGCGATATTATTATTACTATCTATCTAAGTATATAAATCAATGATTTTTATAGTTTTTTATTTGTAGTCTATTCCTATTTCATAGATACGAATTCCCGCTTGTGAACGATCGAATGGAACGCATTCCTCCACTGAAACTGAACCAACCTTATATATTCCAATCATAATTTCCTACATTATCATAATTATTATTGTTTGAAACTTAAATAGGATGTCAAGAGGGCTTTTAAATTACACTTCGAAAGGGGTTTTTTAAAATTGTTTCATTATATTGTTTATTCGATTCGTTCAAGGTTTAATCACATTTTATACATAGACATTTGGAGGGCAAAGTGACGCCATCCATCATCATCATCATCTATCATCCTGTTATGTATCACTGATTGTTCTATAGGAATACTTTGCGTCATAGAATGTACGCAAACATTTTTGAAATATAATCCTCATTTGATACACATACCTATACTACTCCTGGTGGTTCTCGACAGCTCTCGACGAGTCTTGGAGACGGTAACAGCTCTCTGTGGGTGGTTCTCGACAGTTCTAGGGGATATTTCGACAGCTCAGACGGATCTGGACGACTGTGGTAAATCAGATGTCTAATATGGCAACTCAAACAGTCACTGGCGGCTCTTGCGGTTCTATACGAACTCTGACAACTCTACGGCGGCTCTGGCGGCTCTAACTACGAATGTGGCGGTTCGTTACAAAATGTTGGCGGCTCTAGTACGAATTTTTTTTTTGTTAATTTCATTTCAGCGAGTTATTAACGGCTCTTGTACTAAGTTTGACAGATCGATGGAAAACTTCACAAGGTATTATTCGTGGCTTCACATCTATTCACATTTCAACTGTATCATCTATATGTAAAATTATGCATGTTCTTTACTAAACAACAACAGTTTACTATAACGATGAAATACTTCAAATGTAAAGTTCGGCTATTGGACAATAGACGTCACCCTCTGTATGGCACATATATATTCAATAGGTTCTCTGTGTGATTCCCTCACAAAATATAAGCAATGACAAACATCTATATTCAGTTAAAATATAATTCTTGCGAAGTCTCTCACTGTGATAAGAATGTCTCTCTCTAAATATCTCAACTGTATTGAAAAATCTTGAGTTGAAAGTCATTTTCGTTGCTACACTGATGGTTAGGTATTCTCTGGAAACATTGCCAGCAAAAACATGAAAATAATAGTATTTATATGTGTGTATAGTGCGTATAGCTGTGTGTATTCTTCGAAGAGCTGATTTGCCGATTTCTACCACTTGACGTAAGTACACTCTGTACATACATTTCATATACCACGACATATTTCCTACTAAAATGATGCCCTGACTAGGTATCTTCATACAATAATGAATCAGACTACTTTTTGAGTGTTAGTGTGGATTCATGCAGCACCATACACATAAATCAATTTTGTTTACGTATTTTCATCACGGAGACACGGCTCAAGTTCATATCTCTCTATATGCCTGGTCAGCATTTAACTACGTTACTCTACAAAAATACTCCAGTGGCTAGGACCTTTTTGCCAGCTCGGGGTTCTGGATTTCATTTTTTCAATCGAGACACAATGATAATTTTTTTTTTCACAAGTCAACTACCCTTTGAGTGGATAACGGCACTTCGGTAGTTGGATGCTTGTAATGGTGAAGATCCGTCTTTTTGGCAGTTGAACTCCGTGGTCGAGGCGGTTGAGTGCCAGTCTCGTGTCCCCCTTTTCCGGGACATCATCGAAACAACCACCTCTGACCAAACCTTAGACAAAGCATTTTCTGCATAGAAGGCAAACTGAACGACATGCATAAGCTTTGCAGGAGGCATGGATTATTCGAACCACACCCGCAATCATCTGGAATATTCGACCCACCGCCACCATCAGCGGGGGAGGTTGCAAGCGTCCCTTCGCCGGGATCCTATGCACCCCTTGGCACAAGCGCTCCCTCATCCTTCGTCCTGAAATGGTCGGGGGATGAGGGAGGCGGCTTTCAGTGCGTCCTCCCGAACCTCTTCCTCTCCTGAACCCTTTTGGGCGACGGCAAGATGAGTCTCCGGAGTAATGACTATATCAGATGTTGTGTAGAAGTCAATTTTAACTTTGTAGAATAAACCTTTATTTATTTATTTATTTTTTTAGTCTCGTGTCCCAGGGGTCGTGAGCTCGAATCCTCGACAAAGCAAATTTTTATACCCCAACTATGTAATATCTACAGTCACGATGCTAGTGTGTGGAATGACTAATGATCGGTGGCGGGAAATTCAAAATACGTGGGGTTGCTGCAGTCGCTCACTTTGCTGTGCATTGGGTAGTGTGAAGTCACATAGCCTGGTAATAGGTGTGCCGCAAGTATACACGTATCAGGGTATATCACAACTGTACGCTAGGGGATGGTAGGTAGCGGTAAGAGGATGGTGATCGATGCTGCAAGTAAATTATGAGTGTGACGGCTGGTGGAGGCTGGCGCTCGCGCGTCACGGGGCCTGGAAAATGGGTGTGCCTCAAGGATCCTTCGAGGGTTCAAAAATGACGACGTTGAACTTCCATGTTGATTCCTATATAAAAGATGGCGTCAGATAGGTGACGGACGAGGAAAGAAGTGTGCAGTGTTTAGTGTTCGGTGTTTCATGTTACATTTTTTATATTTTATATGTTAGTTACATTTCTCGAACTTTGAAATATTGAGACCCGGGTGGCTACGGAAGTATTGCCTACGGAATATCTCAGTTATTGTATGAAGTAGGTTTGTGAAATTTGGAGCGTCGATATAATGACATAAGAGCTAGAATATGAGCATATTGACATGTCGAAGTTAACTTCGGGTCTGACCGGAAGTAACATCAACTTTCATATTTTAAATGGAAACCCTATTTTTTTTTCTTTTCGCTTTATTCAGCATTCAATTCCCTTTCCAATGACATTTCACAAGTTGGTATCTATCCAGAAACTAGATCAGAAAAAAATTATTATTGAAATTCACCGAGTAGGCCGTGGAAGCAAAATGAAAGCCAAAAATTGAAAAGTTGGCTATCGAAACCATACGTCACTTGATAACAGTTGCTACTACTGTGATATTCTATTTTCATTCGTTGGCGTTATAAAAAGCCGCCAAAAAAAATATTGGAAAAATTGGGAAAAAAACAATACTCTGTAGGTCCATAACTTAAATAGGAACATACAACTTTTTCTTGCCTGTACTATTTAGCATAACCATTCCTTACTAATGATATAATAGAAAGTAATTTTTTGAAATGAAATACCAAAAAATCCAATTATTATTATTCAAATAACAAAAAAAACAGATTTATCGAAAAAAAAAATTTAAATTGATAGGATTAAAGATAAAATAAATTCAAAACAAATGTTCGAAATGCATTCCCTCAGCGTCAATACATTTATTGACTCTAGTGATATTTTCATGTGAAACGTTTCTCAACATTTGGGGCGTGATATCTTGGAAAGCTCTACGAATTTTTACTTCTAGCTCATGTAGAGTTGTAGGCTGTGTGGAATACACCCTATTTTTAAGATGCCCCCATAGAAATAAGTCGCACGGAGTAAGTGACCTTGGTGGCCACCTGACTGGACCATGGGTTGTTATAGGTCTCTCTTGAAAGCGATTTTGAAGATAATTTCTGGCTATTCTTGAATTATGCGGAGGGGCGCCATCTTGCTGGAAGTTCATTCTCTCAGTTATTTCCGCTGGTAGGTTGTTAATGAATTCCGAAATTTCATTCGTTAAAAAATTAAAGTATCTCTCTCCGGTTAGTTGGCCTTGAAAAAGAATGGGGCCAACAATATGAGTTCCAACTATTCCTGCCCAAACATTCACACCAAATATTTCCTGGAAGCCACCTTGTCGAAACCGGTGCTCGTTTTCTATCGCCCAGTACCTGAAACAAAAGACCGTTCACACTTTTAGCACTTTACACTTCGACTATCGAAAATAATCCAAATAAAGTACAGTACCTACCTTGTATTATTCCTGTTAAATAATCCATTGTTGGTAAATCTTGACTCGTCCGTAAACAAGATATAATAGTTAAATAGGTGATTCTCAGCATTTTGTCGAAGAAACCAATTACAATATTCCAGGCGCCTTTCACCGTCATTTTCATACAAATGTTGATGCAACGGATACTTGAAGGATTTAAATCGATGTTTTTTCAAAATTTTCCTAGCAGAGTCCTTACTTATAGCTAATTCGGCGCCAATCTGCCTTGAGGAAATTGTGCTATCATATTGTACTAAAGCTAATACATTAATTTCAAATGCTTCTTGGATTTCGTGAACATCAGGCTCAGTTCTTAATTTTTCTTCAAGCCACTGGAAATACCTTCTCGACGGTTGCTGCCTCCCTGGATATCGCTCTAAATACAATCGTTCAGCGGCTTAAGAATTTTTTAAACATTCACCATTTTTTGAATATTCCACTAACTGATTTCGATTTCCAAACCCTTTTAAAATGGCAGAATCAAAAACACTACTTCGAACGTCAAAATAATATGGATAGCAGCGTTCGTGAGAGCTCTCGTTTCTTTTTGGTTTCATTCCAAAATACATCTTAATCAGCCTACTTGTTAATATTTTGGTTCGAATGATTATTGCAATGGAATGATTATTCTGAATAGCACAAACATCGTCCATATTACAATATCTATGGACGATGGCACAGACCAAGTTCGTTTATGTTCCTATTTAACCTAGAACCTACAGGATATAATTTATCATTCCACATTATTTTTAATGTTATTTTTGCGTATGGCGATAATAGAGCAAGAGCAACTGTTATCAAATGACGTATGGTTTCCATAGCCAACTTTTCAATTTTTAGCTTTCATTTTGCTTCCACGGCCTACTCGGTGAATTTCAATAATAATTTTTTTCTCATCTAGTTTCTGGTTAGATACCAACTTGTGATATGTCATTAGAAAGGGAATTGAATGCTGAATAAAGCGAAAAAAAAATAGGGTTTCCATTTAAAATAAGAAAGTTGATGTTACTTCCGGTCAGACCGGAAGTTAACTTCGACATGTCAATATGCTCAAATTCTAGCTCTTATGTCATTATATCGACGCTCCAAAATTCACAAACCTACTTCATACAATAACTGAGATATTCCGTAGGCAATACTTCCGTAGTCACCCGGTATAAATCATCCTACGTGTGAGCCATACATGGCGATTTATAAATGCTGTTATATACCATAATTGATTTTGTTTTAATTTTAGTTTTTTTCCTTCCTTGTATGTTTGAGTTACTGATGTTCGTTTAAGTTTATGGGGATGTGACATTGTGCATTGTGATGAAGTTTCCAACACACACGAAAATACTACATATTCAGATTATTCATTATGTACTGGAATTATGAATGCTATTTTTTCAATATTGTCAGTAAGGAGCCGTAGAATTTCCAGTTCAGACTAATTCTCGAGTTATCATGAAAATAAATTAGATAATCCGTACTTCCATTGTTATGAAAATATGTTTATTATATCTTTATGAAAAAAGTGTAGATGGGCCTTGGTGGCGCGCTCGCTTCTTAATCAAATCACATTTTCGTGCAGGGGTTCGAATCAGCACGATCACCTGTCTCGGGCATGGCATCACTCGTTTCAAGAGGAACGGGCTACGTCTTCCCTAGCTCGTACAAGTCTCTGACTTCAGAGGGTTGCCCGTAATGGTGCAGCCGTTTGACGGATATAACAATTTTAACAATTTTTTTAACAATTCATTGCCCTGATATTGAAAATTACTGATAATATCAATTACCTTGAGTTTACTATTCATGCTACTGTACGACACGTTCATTAAATTTAAAAAATAGAGGAATACCCCAAGAAAACAAAATAGTATGATTTATACAAAATGATAGCGGTATAATGATGAGTCTTTCACCTCATGTGTTTAATGATTATTGTTATTATAAATATTTACATCATATTTCATTTATAAAATCGTTTCCACAACACCCAACGGTTGAGTTTTTGATTTGTTTTTTCCCATATTCCACTCTAAATTTTCAAGTCAAAGATATTATCCTGAAAAAAATAATTCTGGACGAAGGATCTTAATTCACAGTTGCATTCCATTCGAAGCATTTAAAATGAAATTCAAGGGCTGATGTAACGGAAATTTCAATCACTCATCGGAGATCAGCTGCCATTTTCTGACAGATGGAGAAACGACATTTATGAAAACAAACTGATTGATATATTTGCACCATTTTTTATATAGGAATAAGTAGGTTCAGTATACTTACCGTTTGAAGGGTTTACTCAAATTTGATGAACTTTCAGTTGTCACTTTTCTATCATCGGAACGACATATATAATTTAACTCTTCTTCATCCAATCGAAATACTGAAAACATATATGTGCAGTGGGTGTGGTTCAAAATAGTTCAAAAGGACGAGACCCTGTCATTGGTTATTTTTCCCCTGATTAAACTTAGTGCAGTTTCAGATGAAGCAGAAACCATATCCTAATGAAAATCAAATCTGGCTATGATCGAATCAAGACGATAATTGCAAAAGTTTCAAATATTTGGAGACGTCCGTTCAAACCGGCACTGTACAAAAATACCCACTCTGTATGTGGAAGCCAAACTCGAGCATATAACAAAGCCGCAAAAGTTAAGCCTCTGTAATGGAAGCATTTTCCTTTCCGCCCTACCTTCTAACCGCTTATAGAACTTTAGTCGAATCTTTATGTTTTCCATAAGATGTTTTCAATCTACGTGAGCCAGTAGAGTCGATTGAGGCAGACGAGGATTTCATAAGACTTATTCAATTTTATTTATAGACAATAGCTACTTCTTGAGATGGGTATTTCAAGTCAATCTCTTTCGTGGAATGGATTTCCAGGTAATGCTTCACAAGGGAAGGAGAATGTAACCCAAACGTGACAGTCATGAAAGACACGTATTGGATAATTGAGGTGGTTGAAGGTAAACTTGGAATATTTGCCATGCCCTTGAGACAAGGGTGTCATCCACATATAAACTCACTTGAAGTTTGTTAGTTATCGTCATATCGTAAAACTGTTTTTGAATATTTGAAGGACCTCGCAACACCATCGTATGAAAATGATCCTTAGCCGGAGAGGTTTAATTTTTTTATCTAATTCAGTCCTAATTCAAAAGTTCCATCGCTCCAACGAAGTCCTATGCCTAGTTTCGCCTCTAGAAGACCAAAAAAATAAACGAAAGAAAGGTGGCTGTAATGTTGACACTTTTTTCAGAGTAAGCAACATTGAGAGCATGTTAATACAGAGCCTTCCATAGAGTACGTAACATATAGAAAAAAGTTCATTATTGGATTAATGGAATTTTTTTATGATCCTACAATCGTGGAAAATTGAAAAGAAGTAATATGGAGGGCATAAAGTGGGGAAATAATTTTCTCTTGAGTACGCTTGAATATAGTGGAATATTTTTTGTTCCATTGGTTCAGAACTAATAGAGATATAGAATTCCACGACTATCATGATGATATAGGAGTCTAGAAATATGAATATTATTACATTTTTTGGGAAGATGAAAACATATGGAAAGAAGATAATGAAATATGAAATACATTTTCTTCGCTCCGCTTTGCTCGTGGACAAACTCTCACCTTATGAAAAAAACAGTATTTTCATCTCTTGTTGAGAAATATTCCACTACTTATAATAGTGATTTTGATAATACCAACAAGTTTTTTGTATAATATGTAAAAATTAAAATTGTTTTGTTTGTGGGTTATAATTACAAACGCCATATACATTGGGTCCCTCCGGGAACTGCATCGATCAATATTCAGAAAACCATATAAGTAGGCCAAATTTGAACATTTGGTAGTTCAATATTATTGTTGATAAGTACATAAAACATTTTGAAGATTGTGGTACTTCCTGTTGTACCGCAAGTGGACCCCAACTTCATTATTTTAAATGGGACACCCTGTATATATATTATCAAAGATTTAGATTTTACGCATGATTCTGAAATTTTTTTATGTATAATGTCCTATACCCAAGTCTAACCGTTTTCAATATATTTCAAATTTAAAGTTGAAAATTGCGTGTGCAGACCGAAAAATATTTTTTTTTAATTTCTGTACATGATAATTTATATTCGAGTGTATTGATTCATTCGTAGGAGAGGACCCAGTTCAGCAGAATATTGATATCAATTCGCCAGAAAATGATATAGATCCGGTTGAAAAAATTATTGTAAGTCAATTTTTTCAAATTGAAACCCCTCAGTTTCATATTCTCATTCGATCCAGAATCGAAAATTAAGCTTTTTTCGATATATTTGCGAATTAACATGTATCAGTTCCAGAAAATCACGTATTCTTAAATTTTCTTATTCTTAGTTGGCCATGGCGCCCACGGTTGCGTTGGAAACAATCAACCTCCACGGAAATTTCATTGTAATCAATCATGACGGCTCGTTTGAATTATTCGAATGAAAATTAATTAAACCATTTTATTATTTATGGCGAATGTACTTAATAGGGTTATCTCAAGAATATGTGATATATTTGCTATTCGGTATCCGCAGAAGCAGAAGCCCTCACAAAACACATTTTCTGGTGAACGCCCTGTATAACTCTAATCGAATTGATATCAAAATTCTGCTAAACTGGTTCCTCTCCTACGAATAAATCAATACACAATCGAAAATAAATGATCATCTCCAGAAATAGAAAAAAAAATTTTTCGCTTTGCAAACGCAATTTTTACCTTAAAATTAGACGAAAACGGTTAGACTTGGGTATAGGACATTATACATGAAACATGTTCAGATTCATGCGTAAAATCAAAAACTTTGATAATATACTGGGTGTCCCATTCAATATAACGAAGTTGGGCTTCACTTCTGGTACAACCGGAAGTTCCACAGTCTTCATAATATTTCCTGTGTTTTTCTATATATTGATCGATGCAGTTCCCACAGGGACCCGCTGTATAGAAACGACGCAGTGATTTTGAACGAGAGGCATTCAAATACACTTTTTTCACACTGTCGGAAGAATGTTTTATTCAGGAAACAACATGAGCATTGGGTAACTGTTGGGGAAACAGATCTTTATTATTTTCCTCATAAAGTGCTTACAAGTTGAAGAAATTACTTGAGGAATGGGAAAATAAAAGGAGAAGTTCATTTTCTCTAATGAAGCAAACTCCTTTTTCATCAGGAAAATGTTTATCCACCCAACCCCAAGAAGTGTGTCTTTCAATCGAGAATATGTACGATATACAGTGAGCATCATAAGTGTTACTCCTTTATCTAACTCGTTATATACTGCACTCTTGTTAGGAAAATCACCGAGACAGGTCGACTTTTGACTTCAACAAATTACATTTTTTCATGAATAGTTTACCCCCAATTCTATGACTTACTGGAGGAAAGCAGCCCTTTCGAAGAAGATATATAGCATGGGGAGTAATAGGTCATCTGAGAGAATGTGTTTTTTTCCATTCAACTGTGCAAAAAATTTGAAATTTGCTTCATTACTTGATGAGTAATCAATATTCAAAAAAAGCGAAAAGCACAAACAGAAGGCAACTAAACTATCAATTACCTTACAATAAATGTTCAAAATATTCTCCGTTCAGTCAAGACGCTTCGCAAAGTTTCTCGAGTAGTTTTTGCACACATATACCTGAATAGAGTGAATTGAGTCTGGTATACTTTAGATTTCAGGTAAACTGAGAGAAAGAATCTTAAGATCTTAAGGGGTTAGATCTGTTGATCCTGGAGTCCATTCCACAGAACATTATTCAAATTATTCCTCACAGCAATTTATTCTCACAGAAACTGCAAATTGAAGAGGAGCTCCATCTTGTCGCAAAATAATTTTTATGTCGAATTGCCACTATCAGTGGATCTATCACTGTTTCCAGCATTTCCAGATAGAGGGCACCAGTCAGATTTTCCTCAATAATGAACGGATCTTACATGTGGTCACGTAGTATTCCTGTCTACACATTAGCTCTTTGTAGAGACTGAAAATGAGTTTCGCGAAAATGTTGAGGATTTTCATTGGACCAGTACCTCACATTTTGTCTATGCACGTGACCATTTAAAAGTAGTTTAATCACTCAAACAAATGTATTTCAAATAGCAGTGATTTTGCACATCATTAGATACAATTTCACAATATTCTAGACAGCGAGCGGTTTGGATCATCGTCCATCAGTTCATGAACCATCTTCATTCTATAGGGATGAAATATTTTTTTCAGAACTTTCAATACAGCATCTTCAAAACTTCACAATTCAAGGCAACAGTTCTACTCGATGAGGACAGATCATTCATAAATCCGTCTATAATATCCACTTGTTTATCTTTCCCATAAGTTGTTCGCCCAGAATGTTTTTTAGAAGCTTTTATTTAACTTGCAATGTATGTTTGTTCGGGTGGAATCTTATATAAAGCAGATATCTTCAACCGATTGAGCTGAAATTTTGTATACACGTTTACTTTGGATGACAATGGGTGTTTAGGTGTGTGCCGTCATCCTAATTCCAACATGGCGAAACACTCATGATGACGGAATAGTTATTTTTATATAATGCACTCCCACAGTATATGTATCAAATGAAAGGACTAGCTGAGGATAACTCGAAAAATAAAGAGACATCACTCTTAATCTGATATAGCGAACTTCTAAAGATAGCGGGCTAAGATTTTTATGATTTTCCAGAATATGGGTATCAAATGAAAGGACTTGCTGATGATTTACATAAGATAAGCATTTTACTATATGCAGTATTGGGGTTGAAAAACTATTTTTCAATAAATGACCAAACCATGTACCTGTACACTTCTTCTATTGTTGTGATGTCTTCTCCGACTGCATAACGAAGGGTTTAATTGATGACTGCCTCATCTTGCCCATCTACAAATAAACATTACGTTCGAAAATAAAAAGTGTAAAATTCCAGAGATGTGGAACTACATTTCTTTTTCAATTAGAAAGTTGTTTCATTGAATAATAATGTAATTACTTCACACACGGTGCAACAAAAATATATCATAGTATAGGGGCGATCCCCTTTCCGCAGAAACCAGATATCTGTATGAAATTCACCATAAATTGTCATTAAATTCGAACGAATGATAATTGAATCCTGCGTATACAATCATTTCACATCGATTAATAAAATCGAGCCATTTTTGAAATATCAACATAACCACTATATATTATACTTAATTTCTCGATATTTTCGACTTTCAGTCGGTATAATAAAACTTTATAATTTTGTCCTTGACATTGCCATTCAAAATCTAAGTCTATATATCAATCTAGAAGTGAAGAATAATATTAAAATCATAATAATGTGATGAAATTGAAATTACCTGTCTGAATCCTGATAGTTGTTTGTAAAATGGCAATGGTATCTATTTCATTAAATCTATATTTGCTGTATCCTTTTCAACATTGCTCAAACTCCGAAGATAAATTTTTGAATTTGAGTGATCTTACTGTTGCCTCTGCATCTTCCTCGAAAACTAAAATGATTAACATTATTTACTTAATTTTTTCAACGAGCATGAACTCGAACAAACTTCATAATAATAAAACAAATACTGTACATATTTTACATTACAATCTTCTAAACAAATACCACAAATACTCTAACAACAAAAACTTCGTTTCCGTCTAGCCGTTAGATATTCGTATGACAAAATAGCCAGACCAATTGGCATATATAGGCCAAGCTATAGAGCCACAAATGATTGCTTTTTGGACAAAAATACTACCTGGAAGCCACCTGTGCCATCCCGTGCAGGACAGTCAGTAGTTTATTTCCACCATGTCCTCAACTCAAAAATGCCATTTTTTAATTTGTTATAAACAATAAACAACAAAAAATCGCGTTTATTTCAGTTTTTTTATTGTAAAATGGAAACTATTGAAGCAGTGTTAACAGTGCAGAAAGGTGAACTGTAGAGAATTGAATTCCGAAGAGAATGACGGATAAAACGATCCGATCGGATAATTAGAACCGGAGAAAAGCGGGAAAAACCGGAAAATTGTGTTTTTTTTTTCTTTAATTCATAACTCTGCCATTTTTCAATATTAAGAGCACGATAGTAGCTATTGACGTGCGCCTTATGTGTGCAAAACCTGAATTCAGTCGGATTAATAGTTTTCGCACAATCCTCATTTGAATTTTTTTTGGAAATATTTTCGCGGAGAGCTGGATGCGTGTGAGGTCGTCCGATTGAAATTAAAAAAATAGATTTGGAAAGTAGACGTGAGCAGTAACAAAACGTCTATTCTGATTTTTTAAGTGTGTTAAAAACTAGTGAGAACATGAGGGAAAACGACCGACCGCGCGTGAGCGATCGAGTAGTGGGGAACTGTGCGAATCGCGAGGAGAAACGTATATAATATAGTAATAGGCGCGCGCTGCGCGCAACTTATAATTGTTTGCATTTGTTTATCTCGGCATGTACTGCAGCTATTTGATTGGTCTTTTTCTTGTTTTTGTGGTATCTGAACCTGAGGAATTCGATTCGTGACTAAGATTTCATGAGTGAGGAAAGAATAAGCAGGTATTCTATGTTTTTTGCTACATATCTTTATTTATAGACAATATATGAATAGATAGCAGCTTTTTTATTACAAAAAAAGTTATCAATTTTCTTACATAATAACTGTACTTTTTTATTTTAACGAAATTACAAAATCCTTTTTTTGGCAGGCTCATCGCATTCTGCTACTTCTTTCTCTATTAAAATTAATATTGTCTATTGACATGAAATCATCGCTTTCATCCTCGGATCTACATTCATCATCAGACATAATTGTATCATTATTATTTATTAGTAAATTGTATCACGTATCTTCGTGGCAGTGTGCACAAAGATTCGAACATCTCAAGCTGTGTTTTTTACAAGTACATGATGCACCAAAACATCCTTTTTTCCTGCATGAACACGAAATCTGATCAAACAATGTTTTATGGATTGGTGGATCAGTGGTTCTAACGGGAACTAAACGATTACTTTGTTCAGTCCACCCCCAGTCAGTGGCTTTCAGATTTTCGTTACCTAGCCACGTTTGGACTTTGCCTCTCTTGGTTCAGTTATAAACAATCATCAAAAAAAAGGAGACTTATTGTAGATCCAACTCCAAATCCAAATTTTCTGCGGAAGTCTATGGAAAACCACTTCGGAGAAAGATTAGCATTTTCTTGTAACAAAATAATAAAAAAAGCTGTAGTTCCAATGAGCTTATAATATGAGACACAAGATGTCTGTAGGACTTCTTATTGCTAATATCCTGTAAAATAGCAGTATTTGGGTCGAAAATCTATCAAAAAATAACTACTTCCTGGCTAATACCACTACAAACATTGAATTACTTGTGATAAAAGTGGTGCTCTCAGTTTGGATTTATCCACGGTGCGGGCGCGATCGCGGCCCTAAAATGGGATTTACATCGAACCATTCGTTGCAGTCATTAGTTATTGACTACTAGACCTACCCTCTACTGATGAGGGGCAACACCCCGAAATCGGTCTATAGGTGGTCCGAAAATTTTGATAAACATTCCTATGCAACAAGCAATTGGAGAGGAACTCTGCAAGGAAATTTTATCAGATGTAATTCGATGTTGGTCGCAGTATTAGCCAGGAAAGTTGTTGTTTCTTGATGGATTTTTTATATGTTTAACAAGAATTAGGAACTTCAATGCAATGAACTTTATTCTATTTTCAAACCTTACCATACGGTCCCAGGCGACAGTGGTTTACGAATATTGCTTCGCCGATGATATGTTTCGTTGTCGTCGTTCGGCTATCAAGAAAATATGTATATATAATTTACATGTAATGCTACTTGGAAAATTGCGCAGTTTATGGTGAAAAAAGAATTTCAGTCGGATGAATTATGAGTGACTTTCAACGTGTTGAAAAATGAACATTTCATTGAAAGTTGAGTTTCGGCACAAAATAATGCTCATAGGCGAAACAGTATTACTAGCGGTGGCAAACCTAAACGCCATGCGGTCCTTGTATTCGTCGTTTCCGAATTGCTCTAGCCAATCCATTATCGATAATAGATCTATACATAATCGATATGAAATGTAGCTGGGAAAATTGCGCAGTTTTTGTGAAAAGAGAATTTTAGTTGGATGAAACATGAGTGACTTTCAGCGTGTTGAAACATTAACATTTTATTGAAAATTTTATCTCAGCACAAAATAAAGCACATTTTCGGAAAATGCTTTTTTTCTTTAGACATTTTTGGAGACTCAAGTAGATAATCAAAGGGGGTTCTGGGACCGCATGCGCAGTACGGTCGAGTTTGCCACGGGCCATCGGAAATAGTCGTGGAGGAGATCGGTAGAAGTCGGCCGTCGCTGGTCTGCGTTCATCGTGTGACGTAGTCGAGAGAGATCCAGTTGATTGATAACATTTTGCCAATACAGCGCGCATCTTGAATATTTAAAATTAATTAAAAGAAAAAAAGATTTCCGAGAACGAGGTTTGAACCAGCGGCGAAAGTTTGGTAGCGAGTGACGTTAGCCTTGTCTCCACGGAGATTTCGTACAAGTAGATGTACAAATGTGGGATATATATTTCTCCAGCTACCAGAGTACGGTGTTTGAATATTAAAAAAAAATAATGATTGAGAGTGTGATGATAATAGTGGTGTTTGGAAAATGGGGAAAAAAAAACATGGCGGCTGTCAAATGTTATACAGGTCATAACATAATATTTGAGTGAAAAAACATGGTTGCCTCGGCCATTTGTCGAATTTTCCATTGTGGGTATGGGGGGGATTCAAAATGTTTTCGTGAGGGGGTCCGTCATTTTTAACGTGCGATTTGGAGTGAAAATCAGCAATTTAAATCTTACTCGTTTTTTGAAACGCAAAAAACGCTTATTGCAGTAACATTTTTGCATGTTTGAGCGTTTCAAATTTCAGTCGTTTTATATCCAATTTTACATTTTTGCATACTAATAATTTTCTACGTGCGTCCATTCATCGAGTTCACTTGAATATTTTGAATTGTTTGCATTTAAAAAAATAAAAAAAGTTTTCCGAGAATGAGGTTTGAACCGTCGAACTGCTGATTATGGAGCACCCACTGAACACACTAGGCAAGGTATTGTTGTGAGTGTTGCCAGTTGTAAAATTAATCGTATAGGTTGACTGCAAATAGGTGTTGTCAGTGTTACGAAAAATCATCGCTCGACGGTCTAAGTTCATTTGTGACGTAATCGAAATAGATCCAGCAACTGATTGTACTACATGAAGCGCTCGATGTTGCCAGTTGTAAAATTAAGCGTGAAGTTAGGGGGAAAGAGTGTTGCCATTCAGAGAAATTTGGGGGTTAGGAAACATTATTTTTGGAAAGTATGTAGGTAGCATTGAGCAGAGTTGAAATAATCAGTAGCATAATGACATCGACAGAATACAGACGTACATTAGAGAAATTTGAGAGACGTCTTCAGGAATTAAAAAAAGACATTCAATTTTTTGAAGAAAAAGAGAATGTTTGGAAGCAGTTGAATAATTTAAACATTCAAGACAGAGTTTTCATGCGAAAATTACCTCAAACAAGATACCCGTTACAAAGAATCCAACCTCAGAGTGCAGAATATGTCTCCGCTGTTGAAAACAAATTTTGTACTTTTAACTGCAATAATAAATAATGTTTTGTACGTGAATAAGCCATTTGGTGTGAAATACATGGCAATATGCGTGAAAACCGATGAATTTGAATGCAACCGGACTCAATGGAAAACAATGCGAGTAACATCAGTCAATGATGGACAGCTACTAGTATTTGCCAGTGATGTTCCAGAGAATACAGCATTCAATTATAAGCTGAAAATGATATTTCAAGATCTTCGAGAAATAGACACAAAAACTGAGGAGTTTATTCCAGCAGGGCGAGAGAAAAGCAAGTCAAAAGTGGAATTTGATCTTTATAGAATTTTCATCATAGTATCCATTATATTAGCATGTATATTAATGAGGCTTGTACAGGAAATAATTGTAGAATTTAATAAAAAATGGAGTATTTGGTTTAAATAAAAATTGCAAAAAAACAAATCGAATTTCATTTAATATTTTCGCTAGTGAATATATGAACAAACAGCTTGATATCAACATCTGTTATTCATTCCATTATCGGTTGTGAAACGCGCAATTCGAGTCAGCGCTATCGCAATTAGAAACCGCCTCAAACAGGAAATTTAATATGCGATAAGCATTTTAATGACCGAATTGAGGTCGCCAGACGGGCAACGACCGAAGGTTATCGGCAAGGCGTACATGAGAATTGGTATTTAAACACAGCGAGGCACGACGGAAAATCATTTTATGTTTGATTGTGCTAGTAGCAAGTTACCAGTGTGCCAACTTCATTTGAAAAGTAAGTGTTTTCAATTGTTTTTATATGTGTCTGTTGAGTTTCTCATTTAATTTTCAATTATTTTTATGCCTGCCTTTTTTGGTTAATTTTCGGTTCAAAATTTGTGTGTTTTTAGTTTAGCTTTTTACTCAGATGAATTTACGTAAATGTTTTATGTTTGCCTTTTGAGTTTTCGTTTAATTTCCATTTCTTGTGCATGTCTTTGGGCGCTTTCAAAATTCATTGTAATTTCCAATTTAGAGTGGGTTAATAGTTCAAAGGTGCATTTGATTTTTGTGTATTTTTTTGGGTTATAACAAAAACTTTTTATTATGCTTTTCCTCAGATGGATCTACAAAAATTGAACGCCGCCGGGTCAATCGTGAGCAGGAAACCGATAACCAAACTAGCTGATTTACCTGTGGGGGTACCGCAAAGAATCTTAAGTGCGAAGATAGTCCGAGGGAAATTTGGCGAGGCTGTGCTGCTGGATTTGGGGGAGAGCGTCACCTTTTTGCCGCAGAGAGTAACCGAGGTATATCGGCTATATATAGAAGAGTTCTCGAGCAGCAAATATTCCGTGATATTCAAAGGACTGATGAACACTGGGAAAGCCAATCCAGCGGCGTCATTTGAGATTGTGGAAAATTAAGGTTAGTATTATTTTTGCCATTCGGGTTCGTTCCTTTGCATGTGACAAAAGTTCGTTTGAAAATAAAAAACAATTTCTTTTTCATTTTCAGATAGTTATATTATACCCCCCCTAATCACAACAGCAGCATTTTTCATTAGGCTTCCCTTTGGGCATCATCCCCGTTCGTCACTTCGCCATTCCAGGAAGCTTCAGTTTGCAGCATCATCACCGAGCTGCCACCGCACCCTGCAAGCATCCGTTTGCCGCCGCCGACACACACACACACAGCTGTTGCCCCCAACCATCCGCCATCGTCATTAGGAAAAATTGTAGTAAGTTGAAATATTTGTTGAAAATGGTGTTTTCAAAAACTTTATCACAAATTGATGGATTGCTTGAAGCGATCAAGCAAAATTATTCAAGTGCCATTGCACGAACGTCTCTGAATTTGATAAGTAGGCATATTAGAAAATGTGAGATGGCAATGAAAAAAATTAAATTTTTAATAGGGGAAAAAAAGAAAATTGTTAGTAAAATTGGGGAATTGAAACGTATTAGATGTATAATAAATGTTATGAAAAATGATAAGTATATTGGATCAGGCTTGAATAGAAGCAGTAGGGTTAAATGGGAAAATATCAATGCAATTTTCAATGGTAGAGTAAGGACGGGTGTAATAATAAATTTAGCTCACAAAGAAGTGCGAAAATTTTTGAGCGATGCGTATTTTGTTTTCAAATCGAGAATTTCCAAAATTTTGAAGGAGATGCAATGCCTCAAGGTGAACATGACACTGTTGGGGGATTTCATCAAAAAGTCAAATGACGGCGAAATAGTTGATCGAAAATTTTTCAATACCCCTAATACAATCATTGATTTGGGTACGGACTTGACGGTTTGGTACAATAAACATGTTGTGGATGTTATTTTGAACAAATTAGAAGAATTTCAAGAGAAAGACTCGGGGTGGGCGTTGAGTAAAATTCTTTTGCTTGAGGTATCAATAAATAAATACGGAATAGGGAACGGTTCAGGGTTTATATGGTTACCTGAAGAAATTCAAAAGAGGCATGCATGCGTCAATATTGATAATCAAGATGATGCGTGTTTTTTTAGAGCGATCGTGAGTGCTTTGTACCCTCCCAAAGGAAATATTTCACGTGCATCTTCATATCCAAATTATGACATGGTTTTGAATACAAGGGGTTTGGAAATTCCTATGCCAATTCACCACATTACAAAATTTGAAAAACAAAATGATATTTCCGTAAATGTATATAGTTTAGAAATGAATATTGTCAAAGAAAAAGCATTTTACGAAGTAGTACCTGCACGATTGACCAAAAATAAATTGAATAAACACGTTAATTTATTACTAATTCAAAATATATATTTCCCTAAATTGAACGAGTACGACGCCTTACCTAGGGATACAGATGATTCGCAAATTAAATATCATTATTGCTGGATTAAGAATATGTCTAGATTGTTATCAAGTCAGTTGAGCAAGCATAAAGTTAAAAAAATTTTTTGCGATAGATGTTTGAATTATTTTCATAGCGAACAAAAGTTGTCAGAACATATCGGGTTGTGTGAGAATATTAACGAGTGTAAAATTTCATTTCCAAAATTTGATTATGTAGAATTTCGAAATTATGTGTATAAGCAAATATGTCCATTCGTTATATATGCCGATTTTGAATCCGCTTTGGAAAATTGTGAGGAAAAAATGTCTGATAAATCAACAAAATATCAAAAGCACAAGGCATTCAGTGCAGGTTACTACTTGAAATGCTCTTACGATGACAGCTTGTCCAAGTTCAATAGTCATCGCGGCAACGATTGCATCCAATGGTTTACAAATGAAATGGCAAGTATTGCCAAATTTGTTGAATCCAAAATCAAAAATATCGTACCAATGATATGTAACCCCGATATTGTTAAAGCTAGAGTGTGCCATATTTGCGAGAAGCCATTTTCCAAGCAGGATATTATCGTTAGGGACCATTGTCACTTTTCGGGGTTGTTCAGGGGTTGGAGTCACCAATCTTGCAATCTTGCCTTTAAGAAGCTTTTTATGGTACCCATTATATTCCACAACCTTTCCGGATATGATAGTCATTTTATTATACGGGATGTAGCAAAAAAGGGGCGTGTGAGCATACTTCCCATCAACAAAGAGAAATACATTTCATTTACTCAATACGATAGTGAAACCAGCATTAAATTTAGATTTATAGATTCTTATCGTTTTATGGGAGCTAGTCTTGATGAGTTGGTTTCCACAATGGATGCAAAAAATTTTAAAATTTTGAAAAAGGAATTTGCGCAATTGGATGATGAAAAATTTAAGCTTCTCACTAAGAAAGGGGTATTTCCTTACGATTATGTTAATAATATGGAAAAACTCCTCGACACCGAGCTACCCTCCAAAAAACGCTTTTATAATAAACTCAACGATGTTGAAATTGACGATGAGAAGTATGCTCATGCTCAAAATGTTTGGCAGCAATTTGATATTGAAACTTTGGGGGAATACAGCGATTTATACATGAAAACAGATATATTGCTTTTGGCAGACGTTTTCGAAAATTTTCGTGAAATTGACTTGAAAACTTATGGGCTGGATCCTTCGTGGTATTATACCATGCCTGGTATACGTGGGACTGTATGTTGAAATATACAGGGTGTAAATTGCAAATTTTAAAAGATGTTGATATGGTTATGTTTGTGGAAAATGGTATAAGGGGCGGAATTTCAGTTTGTTGTAATAGATATTCGGAAGCGAATAACAAGTATATGTCAACATACAATCCTACAGAACCGTCCAAATATATCATGTATTTCGATGTGAATAACTTGTATGGGTGGGCAATGTCAGAATGTCTACCATATGGAGGTTTCGAATGGGTTGATACGAATATTGATGTGACTCAAATTCCCTACGACAGCCCTGAAGGTTATATTCTGCAAGTTGATTTAGAGTACCCTGCACACCTGCACGATTTACACAAAGATTTTCCGTTTTGTCCTGAACACCGCACACCACCAAATTCCAAATTGAAAAAATTGATGCCAACCCTGCATGATAAAAAAGAGTATACGCTTCATTATAGGAACTTGAAACAAGCTCTGGAACATGGCTTGAAATTAACTAAAATCCATAAAGTTTTGAAATTTAAACAATCTGCGTGGTTGCGCCCTTATATCGAACTGAATACTCGATTGAGGACTGCAGCCACTAATTCTTTCGAAAAAAATCAATTCAAGTTGGCCAATAATGCTATTTTTGGTAAAACCATGGAAAACATCCGGTTGCACCGAATCGTAAAATTAGTTTCTTCCTACGAGGGTAGATATGGAGCAAAAAATCTCATTTCCAGCCCTCGATTTCATAATCGTACAGTTTTCGATTCAAACTTGATGGCTATTGAACTGAAAAAAGCCGAACTTGTATTCAATAAACCAATGTATGTTGGGATGGCTATTTTGGATTTGTCAAAAACTTGCATGTTCAAATTTCATTATGAATTTATGCTTCCCACTATGGGTGTGGAAAAATCCAAGTTAATGTATACCGATACAGATAGTTTCATTTATGAACTAACGTGTAATGATGTATACGAAGAAATTATCAAAAAACATATTTCCAAATTCGATACGTCTGATTATTCAAAAGATAACGAGTTTAACATTCCACTTGTGAATAAAAAGGTACCTGGACTAATGAAGGATGAAGCAAATGGCAAAATTATCACGCATTTTGCAGGACTACGTTCAAAAATGTATACCTACAAAGTGCAGGGAGGCAAAGTATGTAAAAAAGCGAAAGGAGTGAAATATAATGTCGTTAAAAATAAAATAAGTTTCGAAGATTACGTGGATTGTTTGAAAAATTGCAAGCAAAAGAAAATTACTCAGTGTACAATCCGATCATTCGCTCACGATGTGTTTAGTATCGAGCAGTCGAAAATAGCTCTTAGTCCGTATGACGATAAACGCTATCTTATCCCCAAATCATTTGATACATTACCGTGGGGGCACTATAGTCTAAATTAATTTTTTTCACCATTTTTGTTCTAAATTAATTTTTTTCTCCCGTTTGCAGGTACAATGAATTTGCAACAGTTGTGCATCAAAACCGTTTGCGAAAATATCAAGAGTCCAACCTTGTTCCTCATCAATTCACATTCATCATTACCTTCAATATTAACAAGACAAATTATTCAAAAATATGCCCATTTCAAATGGCTAAACATTAATCGTCAAGAAATTGTTTATGATGAGGATGAGGACATTCTCATGAATTTCGAATATGGTGGGAGGTTTTTTGGTGGTACACGAAAAAAACAAATACGTGCAGCATTATTAAACATTTATAATTTGGAACCATATTGTCATCACGATTCATACTGCATTTGGATGAAATTTTACGAAGTTGTTGACTTTAACTTAAGATTATGCAAAAATTGTTTTGAACATATCCAAAGTATGCTTAAAATATGCAGGTGTGACGAAATAAAAAAATTTGAAGTTAAACATTTACATGAAGTTTTCACAAGTGATGAATTACATAATGCCTACCAAGATAAATCATATTGGTGTCAATATGATTTTAGGCACGTTCTTTTCACTTTACAAAATAAAGATGAATGCATTGATCATTTACATAGAACGAAAAGGGTGAAATTTTTTTGAAAAAAATTTAAACTTACTCCAACTATTTGTGATGTTGATAAGAAACACTATTTTCAACTATATTTCAACAATTCATTTTTCATTTATTTTTTATATATATATATTATATTTTTTTTCTTTTATTGCTGTATTTTAGGGAGGGTATTTTTTTTTAATATAGAAAAAACAAAAAATATTTCTTGTGTTTTATTTCCAAAATATTTTTTTGAAAAAGTAATGAAAAAATGGAGCGATTTTTGGACCGTAGATGAAACGTCTACGGTCCAAACTCCAACATATTAGAAATATAAGGAGTAGATATTTCATCTACACCCCCAAAGTGATAAAAAACAATATGAAGCAGCACCAGGCTTTGTACAGTGTTGAGCAAAATAAGGTAAGTTGAATATTTTTTTCTTCAATTCCCGGTAAAGTTATAATTCGTTTGATAATCAAAATGCCTCCACTTCAAAACTGAAAAAATTCGACAGTTCATTGACTTGTTTTTTAACCAATAATTGTTGAAATAAAAAACTTGATTTCTTTTTCTCATTTATTACATAAATCATA
Source organism: Chrysolina americana (assembly GCA_958502065.1). Taxonomy (NCBI): domain Eukaryota; kingdom Metazoa; phylum Arthropoda; class Insecta; order Coleoptera; family Chrysomelidae; genus Chrysolina; species Chrysolina americana. The sequence continues at coordinate 74,167,060 of OY293413.1, forward strand.
CACAAATTTTTGTTTATAATAAAATAAATATTCACGTAAAGCATTAGCCAACATACTATCTAAAGATGAGGCTTGGCAAAAACCTTCTATAATTTCTTCCAAACTTAAATTAGTCTTATTATCGCGTAACCATGATTGAATAATATCAAAAACACCGCGATAATAGTCACAAAAGTTCATAGCATCCAGCATAGCGATACGGTCAGACAGCACCCCCAAGTGTGTATTTAGAATGTCGGTTACATCTTGTTGGGACAGTTCCATGTTCGTGACATCCTTGGAAATGAAAATTTGTTTGGTATTACTTTCGATGTACTGTGTGATGTAAATATAATCTCCGCAACGTGTTGTGATTGGATCATACTCATCTACATACTCATCGATTTGTGATTCAAAGAAATTTTCCTTTATTTCTTGTAGGATGTCAATGAGGGTTGCCCATTCAAAAGAAGCAAAATTGATAGTTCGAATGGAGAATTGCTGCTTCAAAATGATGCATGGACTAAAATCTCTGGATGGACTTATGCCACATCGAATTTCGTAGGATGGCATAGGGAAGACCATCAACATCAACTGATGTTCGTTCCGAGCTGCCATTTCGTATTGCCCCAATGCTCTGTCGATGGCACTTAGAGTTTCGTTGTAATCTTCTCCATCACTATCGCACATTACTTCAACTTCACTGACGTAACCACTGTCTTGAGACATTTTCGTTTTCAAACTGAATATTCGTCTGTGCTTGCATACGCTTTTATAGCTTCAGATCACGTGGTCAATTTTAAAATTGTTGTTGCATGTTTGTTGACTGTGAAAAAATATTTGAAAGGCCCTCCCAATAGTCTTGCAGAGTGTGCTTCTTTTCCATAAGATTCTATACAAAATCAACGTTTTCGATCCAACTGTTATGTTTGTTATGCAAACCGAGCCATTTAACGTACATTTTTTTGCCTTTCTTCCTCAGAACTTTTTCCACGAGATATATATCTGGATTTGCAGTTTTTTGTAATTCCTCTGCATAAAAAGCACCCTTGATAGGAGCACCCTGCATATCTTCCAGCATGAAGGTGGCAGGGTTGGTGATATTGACTTTGATGATTTTGAATAATTCCGTAGTCCAATTGGGCGTGTAACCTTTTTCGAACAAGTGCTTTGTCTTACTAATCCGCACAACATCGCCCATAGCGAATTTTCTCGGTCCAGCTATTTTCAAGTGTGAGTATGTTGATTTGAGAATTTCTTTTTCGTTGGTTTTATCAATTTCCGAAGGTTTCATACCCGTCTTTGAATGGCGCGTATCATTGTAAGATTTTGTGATTTCAGGTAATATATTCAACCATTTGTAGGTGCCATTCAAACTGAAATACTTGTACAATCTTTCTTTTAAAGTCCTTATAATTCGTTCGGCCATAGAGGCTTTGAGGATGCTGTACGTATTGTAGTGATTTATCTCATGTTTTTTCATCAAACTCTGAAATTTACTGTTGTAAAATTCCGTCCCCTGATCGGTTTGTAGATTTTTCGGGCATCGTTTCGTGTGTGCCAAAATATCTGCAAACGTTTTAGTAATTTCCTCACCCGTTTTCGTTTTCAGTGGGCGAGTCCACACGAATTTCGAAAAACAATCTATAACAACTAGAATGAGTTTGAAATTTCGATTTTGATGGGCGTACAGTCTCATTTCAGCCAAGTCCATTTGCCATAAATCATCTAAACCTTTAATAATGGTGCGACGTCGAGGATAATTTCTTCTAACAGGTTTATGCAGTTCACGGAGAAGTTGAATCTTGTCTGAGGAAGCCATCATACGTATGTGATGACGTAACTGTGAAACCCACTATTTTATCATGGTGATGCAAACACAACATTTTGTCTTTTAATAATTTCCTCGACAGCAGATTTTACACTCGCTATATCTGAATTTATTTTGGTGATTTGCTGTAAAATATCAATTCGAAATTGGTTTAGTTCATTCTTGGTTAGCAGCGTTTCCTTGTGCTTGATATCCCATTTTAAATTGTGTGCATGAATCGAATCGGTTATTTCGGCAATTTTTTTCAACAAATCACCACGAATATTTTCAATATCAGTGTTGTATTGTAGGTTGAATTTTTCGAAATTCTGATTGAGGGTTTGAATTCTCTTTTTCAGCTGTTTGTTTGTTTTATTCGATTCATTTTTGATTTCATGTTGCATTTTTGCCATTTCATCATTCACTTGAGCTATTTCCGAATGGTGTTGTTCACTCTGATGTCGTATACTTGCAGTAATTTTTTCATGAATTTCATCAACATATTGTTTATTGGCAGCATCAGTATTTTTGGTGGGGCTCTTTACATTACTCAATTTCAAATTATCAAAATCGATGTCACCATCTGGAGTGTGCAGCAAGCCGCTGCCTCCAGAGGGCGTGGCTAATTTTCGCTTCTTATCGGCGGTGCTGTCGCTACGTCCAAACTTGTCGATAACCATTTTGAAAATGTGTAAATGGAGGAACGTACACCATCTTATACGATTATATTTGCCTCTTTAAGTTCACTCAAAATGGCAATAATCTCATTGTCATGCGAAGTATTTCCAGCACCCCGAGAGGCTATCAATAATTTGAGGCGTTCGCATAGTTCGTTTGGGTCATCCCAATAAACAAACTCCATAGGTTTGGTATTGAATGTCATTGCAATAGGTATATTTTTAGGCAAACCGCTGCCTTTTGCTGCAGATGTTTTAGATGAACCGGTACGTGTCGATATTTTACGTTGATTTGCTGGGGGAAACATCGGTTTAATTATTTCGGTATACTTGTATCTTTTACTACCTTTCGGATGGCCTAGGGAGTTTTTGTGAATATTTGACAAATCTACAAGTGATTTGTATGTCTGCATATCTTCATTATTATAGTTTTCAGGCGTGTTTAAAAATATGAGTTCATATATACCGGGTGTTGCTTTCCACTGATATCCACCCATTTTAATGTATCCGCTGCGTTTGTCGAAATCTATTTCTTTGTTACCTAGGAACCATTTTGAAGATACACCATCATATACAGGGCCGTATACTTTATCTATTTCTTTGTCATTGCTCCAGTGTTTTATAATGTACGGTTGAGCCATTATAGGATATTGATCGATATATTCCTGTAAAACTTCTTCATCCATGTCTGACGCAAAGCTCTTATCTTGTTCCTCTTGTGTGCCTATGCTTAAGATATCCTCATCATCACCATCATCTGTACCTGCAACATGTTCGAGGGATTGGAATGGAGTCGTTGTTTCGAATGGAGACGTTTCACGCTCTTTCACTTTCTCTTGTTTGACTTCAGATTTTGTCTCACTTTTCATTGTGGTAGTAGGAGATTGCGATGCCGGCGGTGGCATTGCTGCTATTTTCCTCAATGGGACAGATACAGGTTTAAAGAATTTTTGCAACGTCTCATCTCCTTCAGATCTACCCAATTTCAAAGCCAAATATTTTTTTCGAATAGCTTTTGCAATTTCATTGATTTTAGTCTTTCGAATAACATCAACTTCTTTGCTCAACGGTTTCATGATGATAACTGCGGGATACATCAATCCCTCTGTATACTTATATATTTATCGAATCCTTGACGATAACGTCCAGCATTTATATCAAAATCTTTCATAATCACAACGGTTCCATATCGATGCTGTCGCCAACATTCTGCACACATTTCCTTGAATTCTTCGAACGTCATGTCTGGGGAAACGTGTTCATCGAATACATGTTTCAAATTCATTTCATCCTGCTTGAAAAGCACAATCATATTACAATTGTCTCGTATCAATTGTTTTGGAATTTTTGAATATGTCTGACAAAGATATGCAGCATCAATATTTCGGTGTCTACAAAAGGAGTAGTATTCTCGAATTTTCTGTTGACCATCGCATGCAACATCATCGAAAATGAATATGGAATTTGATTTGGCCTCGTGAGGGCTTATGATTTCCTCATTTTCCCTGAACGGATAATATCCCAATTCCTTGACTTTCCCCAAAATTTCTTGAACCACCTGATATTTGGGCTGGTACAAAGATTTTGAATATACGTAGATGTTTTCAAATTTTGCTCCATTCGGGTGGAATAACAGTGTTAAGATGGCATTTGTCTTTCCACAACCACTTGGTCCGCAAATAATTGCACGAAACGAATTCGGTAATAATTTACCATGCTTCCCAGTCATACTGCTATCGAGGTCTCCATTCAAAAAATCTAAATTTTCAATAGGCAGTGTCTTGTCTTGTTGAACGACCTCCATGATGTGATGAAAAAACATGAGTGCGCCACGGTTATAAATAAACGCATTGAAGGTATCTTTCATCATTATCAATGTTGACTTACTCTGGTGCAGGTGTTGTCAATTCAATCATCAATAAGCTCCCGTTCGAATTACATCTACCAGGTTATTCGTTTTGCGGTCCAGGCACCAAATTGAGGCAGAGATTACAACGCGGAGAAACTGGCGTGAATCCTTTGGACGAAAGCTGCAGAGAGCACGATATTGCATATTCTCAATCCGACTCTCTAGAAGACCGTCATAAAGCAGATCAAGTGTTGGAAAATAGAGCTTGGGAACGAGTTAAATCTAAAGACGCTAAATTTGGGGAACGTGCTGCAGCTTGGCTTGTTACTTCCACCATGAAAGCCAAACGTAAGCTAGGTATGGGCGTGTCCTTTCGCCGTAACTTGCTTCAAAAAATTATTAAAAATTGGAAACACAATCCTACTAATATTAAGAAATCTAGTGCTTCGGCTTTGCGAGCTGCTAAAATGGCATTGAGTCAAGCTGGAGGACGTAAAAAAATACGCGTTCCTAGAATAATTCCATTTGATGTCAAATCTGGAGGACTCCTACCCCTCATACCTATATTTGCTGCACTTTCGGCTTTGGGTACGATGGCAGGCGGAGCGAGCGCCATCGCAAAAACCGTGATAGACGCAAAAAATGCTAAAAAGAAGCTGGAAGAAGATCAGCGTCACAATAAAGCCATGGAACATTTAGGATCGGGTCTGTACCTGCGCAAAACCCCTCGAGGATTTGGACTGTTCCTGAAAAAACAACAACGCAAAGGACGAGGTCTTTATTTGAAGAAACAAAAAAACTGCTAGATAAGCTACCCCATAGAGCATTATACGATTCGGAAATTAAAAACTGTGCTCGTCAGATGAAAATACCGCATTTTCGTGGAGTCTTTATGCGTGATACGTTGCCAACTTGTGGTCCTTGGCTGCGAGAATGCGCTGTATTGAACTTGGATTCTCACTTGAATGCGGGCACTCATTGGGTAGCTTACAATAAAAACGGCAATGCCGCACAATATTTCGATAGTTTCGGCAATCTCAAACCTCCAATGGAATTGGCAAGATATTTTGGGAGGGGCGTAAGAATTACATATAACAATAGTCAATATCAAAATTACAATCAGAGTAACTGTGGACATCTTTGCCTAAAGTTTCTACTTCATAATGTCCACCGCTGAGATGTATAAATCGCTGGCTGAAATGCATAAATATAAATCTTTGAGAGATTTCACCGATGCTGAACTGCGAGCTTTGTCAATCGAATATTTGATTGGGAACGCAGGACCTTGGGAGTTGCTGGATGTATGGCATAGATTACCACAAGACTACAAAAATCGATTCGCTTTGCAGATTCGTCTACCGTGTTTCATTCATTACAAAAATGAGTGTGGATTGTCAGCCCACTCACTAGAAGAAGCAGAGTATCATGGTCCAGTTAGCTCACAATATGAATGTTATTATTGTAATAAATGATTTTTCATCCAAGTTGTTGTTTATTATTTAAAGCGTGTTGCTTCCGACACTATATCAGTCATGTCTATGATATTGACGTTAACGAGTCGTTCTTCAACGCTTTCCATCGATTTCAATCCGCCCATTCAATTGGATTCTGATTCAGAATACAGTTTGGCTTTGCTCAGCTTCCATTCGTACAACAGTATACCAAATATTGAAGAAAATACGAAATTCCACTACTTTGAAAACGGTGGCAAAACTAAACAGAGTATCGATATTCCTGCTGGCTCCTACGAAATTGGTGATATTGAGGCTTTGATTAGCAAACACATCACACCCAAAACGTACAAGGAAAACCCCGAGGAATTTTTCTACCTCAAACCGAATAATAATACGCTGAAAAGCGAAATATTCTGCCTTAAACACTCAATTGATTTCCGACCTGAAAACAGTTTGGCTCGCATTTTAGGGTTTTTGTCTACCCTTCTCAAACCCAACTTGCATTACGCATCAGATCTACCTGTGGATATCATTAAAGTACGCACCGTACACATAGATAGCAACATTACGTTTGGAGCATTCTACAACGACGTACCGTCTCATACGATATACGAATTTGCTGTTGGTGTTGATCCTGGTTACGCAATTGACGAAACACCCAACCACCTCATTTATCTACCCATTGCTCATAGAGACGAAATAAACAATATTACGCTGCGAGTGCTCGACCAAAATTCTCAACTGGTTGATTTTCGAAACGAAGAAATAATCGTTCGTTTGGAATTGAAGAGAAAATATGGTGCTAACTATTCATAAGAATAACTCACCACCATACCCCACCTCAGTCTTCACCAAGACCTTCAACGTGCGTCAACTGCTGTCACCTGCAAATAAACTGTTTTTGGAATCTCTCGGTTATCATGTTGTCCAATCAAGTGTTCAACATTTTTCGAAAACCACACAACGATGAATCCATACAGAAGGTGGAATGGCGGACTTACTACCCATATGTCAAGTCCTTTCGCAACAATAACGTCATTGAAATCAATATCAATCAATCTGACGCTTACGATGCTTTGTATGATAGTCTGTTATTCATCAGTGGAAAAGTTGTGAAAACCAAAGGAGATGGTCGTGTAACATTCGTAAACAATGCTGGTGCTTTCATGTTTCAATCTGCTAGTTATGAACAGAGCGGTAAGGAGTTGGAGACGGTTCGTGAAGTTGGAATTGTTAGTACTGTCAGAGGCTTTCTCACCTACACCGACGAAGATATCAAGCACTTGGCCAATTCAAGTTGGACTTTTCCCAGCAACGCTGGGGTTATCAACACCACTGATCTATCATTCAATATGCTCATACCCATGAAGCATTTTTTGAATATTTTCAATGATTATCAATGTGTTTCCTATGGCAAACATACCATCCGATTTGTACGAGCTGCAGATGATAGTAACTGCTTCAAAATAGAGGAGACCGCTGGATCGCCGGCTGGTACGACAGCAGTCAAGTTGGAAATTGAAAATATTGAACTCAAAGTTAAGAGAATCTTTCCGCACGATCAAATTAAATTGCAACTCTTGAAGGCCATCCAAGCTGATACTCCTATTCTCATGCCGTTCAGAAAATGGGAACTTCATATGTTGCCTGCTCTCACACAAGGTGCAAAAAGTGAAATATGGGCCGTCAAGACTTCCTCGTTTCTCGAAAGTCCTCGCTATGTGATTGTATGTTTCCAAAAAGACCGTGATTACACCAAATTCAACAATGATCCAACAATATTCGCTCATTCGAATATCGCCAATATAACGCTCACTCTAAACGGCGAGAATTATCCCAAAGAGAATATGCATCTGAATTTCGCAAAGGGGAATTTTTCGCAGGCCTATTTCAACTATGCACAATTCGGTCTCAGCTACAAAATTACTAATCAACATAATCCTCTGCTGAGCTCCACCGAATTTGTTGGCAAGACTCTCTTTGTCATCGATTGTTCCAGAAGGGATGAGAGCATAAAAAGTTCCACTGTTGATGTGAAACTCGAAATCGAGGCATCTGAAGGATTTCCTCAAAATACTAGAGCCTATTGCATCATTGTGCACGACACTGTTATTGAGCACCTCCCACTCAGCGAAATCATTAACAAATTAAACTGAACATATGCTTGTCACTTCAGTATCAATCACAGAGTCAACATGAAAATAGCTGTTGTAGATATTCAAGGCTTTACCATCGAGCAACAATTCCATCCTAAGGAGATTGCCATTAGGATTGGAATTCAATGTAGTAATTTTCTTCTGCTGCCAACTATACCATTTTCCTCTTTGAGTAGAGCAGATAAACGTACTGCCTGGTTCTTGGAGCGAAACGTTCATGGATTGAGGTATTCCTCTGGCTTTGTGGAATATCATCAATTAGATTCCATCCTCAAGAAAAATTTACAGAATGTTGATATCATTTATGTACGAGGACTCCAAAAACGTGACTATCTTACAGAGAAATTTCATCAATTGAACCTACCTACACGTGTTGTGAATTTGGAGGACTATGATAATACGTCATGGAAGGTTCCCACATTCGGCGACAATGATGGTATATCACCTTGTATGCATCACATTGGGAACCGGACCAACTATAATTGCAGTCTCCGAAACGTAGATATTCTATACAAATGGCTATGTGATATGTTACCAAAATGAAACTGTACAATAAAATTTTTCTCCTCAAACTGTTTTATTTTTTACCTAAATGTTAGGTTGGTCAATTTGAAACTCTAAAACGCACAAAAATGTGATCTATATAGACGTTTTTCACGTTCCAAAAAACAAGTAAAAATACGAACGCTTAAACGCATAAAATATGTGACATAAATATGCGTTTTAGCGCCCCAAAAAACAAGTAAAATTAGAAGCGGTAAAAATACACTTTTTACATTTATTTCTTATGGGGATTTGACATTTTAAAGCATACAAAATAGTCGTTTTTCGCGTTCAAAAAAACACCTAAAATTTTAAACGTCAAAAACGTGCAAAAATGTTACTGCAATAAGCGTTTTTTGCGTTTCAAAAAACGAGTAAGATTTAAATTGCTGATTTTCACTCCAAATCGCACGTTAAAAATGACGGACCCCCTCACGAAAACATTTTGAATCCCCCCCATACCCCCAATGGAAAATTCGACAAATGGCCGAGGCAACCATGTTTTTTCACTCAAATATTATGTTATGACCTGTATAACATTTGACAGCCGCCATGTTTTTTTTTCCCCATTTTCCAAACACCACTATTATCATCACACTCTCAATCATTATTTTTTTTTAATATTCAAACACCGTACTCTGGTAGCTGGAGAAATATATATCCCACATTTGTACATCTACTTGTACGAAATCTCCGTGGAGACAAGGCTAACGTCACTCGCTACCAAACTTTCGCCGCTGGTTCAAACCTCGTTCTCGGAAATCTTTTTTTCTTTTAATTAATTTTAAATATTCAAGATGCGCGCTGTATTGGCAAAATGTTATCAATCAACTGGATCTCTCTCGACTACGTCACACGATGAACGCAGACCAGCGACGGCCGACTTCTACCGATCTCCTCCACGACTATTTCCGATGGCCCGTGGCAAGCTCGACCGTACTGCGCATGCGGTCCCAGAACCCCCTTTGATTATCTACTGACTCATTCCAAAGTACGTGAAAGGCGTGTCTAACAGTGAAAGAATTTTTCAAATAACTCTATTATACTAGAAGTTATAGCGCCTTCTTTTAATTAATTTTTGGAATATCCCAATTTTTTTCGTTTTTTCCATGTAATTTTTGTCACAACCAAGCTGGCGTGTCGTAGATTTCCATTTCATATAATAATAATAATAATACTCCCTCATAAACACTCGTTGAGTGTACCCAAAGGCATAGCCTGTGCGGGTAGAGGACGGCTATTATTATTATTTGCCGTGGCAAGACATAAGGAATCGCCCTGCATAGATCCCATTTTGATATACCGCAAAAATGGGACAGACTTTAAAACAGGCGATTTCGGCGCTGTTCCCACCGGACTATAAACGTTTCTCCTCGATTCGCACAGTCCCCACCACTCGATCGCTTTAGCGCGGTCGGTCGTTTTCCTCATGTTCTCACTAGTTTTTAACACACTTAAACGCGTTTTATCGAAAAATCAGAATAGGCGTTTTGTTACTGCTCATGTCTACTTTCCAAATCTATTTTTTAAATTTCAATCGGACGACCTCAAACGCATCCAGGTCTTTACGAAAATATTTCCAAAAAAAATTCAAATGAGGATTGTGCGAAAAGTATTAATCCGACTGAATCCAGTATTGTACACATAAGGCGCACGTCAATAGCTACTATCGTGCAAAATTTCAGCTCTTAATATTAAGAAATAGCAGAGTTATAAATTTTACAAAAAAAAATACAATTTTCCGGTTTTTCCCGCTTTTCTCCGGTTCTAATTATCTGATCGGATTGCTTGATCCGTCACTCTCTTCGGAATTCAATTCTCTACAGTTTATCCTTTTGCACCGTTAACACTGCTTCAATAGTTTCCATTTTACAATAAAAAAACTAAAACAACGCGATTTTTGTTGTTTATTGTTTATAACAAATAAAAAAATGACATTTTCGAGTTGAGGACATAGTGGGAATAAACTACGGACTGTCCTGCACGGGATGGCACAGGCGGCTTCCAGGTAGTATTTTTGTCAATGACAATATCTCTATTGCTTGACCTAATATGCGTTGAAGCGGTGAGGGTGCAGGGAAATATACAGGGTGGGGCAATAGTGCGTCAGAGTCCGATTGCTTGAGTTCTAAGATAGTTAGGACGATAATTCAAAAACCACATATAACTAGAGAACTGTGTCTATATCTAGAAATTATTGTCAGATATACAGGGTGAACCAAGAAAAATTTACAGGATCAATTGCATTTTTTTCAAATTAAATGCTATGTACTTCAATCCATTTTTTCAAGCACTGTAGTGGTCTCCATCCACACCTCCAATATCCTTTACTATCTCCCAACCACTTGGGAGTTATAATTTTTTTTGTCAAAATAATGCTATCTGCAGATGCATACCACCGTTCTCAAGATTATGGAATGCAGGAGGTCATGATTATAATCCTATTCGTCAGACATATGAGTGATATTTCTGAATCATTATCATTCCCAAAAATTATAAAGGATGACTGAAAATTATTTTTCAATTCGAAAGTTTTTGAATAAAATTTTCTCGAGTTCTTCATATGGAACACTTCCTATATTTTTTGACCATGTGATATAGGATTGAGAGGCGAATATTTTTTGTATGTACATCCCTGGGGATATTCCTAGCCGTTTTCGAGTTATCCACTAGGACAACTTTTAGTAGCTCATTTTTACTGACACCTCTTATAAGGATGATGGAAACACATCTTTGCAATTATTTCAACGAATCCCAACTTCTCTTATCCCTCAACTTTATTTCGTGTGTTTGATTCCTGATTTGGAATCATTTTCGTTTGCTATTGTGTGCTATTAATTGAACAACATTTATCGTGGGTACATACATTCTGACAGATGAGGTAAATAATCACTTATAGTCTCCCAAGTGCTTGAATTATTGCTGGAAATTTTTCAAGTACATGAATTTTTAAAAAATTTAACTTTCTGCAATTAATTCAAGCACGCGGGGGGTTCGGTAAGAAAAGTTCACACCATGAAATGAACATCATTCAACAATTCATACGAAATAACTGACGATGGTTTCACCTAAACTATTTATATGTATAAATAGTTATTTTATATGTATAAATAGTTATTATACATATAAATAATAGGCTGGGAATATCCCCAGGAATATAAATACAAAAAATATTCGCCTCTCAATCCTATATCAAGTGGTCGAGAAATATACGGAGTGTTCCATTTGAAGAACTCGAGAAAATTTAATTCAAAAACTTCCGAATTGAAAAATCATATTCGGTCATCCTGTATAATTTTTGGGAATGATAATGATTCAGCAATATCACTCATATGTCTGACGAATAGGATTATAATCATGACTTCCTGTATTCCATAATCTTGAGAACGGTGGTATGCATCTGCAGATAGCATTATATTGACAAAAAAAATTATAACTCCCAAGTGGTTGGGAGATAGTAAAGGATATTGGAGGTGTGGATGGAGACCACTAAAATGCTTGAAGAAATGGATTTAAGTACATAGCATTCAATTTGAAAAAAATGCAATCGACCCTGTAGATTTTACTTGATTCACCCTGTATATCCGACAATAATTTCTAGATATAGACACAGTTCTCTAGTTATATGTGGTTTTTGAATTATCGTCCTAACTATCTTAGAACTCAAGCAATCGGACTCTGACGCACTATTGCCCCACCCTGTATATCAACCTTTTGGCATCGTCCCAATGCCCTGAGACAGAATGACCAATTACGTTAGGTGGAGGACGCAGTATTGTCATAATGAACTATCAATGGGTAAGGCATTGGGAATAATACTATAATGGATCATCCTATAGGGCTAACATGTTGATGTAATGCTTATTGAGCATAGCTTTACTAAAATAAGCATAATGATCAAACGTACACAGTATTTATTGATCACTATGCAGTTATTATTTCAATGTATCTTATACATTGTTCTTGTGTAAATTCCAAATTATTGATCGACCAGTCTCTGAAATTCATTATTTTTGATAAATTTTTGGCATTTTACGGAAAATACGCCAAACTAATGAATATGTGGCCAAACATTAGACGTGATTGATATCAGGTTAATTATTTTTTTCTGTGTAATATGCTATTTAAATTTTTCGAAATGGTTGCTCCTCTCTAGTAGGGGATGAAATCAAGGGTAAACTATTTATACAAAAATGTACATTGTAGAAATCAAAAGTCGACGTGTCTCGGTTGATTTACAAACAAGAGTGCAGTAACAAGTTAGATAGGGGGGTACCACTCTTGATGCTCACAGTATACTTTCATTCATAGTTATAATTTAAGTGATACTTCAAATATCAACACATATACTTGAATTTGTTTTCAAGAGTATACAAGATTAGTTTTCAAGGTAAAATTGACATTTGTTTTTTGAGTCGGATATTTTTAAGCGTTGACTCAAAACTTGCAATACTGAGATATTGATGCAAGGTTTCAAAAAAAGGTTGCTCATCTTACAAATTTGGTTGGTGAAAGAACGTCTGAACATTTCAGTTTTGAATACCGGTGGAGACAACAAACCTTTGAATATCAAATCTACATCCGATCTGAATGTTATTTTTCTATAGAAGTATATAGAAATTTTCGTTAAAATAATTTTGTGAAATTAATAATGAATAATGAATGATGAACTCCTTTATATTCTATATTGAACCATCCGATTTCAGCCAATTTGTATGATGTTCTTTGAAATTTTTTGATTTTATATTATATCAATCGTTAGCAGGAATTCTGTATTTCTTGGATTTTCTTTATGAATACAGAATTCCAATTTCACTTCCATAAAACGATTTTAGCAAAATTAAATTTTGACAAAACTATTGTTTCACATAATGTTATTTTATCATTTCTAAATAAAATACCGGTTCCTATCAATTTTAGTGACATCCATACCCTTTGAACTAGTTTATTAATATGTTTTTCAAATCTTAGGTTTGAGTATAAGATGAACCCTGCATTTTTGGCTTCAGTAACTACAGTTAACGGATCATCATTGGTTTTACTATTGGAATTGGAAAATGTGCAGTGTTCAGAAGCTGAATCAGTGAAAGTCGCTGATTCCTGATTTATATACGAATGTGTCATCTATTTCCTTGAATTCAGTAATGAGTCAACTTTCAATTCCAATGGTGTTGTTTCATCTCAGAGTTATTGTAGATAATGGTCGGATGAGAATTCACATTTTACAGTGGAAACCTGTGTTTCATATTCATTCCAGTTTAATGTTTGGTGCGATATTCTCAACAAAAAAGTAATTGAGCTATTTTTCTATTATTTCAAGAAGAAGAAATATTTACGTTAGAAGAAGGGCGAATGATATATTTTCAACCATATGCTACTATTCACAGTACTTTGGCGATGAGGAATTGGCTAGACACAGCTTCTCTAGGAAAGTGGGTAATTAGATATCTGGAAATTTCAAGGCCAACACATTCACCTGACCTGACTCCAAGCGACTTTTTCTTGAAAATTCTGTGTATATTTCAAGATATTCCAAAGTATTCATCACTTGGAAGAAACTATCCGTCAGAGTGCAACAAAAATTTCTCCAAATATTTTGTTGGACGTTGCAAAAGAGATCTATCATAGTACAATTTTCTTTATAGGAAGAGAAGGAAGGCACACTGAGACAGTTTCATTGATTCGACAAGTTTCGGCCGAAAAAATTACACCAAATGCCTTGTAGAGTTCATCAAAGTTTTTTGAATTCCCTGTTTTGATGGAAGATACTGAGCTTCTCAACTTTCTTCAGTGTTATATGTACATTGATTTCTTTGATATCCTTCAATGTTTCTCTTTGGGATTCTTCATTTTTTTAATCTCGCAAATAGGGGATTTATTTGACCTTCTACACTAATACATGCTTCCTTGAATTATAATTTTCCTCTATCAGACTGTGAAAGGTAAAACACCCAGATAACGATATCAAGAAATGAAGTGCAGGGATTTGTCGAATTCCAATAGAGACTCGAAAAACGAATGCACAACCAATACGAAAGAGGAACAATAAACCAACGGATTTATCATTTCAAAGGAATTCTGTATTAGGAAAATGAGTTTTTCTGACAGAAAAATACTGAAGCGTGCTTTATGAAAACGATGCAATTTTATTTGTCGAAATTGCACTTTCGACCTATTCGCCTATTGATTTCAATTCAAACTTTCGGAATCAGTATTCAAGAGCTCACAAATGTTTTTACTTGCAATAGGGGTATTGTTTCGTATGGAATAGCTAATGAAAAGTGTACAAAGTTCGCAATAACGTTCGGAATTGGCTTTAACTGAAAGAGATAGTTACTGTACCTATATTATTGACAATTCTAAATTGTGAATGTTCTGTAAAGAGGGATACTTTTCGGATTTGGCAATATCCTGAACTAAAATATACTTCAACTCCATGCAACAGAATGTTTCTCCAATAATCAATTCAACTTTGTTCATATTATGAATCATCAATATTTTGTCGTAATCAGGTCACCAACTCATGTGGTTTGAAAATACTGTTACTGATATTTGGTGATTCCTCCACGTTGGCAATAGTAAGTATCGACTCTAATTTGAGGATGAAAACAAATCATGAAGAAGGGATGACACGACTGACAAAAGTTCATTAAAGTAATTATGAAAAATTGGCGCTGGATGCATATTTCAGTATTTGTCATAGGGATTCCCATTCAAGCTGAAGGGATTTTTCAATTCATTTGGGTTGAACTAGCCTTCGCTGATGATTTGCAAGGACCATGAAACCAGTACCACGGTGTTTCCCAAATTGATTCAAAAAATTATTTTAGATTTGATATTTCAAAAGCATTGCAGAGTAGTTTTTGTAGAAAGCTTTGATAAATATTGGACAAATATAACTCAAAGTATGTAGGGAGCCATAGTTGTTTTCTGTTGAATGCTTGCCGACGACAATATATACTCTTTTTTTGCGGAATATTGGATTGCGTGATTAATTTTTCATAATTAGTTTAATGATCTTCCGTCAAGTATAGTATCGTCCACTCTTCATGAATTCAACTTGGTCTATCCTAGTCCCGTGATGGGTAAAGACTCTAGATACAGAGCGTGTTGTTGAGCATCTGAGACCATATTGAATTTTCTGTTAACTTGTCAAGAGTATGCGATTCCAATCTATATCAACAGACATAACACAGCGCTATGAGCGTTATATACTACCACCTATGACAAACGTACGGTATAGACGAGACACTAGTATCATTAGGTCCGTTGTGGAGAATGAGAAGTTCTGAATCTACTACGAGAACTAATTGTCCACCCTCAGGCAAATATCGTTCGAGAAGAGAAGAAATAATGTATTAAATAAAATGGAAGAGTGCGAACTACCTGTTGTAATAAGGGTTTGCTGTACCACTCAACCATGAAGCTAGCTGGATATAAAGAAGCTATCGGCCAACTTAAGATAATTGAAGAGTATGGCTGATAATGGTATCTGAAGTAAATAATTGCTAAGGGTTTGTTTTTGTTGAATGATACTATATTGTCATAAATATACTCATTGAGGAATTCTGTACTTGTTTGGGTGGGTGGGTGCTTGTTTATATTGTATACAGTTCTTCCCTCTCCATTTCATGAGCTGGTATGAGAGTTCAGGGGAATAAAGTGATACGATGGGGAGTAATATATCCGCGAAGTTGCTGTCACATTATCCCTGCTTTCACTGAATAGAATATCACAAATTCAGAAAGCTACCTTGTTTTTTAATATTCCTCAGCGAGGCTTTCAGGTCCTGGAGAATGGATTGAACTGATATGGATATTGGATAAAAAGAAAATAACATTAGCGTTTATGTTCTTACGGCCATATACGTCCATATCGCAACGGTGAATAAATTTATATGGGAGAGAAATGACAAATATTTTTGTCCGAGTACATTAGTAATCGAAAACGAATAGTTCTGAGACAGAACAAAATTAGGAGGCCCACAGGAAAAAAAATTATGTAAGAGGAATTCAGCTACTGGTACTGTCATCTTATAATTATTTTCATTATATTTATATGTTTTAAGTCATTTTAATCAATCAATATAGATAAGGCTGTACCTATCTGTTTGCTTGGAAATAGTTCAATAGTATTGCTGATGAAGATAACTTGATTATCTAAATTCTTAGCTAGGAGTGTAAGTACTTACGCTGTAAAGGGCATATTTCTGTTCTCCAATCTACAGAAGTTTGAGACGAAGAATGTTTTCTTGATTTTCTAGACATTTGAAGAAATGGCTACTTGTTATGCAGAAGCGATTAAAATTAACAAAATGTCCAGCTGTATACGGTGATTTAGCATTTCAGAATGAATAATTTGTAATGGTTATATTATATTATAATTGTAGAGGATCCGAATTAGAAACGACCTTCACTCATATGTTTAATGGATGAAAAGTAGTAGATCATCTGTGCGGATTCTAGGACCGCATGCGCAGTACGGTCAAGCATGCCAAACGCTAGGGAGTCGGCCGTCGCTGCTTCGCGTTCATCGTGTGACGTAATCGAGAGAGATCACTTCGATTGATAACATTTTGCCAATAGAGCGCGGCGCACACATATTTTGAATTAATTGAAATGAATTTAAAAAGAAAAAAGATTTTTCAGCAGCAGAGGTTTGAACCATCGTCCTTTTTGCTTGGTAGCGAGTGACGCTAGCTTTGCCTCCACGGAGACTTCGTACAAATGTGGGGTATATATTTCTCCAGCTACCAGAGCACGCTGTTTGAATATTTAAAAAAATAATGATTGTGAGTCTGATAATAATAATGATGTTTGGAATAAATGTGAAAAATTGCGAGGTAACGAGGGTGTAATGTTTGAAGGTGCTATTCCAATGAGGAAAGTATACAAGGTGTTTCAAAATGTATAATTTAAGAGAAATGAACGTGACTGCTGCGTGTGTGTCTGTGTGTCAAATATCATGTGGGAAATGGGTCATTGGGGCAATGGAGGGTAGCAAAGTAATCAGCAAAAATATATATAGGACGTCCTATATATTATTTAAGAGAAAAAACATGGCGACTGCTTGTCAGCTTGTCTAATTTAGTATACCAGGTGTACCAACATATCATTTAGGAGGAGAAACATGGAGGCTAAAGAAAAAACACATCATTGAGCTATTGTAGGACATATTGAAGTATGTCATCAAAAAAAATATGAAGATAAGAAATCAATCACTGATGGGGTCCATCATTTTTAACGTGCGATACCCAGTATGTGTCAGTTTGATTCTGTTTCTTTTTCGGTGATAGGAGATAGGAGACAAACAGATTGACAGACAGTCAGAAAGTCAATTTGATCGATGCAGAACGAACTACTAAACTAACCTTATAAAACGCCTATTTCAGTCGCTTTCTTGGATGTTTTAGCGTTTCAAATTTTAGCTGTCTTTTCGAACGCGAAAAACGGTTATTGTGGTCGCATTTTTACGTGTTTGAACGTATTCAAATTTCATTTGTTTTTTCGAACGCGAAAACGTGTATTTTCAGCCATTTTAAAATGTCAAATCGCCATAAGAAATACATGTAATCATACAGTTTTTTTCGGTTTAATTTTAGCCTGTTTTTTTAGAACGCGAAAACGTTTATCGTGGCTGCATTTTTGCGTGTTTACGCGTTTCAATTCTCAGTTGTTTTTTGGAACGCGAAAAACGTCTATTTTGATCACATTTTCGTAGGGAATCGCCACCGCAGTACGTTTCGTTTCGTGTCAGTTTGACTCTGTTTCTTTTGTTGGTATTCATTATTAGGTGGGTGGGGGAGAGGGTTAGGTTACTTCATTTCTGAAAAGTATGTTATTGCCATTGAACAGTTGAAATAATCAGTGACAGAATGGCATCTGAAGAGTACAGACAGAAGATTGAAGATTTTTCTAGACGTGTCCAAGAGTTAAAGGAAGATATTCAATTTCATGAAGAAAATGAGAATGTGGTGAAGCAGTTGACTGATTTGGGTATTCAAGACAAAGTGTTCAATCGAGAATTACCGCAGAGATATCCGTTAAGAAGAATCCAGCCTCAAGCATTGTAGAATATGTCTCCTCAACTGAAAACAAATTTTATTCTTCTGACTGCAATATTGAATAATGTTTCATACGTCAATGTGCCGAAAAGAGTGAAATTCATGGCAATATGCGTAAAGTCAAATGATTTCGATCCTGGTTGTAATAGAATACAATGGAAAACACTGCGTTCAACTCGGGTCAATAAGGGGCAGTTAGCAGTATTTGTTAGTGATGTTCCAAAGAATACAGCATTCAAGTATAAGTTAAAGCTGATATTTGAAGATCTTCGTGAAATAAACACAAAAACCACCGAATTTATTCCAGCAGGGCAGGGAAAATGAAGTCGCAAATGGAATTTAACGTATATAGAATTCTAATCATAGTATCTATAATATTAGCATGTATTTTATTTAGAACTGAACATGAAATAATTTTGTAATTTCACAAAATTTGGTTTAAATGAAAATTTTCGAAAATTGAATTTTGATTCATTTCTTTCACCTATAAATATATGAGAGAATTACAATTTGTTATCAGTTAACGTTGAAACGCGCCGTTCGACGTTATCAATTATGGAAAAACCGCGCAAACAGGGAACTTGGTTATTATGCCGGAAGTAATAAACAGTTGGAATTGAAATGTGTTTATCGAACTAACGGCTATCGAAAAACCCAGGCCAGCAGTTTCGTTATCAAAACCGCAGAGTAACGACTATTATGTTATCTGCTTCGCGTTCATGGGAAACTGTTGTTCATTCTGGAATATTCTCGAATGTTCTTTTCTTATCACACCAGAGTTATAAAAGAAGTTGGATGGGCGGCGAACGTTAGTTGTCAACCAGAGAAAAGTCAGGCAACTTAGATATTTTCAGTTATTTTTCGTTTTGTGTATCTATCTCTAGATACAAAGTAAGTTTTTCATAAATTTTTTATTATGTGATGAAAGTGTTTTTCAGTTAAATTGAAGTAAATGTTGTCATGTTCGGTTTTTGAGTGTTTTTAGTTTGAGCTTTTCAGATGAATTCAATTAAATGTTTTTAGATGAAGTTATTTTCACGTTTTTACGTTAGGTTTTTTGCATTTTCGTTTAATTTGTAATTCAAAGCAACTTAATTGTTTTCGAATTACAAAACTCTTTTTCAAAATTTTTGCTTGTTTTCTTTATAGCAAAAGATTTTTATTCTGGTGGGTTTTTTCAGATGGATCTTGTAACATTATTATTTTTCCACTATCAGCTAATCAGAGTTTTAGTTATAAAATTGAATTCGATTTATATTCATTAGACTGATGCTTGAATTTGCCTACCTTAATAAAATATAATTGTCATTGAAACATTATTTCTTCCGTAGTTTGTTTACTTTGGATATATTACAGTGATTTTGTATCTTTAGCGCTGTCTGTTGTCAGAGAACAGCTGTTCAGTTCAGTGACTGTCGCTGAGGCATAGATCACTTTTCCAGGTAGATACGACTTCTCTGTGATGTATCGGTGGAAATGACCATCAAAGGCCGTCGGTGACATGCATTTAGAAAGACTCCATATCGTGATAATAGTTATCTGTCTCGACGAATTCCCGTATGTTTGAGTATTAGATAATGTTAGGTAATGAAATTTTGCACGGAACATTTTAGAATCCTTTGTTGACATTTAGACGCTTCGAGCAATGAAGTTACTTGGCAACTCCGCTAAGGTTCTTGATATCGGTCTTAATAAAGAAGAAGAAAAAGTCTCTTGTGGTCTGTGTCATATGAAGTGATGTATATTTTGAGTTGAATATTGATTATTGATTTCTGCAATCATCCAGTTAATGGGATTATTCTTTCAAATGAAATAATGTTTTCCGTATTTTGTCACGTTGGTGATTTGATGGGAAGTTGATTAATTTTTGGAAAGCATACCCAATAGGGGATTATAACATCACTTTCTAACCACATATTCTTCGGGTACGCAGAACCCCCTAACTTTATCCTTTGAGACTTTGGCAATTCGATTTATTTTGTAGGCATAATTTTTAGAAAAGCGTGTAAATCAAGCCTGACGTCGTTGACCCTTTGACTAGGACTATGATAGGAAAATAACATCTGTAGAGGAGCCTTCTAACAGGATCTTTCCCGCAGTTAGCACCAGGCTTTCCTAGACAAAGGTATGAGGTCTGGCCAAGTTGGTATCAGACAATCAATGATTTAATTTCAGGATCTTTTGTCTCGGTGTACTTATCATCATCCCAGAGCACTAGCCGTCTAGGGGGGAAACTCGTCTTAGTGTTAGCATCCTTATTGTTAGACTGGAGAACTCATCGTTCATTCAGGTGTCACTACCCTGAAGGCTGACCTGTACCTCGCACCTTCACTACTGGTATCCTTCCACCTGGTAGATTCCACCATAAATGCCTGGCTGAAACCAATCTGATGTGGCACGCAAGTTAACCAGTTCACTCGATATTATATACCTTTTATTGAAAATAATATTTCTGAATTTATGTAAACCCTAAAGGAGTATATTGTGTTGAGTAAGATAACTGTGGGTAACTACACTTAGATATTTTGAACAGTTCATGTTATATATATTTTGTTTGTTACAATTCACCTTGATAGTGTCTCTGATACTTCCTAATATGCCCTTGTCACCTTATATAATATATATGACTCCAATCATAAGCTAATTATCATTTGAGTGTGTGGCATTTGCCTGAATTATTACTATTCGTGTTATATGGGAATTGGAAAAATTATCTTTACAAAGGGCTCAGCATTCATATGACTGGCGTCCGCATTCTATTTCAATATCACATGATATTTTGTTTTGTTCAACCCACTCCCCTCTTCACTGTAGCTTAGCCGCGAGCCTATCCTGTCACTGTAACAGCTTTTGGACACTTGTCAAAAGCGTAAGTGGTGATCTTGCCTACTAGATTACTTTAATTGTATGACGGTGGCAATCTACAAAAATTAAACGAAAGTTCTCTTGTGGAGAGGAAGCCGATCAAGAAACTAGCAGATCTGCCTGTGGGAGCGCCGCAAGTAATAGCGAAAGCAAAAATAGTTCGGGGGGAATTTGGCAAGGTGGTGCTCTTGGATTTAGGGAGAAGTGTCACCTTTTTCCCGACAAGAGTGGCGGAGGGATATCGGGAATATATAGAAGAGTTGTCAAGCGGTAAATATTCCATCACATTTAAAGGACTGATGAACACAGGAAAAGCTAATCCGGCTGCTTCATTTGAGATCATAGAAAATTAAGGTTAATAGTTTTTTCATTTGTCTTCGTTTCTTTGTATGTGCTAAAAGTTCGTTTGTAAATAAAAAAAATGTCTTCTTCATTTTCAGATAGTTATATACCTTCCCTAATCAACATAGCACCATTTTTCTTCAAGCTTCCCTTTGGGCATCATCTCCGTTGGAACATCTAGTCATTTCAACAAGCTTCACTTCGTTCCTGCAGTTCCAGCGAGCCTCATCTTTGCAGCGTTCCTGCAGTTCCAGCAAGCATCCATCTGCTGCTGCTTTCACCTTTATATCACCATTCATATAAATTCACATTAGTTAAAAATAGTGTTTTCAAAAACTTTATCGCAAATTGATACATTGCTTGAGGCGATCAAACAAAATTACTCAAGTTCCATTGCACGAACGTCTTTAAATTTGATTAGTAAACATATTATGTATATTTTTGCGTGAAGCGCTGGTTATAATTGAAGGACCAGAGAGCTGTAATCTCAAATTAATAAAAAGCAATTCAAAAGTGCGACGAACAGTTGAGTCACTCACCTGCTATTGTTTCTTCTTCAGCCCGTGATAACGTCTTGATTTGTTGTCCTAATGCTAGTAACAATCTCTGTACTTCTTCGAACTCTCTTAATTTTACAATACACTACATATGGTTTTCCAATATCAAAACGCAAGTTCTCCTTGCTTTCGTTTTCGCTCGCTAGTTGCACTTTCGCGCAGGCGCATATCGGAGCTACTCAACTGTATACTCAGCGCGGTAAAAATATTTATTTGAACACGTACCTATATTTACTTTAAGAACCCCAAATATGATAGTTTCCCCACAAGAAGAATAGAAAAATAAAGAAAAATTATTCTATATAATAAAAAATAATAAACTAAACTATGAGTTTGGATGAGCCTTTAACATCCCGGCTACCCAAAAGGGAATTTTATTGGGAAAATTTCAATATCTGGCAAAGGACATAGCTTTACTAATGGCCTCTTTTGGATGCCTGTTGCAGTGCGTAATGTAGCAACATGAGCAACACCATCATCGCCAGGGTGGAGGTGCATTATTCTTGCAATATTCCATTTAGCTGGAGGTAAATTATCCGATTTTACTACGACAAATGTACCAATTTTAGCTTCTGTTGAAGAGAATGTAAGTATTCGCGGTGCCATCTAGACCAAAAGTCTTGATGTAATTTTTGTAGAAGCTGCTATCAGCTAAGTCGGTTAAGCTTAAGATGAGACAAATCAGGATCAGGCAACGCGGAAATTGGCTCAAGAGTCAGAAAGTGACCGGGGGTCAAAACTGAGGAATCATTAGCGTCGGCACTCATAGGACACAAAGGTCGCGAGTTCAGTAAACCCTCAATCTGCACAAGAACGGTATAAAATTCTTCAAAGTTTAAAATTTGTTCACCTACAACTCTTTTTAAATGAGTTTTCAACGACTTCACTCCGCGTTCGGCTAAACCTGAAAAGTGGGGGGAAGAGGGTGGTTGGAAGTTCCATTCTATTGCAAGAGATTCTGCTGCCTGTTTAATCATGTCTTGAATTTGTTTATTTGCTTCCACGAATGCTGTCTCGTTATCCGAATAACATTTTTTAACGGGTCCTCTGCGTGCAATCAAGCGACGAAACGCACATAAAAATTATTTACTTGATAAATCTGACGAAAGCTCTAAGTGTACTGCCTTAGTGGCAAAACATACAAATAAACACACATAGGATTTAAACGTTTTCGACGAAAGAATTTTTTGCGCTTTTGTCGTGAATGGTCCGGCATGATCTATTCCTACAACAGAAAAACTACGAAGTTGTGATATGCGTAATTTGGGTAAGTTACCCATAGGGGGGTTGGTACGGTTTGGGTGCTAAACGCCAACATTTCAAACACTGTGAAACACCACTGCGTATCGCGCGTTTTGGCGATAAAATCCAAAAGTGTTGGGCTAACAAAAAATGTAATGCTTGAACACCCGGATGTAGGTAAGTATTATGAAAGTGGGTTATAATAAGAAATGTTAACCGACATTTTCTAGGAAGCAATACGGGGTGTTTTTGACCATATGTTAATTCTGAATGTTTAATACGACCTCCAACGCGAATAATATTTTGTCAATCCAAAAACGTGCCTAATTTTTGAAAGATTATGGTAGTAATTTGTTACTATTAATTTTTTCTATTTCGTCGAAAAAATGTAAGTGTTGCGTACATTTCACAAGAAAAAGTGTAGATTCTTGTAAATCAGAGCTTTCAAAAGTTCCTAACTTGCGACTTTCACTGTTAGATGTTTTACAATTGTGTATAAAGCGTAGAAAATAAGCGAATATTCGTTGAATTTTAGCGTATGACGAATATTTATTTAATATATTTTCGAACGGATTATCCGCAAAAAATACAGCAAAGGTAAGTTTTCTTTCTTCAGAGGTAACTTCTGGGGAAGAGTATGTGATGTTAAAGTTAGAAACAGGCCATAAATTAGAAGGAAGCGCAAGCCACGTAGGGCCTGTCCACCAAAGGTCATTTTTTAATAGTTCTGAGGGTAACTGCCCTCTTGAAGCGCAATCACTGGGATTGTATTGCGTTTCAATATGATGCCATACCTCGGGGGTAGTTTTTCTTGGATTCTAGCTACGCGGTTAGAAACGAATGTCTTCCATCTATGAGGAGAACTTTTAATCCATGAGAGCGCAATTGTGGAATCCGACCACGCAAATATTTTCGAAAAATTAATTTTTTTATGAAATACGTTCAAAACGTATAAACGATTAAATCAGTGAGCAGAACAGCAGCACTCAATTCCAGCTTGGGTATTGATAAAGTTTTCAACGGACTAACGCGGGATTTGGAAATGACAAAAAATATTTTATTGTTGCCAATGCGGAAATAAATTACCGAAGCGTATGCCTTTAAAGAGGCATCGCAATTGGCAATCAAAAATATCCTCAATTTGAATAAGACGCGGTATCCGAATATTTGTGATAAACGAAAGTTCATCTTTTAACTGGGTCCACCGTTTCAGGATATCAAGTCCTAAAGTGTATGAAATTTGCATGAAAGATTTAGTGACAGGACTGAGAAATCCAAGTGGATCGTATATCCGTGAAATTTGCGAGAGTATATTTCTTTTCGAGCACTTGAGATTCATGGGCAGAACACTGAAACAAAATGTATAATTTTGCGGGTACCATTGGAGACCTAATATTTTGAGAATATTGGGTTCTGAATCAAAATTTACCAAATTAGTTTGAAGTTGACATGATGGAATATCCGAAATTATTTCCTGACAATTACTAGACCATTTCCCCAGCTCAAAACCCCCACGCTTCAATAGATGGATTAATTGATCGCGCGCCAGTTTGGCTTCCTCAACAGAGTTGAATGTTGAGCAACAGTCATCGATATAAATATCTCGCTCTAAATTTTGAGCACCTAAAGGAAAATTATCGCGTTCATCTCGTGCTAGTTGCATAATAGTTCGGTTCGCTAAGAACGGAGAACAAGATAGTCCGAAAACCACACGTTCAAACATGTATTCGGAAAGCGATTTTGTATTTGAGCTTCTCCATAAAATACATTGAAATAAGTGATGTTTTTCGGCGACTTTCATCTGTGTAAACATGGCTTCAATATCACAGGTAAAAACTACTTTACCAAGTCGAAAGTTTAGTAGAATTGTACTAATATCCTTCTGAAGCTTTTGACCGGTCAGTAGCGTATCATTTAAAGAATAACCAGTTTTATTTTTACAGCTACCATCAAGTACAATGCACTAGTGCGGGAAAAACTCACTTTAATTGACATTAGCGTGCGGGAAAATTTTTCCCGCACTAGTGCGGGAATATGATACCTCTCAAACTAAATTGCGTGCGGGAATAGGGCGGAACACGCACGCTTGTAGGAAATAGTTATTATCCTTACAAGTACGGAAAGAGTACTATTCCCGCATGAGACTGCCGTTACCCGAACGACGCAAAGCGGAGTTCGGGTAAGCAGTCGAGTGCGCGGTAGTACCTTTCCGTATGAGTAAGGATCAAGATTTTTTCTACAAGTGCATTGAAACATCTTATGTGATGCTCTTGAACAAACTTTCACGTGCGGGAAAAATTATTACCGCACTAGTGCGGGAAAAACTCACTTGAAGTGACATTAGCGTGCGGGAAAATTTTTCCCGCACTAGTGCGGGAATATGACACCTCTCAAACTAAATTGCGTGCGGGAATAGGGCGGAACACGCACGCTTGTAGAAAAAATCCATTTTGCGATTTTAAATTTGCTGGGACAATTTTTAAATAACCAGACTCTATAATCTCGTATTATTTCAGAATATTCGCGGTACAAGTCTTCGTTTGCGCATAAACGATTTTCTAGGGACAAAAAACGACGAGTTGCAAGAGCGCGTGAGCTTTCGATATCAAAGAAAGGTTCGGAATTATTTTTGAACGGAAATTATCGCGACAGGTTCATTCTGATTACCTGAAACTCGCCCATTTTGTAATATTTGCGGAAAAACTTCTGCGCCCAAAAGTAGATCCACCGTATTACTTTCAAAATTAGTTGGATCGGCGAGATTTAGATTTGCGAGATGATGCCATTGGGAATTTTGTGTTGTTTGTGGCGGCATTTCTGGACACAATTTAGGCAAAATGAATGCCTCAATATCTAGGGAGTGTTCGAGAGTTCCTGTTCCTACGGGTTTTATGGTACATGCGACTCCACCGTGCGTGGTAAACTCTTTCATTTGATTTAATCCTTGAATACTCAAAGACATTTCAAAGCGGGATAAGCGCAGTCGTTTGAGACAATTTTGCGAAATGTAATTTGTTTCTGAACCACAATCTGGCTCGGACCTTTTGGTAGTTACCGTATGCATCCAAGACTTCAACGATAGCAGTTGACAGGAGTACTGAAGTCTGAGAAGTAACCATGCCACAATATAGATTGGTCGGTTGTGATGGCGTCGACTGTCTATTTGGATTTCGTGAGGTATTATTTATTTGCAACTGCGAATTGTGGGAGCTTTGGCGAGGAGCGGTATGAGCACTTGGTCTTGCGATCGGGCTATCGTTACCAC
The DNA here is from genome assembly GCA_958502065.1 of Chrysolina americana. Classification (NCBI taxonomy): domain Eukaryota; kingdom Metazoa; phylum Arthropoda; class Insecta; order Coleoptera; family Chrysomelidae; genus Chrysolina; species Chrysolina americana. The sequence goes on from OY293413.1 coordinate 74,193,862, forward strand.
TACCAGTGGCGTGCGAATAATATTGCGAGTTCGAAGAATTAGAATTGAATTGCGAATTTGAATTTTGCTGAGCGGTAGCGGGTCTAAAACTTTGATTCACAATTTGATGTGAATTGGAGTTAGTATTGCGAAACATGTGTAAAAGACTATGGTGTCTACCAAAACACGTTCTACAAGTCGATTGGGATTGGCAATTTCTGTTAGTGTGTCTGTCTGTCACTGAGGCAATTCACACACCATTTATTAGTTCGTACATGGTTCAAACGTTCTTGCGGTGGCTTGTTATAGAATTGAGAACATCTATAAATAAGATGATCAGACGATTTACAAAAGGTACACAAATCTGATTGTTTTGCGTTACCAAAAAATGTTGTTTTGTTTGTATTTAGACTGATAAGAGCTCAAGTTTTTGGGTTTGACGTCGGTCTTGGAATAAGGAGAGCTGTAAGTCTTTTGGTTTTGAATTTTAAATGAAGATGAAAACTCGACAGCTTCAAGCGCATTACACTGATTTAAAACAAAGTTCTTTAAATCTTCATACTTGGGAACAGATTTATCATCTGGCGTGGAATTTTGAATCTCGAAATTGGTTAATAACTCTTCGTCTAGATGTTTTGACAACATGTAGAATAAAAGACAATCCCAATCTTGCGTTTGAAATTTCATGTTTTTCAATGCGGCAATGTTTCCTGTAAATATATCTGAAAGTGCGCGTAAGGCCTTTTGATTTTTAGCGTTAGTAATTACAGGAGCGTTATCTAAGGCTTATAGGTGAGAAAATGCTATTAAGCGCGGTTTGTCATATCGACTAATAAGTGACTTTAATGCGGTTCTATAGTTTTGTGAAGAAAAAGGAGTACACTGAACTACTGTCAAGGCCTGGCCTTCCAAGAAAGAACAAAGATAATTATATTTTTCAACATCAGTATAATTGTCGTTTTGATCCACTATTATGGAAAATATTTCGAAAAATGGTTTGAAAGCTTTAATGTCTCCAGAAAATTTAGGTATACTCATTGGAGACAATTTGGCATTTGGCTTATTTTGCAATGGCGGTGGGGATTGCGAAATAGTCGGGAGAACTGGCTTTTGTTCTTTAAGATACATTCTAGAGTACATGGCATGCACGAATGAAGCTACAAACTCAAAATCTTTTCTAATGTCATCATCACATGCAACATCGTCATCAGAAGACACACAATATAAAGTTATGAAGTTTTGGTGATGACTTTTGAATGATTCTTGAATTTTCGGAAATTGTTCAAACATCATTTTGAATTGGAGTTTTGCAGTTTCACTTCCGTGCTCGTGTTCAGCGAAACCTTTTAAATCATTCATTTGGTTAACGCACATTTGTCGTAGTGTTTTGTACTGTTTCAGTTTCTTTACGTTTGCGGTCATATTGCAAGAATAATGAAATATTTATCAAAACAATACACCACACCTGGCAAACAAAATGGGTACGCCTATGGAATTTTTCACACTATCAACTGATTCAGTTTACCAGAGAGCTTTGAATTACTCAATACAAAGCCCACACTCTCAATAAAAAACTGTTTGAAAATTACTTTGGGTATGGAGTGACCTTGAAAGTATAAATATATAAATATAAATAATTATATTATATACATATTTTTTATTTCGAGAGTTCTACAAAGCTGTCCTGATGATTGGGAAACCATGAAACGATCGTAGGCAGATGGTGGAACTCTCGGAATCAAATCGAAAACACTCTATTCCTCTCTCTATATATATATTTCAATATTGACATTATTTACAAAAAGGATATGAAACTTTAATGGCTTCTAAATGTTACATGCGAGCGCTTTCGCCACACACGCCATACAAAACAAACACAACTTTCCCCCGCCAGAAAACATCAGACTCATAAAACAAGTCAATAAAGGAAACCGCATGAATATCTGGGAAAACTTAAACATCCATAAATTCAAAAACCATAATTCACTTATCGATGAACAAATACAAATCAAAACACAAGACCTAACATTCAACATACTCCACGAAAAAATACACACCCCCAGAAACAATGTACCTAGAGAAACACCGACCATAATATTACCTGATATAACCCAGGTACAGGCAAATTCGATAAGACGTCCGGGTGAAATACCTGACCAGACCCTAACTAATGAACAAACAATAACAAATTTACCGAGGCGATCTAATCGTATAAGAGAACAGATAGGAAGATGGAACGTTCAGTAGAGCCATGAAGATGATATATATGATATATATATATATATATATATATATATATATATATATATATATATATATATATATATATATAACAAGAAGGAACATTTTATTGGACTAAGCCCTCTAGTAAAAATGCAACCGTAGACACGTGTTTCGATCTTAGGGATCTCATCAGTACGGTGAAAGCAAGTGTAAGGATGTGCAACACTTGCTTTCACCGTACTGATGAGATCCCTAAGATCGAAACACGTGTCTACGGTTGCATTTTTACTAGAGGGCTTAGTCCAATAAAATGTTCCTTCTTGTTATTCACAATTTCCCTCGAGAGCATATCCCTGTTTCATATATATATATATATATATATATATATATATATATATATATATATATATATATAGAAAAGGGTAGTCTTGTTTGCTGACTAGAATAAAATTACTCGCCGCGGTTGTTTGCCTCTTCAAGGACAACACGTGCTTTTATAGAATTTTTAACAATTTTAAAATCCATGTCATAATGTATCATCAGTAATGAGTGTGCATCCACGTTACTCTTGGTTGTTATCAATGATGTTTTACTCCCAGTGCTGTCCATATTTCATGATTATTTTTAACATATACGCCATGTAACCTCGAAACAGTGTAAGTTATTCCACGTTTTTCGTTGGCTTAATTCTCATAGTTGTCTTTACATATTTGTAGTTTCCCTGAAGATGATAATAAAAAGTTATTGAAAGCTTGGAACAAGTGTATAAGAGTACCCTTATTGGCCTGCTGCATATCCCAAATATTAAAAATATATATATATATATATATATATATATATATATATATATATATATATATATATATCAAGCTAGAGAACTTGTTGGGTAAGCAGCATGCAGGAAAGTATACTCTTATAACACTTTATTCCAATATTTCGACAAGTTTTACAAGTTTTACTGGAAGTGTTCCACTTTTCCAGTTCTGAGTAGGTTCAATCTGTCTAAATCTACATTCTAGTACAGTTCCATGCAGGAACGTACCCAAACTAACTTCACATGTCAACTTAATTTTAAATAATATAATTGTTTCTCTTCTTCACTCCGGCCGTTACGGACACCGGTATGGTATCCATTTTACATAAATTCAAATATAATTAGTTTTTATCAGTAACAAAATAATGTTTTAATGTGTGACGATTATCTTTATGTATATCTCACAAACTGTTTCTGAATATGTTCAATAACTGTACACGTCTTTTTACTTCATCCATTGCAATCAATCTCAACAACACATAAGTGGTTTAGAATCCATGTTGTTCAATTGTTTTCACTATATTTTGATCATGATTTGTAGCTTTCCCTGATGATGACAATTAAACTTGTCGAAATATTGGAATAAAGTGTTATAAGAGTATACTTTCCTGCATGCTGCTTACCCAACAAGTTCCCTAGCTTGATCGTAACTAGTCAGCAACGACTACCTCTCTCCTAATATATATATATATATATACAGATATAATTCAATATCTGTCGAGGTATCAGCCAGAGAAGTAGTTATTTTCTGTTGGACATATGCCATACATACTATACAAAGTTATAGTCACCTCTTAAAGGATTGTTATCGACTGTTTTACAGTCACTGGAACATATATATATATATATATATAACTTAAGTTATCATGTTATTTTTATGTAGTCCTTCAACAACTCATATTCCTTTTTAATTGTAGCTCTTCCTGAAGAAGTCAATAAAGGTTGACTAAATATTGAAGATTTAAATCGAATGAGTTTCATTGTTCAACAGACCGCTACCCGAGAATTCCCACTTAATTAATAGAGTTCGGTCGAGAATACTTTGTTATTATATATATATATATATATATGTATCTATATATATATATATATATATATATATATATATATATATATATATATATATATATATATATATATATATATATGTGTTCAGATAGGTTTCCGCGGTCAGATATTTGAAAACTAAAAGTTCGGGTTGAACCGCGTCTAGAATTTGTTGAAATTCGACGTTTCGGCTCCGATTTTGGAGCCATTTTCAAGAACTGAAAAAGAAAGAAAATTAATAAAAGGTTGAAACGTAATTCTAGACCTCAGCGTAGAAAATTTTTCAATACTCCTAATGCAATCATTGATTTGGGTACGGATTTAATTGATTGGTATAATGAGCATGTTGTGGATGTTATTTTGAACAAATTAGAAGAATTTCAAGGAAAAGACTCAGGGTGGGCGTTCAGTAAAATTCTTTTGCTTGAAATAGCAATCAAAGAATTCGAAATAGGCAATGGTTCAAAATTCAAATGGTTACCTAATGAAATTCAAACAAACATGCATGTGTCAATTTTGATAATCAGGATTATGCGTGTTTTTTTAGAGCAATCGTGTGTGCTTTGTACCCCCCTAAAGGGAACGTTTCACGTGCATCTTCATATCCAAATTATGCCACAGTTTTGAATACAGGGGGTTTGGAAATTTCTATGAAAATTACTCAGATTAAAAAATTTGAAAAACAAAATAATATTTCAGTGAATGTGTATAGTTTAGAAATGAATACTGCCAAAGAAAAAGCATTTTACGATGTAGTACATGCACGATTGACCAAAAATAAATTTAATAAACACGTCAATTTGATATTAGTTCAAGATAAATATTTCCCTAATAACTTCCGATACAGATGATTCTGAAATTAATTACCAATATTGCTGGAATAAGAATATGTCTAGATTGCTGTCAAGTCAGTTGAGCAAGCATGATAGTGAAATTTTTTTGTGATAGATGTTTGAATTATTTCCATAGCGAAGAAAATGAACATATTGTCTTGTATGAGAATATTAACGAGTGTAAAATTTCATTATGTAGAATTTCGAAATTATGTATATAAACAAAAATGTCCATTTGATTTATATGCTGATTTTGAATCGGCTCTCGAGAATTGCAACGTGAAAATTTCGGATAAATCAACAAAATATCAAAAGCATAAAGCGTTCAGTGCAGGTTACTAGTTTAAATGATACTTGCATCTTTTACCACCTTTCGGATAGCCTAGGGAGTTTTTGTGAATGTTCGACAAATCTACAATTGATTTGTATGCCTGCATATCTCCATTATTATAGTTTTCAGGTGTGTTTGAAAATATGAGTTCATATATACCGGGTGTTCCTTTTCACAGATATCCACCCATTTTAATGTATCCGCTGCGTTTTTCGAAATCTATTTCTTTATTACAAAGGAACCATTTTAAAGATACATCATCATATACAGGGCCGTATACTTTATCGATTTGTTTGTCATTGCTTCAATGTTTTATAATGTACGGTTGAGCCATTATAGGATATTGATCGAAATATTCCCGTATAACTTGTTCATTCATATCTGACGCAAAGCTCTTACTTGTTCCTCTTGTATGCCTACTCTAAAGGTATCATTATCATTATCATTATCATCTGTACCTGTAACATGTTCGAAGGTTTGGAACGTAGTCGTTTCGAGGGATTCGAATGAAGACGTTTCAAGCTCTTTCACTTTCTCTTGTTTGAGTTCAGATTTCACCTCACTTTTCATGAGGGTAGTAGGAGATGGCGGCGGCGGCATTGCTGCTATTTTTCTCAATGGGGTAGATAGAGGTTTGAAGAATTTTTGCAACGACTCATCTTTTTCGGATCGGCCCAATTTCAAAGCCAAATATTTTTTTCAAATAGCTTTTGTAATTTCATTGATTTTAGTCTTTCGAATAACATCAACTTCTTTGCTCAACGGTTTCATGATGATAACTGTGGGATACATCAATCCCTCTGTATACTTATATATTTATCGAATCCTTGACGATAACGTCCAGCATTTATATCAAAATCTTTCATAATCACAACATAATCATATCGATGCTACCGCCAGCATTCTGCAAACATTGTCTTGAATTCATCGAACGACATGTCTGGGGAAACGTGTTCATCAAATACATGTTTCAAATTCATTTCATCCTGCTTGAAAAGCACAATCATATTACAATTGTCTGGTATGAATTGTTTGGGAATTTTTTAATATGTCTGACAAAGGTATGCAGCATCAATGCTTCGGTGTCTGCAAAAAGAGTAATGTTTTCGAATTTTCTGTTGACCATCGCATACAACATCATCGAAAGAGAATATGGAATTTTATTTGGCTTCGTAAGGGCTTATGATTTCCTCATTTTCCCTAAACAGATAATAGCCCAACCCCTTAACTTTTCCCAGAATTTCTTGAACCACTTGATATTTGGGTTGGTACAAAGATTTTGAATATACGTAGATGTTTTAGAATTTTGCTCCATTCAGGTGGAATAACAGTGTTAAGATGGCATTTGTCTATCCACAACCACTTGGCCTACAAATAATTGTACGAAACGAATTCGGTAATAATTTACCATGCTTTCCAACCATACTGCTATTGAGGCATCCATTCAAAAAATCTAAATTTTCAATAGGCAGTGTCTTGTCTTGTTGAACGACTTCCATGATGTGATGAAAAAACATGAGAGCACCTCGGTTATAAATAAACGCATTGAAGGTATCTTTCATCATTATCAATGTTGACTTACTCTGGTGCAGGTGTTGTCAATTCAATCATCAATAAGCTCCTGTTCGAATTGCATCTACCAGGTTATTCGTTTTGCGGACCTGGACCAAATTGAGACAGACATTACAACGCGGAGAAACTGGCCTGAATCCTTCGGACGAAAGCTGCAAAGACCACGATATTGCCTACTCTCAATCCGACTCGCTAGAAGACCGTCATAAAGCAGATCAAGTGTTCGAAAATAGAGCTTGGAAACAAATTGTTACTTCCACCATGAAAGCGAAACGTAAGCTAGGTATGGATGTGTCCTTTCGACGTAACTTACTTCACTAATAATATTAAGAAATCTAGTGCTTCGGCTTTGCGAGCTGCTAAAATGGCATTGAGTCAAGCTGGAGGACGTAAGAAAATACGAGTGCCTAAAATAATTCCATTCGATGCAAAATCTGGAGGTACCCCTCATACCTATATTTGCTGCACTTTCGGCTTTGGGTGTGTTGGCAGGTGGAGGGAGCTCCATAGCAAAAACCGTTATAGACGCAAAAAATTATAAAAAGAAACTTGAAGAAGATCAACGTCACAATAAATCCATGGAACATTTGGGTTCGGGTTTGTCTCCAATTCCTTACCGCTTTGTTCATAACTAGCAGTTTGAAACATGAAAGCGCCAGCATTGTTTACGAATGTTACACGACCATCTCCTTTGGTTTTCACAACTTTTCCACTGATGAATAGCAGGCTATCATACAAAGCATCGTAAGCGTCAGATTGATTGATGTTGATTTCAATGACATCATTGTTGCGAAAGGACTTGACGTATGGGTAGTAAGTCCACCATTCCACCTTTTGTATGGATTCATAGTTGTGTGGTTTTCGAAAAATGTTGATCACTTGATTGGACAACATGATAACCAAGAGATTCCAAAAACAGTTTATTATCCGGTGACAGTAGTTGACGCACGTTGAAGGTCTTGGTGAAGACTGAGGTGGGGTATGGTGGTAAGTTATTCTTATGAATAGTTGCACCATACTTTCGCTTCAATTCCAAACGAACGATTATTTCTTCGTTTCGAAAATCAACGAGTTGAGAATGCTGGTCCAGCACTCGCAGCGTAATATTGTTTATTTCGTCTCTATGGGCAATGGGTAGATAAATGAGATGGTTGGGCGTTTCGTCAATTGCGTAATCAGGATCAACACCAACAGCAAATTCGTATATCGTAAGAGCGAGTAGAGATATCGATAGAATTTTGTTCCTTCTTCAATGTTGGGTATACTGTTGTAAGAATGAAAGCTGATCAAAGCCAAGCTGTATTCTGAATCAGAATCCAATTAAATGGGCGGATCGAAATCGATGGAAAGCGTTGAAGAACGACTCGTTAACGTCAATATCATAAACATGACTGATATAGTGTCGGAAGCGACCCACCTTGAATAATGAACAACAACCTAGATGAAAAATCATTTATTATTACAATAATAACATTGAAATTGTGTGCTAACTGGTCCATGATACTCTGCTTCTTTTAGTGATGTTGTTGACAGTCCAAACTCATTTTGATAATGAATGAAACATGGTAGACGAATCTGCAAAGCGAATCAATTTTTGTTGTCCTTTGGCAACCTATGCCATACATCCAACAACTCCCAAGGTCCTGCGTTCCCAATCAAATATTCGATTGACAAAGCTCGCAGTGGAGTATCAGTGAAATCTCGCAATGATTTATATTTATGCATTTCAGCCAACGACTTATGCATCTCGGCGGTGGACATTATGAAGTAGAAACTTTAGGCAGATATGTCCGCAGATTCTCTGATTGCAATTTAGATATTAACTATTATTATATGTAATTATTACACCTCTCCCAAAATATCTTGCCAATTCCATTGGAGGTTTGAGATTGCCGAAACTATCGAAATATTGTGCGACATTGCCGGTTTTATTGTAAGCTACCCAATGAGTGCCCACATTCAAGTAGGAATCCAATTTCAATACAGCGCATTCTCGCAGCCAAGGACTACAAGTTGGCAACGTATCACGCATAAAGACTCCACGAAAATGTGGTATTTTTATCTAGTAAAGACCTCGTCCTTTGCGTTGATGTTGTTTTCTCAGGAACAGTCCAAATCCTCGAGGGGTTTTCGTGAAGTTGGAATTGTTAGTACTGTCAGAGGCTCACCTACACCTACACCGACGAAGATATCAAGCACTTGGCCAGAGCCAGCTGGACTTTTCTCAACAACGCCGGGGTTATTAGCACCACTGATCTATCATTCAACATGCTCATTCCCATCAAGCATTTTTTGAATATTTTCAACGATTATCAATGTGTTTCCTGTGGCAAACATATCATCCGATTAGTACGAGCTGCAGATGATAGCAACTGCTTCAAAATAGAGGAGACCGCTGGCTGGTACGAGAGCAGTCAAGTTGGAAATTGAAAATATTGAACTCAAAGTTAAGCGAATCTTTCCGCATGATCAAATTGAATTGTAACTCTTGAAGTCCATCCATGCTGATACTCCTATTCTCATGCCGTTCAGAAAATGGGAACTTCATATGTTGCCTGCTCTCACACAAGGTGCAAAAAGTGAAATATGGGCCGTCAAGACCGTGATTACACCAAATTCAACAATGATCCAACAATATTCGCTCATTTGATTATCATCAATATAACGCTCACTCTGAACGGTGAGAATTATACCAAAGAGAATATGCATCTGAATTTTGCAAAGGGGAATTTTTCGCAATCCTATTTCAACTATGCACAATTCGGTCTCAGCTACAAAATTACTAATCAACATAATCCTCTGCTGAGCTCCACCGAATTTGTTGGCAAGACTCTCTTTGTCATCGATTGTTCCAGAAGGGATGAGAGCATAAAAAGTTCCACTGTTGATGTGAAACTCGAAATCAAGGCATCTGAAGGATTTCCCCAAAATACTAGAGCCTATTGCATCATTGTGCACGGCACTGTTATTGAGCACCTCCCACTCAGCGAAATCATTAACAAATTAAATTGAACATATGCTTTTCACTTCAGTATCAATCACAGAGTCAACATGAGAATAGCTGTTGTAGATATTCAAGGCTTTACCATCGAGAAACAATTCCATCCTAAGGAGATTGGCATTAGGATTGGAATTCAATGTAGTAATTTTCTGCTGCTGCCAACTATACCATTTTCCTCTTTGAGTAGAGCAGATAAACGTACTGCCTGTTTCTTGGAGCGAAACAGATAAACCTTTTACATGTATACAGTTTGGATACATGAATATAAATATTGTAAATAATATGACAATTTAAATTTTAATAGTGTCAACTTATAAAACTAGACATAAGTAATACAATTAGATTTTAAACAACACTGGAATATAGACTTTAGTTCTCAAAAAATATCACATTTCATAATCAAGTAGAAATTTATATAAATAAATGACTAGTCTCTTAATATTGCTAGTATTTGAGTTTTCTTCATATTGAAGAAATCTATGTCATTATCGCTGTTTTGCATCAACTTATTTGCAGCTATCATGCAGTATTCAATTGGTGAACCTATATTAAATATTTTAAAAGTGGTTTCTCTACGTCGCAGTCTTATGTCAGGTACGTTAATATTAATTTTGTTTAGGAGATTAGGTATAGAAATTTCACCTTGTAAAACATTGGGGATAAAAATAATTTGTGCATTTTCTCTTCGTCTGCTCATACAGGACATGCTAAAGTCATTCCTTTGTTTTTCATATGAAACTTTAAATGGATACACACCGTATTTTTTAAAATGCATTGATCTCAGAAACTTTTTTTGTACTCGTTCGATTGTTTCAGAATGTATTACAGTTTGTGTGTTTATTCCTGTTAAATTAAAAATTGCTGGCGTCCAGCCAGTCAAATTCTTTAAGTTCAAAATTTAAAATACTTGCCTGCCACATAAAAAAATCTGAAACTGGCAATGTAGTCCAAAGAACCTACACCGTTCTCTGCTGAGCAGTCAGGCAATCAAAGTAACCCCGGTTACGTTACAACAAGTTCTATCCGGCTAAAATATTTTGAAGATTGTTGCACTTCCAGTTATACCTCTTGATCCATTAGAAAATGTGTCACTATATTTTACTATGTTGTTAATATGTATTGATGTTTTGTCTATTATTGTTTTTACAAACAGGGTGGCCCATTAGTGCAAGGAAGTACGTTATCTCGCCTATAATGAGGAGTATGAAAAAATGTTTCAGATAAAAGTTATACTTTGTTGCTTTTTATAAAAGTTTTGGAATATACAGTTTTCCTTGAAGTGGGGCAACACAAGGCATACTTTTTCATGAACAACCTTGTGAACTAAGATTTTACATACAAATAATTTTATTTTCGAAAATTTTGCGGCGTTGTCAAGTATTGCCGAAAGAAATAAAATCTTCGGAAAAACAGACCATCGTAAATAGTTTATGAATAGAATTTTAGCAAAATTATTTGAGACATGCACCAATCAGAGTGAGATAAAATGCCAGTATTGACTGAGAGGTACATTTCTCCAACAGGAGATTTTCAAAAACTTGATCTCAGAAACTTTTTTGTACTCGTTCGATTGTTTCAGAATGTATTACAGTTTGTGTGTTTATTCCTGTTAAATTAAAAATTGCTGGCGTCCAGCCAGTCAAATTCTTTAAGTTCAAAATTTAAAACACTTGCCTGCCACATAAAAAAATCTGAAACTGGCAATATAGTCCAAAGAACCTACACCGTTCTCTGCTGAGCAGTCAGGCAATCAAAGTAACCCCGGTTACGTTACAACAAGTTCTATCCGGCTAAAATATTTTGAAGATTGTTGCACTTCCAGTTATACCTCTTGATCCATTAGAAAATGTGTCACTATATTTTACTATGTTGTTAATATGTATTGATGTTTTGTCTATTATTGTTTTTACAAACAGGGTGGCCCATTAGTGCGAGGAAGTACGTTATCTCGCCTATCATGAGGAGTATGAAAAAATGTTTTAGATAAAAGTTATACTTTGTTGCTTTTTATAAAAGTTTTGGAATATACAGTTTTCCTTGAAGTGGGGCAACACAAGGCATACTTTTTCATGAACAACCTTGTGAACTAAGATTTTACATACAAATAATTTTATTTTCGAAAATTTTGCGGCGTTGTCAAGTATTGCCGAAAGAAATAAAAATTTCGGAAAAACAGACCATCGTAAATAGTTTATGAATAGAATTTTAGCAAAATTATTTGAGACATGCACCAATCAGAGTGAGATAAAATGCCAGTATTGACTGAGAGGTACATTTCTCCAACAGGAGATTTTCAAAAACTTGAATTTGTTAAATGAAACCCCATGTTATGTTATCATTTTTTACAAATTTGGATGACATGATACAGTCTCCAAAACTGACACTTTTTGGCAAAATTTTCTTGTTGAAGTTTTAGGGCCAGGTAGCTGTGTGGTTAGAAGCACCGTTCAACAATCATTCTGGCTGTCGGTCGTGTGGGTTCAAAGTCTAGCAACTGCAGTATATTTTTTCTTATGGCCTAAGAAAGTGCTGGGAATCGCATGTTCGAAGGTAAGATCTTGATAATCCTTGACCCGCACAAGTTTCGACTTAAGAAGGCCGCCGTTAGTAGAGAGACGACAGATGGTTAACGAAAAAAAAAAACATTTTATTAAAATATTTTAAACGATCGTAGAAAAAATATTTGAAATGTATAACAACTGCTCAAAGTGATCACCGGTTACAACTACAATGATGTATTCGGATTTCAAATTCATCACTAACTCGCCTCAACGTATTGACTGGAATATTTTGAAATACGTCCTTAATTCTATATTTCATATCCTCCTTTGCCGAGGGGGGAGTTGTATGAACGTTATCTCCGACGTAGCTCCACATAAAAAAACATTTTTGTCAAATCCGGTTAGCGAGGTGGCCACTTAATATAATTACCACATTATTCGTTTGATTCGAATGGGTAAATTATTTTACTCAATGGTGATTTGAAAGCAATGGGGATTATCTGTTGAATAATACTGAAAATTATGTCAATTTACAAAACCATTTTCAGAAAAAGGAAATATCGACGTATGTTCAACGGTAAAATAATTTACAGGGTGGTCCATTTAGAAAACGTACATTTTTTCATAGTACCCATGATAGAGGAGATACTGTACCTTCTCACACTAATGAGCTACCCTGTATGTTTCTACAACTCAACCACTTTTAACGTGGTGAATTTCTACAATACTGATTTACTAAATGTAATAAAGAGAATTGAGTAGACTTCTGTATTTTCTATGAAATCATCTACAGAACACGCTAAACGGGTCTGAACTGCTCAATTCAGAGATCGGCGTTCACATATCTCAATAAAACAGGATATAAAAGAAAATGGTAATAAAAAAGTGCAGTGGTGGTGTAGCAGTAAACAACAGAAGAAATCAGTGTGCGTCGTCCATAATTTATCGTTACTTAATGCCTTATAAAACATTTCATTGGATACACGAAGATGCTAGTATAGGGCGGCAGCTCTGGGAATCATATAATTTTTTTTATAGCGTCTATATAAAAAATTTACGATCTTTGCTGGGCAGTCGGAGAATAAAATATTTCGAATTTCCAAGGGTGTTGTTTTATTCAGTGCTAAGCTCTATTTCGATTTATATTATCTAGAGATCATCAAAATGTTTTATTTCCGTAAGTCAGTTTTTATCAATTACTCGCAAATACAAAAGTTTCGAATGTGTACCAACACAATATAATTTCTGAAATACTTTATACATTATGGAAAACGCCTAGGGAGATACATCAATCATACTCTTATATAATAAAGTGATTAAAACGCTGTTAGTTTATTTTTGAGATAGGGCGTTGAAACTTCTGCTAGCACTTTACTAAGTTCGATCACTGAATCGCAGAGAATTTTTCACAAGTTTCTCGGAATCGACAAGTCTGGTGCCTGCTTGGAGTGCATTCCGACCACTCAGGGTGGTGCTGTAGGATTTCTGTTTTTTTATATATAACTGATAAATAAATAAATAGAGATAATCATCTTTGTAGATAACTTCGATTTCAAAACAGCAACTAACTAACTCCCAAAATTACAACATCACAACTAAAGACGTGTATCATTTGATAAAGGAAAAGTACGAGTCAGCTTTAAGCACGTTGGGCATAATTAAATATTGAATCAATTAGAGATTGCATATCTCACAGAGATTGAATTAGAATGAAAAGGATTTAAACCACCAATGAAAATTAGATATCAATCAATCAAGATATACTTCATTGTCGGAAGAAGACAAAGCATGTGTATACAAAGTATAACTAATGAGATAAAATAAAAATATGCTGCAGGTAAATCTCTTAGACAGTCAATAAATAAATGTTAAATATAAAAAACACAAAAAAATAGTAATGATACATAATTCGGAAAATATTGAAAGTTCTGATATTGGTAATTACTACTATAGTCATTACTTTCATTTATTATGCCTGTACATTATTTGGAAAGAATAATGTTTTGAGATAACACCGTACCTGTTCTTAGAAGTGAAAACGTTTACTATTAATAGTAATTTGGAATATCCAAAACAAGATTATTTAAATTTATACCAAACTTTTAAGTCATTCTCAAGACAAAAAAGCAGAATATAATAATAAGCATGAAAAATCATTTTTAAATTACTCGTTTATGAAATGTACTAAGAAGAATAAATGCAGATTCATAACCCCGTAATGTTTTTTAACTCCATACAGGTTGGCATAGCATTCCAACAACTTCATATTATATTTCACCCCCATCAAATTTCATTTTCAATCCATGAACATTAAGAGTTCAATCTTGTGAAACCTTAAAGATTAATTAGAAAATTGGATATTGGGCTCTGCCTCAAAATTAAAAAAAAAATGAATCAACTTAAGTGAATACAAACTTATTAGGATTTTTCAAATCTCAAGGGGAATCATTCATTCTTACATAGCATATAACTATTTCATTACTGTACCTGTCAATATAGACAATGAATGATTCAATACTATACCCGGCATAATAAAATCGAATAATTAATCGACGGCAGCTTTGTTATGGAACCACATTGTGTTTAGTTTCGACAGTACCAGGTATAATAATTGATAATTAATTTTAAGAATAAAAATTAACCCAATTCAACCTTTCGGTTACCTGTTCCAATTAGATCATTAGTTGCTGATGGTATGGTATAAAACCTTGGTACATAGTTACACAAGTCAGCAGTTTATTCTGAAGAAATATTGAATCGTTTCAGTGTCTCAGGAAGAATTAGTAATTCAGTTTTGTGAAAGAAACAAAACAAGTGTTCTTCAAGCAGTGTCATTCAATTAGAGGTCTTGTGAAGGTGGATGATATATAGAATTCGATTACTTTCAAGACTGATTACGAAATTTTATAACATTTAACTATGGGTGCATCATCAGTACGTGTGAAGTGGTTCTCTCCTTCAACGACAGAAGGGGATCTGCGTCAATTTTTTGAAGGATACGGTGGAGTTACAAAAGTTCACTTCAAATCTAGGATTGAAGCAATAGTTGATTTTGATGACAGTAGAGAGGCTAAGCATGCTATCAACGAACTGAACGGTAAAACAATCCTTTGGAAGCGAGTCACCGTGGATAACCTAACAATGAACCGGACCGAATTTCGGTTAATTGTGAAGAATGTATCATCGAGCGTTAGTTGGCAAGATCTTAAGGACTATGTTCGCAAGGCTGGAAAGGTTACCTATGCTGATGCTCACAAGTTCTTCCCCAATGAGGGGATAGTGGAGTTTGATACCTACCGTGACATGCTCTCCGCCATCGAGATGCTTGATGATACAGAGTTGGGTGGTGAAAGGATCCGTCTAGTGGAACACGTGAGGGTTAGCAAACATCGTTCAAATCAATGCAGTCCTAGTAGACTTCATAACTCACCTACTAGATCCCATAGAGGAAGTGAATCACTGAGTCCATGCTTTACCAACGGCAATGGCAGGTCCACTCCTAATTCTCTGTGCGGCTTCGAATCATGTTCTCCTTCGAGTGAAATGTTTGGTCATGTACCTAGACTTCAAAACTCACCTAATGAATCCCATAGAAGTGTATCCCCCGATTCTCTAAGCGGCTTCAGATCATGTTCTTCTTCGAGTGTTGATCATGATCCTAGGTCTCATAACGACTCTGTGGCTAGTTCATGCTCTCAAGACGAATCCACGTCGTCATCTCGGGTACTTAGTACAAGCACAGTCAGCCAGAAGTCGAGTGTAGAGTGTAACCAAAGCAGCTCAATGTCTAGATCTCCGTTAGATCGTGAATGTACGGATAGCATGGACTTGCCTAAAACAGAATATGAATGTCCCAGCTGCTTCTCTCTCAAGAACCCACCTGTCAGTCCTTGCACTGAAGGCCATTGCTTCTGTATTGATTGTCCTTGTTATATAAGTAAATGTGAAGTGTGCCGGGGTGTCCTGCCTAAATGTCTCATCAAATCTTTGCAACGTGACCAATCCTTAGAAACGCATTTTTGTAGATACAGTGGTTGCGACTACATTGGCAGCGGTATGGAATTAGCGTCTCATCACATAATATGCAAAATAACAACTATGGAATGTCCTTTGAAATTTATTAAGTGTGGTTGGACAGGAAAACTTCCCAAAATGCCACAGCATTGCGCAGAAATGCATCCGAACAATTTTCATTTTGTGGACAAGAAAAGATGTCAGATATCAAATTTTGTAGAGATGTGGGACAGGCGGATCGACATGATTTTCAGTGTTCATGAAACATTTTTCAGGTGCACTTGGGATCTGAACAAGGAAACTGGTGATATGAGGTTTGCTGTGTATCATGTGGGCAATCCATTGACCTATAATCGGTTTTCCTACAAAGTGGTCATACATTCGGCAGATGAAAATTCCATAGCGATTACTCTAGGTGGTTGTATTGTTCAAATGTATAACTATCATGAAAAGTTCGTGGAAGAAAAATATGTTGGTATCAAGCATGGGTTCCTGAAAGAATTTTGCCAAACGGACGGAAGTTTGCATTATACTGTGTCAATTTTAGGAGAATGATTTGTTAGAATAACATATAAGACAATGCTATTTTGTATTTTTGAATTGAACATTTCGTTACAGCTAGCTTGCCTGAAATTATAATCCTCTCGATACTTACACTCTCAATTCATATTCTGCTTTTACTTGTAAAACAAAATGTGAGCGAATTACTGTATTATTGTGTCAACGGAGCTATCGGTCTGGGGCTATAAACATATTTTTTAAGTTTTGTGTGTATTTATATCCAATATCTTCCTTGGAAAGCTGGCCATCACCATCACCAAGGTATCCGTTGAAATTTTTGCAATTTCGAAATGCGATTTTTGCTATATCTGAAATGAAAGAGAAGTCTGTCAGAGAATATATGCAGCAATGTGATGCTATGATTATTTGATACTTCTGTTTATACTGTTGAGGGCTTCGCGATATCAAAAGACTAGTCTTGGTCTAGTATCAATGACGCCGGTGGGCTTCGATCCCACGAACTTCTTAGTGCAAGTTTGGAACCTACCATGTTTTATCAACAGTCTAAATAGTCACATTAATATGATGTGGGCCTACATCTTATCAAGGATGGAACCCATTAAGACCTCAGTAATCAAGTTATTACATCTTCTACAACCTTCAAACAAACGTTATCAAGGAAAATTATATCAAAAACAATATTTTGCTGTTTGTAGTGCATCGTTGGCATCTTGACTGTACTGTATCATCCTCTTACGTACTGCGGACCTTTCAGGCTTCACGATAGTAGGTTTTTGGAATTCAAACTTATGGGGAACAAGTCCTTTTTTACGTTTAATTTTACCTCTGATTAATCTATACTTCACGTTGTATTACATGTCACTTACAATCTGAACCTAAGAAAAAATATAAAAGAACAGGATAAACTTAATACCTAAAGAGTAAACTTACTCTTTTAAAACACTCTAGACGCTAAATTCGTGTGTCCTTTCGACGTAATATACTTCAAGAAATTATTACCAAAAATTGAAAACTGCATCCAACAAACAATAAAAAATCTAGTGCTTCAGCTTTGTGAGCTGCTATAATGGCATTGAGCAAGCTAGAGGACGTGAAAAAATAACCCAGGATCATTCCATCCGATGCAAAATCTGGAGAAATACTACCACCCATATCAATATTTGCAGTACTTTCAGCTTTGGGTTCGTTGGCAGGTGGAGCGAGTGCTTTGACAGGTAAAAATGTATACATTACAAAACAGTACAGTATCAGTTTAAAAACATAGAATGTGTTATACTATATAGTAATACAGTTTACTAAATGTCAAACTTAAATTCAGATATGTCGTAGTAGGCATTGGCTATGAGATGATTTTTCAAGGTCAGTCTGAATGTTTTCATATTCATATTTTTGAGTTGAGTGGGCAATGAATTGTAAAGATTAATACCCAAATTATATCTTCTTGTTGATTCAAGTCTTTGTTTGGGTATCTGTATATCGTTCCAATGGCGAGTATTATAAGAATGATTTTCTCCATTGGTTGGATGTTTGGAATCATCTTCTTTTATGTTAAGGAGATGGCAGAATATGTTTGCAGATGGTAATGTCATTATATTAAGTTTCATAAACCATGGCTTACATGAGTCATTCCTTTGAAGACCTACGATTTCTCGAATTGCTCTTTTCTGCAGGGTAAACACGTTTTGCATGTGAGTGGACATTTCCCAGATTATCAGCCCATATGTCATTGTACTATGGAATATTGCATGATAGGCAGCATTTTGACCAAGGTCATTTTTCAATTTTCTAAGGGCATATACTTTCCTTGACAAGTTGATTGTCAGATTATCAATATGAGTTTGCCAGGTTAATTTTGTATCAAACCATATTCCCAGTGATTTTACAGCTTCTGTTTCGTTTGGTTTCATTTCAAAATTTAATGTTTTAGTTTTATTTTTATTTAGACATAGCTTATTTGCATTGAACCAATCTGATGTGTCCTTTATAATGTCATTTACAAGGGATGTATTGAAGCGTTCGGAAAAAGTTGTGTCATCTGCGAATAAACAAGAGAAAAGTGGTGAACTGTTCGGAAGGTCATTAATATATATATATTACTAGAGGGCTTAGTCCAATAAAATGTTCCTTCTTGTTATTCACAATTTCCCTCGAGAGCATATCCCTGTTTCATATATATATATATATATATATATATATATATATATATATATATATATATATATATATATATATATATATATATATATATATATATATATAAGGAATAATAGGGGGCCTAGGACGCTTCCTTGTGGTACACCATTAATAATTGGAAGCGACTCGCTCAAACTGTCGTTGACGGATACACACTGCATTCTGTCAGATAGATATGACGATAATAGTGCTAATGTTTTTCCTCTCAGCCCATAGTGTTCCAATTTATTCAATAGAATATCTTTGGAATCACAGTCGAAAGCTATACTGAGATCTAAAAAAATTCCTATTGTGGCCTGTTTGTTTTCAAAACCCTCTTGGATGTGGGAGACTAGTTTTAACAGTGCTTTTGAAGTACTTCTGTTTTTCCTAAATCAAAACTGTGCTTCTGTAAATAGATTGTGTAACTCTAAAAAATTCGCTATTCTAATGGCAATAACTTTTTCTATGATTTTTGCTAAAATGGGAATCAAGGCAATTGGGCGATAGTTGGATATTATTTCTGAGTCTCCTGATTTGTAGATTGGTATAATTTTAGCTATTTTGAATTTACTTGGAAATTCGCCATGCAAGAGTATCAAATTCACTAGATGAGTAATTGGAGATAAAAGTGTTGACATATTTTTTTTGAACATTACCGTAGAGTGGTCAAAGATGTCAGTGGCATTAGAGTTTTTGAAAGATGTAATGATCTTTTTTACTTCAGCTTTTGTGGTTGGATATAAGAAAAGTGTATTATTTGCTGTTTTTTGCTCCCGTAAGTAGCTTTCATATGATCGGTTTGATTCAGGAATTTATGTTATTATTTCACTTGCTATGTTTACGAAATAATTATTATATTCGTCACTAGAGTTTGTATTATTTGAGTGTGTTTGTTTATTTTTTATGCTGTTGTTTACGTGTTTCCAGATTGTTTTTTGTTTGTTACTCGATGTGAGAATTTCCTCAGTAATTTGTTCTTTTTTTAATTTTATAAGAAGTTGCTCATATTCATATTTTTTATTTTTGAATTCGATTTTAGTCTCATTATTCTCTGAATGGTTAAGTTCCATGTGGTTATGTATGTTTGTCAGTTTCTTCTTCAG
This sequence comes from Chrysolina americana, assembly GCA_958502065.1. NCBI lineage: Eukaryota > Metazoa > Arthropoda > Insecta > Coleoptera > Chrysomelidae > Chrysolina > Chrysolina americana. The sequence goes on from OY293413.1 coordinate 74,213,977, forward strand.
CATTATTACTTCAGTATGATCTGAAAATACGAATTTGGGTTTACTTTTCTCTTTTATTTCGACTAAGGGAAATGCTATATCATGATAATATTTTAGGGTATTATAGAATATATCTACTTCAGTGTTGGCCTTTTTTTCTGCGTACAATTCTCGAAAGATAAGTAGAATAGGAATGAGTTTTGATTATCTACTGATTTATTGTATATAATTTTTTTCTCGGGACACTTTGTTTTTTCTTCGTTTCTGAATTTAATTATCTGTGCTTTATGATCAGACAAGAGGCAATTTATTACTTCTGCATTCATCGAAGCTACATTTGTGAAAATATTGTCTATACAGGTCCTGGAGTTGCCTTGTATTCTGGTATATTCTGTAATCTCCTTTTTTAGTCCGAACGTTAGGAATATATTGATAATTTCTTTGCTCTCTCGCGAGTTTACGGAAAAGTTTATATTAAAGTCTCCACCTATAATAATGTTTGATGTTTTATGATTTCTAAAGACAAGCTCCAATATATGATAAATACTTTCCATGAATAATTCAAAGTCACCGCAAGGGGAACGATATACACACACCAATATACAGTTTTCTTCAATTAATTTTATACAGCAAGCCTCAACAACCTTTTCTATATTATATTCGTCAACATTAATTATCGAAAACTTCATGTGATTTTTTACTAGAATACCTACACCTCCATGAATGTAAAGGGTTCTGGAGTAGCAGGATGCCATGGTATAATTATTCAAGTTATATAGGGATTGTTCTTCAGGTCTTAGCCAATGCTCACTCAACATTACCACATCTATATTATTTTCCAATAGGACACCCTCAAGCGAATCACACTTATTTCTCAAGCACTGGATATTCAAGTGCATTATTTTGTTATATTTAACACTAGTTTGTTCCCTAAAAAATGTCCTTTATTTTTATTGGTTTTTGTCACGGAAGACTGTTGCAAGTTTTCTATTTCAGTGTTAGTATCATCTATTTCAGATTCTTCAGCGCTTAATTGTGAAATGTCGAGATCCGTCAAACATTTTGCCTTATCCTGTGTTTAATTTTGTGCTTGTTCAGTACTGGTCATGAAATTTTCCAGGCATTTCCTCAATAGTACGTTTTTTATTTTTTCTTTAATATTTTTCCCATCTCTCTGGTAATGTCTATGTTACAATCGAAGTATGTAACTTGTAGAGCTTTTCCTATATGGTAATGCTCATAGCATGGCCCTTGGCTGCAAGAATGTGCTGTAATGAACTTGGATTCACACTTGAACGCTGGCACTCATTGGGTATCTTACAATGAAAACGACAATACTGCACAATATTTTGATAGTTTCGGCAATCTCAAACCTCATACAAACGAAATATCAATATTACGCTGCGATGGCTCGATCAAAATCTCAGCTTATTGATTTTCGAAACAAAGAAATAATAATTTCTTTGGAATTGAAGCAAAAGTATGGTATTAACTATCTATAAGAATAACTCGACCACATACTCCACCTCAGTCTTCACCAAGACCTTCAGCCTACGTCAACTACTGTCGCCTGCAAATGAATTATTTTTGGATTCTCTCGGTTATCTTGTTGTCAAATCAAGTGTTCAACATTTTCCGAAAACCTCACAACGATGAATCAACACAAAAAGTAGAGTGGCGGACAACTACCAGTATGTCAAATCATTTCGCAACAATGATGTTATTGAAATCGACATTAATCTATCGGATGCCTATGATGCCTTGTACAGCAGCCTCTAATTCAACAGCGGAAATGTAGAGAGGACTGAAAGAAATGGTCGAGTAACATTTGTAAACAATACTGGCGCTTTCATGTTTCAATCTGCTAGTTATGAACAAAGTGGTAAGGAATTGGAAACGGTTCGTGAAGTTGGAATTGTCACTACAGTTAGAGACTTTCTCACTCACACCGATGGAGATATCAAACACTTGACAACCTCCGGTTGGACTTTTCCCACCAATACGGGGGTCATCAACACAGCCCATCTAACATTCAACATGCTCATACCCATTGAATATATTTTAACTATTTTTAATGATTATCGATGTGTGTCTTATGGCAAACATACCATACGATTAATATGAGCTGGGAATGAAAGTAACTGCTCGAAAGTAGAGAAGATTAATGCAACAGATCCAAAGAAGGAGGTTGAGCTGGAAATCGAGAATATTGAACTCAAAGTTAAACGAATCTATCCACATGATCAAATTAAATTACACCTTTTGAAAGCGGGGTCACCAGTAGAAAGATGTTTCGGATAATAAACTGCAACATTTCAATATTCATACGAGAGTTGTAAATTTTTTGAACATCTAGAATAAATATTGCAATTCCAATATTCCTCTCATATCGATTCTAGGAATAAAACCAATATTGTGTATCTAAGTTTGATAACATATTGGTTGAATATTATTTTACAAATATTCAACAAAAAATTATGACCCATATTGGATCGATATTGTTTGAATAATCTTTACCAATATCGATAAAACAATATTGTCTATACATTGTTTCCAACATGCATAATGAATATCGTAATCCCAATATTCCGCTCATATCAATTCTAGGAATAAAACCAATATTGTGTATCCAAGTTTGATAACATATCGGTTGAATATTATTTTACAAATATTCAACAAAAAATTATGACCCATATTGGATCGATATTGTTTGAATAATCTTTACCAATATCGATAAAACAATATTGTCTATACATTGTTTTCAACATGCATAATGAATATTGCAATCCCAATATTCCGCTCATATCAATTCTAGGAATAAAACCAATATTGTGTATCCAAGTTTGATAACATATTGGTTGAAAAATTATTTTACAAATATTCCACTAAAAATTATGACCCATATTGGGTCAATATTGTTTGAATAATCTTTACCAATATCGATAAAACAATATTTTCTGTACATTGTTTTCAACATGTATAGTAAATATTACAATCCCAATATTCCACTCATATCGATTATAGGAATAAAACCAATATTGTGTATACAAGTTTGAGAACATATTGGTTGAATATTTTTTCACCAATATCCAAAAAATCATTATTACCTATGTTGACACCATATTGATTGAATAATTTTCGCAAATATTGAAATAATTATATTGATACAATATTACAAAGAAATTCTATTACCAATATTTTAATTTGAATATTGGTCGAATATTCAAAAAACAATATTGAATTGAATTATAATAATTCCTGTGCAACAAACCGCTAGAGGTCTCTAGATATAAAACATCAACTGAACCCTAAGGAAATATATGAAGTACTTTTCACAACTTGTTTTAAGACAGTTCACTCAGTGGTTATGACGATAAAAATGCAGACTCTTGTTGACTTCTTTATTGAAGGAGAACTGTAATTGTCGAAGTTTCGAGTCATTATACATTTTTATGAAATAGTTTATTTTCAATATTCTACCAATGTATCCAAATGATATTGTACCAATATTACTTCAGAATATCCCACCAATATTATTTTTATGATGTCCAAACAATATTGGACAAATGTTTTTTATTTTTTTATCGCCAATATAACGTTTTAATATTTTGCCAATATAAGTGTACCAATATCGCGGAATATTTTGAGGCCAATATTGTTTCTAGAATATTTCGGCAATATTACACAAGTAATATCGGACCAATATCGTCGAATGCTCACATTTTTTTTCTCGCCAATATGGCATTCGAATATTTTGCCAATATTTTCATAATATTGTACCAATTATGTCCCCATACGAGTGTGCTACCTGGGAACTTGTCAAGGAATATTATTATTGGTCATAAAAAATATAAATCGATGGATGTAGCCGTTAGTACGTATGATAGGAAATCATCATAAAGTATGAGAATTAAAACTCCTTATGTCGAAAGCACGTTTACCGATAGCTACAGAAAATGGCAAGATACAAAATATTCCATCTATCTCATTTCTCATCCCCCATCAATTTTCATTTTCAATCCACGAACATTATGACTTCCTTGTAGATTAATTAGAAAATAGGTTAGTCGGCTCTGTATCAAAATTCAAAAAAACTGATTCAACTTAAGTGAATACAAAATTATTCGGATCCTTTAAATCTCAAACAGAATCATTCATTCTTACATAGCATATAACTGTTTTCATTACTGTACCTGTCAATATAGACATGAATGATTCAATACTATACCCAGCATAATAGAATCGAATAATTAATGGACGGGAGCTTTGTTATGAAACTACATTGTGTTCAGTTTCGACAGTACCAGGTATAATAATTGATGATTAATTTTAACAATAAAAATAATCCCAATTCAACCTTTCGGTTACCTGTTCCAATGAGATCATTAGTTGCTGATGGTATGGTATAAAACCTTGGTACATAGTTACACAAGTCAGCAGTTTATTCTGAAGAAATATTGAATCGTTTCAGTGTCTCAGGAAGAATAAGTAAATCAGTTTTGTGAAAGAAACAAAACAAGAGTTCTTCAAGCAGTGTCATTCAATTAGAGGTCTTGTGAAGGTGGATGATATATAGAATTCGATTACTTTCAAGACTGATTACGAAATTTTATAACATTTAACTATGGGTGGATCATCAGTACGTGTGAAGTGGTTCTCTCCTTCAACGACAGAATGGGATCTGCGGCAATTTTTTGAAGGATACGGTGGAGTTACAAAAGTTCACTTCAAATCTAGGATTGAAGCAATAGTTGATTTTGATGACAGTAGAGAGGCTAAGCATGCTATCAACGAACTGAACGGTAAAACAATCCTTTGGAAGCGAGTCACCGTGGATAACCTAACAATGAACCGGACCGAATTTCGGTTGATTGTTAAGAATGTATCATCGAGCGTTAGTTGGCAAGATCTTAAGGAGTATGTTCGCAAGGCTGGAAAGGTTACCTATGCTGATGCTCACAAGTTCTTCCCCAATGAGGGGATAGTGGAGTTTGCTACCTACCGTGACATGCTATCCGCCATCGAGATGCTTGATGATACAGAGTTGGGTGGTGAAAGGATCCGTCTAGTGGAACACGTGAGGGTTAGCAAACATCGTTCAAATCAATGCAGTCCTAGTAGACTTCATAACTCACCTACTAGATCCCATAGAGGAAGTGAATCACTGAGTCCATGCTTTACCAACGGCAATGGCAGGTCCACTCCTAATTCTCTGTGCGGCTTCGAATCATGTTCTCCTTCGAGTGAAATGTTTGGTCATGTACCTAGAGTTCAAAACTCACCTAATGAATCCCATAGAAGTGTATCCCCCGATTCTCTAAGCGGCTTCAGATCATGTTCTTCTTCGAGTGTTGATCATGATCCTAGGTCTCATAACGACTCTGTGGCTAGTTCATGCTCTCAGGACGAATCCACGTCGTCATCTCGGGTACTTAGTACAAGCACAGTCAGCCAGAAGTCGAGTGTAGAGTGTAACCAAAGCAGCTCATTGTCTAGATCTCCGTTAGATCGTGAATGTACGGATAGCATGGACTTGCCTAAAACAGAATACGAATGTCCCAGCTGCTTCTCTCTCAAGAACCCACCTATCAGTCCTTGCACTGAAGGCCATTGCTTCTGTATTGATTGTCCTTGTTATATAAGTAAATGTGAAGTGTGCCGGGGTGTCCTGCCTAAATCACTCATCAAATCTTTGCAACGTGACCAATCCTTAGAAACGCATTTTTGTAGATACAGTGGTTGCGACTACATTGGCAGCGGTATGGAATTAGCGTCTCATCACATAATATGCAAAATAACAACTATGGAATGTCCTTTGAAATTTATTAAGTGTGGTTGGACAGGAAAACTTCCCAAAATGCCACAGCATTGCGCAGAAATGCATCCGAACAATTTTCATTTTGTGGACAAGAAAAGATGTCAGATATCAAATTTTGTAGAGATAAGGGACAGGCGGATCGACATGATTTTCAGTGTTCATGAAACATTTTTCAGGTGCACTTGGGATCTGAACAAGGAAACTGGTGATATGAGGTTTGCTGTGTATCATGTGGGCAATCCATTGACCTATAATCGGTTTTCCTACAAAGTGGTCATACATTCGGCAGATGAAAATTCCATAGCGATTACTCTAGGTGGTTGTATTGTTCAAATGTATAACTATCATGAAAAGTTCGTGGAAGAAAAATATGTTGGTATCAAGCATGGGTTCCTGAAAGAATTTTGCCAAACGGACGGAAGTTTGCATTATACTGTGTCAATTTTAGGAGAATGATTTGTTAGAGTAACATATAAGACAATGCTGTAGCTGCCATAGACATTTCTCAATTTGAAGATGTATAAAATGTTATGTTATGATGTATGTTAGATAATAAAAGTTGAACAGAAAAATATTTTGTATTTTTGAATTGAACATTTCGATACAGCTAGCTTGCCTGAAATTATAATCTTCTCGATACTTACACTCTGAATTCATATTCTGCTTTTTCTTGTAAAACAAACTGTGAGCGAAATACTGTATTATTGTGTCAACGGAGCTATCGGTCTACATAACATATTTTTTAAGTTTTGTGTGTATTTATATCCAATATCTTCCTTGGAAAGCTGGCCATCAAGGTATCCGTTGAAATTTTTGCTATTTCGAAATGCGATTTTTGCTATATCTGAAATGAAAGAGTAGTCTGTCAGAGAATAAATGCAGCAATGTGATGCTATGTTTATTTGATACTTCTGTTTATACTGTTGAGGGCTTCGCGATATCAAAAGACTAGTCTTGGTCTTGTATCAATGATGCCGGTGAGCTTCGATCCCACGAACTTCTTAGTGTAAGTTTGGAACCTACCATGTTTTATCAACAGTCTAAATAATCACATTAATATGATGTGGGCCTACATCTTATCAAGGATGGAACCCATTAAGACCTCAGTAATCAAGTTATTACATCTTCTACAACCTTCAAACAAACGTTATCAAGGAAAATTATATCAAAGACAATATTTTGCTGTTTGTAGTGCATCGTTGGCATCTTGACTGTACTGTATCATCCTCTTACGTACTGCGGACCTTTCAGGCTTCACGATAGTAGGTTTTTGGAATTCAAACTTATGGGGAACAACTCTTTTTTTACGTTTAATTTTACCTCTGATTAATCTATACTTCACGTTGTATTACATGTCACTTACAATCTGAACCTAAGAAAAAATATAAAAGAACAGGATAAACTTAATACCTAAAGAGTAAACTTACTCTTTTAAAACACTCTAGACGCTAAATTCGTGTGTCCTTTCGACGTAATATACTTCAAGAAATTATTACCAAAAATTGAAAACTGCATCCAACAAACAATAAAAAATCTAGTGCTTCAGCTTTGAGAGCTGCTAAAATGGCATTGAGCAAGCTAGAGGACGTGAAAAAATAACCCAGGATCATTCCATTCGATGCAAAATCTGGAGAAATACTACCACCCATACCAATATTTGCAGTACTTTCAGCTTTGGGTTCGTTGGCAGGTGGAGCGAGTGCCATCGCATCTACCGTAATAAATGCAAAAAATGCTAAAACGAAAATCGAAGAAGATTAACATCAAAAGTCACAATAAATCCATGGAGCATTTGAGCTCCAGTTTGTACCTGCGGAAAACATCTCGAAGATTTGGGTTGTTCCTAAAGAAACAACATCAACGCAAAGGCGGAGGTCTTTACTTGATAAAGCAAGAAACTGTTGGAGAAGCTACCCCATAGAGCATTTCCTATATGGTAATGCTCATAGCATGGCCCTTGGCTGCAAGAATGTGCTGTAATGATCTTGGATTCACACTTGAACGCTGGCATTCATTGGGTATCTTACAATGAAAACGACAATACTGCACAATATTTTGATAGTTTCGGCAATCTCAAACCTCATACAAACGAAATAACAATATTACGCTGCGATGGCTCGATCAAAATCTCTGCTTATTGATTTTCGAAACAAAGAAATAATAATTTCTTTGGAATTGAAGCAAAAGTATGGTATTAACTATCTATAAGAATAACTCGACCACATACTCCACCTCAGTCTTCACCAAGACCTCCAGCCTACGTCAACTACTGTCGCCTGCAAATGAATTAATTTTGGATTCTCTCGGTTAAATTGTTGTCAAATCAAGTGTTCAACATTTTCCGAAAACCTCACAACGATGAATCAACACAAAAAGTAGAGTGGCGGACAACTACCAGTATGTCAAATCATTTCGCAATAATGATGTTATTGAAATCGACATTAATCAATCGGATGCCTATCATGCCTTGTACGAAAGCCTCTAATTCTACAGCGGAAATGTAGAGAGGACTGAAAGAAATGGTCGAGTAACATTTGTAAACAATACTGGCGCTTTCATGTTTCAATCTGCTAGTTATGAACAAAGTGGTAAGGAATTGGAAACGGTTCGTGAAGTTGGAATTGTCACTACAGTTAGAGACTTTCTCACTCACACCGATGGAGATATCAAACACTTGGCCACCTCCGGTTGGACTTTTCCCACCAATACGGGGGTCATCAACACAACCCATCTAACATTCAACATGCTCATACCCATTGAACATATTTTAACTATTTTTAATGATTACCGATGTGTGTCTTATGGCAAACATACCATACGATTAGTACGAGCTGGGAATGAAAGTAACTGCTCCAAAGTAGAGAATATTAATGCAACAGATCCAAAGAAGGAGGTTGAGCTGGAAATCGAGAATATCGAACTCAAAGTTAAACGAATCTATCCACATGATCAAATTAAATTACACCTTTTGAAAGCGGGGTCACCAGTAGAAAGATGTTTCGGATAATAAACTCCAACATTTCAATATTCATACGAGAGTTTCATTCCATTATTCCTCTCATATCTATTCTAGGAATTAAACCAATATTGTGTATCCAAGATTGATAACATATTGGTTGAATATTATTCAACAAAAAATTATGACCCATATTGGGTCAATATTATTTGAATAATCTTTACCAATATCGATAAAACAATATTGTCTATACATTGTTTTCAATTTACATAATGAATATCGCAATCCCAATATTCCGCTCATATCAATTCTAGGAATAAAACCAATATTGTGTATCCAAGTTTGATAACATATTGGTTGAATATTATTTTACAAATATTCAACAAAAAATTATGACCCATATTGGATCGATATTGTTTGAATAATCTTTACCAATATCGATAAAACAATATTGTCTATACATTGTTTTCAACATGCATAATGAATATCGCAATTCCAATGTTCCTCTCATATCGATTCTAGGAATAAAACCAATATTGTGTATCCAAGTTTGATAACATATTGGTTGAATATTATTCCACAAATATTCAACAAAAAATTATGACCCATATTGGGTCAATATTATTTGAATAATCTTTACCAATATCGATAAAACATTATTGTCTATACATTGTTTTCAACATGCATAATGAATATCGCAATCCCAATATTCCGCTCATATCAATTCTAGGAATAAAACCAATATTGTGTATCCAAGTTTGATAACATATTGGTTGAATATTATTTTACAAATATTCAACAAAAAATTATGACCCTTATTGGGTCAATATTGTTTGAATAAACTTCACCAATATCGATAAAACAATATTGTCTATACATTGTTTTCAACATGCATAATGAATATCGCAATCCCAATATTCCGCTCATATCAATTCTAGGAATAAAACCAATATTGTGTATCCAAGTTTGATAACATATTGGTTGAATATTATTTTACAAAAATTCAACAAAAAATTATGACCCATATTGGGTCAATATTGTTTGAATATTCTTTACGAATATCGATAAAACAATATTTTCTATACATTGTTTTCAACATGTAAAGTAAATATTACAATCCCAATATTCCACTCATATCGATTATAGGAATAAAACCAATATTGTGTATACAAGTTTGAGAACATATTGGTTGAATATTTTTTCACCAATATCCAAAAAATCATTATTACCTATGTTGACACCATATTGATTGAATAATTTTCGCAAATATTGAAATAATTATATTGATACAATATTACAAAGAAATTCTATTACCAATATTTTAATTTAAATATTGGTCGAATATTCAAAAAACAATATTGAATTGAATTATAATAATACCTGTGCAACAAACCGCTAGAGGTCTCTAGATATAAAACATCAACTGAACCCTAAGGAAATATGTGAAGTACTTTTCACAACTTGTTTTAAGACAGTTCACTCAGTGGTTATGACGACAAAAATGCAGACTCTTGTTGACTTCTTTAATGAAGGAGAACTGTAATTGTCGAAGTTCCGAGTCATTATACATTTTTATGAAATAGTTTATTTTCAATATTCTACCAATATATCCAAATGATATTGTACCAATATTACTTCAGAATATCCCACCAATATTATTTTTATGATGTCCAAACAATATTGGACAAATGTTTTTTATTTTTTTATCGCCAATATAACGTTTAAATATTTTGCCAATATAAGTGTACCAATATCGCGGAATATTTTGAGGCCAATATTGTTTCTAGAATATTAAGGCAATATTACACAACATATCGGACCAATATCGCCGAATGCTCACATTTTTTTTCTCGCCAATATGGCATTCGAATATTTTGCCAATATTTTCATAATATTGTACCAATTATGTCCCTATATGAGTGTGCTACCTGGGAACTTGTCAAGGAATATTATTATTGGTCATAAAAAATATAAATCCATGGATGTAGCCGTTAGTACGTATGATAAGAAATCATCATAAAGTATGAGAAATAAAACTCCTTATGTCGAAAGCACGTTTACCGATAGCTACAGAAAATGGCAAGATACAAAATATTCCATCTATCTCATTTCTCATCCCCCATCAATTTTCATTTTCAATCCACGAACATTAAGACTTCCTTATAGATTAATTAGAAAATAGGTTGGTCGGCTCTGTATCAAAATTCAAAAAAACTGATTCAACTTAAGTGAATACAAACTTATTCGGATCCTTTGAATCTCAAACAGAATCATTCATTCTTACATAGCATATAACTGTTTTCATTACTGTACCTGTCACTATAGACATGAATGATTCAATACTATACCCGGCATAATAAAATCGTATAATTAATGGACGGGAGCTTTGTTATGAAACTACATTGTGTTCAGTTTCGACAGTACCAGGTAAAATAATTGATGATTAATTTTAACAATAAAAATTATCCCAATTCAACCTTTCGGTCACCTGTTCCAATTAAATCATTACTTGCTGATGGTATGGTATTGTAGTAAAACTGTACTAATTTTTCTAATTTATTCAAAACACTATTTAAAACAATTATTCACTAAAACATTTACTTCACTAATTTATTTATTACTGTGTCAGTCTCTATTATATTCGTTACTCTCTGTGGCTATCTCTGATCATCCAGTTTATATAATCTCAAGCAGATTCCATCCACGACTCTCGATTATTCGGGACTATAGAACATTTCATCTAGATGGCTCTTCGAACAGTATCGAAGCGATCGATTTTATTCCAGCTTGTTCTCGGCGATCCGTGGGCCAGCAGATATGCTGTCGTAGTTGAACGAGGGTGCATAATTAATTAGATCAGAGCAGATCTCTATGCCGGTCTCGAAATCGTTACATTGCCTTCTTTTTAAAGACGTTTCGCCCCGAAACATCATTCTTGGAGTGTGAAGGTTTCTGCAAGATTCTCCATATCTGCACCTGGACGTTCGATGAAAGTAGCACTCCACAGTCTTCAACATGGGTCGAGGAAGATAGTTGCAGCACACCAAAATGCCGACGCCGCTGGGTTTGAATATTATCTTCAACATGCTCCTTATAACTCTCCAGTCCAGCCCCTCAAGCCCACAAGCCGATTTTGGGATTGCCAGGTCCACAATATTCTGGTCCAGCATCGTGTCTCTCAATCTCGTAAGGCTCTTCCAAACATCTTCATAAGACGGCTTATCTCGAGAACGCTTCTTGGTAACCAGATAGTAGATGTTTCTCTGGCCTTCCCTCCAACTTCCGGGTTCCGTTCTCTCAGTTCCTGGATTCGACCGAACTTCTTGGAGAAAACTACGGCAATGCCTCTGGACATTTGGAGATCTTCTGCCACACAGTGAGCTAACGCGTAATCAGCAGGCACCTTGAAAAGATCTCGTGACTCCTCTCGGGTTACCCCATATTGAACTTTCTGTCCGTTCGAGTACAGGGACATGAACCTCTGAAACGTTATTTCGTCCTCCGGTGATCTGACGGTGCGGACTTGGTCGTGGTTTCTGGCATAAGGGGACAACCTATTGAAGTGGACTACCCTAGGTTTTCCTCGTGGTGGCTTATGTATTCGATAGACAAGGTCGTTTATCCTTTTCATTATCTTATATGGACCTTCCCACGAGTTCCGAAGTTTCGGTGATAGTCCACGGCGACGTTTAGGATTTTATAGCCAGACACTATCAGATATCTACCAGCATCCGCCTTGATGTCGTAGGTCTCCTTCATTCTGTCGCTGGCACTCTGGCTGTTCAAACCGACCCGTTCATGAATGTCGTCCATTCTCTGTCGCAGTTTGCTGACATAGTCATCTCCCGCAGTGTCTTGTCCTGGTGGTGTCTCAAACTTCACATCAAGTCAGTGAACTGCGGAACGATAGGCAATCAGGAACAAATGGAGGTACTGGTCCCAATCTTTTTGGTAGTCAGAGAGTACCTTGGACAGGAGGTGGTTTATCGTCTTATTCATCCGCTCCACCATTCCATCTGACTGCGGATGTAGAGCTGTGGTTCTCGTCTTTCGGATTTCCAGCATCTGACACATTTCCTGGAACAGGTTTGACTCGAAATTCCTGCCTTGATCCGAATGCAGCTCTATCGGAACACCGAATCGACAAATCCACCCCTTCACCATGTCGTCGGCAACGGTGATGGCTTCTTGGTTGGGCAGGGCATAGGCTTCGGCGCACTTGCTGAAGTAGTCCATCGCCACAAGGATGTACTTGTTCCCGTGTTCAGATTGTGGGAACGGGCCATCGATGTCAATGGCGATCCTTTCGAATGGGCTACTCACATTGTACTGGCGCATCGGGGCCTTAGGTCTTGTTCGAGGCCCATTACTGGCAGCGCATACAGCACATTTTCTGCACCAGTCCGTGACGTCAGCTTGACAATTGGCTCAGTAGAACCGTTGCCTAACTTTCTGGAGGGTCTTTGTCACTCCCAGATGTCCTCCGGTGACCCCATCATGGATTTCTCGGAGCACTTCCTGTCTTCTGCTCGTGGGAACTACTACCTGACGTCTTTCTTCCCCGCAATCCTCCGACTCCAACACACGCTTCAAGACTCCATTGTCTAAGGTGAAAGAGTTCCATTGGGCCCAGTAAGTTTCAACGACTGGAGAACAACTGGCTATTTCCTGCCACGACGGTCTTCGCTCACTCTTCTTCCAGCCGATGACTAAACCAAGATCTGGATCTTTCTCTTGGTCTTTCTGGATCTTGTTGTCATTCCAGTTATCATCGACCGCCGTGGTTCTGCAGAGTGTCGACTCCTTCTCCTCTGCTCGTTGGCAGTGCGAACAGTCGTCTGAGCATGGTCTTCGCGATAGGGCATCCGCAATCTTATGGCTGGTCCCCGCCCGATGTTCGATCTCAAAGTCGAATTCTTGGAGTCTCTCGATCCAACGTGCCACTTGACCCTCGTGATTCTTGAATTGTAGGAGCAATTTGAGAGCTGCATGATCAGTTCTCAGCAGGAATCTTCGTCCATACACGTATTTGTAGAAGTGCTCTACTCCCTTAACCACGGCCAACAGCTCCCGCCTGGTGACACAGTAATTGCGCTCCGGTTGAATAAGAGTCTTGCTGAAGTAACCGATAACCTTCTCCTGTCCTTCTTGGATCTGAGACAGGATAGCTCCAAGTCCCACATTACTTGCGTCCGTATCCAAAATGAATTTTCCGTCCGAAAGAGGATAGCTCAGAATTGGTGCGTTGATCAATGCTCCTTTCAGTTTTCTGAACAAGTCTTGGCATTCCTCAGACCACTGGAATTTTGTTTGCTGTTTGCCCTTCTGTAAGCCTGGTCAGTGGTTTAGCGATGTTAGCAAATCCCAGCACGTATCGGCGATAGTAAGTGCACAGGCCAAGAAAACTTCGAAACTGGTGTATGTCTTTCGGAACGGCCCATTCCTTAACAGCTTTGATCTTCTGCTCATCTACTGCCACTCCTTTCCCAGAGACAACGTAGCCGAGATAACGTACTTCTTTTTGAAACAGATGACATTTCTTAGGGCTCAGTTTCAGTCCGGAGCTTCTTAGTCGCTGAAATACCTCTTCCAAGTTTTTTACATGGTCCTCGAACGATGTGCCAACCACAATAATGTCTTCGAGATACACCAGACACGTCTTCCATGATAGTCCTTTCAAAACCGTCTCCATCAATATTTCGAACGTGGCTGGAGCATTGCAGAGGCCGAATGGCATAACTGTAAACTGCCATAATCCGGAGCCGACGGTAAAAGCTGTCTTTTCTCGATCTTCCTGGACCAGTTCTACCAGCCAGTCTCCGCTCTTTAAATCTAAGGTCGAGAAAATCGTAGATCCAGCCAGCGTGTCAAGCGTGTCGTCTATCCTTGGGAGAGGGTAGCTGTCCTTTTTCGTCACGTTGTTTAGTTGACGTTAGTCTACGCAAAACCGTGTTGATCCATCTTTCTTCTTCACCAACACGACTGGAGAGGACCAGGGACTGTCGGATGGCTCGATGACTCCGCCTTTCTCCATGTCGCAGACTATTTTGTCAGCCTCCTCCTTTTTGGCGAGAGGAAGTCTTCTGGCTGATTGCCTGATTGGTCGGGCATTTCCAGTGTCTATCTTGTGCTGAACCACCTTTGTTCTACCGCCTCTGCCTACTCCGGTATCGAAGATGTCCTGATACTTCCTGACTTGTTCTCTCAGTTTAGGCTTCTGTGCTGGCCCCATGTCCTCGGACGAGATAGCAACCAACTTCTCCAATTCTGCTGGCATGTTACTGGCTTGGTTAACAGTGCCACGTACACTCCTAATCACAGAGGAAATTGACGAGCAGTGCCCCTAAATCGTTCCCTTCTTCAAGGTCACCGGGTAATAATTGACATTCATTACCCTCACTGGCACAAATTTATCAGCACGCAATAAGGTTTTCCCTAGTGCAATTCCTCGTCCAATTTTCTCATCATGGAGCTTGGGCTCGAACATCACCACGTTTCCATTGCTCGCACCACCATCCAGGCGAGCCTCCACAATGGTTTCAACCCTCTCCAGTACGCTCACATCTTCAGCCAGCAGAACACCAACTCTTCTCCATTCACTCGTAAGACGTCATCTCTGAAATTCAACTCGAACCCTCTGGAGTTCATGATGTCCATCCCTATGATTGCATCATCCTCGATATCCGCTACTAGATCCCGGTGTTTCAGTTTAGTACTGCCCAAAGTCAATTCAATCGGAAGTTCATCATACACAGTTGCCGGTTCTCCTGTTGCTGTGTGTAGCTTCCAATTCAATGATTCAATTCTTGCCGGTGTTTTGGCAAAAGTAGGCCCAAGGATTGTCCTAGTCGCATCTGTATCGAGCAGCATGGTGCAAGGCCCGTTGTTGATGAGACCGTCTACAAAAACACCTTCGTTCTGTTGTTGAAGGACAGCAACATATGCGTTGTTTTGGGGCTTGCTGGATATAGGCTGACGACTGCCCCTCCTCATCGACCTTCTTTAGTTTTCCTGTGTCGGTGTCGCTTCTTTAAAAGTTGGCATTTGCTACGCACATGCCTAATTTTCCCGCAATTTCAGCACCTTATTTGTTTTCTTTCAGGCAGGACTTCCTTCATTAATTTTCTCATGACAGCCTCGCTAGCGGGCTCCTGTGGCTGTGGATCTTCCTCAATCATCCGGACTTTACTCTGGCTTTTGCAGGATTGCTTTGCTGCTTCGAATTCCAGAGTGCATGCAAATGCATCCACAAGATGTGCGGGGCGAGCTAGTTTTAGGGCTTGCCTGGACCGCTAGTCGCTCCATTATACTTTCCGGTGTGGCTGGGTATGCAAGGCGAACCAAGCGTGCAATGTCTGCTTCAAATTCTTGCAAGGATTCGCTTGATTTCTGGCATCGGTTCTTCAGCTGTGAGTGATATACGTGTTCAAGGTGGGCTTGGCCATAGCGAAGTTCCAAGTGTTTTACCAGCTGTTCATAGTCTTCCTGTTGTTGGGCGGTGAGCGTTTGTAAAATATTTGTTGCTTCGCCACGCAATGCCAATGTCAATGCTAAAGCTTTTTCCCCAGCATTCCATCCATTTGCATTGGCAGCAGCTTCGAATTGTCGGCGGTATTTTGCCCATGGAGTATTTCCGTCGAACTGAGGCGGTTTTAATGCGAGTTTTCCATATTCGGCACGAGTCTTGAAATCTTTTATTTCTCTTTGAAATTCGTCTAAGTCCAAACTCGAGTCCAGCATTGAATTTTTGTTGCCAGTTTCTCTGGTGTATGCAGTATTAATTTGCTTTTCCAACTTACTAATTGTTTCCTTTATACTGCCGATTTCTGTCTCGATTCCGCCCTTTATTTCATCGTGGAGCATTTCCTTAATTTTTTTTATTCCTTCATCTATGCCATCTTTGATTTTCTCCATCTCTGCTTCAACAGTTCCCATTCGATTCGCTACACCACAAAGTTCTCTTCTCAAGCCTTCCGAGTTTTCTAGGAGCTTCTCTTCCAGGTTTCTCGAATTTTCGTGAAGTTTTTCTTCCAGGCTCTTCACATTCTCTTGAAGTTCCTCTTTTAGACTATTAGAATTTTCGAGAAGTTCTTCTTTTAAGCTGACAGAATTTTCTAGAAGTTTTTCTTCTAGATTTTTCGAATTATCTTGAAGTTTTTCTTGAAGTTTCACTTCTAAACTTTTCGATATTTCTTCAAGCTTTTCTTCTAGATTTTTCTTATTTTCAAGAAGTCCCCCTTTCAGGCTGACAGAATTTTCTAGAAGCTTTTCCTCCAGACTCTTTCAAATTTTGAAGAAATTTATCTTCCAGACTCACCGAATTTTGTTGAAGTTCCTCCTTCAAACTATTCGTGGTTTCCTCGAATTTGTTCATTATAGCACTCTTATCGATTCCAGAAACTTTGAATAAGATCGTTTTGGGGTCTTCTCTTTCTTCAATCAGTCCATCTGCAAGTCTTTTCTGGAGTACGGCCTTCCTTCCAGTTGTTTCTAACTCACGCTCCTCTAACTCTTGCTTTAATTCACTTACTTTAAATTAACTAGGTGAACTCTCCTCGGAAACATTTTGTCTTTAATTGTTTTTAACCGGAATATCAGTCTATTATTTATTTCACACAAAAAGTTTTCAGTTTATTGTCTCGCGACGCGCAAAACTGTCCACTTTGCACTCAAATGTTCAACGGGTCACTAACTGTCTACTAGGCGCGATAAATGTCTATTAGATTTTCAACGCGACGAACACTTTAACACTTATTTATTTTAAACATCTATACTTCTGACGCCAATTGTAGTAAAACTGCAATTAACTAATTTTCCTAATTTATTTAAAACACTAGTTAAAACAATTATTCACTAAAACATTTTCTTCACTAATTTATTTATTACTGTGTCAGACTCTATCTGTGAACTCTGGAACTATTATATTCGTAACTCTCTGTGGCTATCTCTGATTATCTAGCTTATATACTCCCAAGCAGATTCCATCCACGACTCTTGATTATTCGGGAGTATAGAACATTTCATCTAGATGGCTCTTCGAACAGTATCGAAGAGATCGATTTTATTCCAGCTTGTTCTCGGCGATCCGTGGGCCAGCAGATATGCTGTCGTAGTTGAACGAGGGTGCATAATTAATTAGATCAGGGCCGGTCTCGATGCCGGTCTCGAAATCGTTACAGTATAAAACCTTTGTACACAGTTACACAAGTCATCAGTTTATTCTGAAGTAATATTGAATCATTTCAGTGTTTAAGGAAGGAGTACTTCACTTTAGTGAAAGAACAAAACAAGTGTTCTTCAAGCAGTGTCATAGAAGAAATTGCGTTTTTTCATTCAATTGCAGGTCTTGTGAAGGTGGATGACATATAGAATTCGATTACTTTCAAGACTGATACCGAGATTTTATAACATTTAACTATGAGTGGATCATCAGTACGTGTGAAGTGGTTCTCTCCTTCTACGACAGAATGGGATCTGCCGCAATTTTTTGAAGGATACGGTGGAGTTACAAAAGTTCACTTCAAATCTAGGATTGAAGCAATAGTTGATTTTGATGACAGTAGAGAGGCTAAGCATGCTATCAACGAACTGAACAGTAAAACAATCCTTTGGAAGCGAGTCACCGTGGATAACCTAACAATGAACCGGACCGAATTTCGATTGATTGTGAAGAATGTATCATCGAGTGTTACTTGGCAAGATCTTAAGGACTATGTTCGCAAGGCTGAAGAGGTTACCTATGCTGATGCTCACAAGTTCTTCCCCAATGAGGGAATAGTGGAGTTTGCTACCTACCGTGACATGCTATCCGCCATCGAGATGCATGATGATACAGAGTTGGGTGGTGAAAGAATCCGTCTAGTGGAACCCGTGAGGGTCAGCAAACATCGTTGAAATCAATGCAGTCCTAGTAGACTTCATAACTCACCTACTGGATTCCATAGAAGAAGTGAATCACTGAGTCCCTGCTTTACCAACGGCAATGGCAGATCCACTCCTGATTCTCTGTGCGGCTTCGAATCATGTTCTCCTTCGAGTGAAATGTTTGGTCATGAACCTAGACTTCAAAACTCACCTACTGAATCCCATAGAAGTGCATCCCCCGATTCTCTAAGCGGCTTCAGATCATGTTCTCCTTCGAGTATTGATCATGATCCTAGGTCTCATAACGACTCTGTGGCTAGTTCATGCTCTCAGAACGAATCCCCGTCGTCATCTCGGGCACTTAGTACAAGCACAGTCAGCCAGAAGTCGAGTGTTGAGTGTAACCAAAGCAGCTCAATGTCTAGATCTCCGTTAGATCGTGAATGTACAGATGGACTTGCCTAAAACAGAATATGAGTGTCCCAGCTGCTTCTCTCTCAAGAACCCACCTATCAGTCCTTGCACTGAAGGCCATTGCTTCTGTATTGATTGTCCTTGTTATATAAGTAAATGTGAAGTGTGCCGGGGTGTCCTGCCTAAATCTCTCATCAAATCATTGCAACGTGACCAATCCTTAGAAACGCATTTTTGTAGATATAGTGGTTGCGACTACATTGGCAGCGGAATGGAACTGGTGTCTCATCACATAATGTTCAAAATTACAACTATGGAATGTCCTTTGAAATTTATTAAGTGTGGTTGGACAGGAAAACTTCCCAAAATGCCACAGCATTGCGCAGTGATGCATCCAAACAATTTTCATTTTGTGGACAAGAAAAGATGTCAGATATCAAATTTTGTAGAGATAAGGGACAGACGGGTCGACATGATTTTCAATATTCATGAAACATTTTTCAGGTGCACTTGGGATCTGAACAAGGAACCTGGTGATATGAGATTTGCTGTGTATCATGTAGGCAATCCATTGACCTACAAAGTAGTCATACATTCGGCAGATGAAAATTCCATAGCGGTTACTCTAGGTGGTCATATTATCCAAATGTACAACTATCATGAAAAGTTCGTAGAAGAAAAGTATGTTGGAATCAAGCACGGGATCCTGAAAGAGTTTTGCCATACGGACGGAAGTTTGCATTGCACTGTGTCAATTTCAGAAGAATGTTAAAGTAAAATATTAGACATTGCTATAAAAAGCTGAAACTGCCATAGACGTTTCTCAATTTGAAGATGTTTAAAATGTTAGGTAATAAAAGATGAAAAGGAAAATATTTTTTATTTTTTAATTGGACATTTCTATACAGCTAGCCTGCATTAACTCATACAATATTTTTTTGTGTCCTCGGTACTCTGTAAGAAGAAGATTTTTCTATCTCTTGATGGGGGATTACTCTATAATTTTGTCAAAATGTTTCACAGATCTGGCGCTAAAAAACGAATTTTTTCAGTTTTTGTGTATGTTTATATCCAACATCTTCCTCGGAAAGCTGGCCACCAAGGTATCCGTTGAAATTTTTGTTCTTTTGGAATGCGATTTTTGCTGTATCTGAAATGAAAGAGAAGTCAGTCAGAGAATATAAGTACACAGAAATATGATAACTATATGTTCTACAGACACGTAAATCCTGCGTTCGGCGTCTTTCGAGAACTGCCTATTCAAATTATTCGAAAATTTACGATTTTTTCATATATTTATATAACACTTATTTTTATACTGTAGTTACAAATCAACCTATAACACTACAAATCGATAAGACATTGTAGGTACTGTTCAGATTCAGCCGATTATGGTTTTGTTATACTTTCGGTGGCAAGTAAAACTAACTGATAATAATAATAGTCATTTTCTATTCAAGTATTTTTTTCTCAATAGCATCAAACTGTTTATATGAAAAATAATATAGCACATGCAACTTCTGTATCATTTGTATGGAATAAATAATAAAGGACCACGCACACATCTTATGCAAAAAGTCCTTCGGTCAAATTGTCCAAAACTCCAAGACGTTGACCTCAGGCTTCTGAGCAGAAGTTACCGAAGGCCCAGAAATATCCTATGCACAGTTTACGGGTTACAGATTGTGTACAGAGGAGATTGAAAGTATACGTGTCTCTGTTATATATTATTTTGATTACGTGATTTGATAAATTCAGTGCACCAGATATATGTGTCAACTTGAGCACGTAAATTATTAATTTTATAGAGTGTGACTCAAGCATACTCGAGACTAATTTTTAGAAAAATTACAAAAATATCCTGTATGAAGAAAACGGAACGGTTAATTTTCCTGATTTATTCTGATTTTACAGAGGATATATCACATGAACTTTCATGGAAAAGACAGAATTTTTCTATATACAGTTTTCGTTCAACATAAAGAAACAATATCATCACCTTTCAATTTCACTTTCAAATATCAATAAACTTTATTCGAATCTGTTGAAATCTTCGAGTACAAAAACGTGATAGGTCAAAGAGAGCATTTTTCAGTAAGAACTCTCCCCGTATTACTGTTCGCATCAATCAATATGTTTAAATACTGATGGCGGCCATGGTGTAAACTTCATTCGCATATATTATTTCATTGAGAACGGAGTAGTACCCCATATTTTAAACAAATTCTGCATATCCATAATCTGAGAACACTCGCAGCAAGGAGAAAATATGGGGTCATTTTGTCAGGAATCAATTTCAAATGTCTCAAAACAATAATAAATAATCTTTCAGCTTCATCCTTAAACAAAAATCAGACATAGAAAATTCTGTATTTGCTATACAAGGTCATATATATCGTTTCTGTATACTACTCAAAATTCACGTTTTTTAATGGTACATAGGATCGCTGCTTTGAATTGATTGAATCACATAATCCGAAGGGGATATAACGGAGACACATATACTTTCAATTTCCCTTGTATATGAAATGAATTTTTCATATATAATGAGTTCAGCTGTTCCTGTCAAATATATTCAACAGTGAAACATCAATTTTGTTACCGACTGGTAGAATTTCAACAGATTCGAATGAAGTTTTATGTTAAAAGAATACTAGAAATGGAAAAATTCTGCATTTCCCAAAAAAGTTCATATGATATATCTGTAACATGAGAAGAAATCAAGAAAATTTCCCGATCTATTTTTTTTATACGGGGTATTTCTGTAGTTTTTCTCAATATTAGTCTTGTGTAGGTATATTTGAGTGATACTGTATAAAATTCATAATTTACTTTCTATAAGTTGCCACATGGCAGATAAAACTGGTGCACTGAATTGATCAAATCACGTAATTCAAAGACTATATAACAGATACACGTACACTTTCAATCTCCTCTGTATATATGAAAAAATACATGTTCTTTGAAATCAAACAATCTTCTGATATTATTTTCATTTTCTGTATCTCGGAAAAAGTCATAATTTACTATGTATTGTAATGATTGAAAAAAGTTATTTTTTTTTATTAGGTAAATATTGTTATTATTATTGTTAGAAATGAGGGCTAAATACCTTACCTTAACTTTAGAGTACCTTAATTATTAATTACCACCCAAAAACAATTTGAAAATCCAAGTTGAATTGCTCAAATAGTGCTTTCCGAAGAATGTCTAGGTCATTCCGCTGCAGGTTTTCGAACAGTAACAATAAAGTTCAGATAATTTCAGATACTAGCTAGGTTTCTTTTAGTATTTCTAATCATTATAAGCGTATTAAATTTTAGTTTTGATTAATTTTTCCAAAGAAATAAAAAATAAAAAGAAAATCTGACAGATAACATAACCTCACAAATTGAGAGGAAAATATTATCAATAATCAAAATAAAAAGGTTACTATCATGTAGAGGAAAATAAAAAAAACTCATTAGTAGCAATTTAAGAGCATTCTAGTAAGTAATTTAGTTTTAAAGATAGATTTAAGTTGTAAATAATTAAGTTAAGAAAACAAATTGGCCATGACTAGGAATATAAGGAGCTCTTTGAAAATTATTTAAATCATCAAGTGCGCGATGAAAAGGTGCTTTTCGCGAATGTGCAGACTGGGAAGGAGAAAAACTTTCTTTTGTTTTTGTTTGGAAGTTTCTGGGGATTCTAGAAGTTTTTGCCGGGTGAAAAAGTCGAAGCAGAAATCCAGGAAAGATATTTACAAGATTCCATTCAAAAAAAGAAATATATTAAAACATTAATTAGTTTGAAGTGATAAAACTATAGAAGAAAGTACCTGGTGTAAGCTGATAAGAAGAGATCAGTCGGGAATCGCTGTTTTGATGAGAAAAATCCCATAGAAAAATAGCTGGTCAGAAGAATTTCTGGAAGCCTTCTGTTGAAAGGCAAATATCCACAAACTCCAAGGTATTTATCTCCAATTCCAAGTATTCTCCGTTGCACATCCATCGATTTTTTTTTGGGATCAGTAGCTGTGATTCAACAAAAACTTTAACTCCGCGAAAAATACGAACTTCCAAATAACCTTCACCGAACTTTGAAACTTTAAGTGCACAGATTCCGCGTTTTTCATTGACAATCATCTACAAAGGGCGAACTTTTATTAATTATAGAACTATTTAGCTATGGAATGTTGATCAATTTAAGTAATTTGTTTTTTTATCATTCATCACAATAGACATAACCTCCAAACTGCATGAGAATATAAAATTCTGGGATTCAATAAGAGCTACGACCGCTACGATTTCCAGTCAGCTGTGGTCTCAATCGGGCTGGGAGAATACGAGGTTGACCCAGAAATTTGTGTCTCACTTAAATCATTCCGTGTGGAATAAAAAGTTTGGAAGGTTGGATCAGGTCATAGAATAAGGTAGCTTTCACTGAGTAGGAAAATAAGTATAAGAATCTGGAAGTTGAATTGAGAAAATATTCACCAAATTTATTTAAATAAAAATTGCAAATTTTGAGTTTTTTTTGAAACCTCTATTTTTATTCTACTTGAGAGTTTACTGTCACCATTTCACAAAAGAATCTTGCCTTTGAACCCAACTTGAGAGGAGGAGTCTGCATATTCACCGGAGAGACGACCTAGCTAGCCATCATAGTAAAGAACAAGGCACAAGTATTAAAAAAGGTTTTTTTTTAAGAGTAAGTATTTAGTCTGGGCAACATTTGGACAAGGATAAAAATATTTACCTGTGTTTCTTTACCTATTTATCTTCAGTCTACATAAAATTTTGATTTACAAAATAGACCAATATAAAATTTCACGACAAAAATTTATTTATACCAAAATCATTTACTATAGCATTATTAAAATATAACAGTATATTGTTTAAAAAAGGCTTAGAAAACGTACTGTTGTACTAGCCAAGTGTAATACTGTAGTGTGGATAAAAACTCACTAATAATATTGTGATATTACCACCAATAAAGTGCAGTTAATAATGACCTGAAAGTGATATATTACTACTTCAACACTCTGTATCTCGTAAACTATAGTGAGGATTTCGGTGTGCCTACCCCAACTTCTGTTCAAAAGTCCGAATTTGACAATATATTGAAATTTTGGACAATTTGACCGAAATACTTTTTGCATAAGAAGTGTGCGTGGTCCTTCAGGTGTCATCAGTTTACAGTGATATGATACAAAACATTTAATCAATTTTGACACCTCACATATTCTCAAATACAAATATTCACAAAATACATAGAGGCTATAATTAGCTTTATCACCGTTCAGTATAAATAGTGGGTGAAAGTAAAGAGAAATCAAGTAGGTATAGATGAAATATTGAATCAATTTAATCAAAAAATGGCTTCCACTTTTGGTCACCGGTATCTTCATGCAATTTCTCACAGCAAAAATAGTCTTTTTGGGACACATATGTATATGGAAATTATTTTTGACGGTACTGAAACTTGCATTATTTCTATCAATTTTTATATATTTATTGTAACAAATAGTGCCCCTATGAATATGTTAGTTCTGACCAACAGATAGTCTCGAAAATGGTTGACGCCGTGGCGTGTTCCATAATTGTATAGTTGGTATTTGTTACATGCGCTTCTTGTCTTTCATATTACATGAAAAGTTTTCATCAATGTATAGCCTAAAATGCATCCCCTCTGAGATACAAGTTGTCAAAAGTTCGAAAAAAATGTAGATACAATTTTTTTTCTTTAAAACTTCTGAAGGAAAATAAATGAAATTTATATTTAGTTTTCGTGAAACAGTGGCTTAGTTATGTTGTGATATTTTTCTTCATAATTTCTTTAGACAATTGAATAGGTGTTTTTTCATCAGTTTCTTCAATACTTGACTTTGAAAAAATCTAAACATTTCATGTTCCTGAACTTAGAGGTTTCCGAGATATTTACGAAAATCTGAAATTATGTCCTGAGGAAGAATCGGGTAAGAAATGTAAGATATCATTACTCGTATTAGTTCAGTCGACAGGTTAAAAAAAGTGGGGTTAGGTGGAAAAAGGTCGGAAGTTAATGAAACTTCAGGAGGTTTTTCAGAGATGGTTGATCAACATTTTCTCAAGTTTTGGACCTCGAGGACCCTGTGCGAAAAAAGTAGGAGGGAGAAAACTGCAAAATTTTTGACCTCTCTCCGGTTTTTCCTCGATTACTTTTTTCTCTTACGTCCTACGGAAAAAACATCGATATTTTTTTGTAGACCGTAAAAATTTTATACAATTTGACTGAAAAAACATGTTTGTATGTGTATTGGCTACCGAGATATGGCACGTCAAAAAAATGGTCATGTTTCAAAATTTGCTAAGAAATGACAAAAAATGCAAAATTACAGCTTATTTCATCTGTTATACCCGAATTATGATGAAATTTTGTAGTACTTATTGTTCTTAGTTGAAGTCACCAACTTTGGACATCCCACTCCTCCTTTCTGAGGAAAGCCAACCATACCTATTCACATCATTTTGGTATTGATATCAGTTACTTTTCGGATCGATATCCCCCCATTCCCCTACATAATTATCCCAGGACAGTAAGAAAAAAAGACGTAGTCCTTTCGTGAAAAAAATTAATGTAATTAACAATATTAAGTTATTCTCAAGGAATATATTATATTGACGAATAAAGATATTATAGCTAATCATAGTGAGTAGGTACTTATTTGTACTCATTACATTTCCTGCCGAGATTTCTTAGCCGCTGGTTCTGCTCGTAACAGCTCGTCGTCCTTCTGAGCGATAAGGCTGTCAATGATGTCGCTGTCGTCGTTTTCGTCCAATATTTCTGGTGAGTCTTCCTCGATCAAATCAGTTGCGGGGGCGTTTTCGCAGGAGTGGCCTGTGCAGTGCTTGCAAACCTGCTTTCTTGCAGCCACAAGCTCCGCTGCTTCAGCCTTTGCTGCACTTGCAGGAAACAATATGGAGGATGTCATCCGGCGCAGCATTTCTGGTTGTGGGGATTTGTAGTACCCCTCGTGTGGTTAGGCTCCAGTCCCATACTGATGGGAGGAGATGATTGCTCAACCATGCCTGTACTTGCTGGTAAGTGCGGAGGGAGTGGTACTTGGCAGCGTTTCTTGTTGGTGATAGGCGGGCTAGTTGTAATTTAGCCTTCGTCACTGATCGTGTGAATAATTGGTACCTTAGGTCGTCGAGATTGTCTCTGTCAATGTTGCCTCCATAAACAGCTACCAGAAACTTTTCTCCAGCGTCGCTGATCTGCTGAGGAGTAGCGTTTCGTGTGAGAAACGGGCCACTATTGCAGAGAGGGAGGTATTCTTCATGTAGGTACTGCAAATTTTCTTCTTCCCCAATCCAAACGGTGCTGAAGTGGTATCACAACCACTCACTGCGTGAAGGAACAGTATGTCCTTGGGAGGAAAGGAACTTGGCGAGTAGAGGACACTGGGACACTGGATGTTTTTTGTGGACGTAGCTAATGCTGTTAACAGAATAAGTATGTCCATCTTCAGCAGTAATTATGACGCTGTCGAATTCGCTGTCCTTGGATATGGCTGTGTTGACGATTATCACGTGGGCGTCCTCATATGCCTGCTTAACGTCGATGCTAGCATCCGTCATTCGTGTCATCAACATCGAAATGAATGCGCTCTTATGATCGTTTGTCAAGAACTTTTCCTGTGCTATGGCCACCATGGTAGATGAGGAGAACACGACTTTGGTTGCTGATTGTAATGCAGAACGGCGAGCTCGTTCTGCGGCTTTGGTGCTTTGATAGCCTGCGTTAGTGGGGTATCCATCAAATACAAAAATCACATTGCTACCAAAGTGTCTCTGCAGTGTTCTAACATCTATTGTTTTCCAGCTTTTTACTGCTGTAGCTGATGACACACTCCTCTCGGCCCGACACTCTCTTGTCCTTGGGAGGAACGACTTGACACTTGGTGGGCAAGCAGAGGTGGGGGTTATCTAAAGTTGGTGATTTCAAGTAGGAATTATAATAGCAACTACATTTCATCATAATTCTTGTAAAACAGAAGAAATAGGGTGGAATTCTGTATTTTGTAGCGAAATTTGAAAAATTACCTACTCTTCGAAGCGCCATATCTCGGTAACAAATTAATACACAAACATGTTTGAGGCAGGTAAGGAATTTGACGATCTGAAAAAAAGTAAAGCGACGTTTTTGCTGTAGAACGTAAGGCAAAAATGTTATTGAGGAATAATCACGCCAAGGTCGAAAAATTTGCAGTTTTCTCCACCCTACTTTTTTAGCACAGGGTCCTCGAGGTCCAAAACTTGAGAAAATGTTAATCAACCATCCCTGAACAACATCTCAAAGTTTCATTAACTTCCGACCTTTTTCTATCTAAACTACCTGTCGACTGAACCATATGCCGTATTTTGTTATAACATATCGGAGTATTTTCATCCTCCTGAATATTTTTGAATAGTGAATGAATCAAAAACATGGCGATGGTGAGTCTGGGGCCCAATTCTCAAATGTCTAGTATTCTTTGTCTCATGCGACCAAATATGTCCATCGTCTTTCTCAAATGTGCATTGAAAATAGATGGAAATATTTTGTCGCATGTGACAAAGTGTAATAAACATTTGAGAATCGGGCCCCTGAATAACACCTTCAAATTATCTTCATTCCAAATATTATTTCAGAGTGGAGATTTTCAAGCGGAATCTTCATCTTCAACTTGTTTGAGACAAGATGTTGAGTCTGACACAAATGTAGGCTTGTTTTTTTTTGCGTGTACTACGAACTGAAACTTTTTATGAACTTCTTTGAGCTCAAATAATATTTTATTCGTTTCAAAATTTCCATTCTCAATCCGTATCAATTAGTGTCGTAAATAAGCTGGTCTGTGACCATACTTCAATGGTACGTCTCAACTGTCGTAGTAAAAATATATACCGATCAATTCATTCGTCACAAGATCGATATAGTTTTACCAAGTCAACTTAGCTAATGAGACCAAAATTTTGAAATGGTCAGTCTGTTCCATAGCTTGATGAGTCAGTTTAACTAGATAACTGAAATCGAATTTTTAGTTTTTTTTGTAAAAAGATCATCATTTGTGATTTTGTTGTGTTGACAGTTCCATCCATGGTTTAGACAGTAAGCATAAAATTTATCTGCTGAAGTATTAGCCCCAGCTAGCAGTTCTGACATCTGTTTTGCTGATGATGCAAAAGTAGTGTCATCTGCCTATAAAATCTCAAGATTTGCAGTAGTATATAAATCAAAAATATAATGGGTCACAATAATGAACTCTGTGGTATTTCCACAGACTCACTTTGAGTTTCTGACTGACATAGGTGAGATTTACAACATTTGAGATATCTAACAAACTGAATAATATATCGAATAACTTGCCCCAAATGGAACCTTGGAGTACAACTGATGTGAGCCAAATTTATAGTAGAGTTAGCCTGTTCTACAAGCACGTTTTTAATATATGCCTGGAATTTGGTATAAGTGTTCCTATATGGTATCTGGAAGAAGTGTTGGAGAGTGCTGCCATTCAGAACTTGCCAGAAACCTCTAAGGGTTTCGTTCAAGAAACATGCAAGAATAAAATTGCGGAAAATATCAGTTAAGTAAAGAATGTTAGTATGTAAAGGAAAGAAAATCATCAAAAAATTGAAGGAACAGGACGTTTTCTGTCTGAAAGCAGAAAGGTGATTCGTGATAAATCCGATTATCAAGAAAGGGTAGAAAACGTACAAATAGTTTACCAGAAATCTTTTGCTCAAAATGATTCCAGATGTGAAGGCCAACCTGGGCAAATGCAAGACTTTGGTTACATCAAAGTTGAGTAGATCTCTCGAACGCGAATGTACCAAAAATGTATTGTCTTCCCAATATTCACAAACCTGGAAATTCAGTACGACCAACCGTCTTGTACCCACATAAAAAATAGCAAAGTGGCTCACGAAAGAATTTGAGAATTTTCTAGTGGCATAACCAGGCTTATGCGTAAATAAGTCACTAGAATTCATCGATCAGATTAGGAGCACAAAACTAGAAGAAGAAGAAATCTTGATCCTATTTGATGTACCTAAGTCCTTTGTTTTCGTGTGTACCATTACCAAAAACCTTGGAATATTCGAGAGAGTTACTGCTGATCAACGGTTTCAGTAACGAAATAAGAGAGTATTTAAGCCTCGCCAGACTTTGCATGAGGGAGAAATGCATTCAATTCAACAACTGCTTCTACTAACAACTCGAAGCCATGAAAGAGCTTTGGCTATTTTACTTGTGTATGGATAAAGTATATGGAGGACGTGTTCGCTCTCTTAGATACAAAACAGGTCGACGTAGATAGTTTTGTTTCAGAATTGAAAGGTCAGTTTCAACCATTTCGTTCATGAGGAAAACCGTCCAAAATATGACGTTATCTCAAACAACCTCGAGTTACTCAGGGTTTCAACATTTTTTTTTAAACTCCCTAATATTAAAGTGGTCTACAAAACCTCATATGAGCCATAACAGATCCTGGGTTCTCTCTAAGATAAGACAGGAGTAAAAGAAAAGTTGTGAATTTGTGAAATTTGCTGCAAGGACTGTGAGAAAAAGTATGTTGGTCAAACTAGCTGGGCCATGAAATGTCGGTTCTAAGAGCACATCGCTCATATCCATTTTTCTGAGACCATAAAGAGACCATTAGGAAGTGTGGCCCAACATGCATTGGATCACGACCAAAGATTTCATCAAAAAAGTTTGAAATTGATTAGACAATTTCATAATAATAGACTTCTTGCTGCATTTAGGAGTCTGGAAACTGCAAAACGTGAAAATAGTATGGATGCAGATTAGGGCCCAACACCATGCAGCCCTTTGTTCAAGTTCATAGTAAGTACAGTAAAGAAATCCAAAACAAACTAATAGAAGGTGAACTGGAAAATTGAGTAAATAATTAAGGTTGGTACACACTTCAATGTAGGCAGGTATAATGTAGGTACTAAAATGCAAATAGCCATTCAGCTAAGTTCCTACAAAAATTAAGATTAGAATAGCATTAGCAGTTAGTACTCTTTTTTGAGCTACTGAGGATGCCAACTTTGTTGACGAAACTCGCTTCGAGTTCAATCGATGTTGATTTGGGTAGTTTCGATTTCTTGAATTTGAATTTACATCTGATAATGGTACAATTGAATAAATTTTAGATGTACAATATTGCGTTTCAGAAGTGTTGTGTAGTTACAGTGTCATTGAAAATACGAAAACAATTATGAAACGAATAAAAATACTCAATATTAGATCCAAATAAAAGTTGCAATACTTTTATGTGAGTTTTTGATTTCACTGTCAGTATCTAATGTTTTAAAAATCAGTTTCATCCGATACTCTGCAAATTTCTGGCCACAATTGAGAGTGCAACATATATAAAGTCTTCAATGGTAATTTCTTAGAATTGAAATAGTTTCTAAAATTTTTGTTACTGTCAACCGGCTGCACCCTTGCAAGTAAACCTAATAAATCTTCAAGAGAATTATGCGAGCTAGGGAATATGTTTATACTGATGGCGGCCAAGGTGTAAATTTCATATGCTTTTGCATAGTTATTGTATTACGTAATGAGTAACCCCTGTATTTTTAACGAATCCTACATATCCACAATTTGAGAGCACTCGCAACAAGGAGAAAATGTGGAGGCCATTTTATCAGGAATATATTTCAAGTATGTTTCAAAACAATAATTACTCTATCGAGCTATATGTTTATACTGATGGCGGCCAAGGTGTAAATTCATATGCTTTTGCATAGTTATTTTATTAAGTAATGACTAACCCCTGTATTTTCAACGAATCCTATATATCCACAATTTGAGAACACTCGCAACAAGGAGAAAATGTGGAGGCCATTTTATCAGGAATATATTTCAATTATGTTTCAAAACAATAATCACTCCATCTTTCAGCATTTTCATCCATTAAACGAAAACCAGACAAATATATTTTGCATTTGATGCACAAGTTCATATTATAAGTTTTCTGTAAAATAAGGAGAAATCAGAAAAATAAGTTTATTTTTTTTTCTGTAAATTTTGGTAATATTGGTTTGGTTCATTCTTAAGTCCACTCTGTGTACTACCCAAAATTCACGTTCTTTTAAGTCGTGGCAAGACCATATAATCGGAGCTCTAAATTTATCGAATCACATAATATGATAAGCAAATATAACAGAGATACAATAATTTCAATCCCTTCTGTATATAAAATAAAATGTCATCTAAATAAATTCTCATCTTGTCAAATATATCCAACACAGAAACATCAATTTTCATACGATCCCACTTGAATTATTGGAATTATTTTCAATTTCCGTATCTCGGAAAAGGTCATTGTTCAAAAATATGCTTTAAGAACATACTGTTGCACTGACCAATTATTGTCATATAGTAGTAGTAGTGATCATGTGGAGGCTGCTGTCGCAGTCGGGCAAGTAGGCCCCGATGGCCCCTTTTGCTTTCTCCGCTCTCCACATAACTACCTTGCCTCTCCTAGTCTTCCTTTCCGAATCTTTATGATCTTCTGATGAAGGTCAGTATGTCCGTCCATTTCAATTCGATGAGTTACTCTTGTTGGAGTTTTTCAACTCCGAAGATTTCGAATCTTGGTCTCCCGTACACCTCATACTTCCCAAGGAAGTGAGACGAAGTGGTAAGGGGGGCTGTTTTTTATACCTATTAATGACAGGTGTTTATTATGGTTTGTTATGGCCTGTTAGTATTTCTACAAGGAGGAGTAGTGTTTGGCGATCTCTGCCTAAGAGCCACGCAATCCTTGACTTGCTAGAGCCAGCCACAAAGTCTTTTGCCTGTCTGCAGCCGGTGGTATTCCTCTGGAGTTCGTTTAGTTCTCTCACCGCCCAGGTATCTAGGGCAGAAGAGATTTGACTCAGTCAGCCACCTCGTTTCCCGGCACCCCCCTGTAACCAGGAACCCATACCAACTCGACTTCCTTTGTTTCAGCTAACTTCTCCAAAGCATCTCCGCATTCCTGTACCAGGACTGAACTTGGCTTAGGATGGCAGATGACTCAGAGCGCTGCCTGGCTATCCGAACAAATATAAATTCTCTGCTCAGGCCCTTTTTTCACATTTTGCCTCATAGCTACGGTTAAAATAGCGAATACTTCAGCTTGTAAAACTGTTGTGTATCTTCCCAGAGCGTAGCTTTCTCCTATACTTTTTCTTCCAGGAAGATGCCTGCGCCCGAAACCTGTTTGTCGGTCAGATGCGAACCGTTCTTGTAACATAATAGGCTTCCTGGTCGAAACTTCACTGTATTTCCTTACCATTTCTCTCTGCTCGGAATAGTAAAAGCAAATTTCCTATTCCATCACAGTCTGTCTTATGCGCTTTTCACTCTGAGGGTGGAAATAGGAATCTCTTGCGATTTTCGCATGCCCCTATCATCTCTCCTTCGTTTACCAAGACCTCCGAGTCTTGCATCCTCAAATGGGCTGCCATTGCCTCCTTGATTCAGGCTGAAAGGGGTGGTACCTCCAATACCGCGGTTGGGATCGTTCTCATTGCACCTTTTATTGATAAACAGGCCAACCTCTGGACCTTACTGAGCATTCGATCTATTGCGCTAGTTTGTGCGATTGGCTGTCATACAGCTGACCCATATTGGAACTTTGGTCTTACGACCGCCGTGTACAGCCAGCGCATAATCTCTGGATTGGTTCCCCAATTTTTACCTACAACTCTTCTAAGTTGCCATAGGATTGCTACGGACTTTTGAATAACCCTATCGACGTGCGGCCTCCATCAAAGTTTGGAGTCCAAAACTACTCCCAGGTATTTGACCTGATGAGTCAATTGCAGCTCTTGCATGGTGGGGTGGTGGCAGCCCCCCTCACCTCGGCTTTCAGTCTGATCAGTCTGAGGTCCCCCCTGGATATTTCACCCCTCCTCTTCGTTAGTGACGATACAACCCAGCTGACCATCGAGTGAGGTGTTCCTCGGGCCATTAGTGCTGCCTGTATAGTCGTCGTTTTCGCCTTGTCAAAAGCACCCCCCCACATCGAAAAACACTCCTAACGTTACCTCTTTAAACCTTAAAGTCCTTTCGATTCTTCGCACTACAGTGTGGAGGGCAGGTTCTGTCGACCTCCCTTTCCTGTATGCGTGTTGATTTCTGTGGAAGGGGCTCACCCTTAGGGGCCCCTTCATCAGAAATCTGTCTACCACCTTTTCCAGCGTTTTAAGCGGGTACGGTGTGAAGCTGATGGATCTGAAAGACTTTGCTACTGTGTAGTTTTCTTTCCCCGCTTTGGGGATTAAGACTACTCTTGCTCGCTTCCAGACCTTTGGGACTCCCGTAAAATCCTCTCCAGTATTGGGGCGAGGTATTCCAGGCCCTTCTGTAGCATTGCTGGGAAAATTCCATTAGGTTCTGCTGCCTTGTATGGGCTGAACTCGTTCACTGCCCAGGCTATGGCGTCATGCGAAACAACCCTCTTTGTCAGTTGCCAATCCCATTAAGAGGACCTGCTGTGTTGGCAGAGTCCGTAGTGATACTATGGTGTAGATGAAAACACACTCATATTATTATATCACTACTGTTGCTGGTTGCAGATTTTCACCATAGTTATGAAATATTTATTGTTATTGTTTTTGAAGAGTCCATTAAAAAAAATTAAAGGTGAAAAATATAAATAAAGTTTTTCAGACAAATCAAAAAATCTCTTGAATTTTCTTTCTGAAATTTGGTCATTCAGCCGGGATATTGAAATACTTATTATATTCAAGGTAAGATTTCGAATCCCAACAACCACCAAATAGTTCAGTTAATAATGGCCTGCAATTGACATTTCACAATTTTAACTCCCTGTATCTTTTAGTCTTTACATATAATTTTTGTGTGCCCATGGTAACTTCTGTTCAGAAGGCAGAGTTCAACAAAATATTGAAATTTTGGACCGTTTGAAGTGCATGCGTGGTCATTTCCAGTTGTTCCTGTATAACTCCAGAACTGAAGAAGCTATACTAGAAATTTTTTATTGACGTAGTTGATCCTTGAAAAACGCTACTTTGTCCTCCTTCCACTATCCCTCTATCTCTTACTGTTACCTAGATCCCAATGCGTATCAAATTTGAGTAGCCCTGTTCATGAACATGTTAATCAATAAATTAAAATCTCTCTCACCTCTGATACATATGCCACAGAACACCAAGGCTACAACACAAAAGTAGGTACACACAAATAGAATCCAACTATCCAAAGTGAAAATTCTACCAAATACATCAAATAACATATTGATGGATGTTTGGTCAAGGTTTCAGAATTTCAGCACCAGTTTCATCGGACCAAAAGGGCTTTTGTATCAGCTCGGGAATATTAGTCAATTAAATTACTTCATTTGGTTGAAAGCTTACTCATCACCCGAAGTTGTAAAATGTCAATGGAAAATTACCACATAACCTTCGAAGTTATGTCTGAACTTAAAGTGCTATTTTGTTTGTCAACAGTGACGTTCCAATACTTAGAAATCATAATAATCCAGTAACTTTATACATCACAGCATGCGTCAAATTCGGTAGTTCTGATTTTTAGCTGACTTGTTTATGAATAATCCAAATTTGTAACCTCGAACGCCGAACGCAACTTTGATAAAAATCGAAAATATTGCGAAAAAATAATTTTTCCTTTAAATTTTGGCGATTATAACCCTAGAGGACTTTCTTGGGACGTTTCTGAAGTAGACTAAATTTGCTATAATATGATAACAGAACAGTCTCCGTGGACCCAATATTTTCCGAGATGAGGCCTTTCAAAGTTTATAATATTTTTCGACTTTCGCAATTTTTGCAATTCTGTCGTTCTGAATGAATTTGGACCCTGATTATTCTATCGATGTCCTGTAAAAAAAGAAAATGAGAAGTGTTAACGATGATGTTCATGCTGAGCTACGAATAATGAAGTAAATAAGATAAGTACAACAAAAGTAGATGAGTTTATTTGTTAGGTAATTGACTAATAATGAGAATCTATGAATTAAATTAATTTAGCCCTCTCAGAAGGTCCCGGTTGAGGTGAGTCCGTATCTGGATCGTCGTATTGGGAAGGTGATGAATCGTCCAATTCGACATCAGACAAATTGACGCCTTCTGGGATATCTACTACTGCAACACCAGGTATATCAACTTGCTGGCTGATCATTCTTACTACGATCCCAAACCAACGTGAAATTTTTTACAAGAAATGTGGATGAGGCAGTGCATCAGATGTCGTGTATTCCAGCATTGCTTCTTCAAAATCCTCTTTTCTCGACACCAACTCTACACCTGACGAGATAGCAGCAGAAGAGCGAGTCATAATATGCCCTACACGAAGGCAATCCCAACACCCATAACCTTGATGAGCTGCGGTACCAACTATTCGCCAGGGCTGTGACGAAAACCAGCTTCAATCCAGCCAGGTTACCCCTCCTATACAAGACTCTGCTCGATTTAACACCTTGCGGACATATCATGTAAAAATTTGTCTTTATACATTATATATCATTCATAATTTTCTATTTTCATGTACAACCTTCTTATGGATACAGGCGTGGTTGGGAGTCACACTGAACCCTCTCTCCTGGGGGTGGATATCCACGCCACAAGGCCTCAACCCCAAAATGAGGACAAGAGATAGAGCCCCACAACACGTCTTGCAGATGATTTCTTGCGGCTGCAAAAAGGGTTGTGGGAATGCGTGCAGCTGCAGGAAGGCAGGATTAAAATATTCATCAGTCTGCAGGCACTGCAGCGGGGCCTGTTGTGACAATATATTTGATGGTGCACTGGTAGATATGCCAGAAGGCATGTTAAAATGGAGGATTAAATGTGGGCACAAGACGTCGACGATTTACCACCATCCCAATACGTCGATCCAGATACGGACGAATCTCAACCGGGACCTTCCAAGAGGGCTAAATTAATTTAATTCTTAGATTTTCAATATTACTCAATTTCTTAAAAAAAACTTATTAACTTTTGTTGTATTTATTTTTTTTTACACTTCTCATTTTCTTTTTCAACATCCCATCATAAAAGTACAGGACTTCGATAGTATAATCAGGGTCAAAATTCATGCAGAACGACAGAATTGCAAAAAATTGCAAAATTCTGAAAAAATTATAAACTTTGAAAGGCTTAATCTCGGAAACTATTGGGTTTACGGAGACTGTTCCAGTGTCATATTGTAGAAAATTTAGTCTACTTTAAAAATGTTCAAAAAAAAATTCTTCAAAAACTAGTCCTTTAGGGTTATAATTGCCAAAATTGAAAAAAATATATATTTTTTTTAATTTCATGAATGTGTCTGTGAAAAATCAGAACTACCGGATTTGACGCATACTATCCCATACTTTCAGGTGACAAAGTTACTGGATTATAATTCAACTTGACGTATTTGCCATCCTTTTTGACCATAACTGTCCAAGTCTTTAGATTTGTTTTTCGTGTTTCCTAATCATTTACCCCAAAAAAATTAATTTCGAAGGAATTTTACGTGCCACTTTACGCAAGCAATAATTCAAAGGTGAGTTTTTCCGTTGACTCACCTTTAACGTAAAAGTTCAAAACGTACTCTATAGAAACGTGATCAGATCATATTCGTAAAGCATCGTAATCGCATGTATCACAAAGTCAACGTATCATAACGCTACAGCGCAGATTTCATATTGAACAGAATACGTACTCAATCATATCCGTAATAAGTATAGACTACAAGCCCAGGCCAATTTTGGGGGGGTCATTTGACCCAGCATGAATTATATTCAGAATTATAGTGCAATACGAAACAACTCCTTTCCGCACTGTGCCGTCAGTTGTGAGGGGTGCGGATGAGTACGCGGGTCAAAAAAGCTTTCCATCCAGAGGAGGGATTTTTCGACAAAAGATTCTTGGACGGCATTTCTCAAGATGATAGATAACTAAAAAATAATCAAATAGGACCTAATGTCGTACAAAAAGAACGGTACTGAAATCCAGGAATTTTTTTTATTTTTCGCAAATTTTTCTTATGAATCCAGGTGATTTATTACTTTACGGCATTTGTAAATTGAATTTTTTAACTACATAGATTCATTTTTCAGCAACGCCGTACATATTTGCCGGTACAGGGGTGGGGAGCCCCGCAAGTAAATTAATACTTAG
The DNA here is from genome assembly GCA_958502065.1 of Chrysolina americana. NCBI lineage: Eukaryota > Metazoa > Arthropoda > Insecta > Coleoptera > Chrysomelidae > Chrysolina > Chrysolina americana. Next base: position 74,251,163 of record OY293413.1, read on the forward strand.
ACCTGTATATTTCAAGATCATTGGAAAATGTACGGCATCAGTTCCATATCATTATTCAACATATAAAATGATTTTCAGAAATTATGCCGTCTTATAAATGTCGTACGGCAACCGGTTTTTAGGCCAAATATTTTTGTTTTATGTAATAGCAGGTTATAATTGATGAAACTAAATAAAAATATTGATAAAAAATTGCACTGTGATTTATTAGAGAAGTAATTTTTAGAATATCATTGACCTTTTAATATCTCAAGCATTCCTAAACAAAAATAAATTGATGTCGTACATTTTCAATTTAAGGATTTGTCACAGCTGATAAGATTTTGCATTATGTTTTTACAAAATATTTAAATATTGTACGGCATTCAGAAAACTTTACTGGCAATATAAAATAATAATTGAGAATTACAATGCCGTTCATATCAGATGGAACATACAATACCTACTCTGAAACCGTATAACTTGAAAATTCGACCTTTTTTTCTCAGTTCAAAGTAAATTATTCTACTGTACCTTACAATCATTATACTCAAGTAATTTACTTTGTCGCTTTTTTGAAACACCATATTTTTGATTCTCAATCTGGATAAGAATGTGCTCACAGATTATATTCATTTATTAACGGGTACTCAATTCAAAAATATGTTTTTATAAAGGTATGATAAATGAATAAGAAGGGACCCAGGTACGTAGAATTATGATCGGCCTATAATTTTGTATATTTGCTTAATCTCCTGACTTGAACATTGGGCTGATGAAACTAGATTTCCACAAAAGTGAAACAAAGGTCATCCTTGATTCACTAGGGCTACTAAGGGCATATGATTTTTGTACGCAGTAATCACTCACCCCACGGACGTGAGGAGTGGTTATATAGCTTAATAATCCAGCGCGCCCTCCGGAAGTATCGGGGCTATGGAGGCAGATCCTGACTAAAAGATCCTTAAGGAAATAATAATAATAGTAATACTCAGGGCACATGATTCTCAGACCCAGTAATCACTCGCCTCACTTACATTTCAATGCAAAAGTTGGTCTTATTCATCATCTGTACTACAATATCGATGGTTGTTGAATTTTTACTAGTTTTTTGGTGCAAATTGGATACCTATTTCACTCTGTATGTATATTCATAATAACTATCAGTGTGATATGGAAGGAAATTATTGAATCAATTAATTGATTATTGGTAAACGATGATACAAATATTCAAGTTTACGATCATTTTTATAACAAAACATGTTATTTTTTTTTTTTTTTCTGCTTAGGTGACTATGATTCTGAATTTGAGTGTTGGTTCTGATTCTTATCAACTTTTTTTGATAAACTTTTTTTATAATGTCAAAAATAAGGGTAGTTTATACTTGATCAAATTTTCTATTTTTTGTTCTACCGTGTATACCGTTTAGAAATTTAAAATTCTGATAACTTTCGTGCAAGTTTTTTGCAATGCACCAAATTTTATGAAGAATAAAATTTTCTGAAAAATGGATAGTAAACAAGTTTTCTCCAGGTGCAAACTTTTTGAATCTCATGTACGGCATAGAGATTTTCTTGATTATTGCAATACTTACTAGTAAAATATATATACGCCTTAAAAAAACAAATCAACGTAAAATTACCCTTTTCATAGGGAAATAAATTTTTCCGGTCAGCCATATGTTCCATGAAAAATGTACGGCATAACAAAAAATGACATCGTTCCATACAATACTATTCAGATATTTGATGTTGTATCAAATGGTCCAAACTATACTAGTTAGAGGTTAAGTGCGGGGCTCCCCACCCCTGTACCGGCAAATATGTACGGCGTTGCTAAAAAATTAATCTATGTAGTTATACAAATTCAATTGTATAAATGCCGTACAACATGGGTTCATAAGAAAAATTTGCGGAAAATCAAAAAAATTCCTGGATTTCAGTACCGTTCTCTTGGTACGGCATTAGGTCATATTCAATTATTTTTCAGTTATCTATCATCTTGAGAAATGCCGTCCAAGAATCTTTTGTCAAAAAATCCCTCCTCTGAATGGAATGTTTTTTTGACCTGCGTACTCATCCGCACCGCTCACAACTGAGACGACACAGTGCGGAAAGGAGTTGTTTCGTATTGCACTATACTTGTAAATATAATAGACCAGTTTAGTGTGACGTCACGCCGTATGAGTGTCACGGGCTATTATCCAAACAAACCGTATTTACCATTGAAAGAATGTGCATGTGGAATATTTTTTTATATTTGTTCGAAATTAGTGCAGAGAAATGAGTGAAATTATCAAAAACATTGCATTCTCTACCATTTTCAACCTACAAATTATATATAAATATATTATGTTTAAATTTTACCATAGTTACTTTGTTACAGTATTATTTACACATAAGATACTTACTGTTATTCGCTTTGAAACCCTTTAATAAATCAAATATCCACAAAAATCCAACAACTTAAATAGGAATTATACACAAGACACGTTCGTTTGGATAATGCAAATGAAATAACTCAATAAAATTGACAGCTCAGACGTCAGCACTAAAATGGTGTATTCATGCTGAGTCAAATGACCCCCCCCCAAAATTTGCCTGGGCTTGTAGTCTAGTAGAATACATAATGTTTCAGAACGTAAAGTTTCATAATTTGGATGCGCGCGCATCAAGCTTGTCTCACATTAGCTCACCGGCATTATAGTCGATGGGCTGAACAAATATTTTCGAATCGGAATAACTACTAGTAGAACATCAACTCGGCGGAGGTTGTGCATACGTGTCTATGGAATTGGAAAAGATGTATCGATTACGGAAACAAGAGAAATCGGCGAAAAAATTGAAAGCTTTCATGAGCCCTGCATGGTAGGCATAAAAATTGAAGTATCAACCACCTGGAATGTCTTCTGGAATCACTGGTATAAGTACTACTAATTGTATCAAAAGATAGGTAGGTCTGCTGCATTGGGGAATCCAACTTGAAGATTTGTGGTGTTTGATGCACTCTTCTGCTGCACGATTTTTATCACAGTTTCATTTTTAGCACTAGGTGGAATCTAGATCAGAAAACAGGGTAATATTTATTGTGTTTTTGAATTAGGATCAAATAGCTATTTTCGTATCTAGTGCGCGAAATGCTACTTTGGTGATCGAGAACTGATTTTTTATAACGAGGCGCAGCCGAGTTAAAAAAAATAGTCGAGATCACCAAAGTATATCGCGCATGAGATGCAAACAAAATTTTTTCTACAAATGTCAAAAATATTTTTCTTAAATTAGTAATATGCTTAGCTTAATATAAAAAATACAATAGATAGTGTAAAGTTTTTTCACAATTTGAAAAGTATTAAAAATCCTTAATTATAGTTAAAAATTAATGAATAAATGATTTCTTGGATTTTTGCTTGATTGAGGACCATAAAGGTTGAAATATAAAAATCCCATATAGTTTACATGCAGTGTGCGAAGTAAGTATTTCGCACACTACTTCGCGCACGGTGTCATGGTAACGAAGGAAAATGAAAAAAAGGGTCACTTCGCATATTGTTGTTAATGCGTGAACCTTGTCATTTTTTGACGTTTGTAGAAAAAACTTATTTTTAATTTTACAGTATTTATTTTTTATTATTATTAATTATCAGGTACACAAAAGGTATACTGTCATCTTTGTTTCTTTTACCTATAGCTATAATTGAGCAAATCCATAAAATGTTTTAATTTCCCACACGAATTTGAAAAACTGAAATGAATTTTGGAAAATTATTCATAAGCAGTGTAACCAACTTGAGTTGGATATCTTCCCCTATATAAATCATTGGTAAATATTCCAGACGTTGTTTTTTATTTTGAAATGAAATGAAACCATATTCATAATTCATATTCTGTTTTAGATATTTATGTCTTAGAGTGATATATTTGTTCAATCATCGGCAGTATAAGATGTAGATGCCGGTAACTTTTCTCTAAAATATATCAGTTCCATTCAAATTCAAGTAGATTGAATATGTTGTTTCAAACAAATGATTCGATAATGCTACCTAGTTGTTTATTATATTTACTTTTTGCAATACAAGTACTTCATAGAACAAGACAATTTCTTTTTTGAATTGACATTCCTATATGTTACCGGAGTGAAAGTAGCAAGACGACATCGCGAAACACGGATAATGCTACCCTTCGATAGTCATGCTCGGTATCGCGGCAGCGTAAACCAAATTCTATCTCGTTTGTTTCTATCAATGTGGGTGAAATATTTTTATATGAACTTTCTGGAGAAATGGGGACCTATCTAACCTTCAGAACACTAAATTTCCTACCTTATGGTGATTGCAACTAACACTCAACAAATATTTCATAGAAGCGCCTCAAATACAAATAATATTCGTCAAGACCACGACTCAAATTGCTATAGCGGTGTTCCTATGAATGTAAATCCGTTCAGTCTGAAGCCGTTTAGTCAAAAATAATAATGAAAAATTGAGCATTGAACACGATGGATGTTAAAGTTGATTATGTAGCATTTATTTGACCCCTTTCTACCTCTCTAGAAATAATGAAAAAACTGTTTTGATTATCATTTTGTTAGGATATTTTTCAAGTAAAATATTGAAAATGAAGGTCAAATGAATACTACAATATAAAATTTTACTGAGAATGGATAATTGCTCAATGAAATAGAGTCTCGAAATATTCATAGGCAATACCAAAACCATGATTCATGTTTTTCATTGGTTTGACGAAGAGATACAATTTTCTCTATCTATGGTTATTGATTATAGTGCTTTTAAGGGGTTTTCACCTCCCTAGTTAAAAGTTTAAATATAAAAATATTTCAACAACAGGGTCAAAAATAAACGTGATAACATGAATATCCCTACGCTGGCGCGGCCGTGATATTGTAATACCGAGTACGACTTATTCAAATTGTTGCCCTGGGGGTCTATTCTCGAGTTCATGCGAAAACATTTTCAAACGTATGAAGTAACATAGAGCGATACAGACACCGCTCATTGAAAAGAGATACAACATCGAATTCGTATAAGTTAAATCTCCAGAATAGATCCTCTGTCCGTTTTGCTGGCAATGCTGCCTAGTTTCACTCCGGTACATATGCTAGATTCTTTAAATTGAAACGAACCAATTGTACCTACTCATCTATGATGGTGGCACATTTTTTGAAATTATTTCAATATTATATTGAGCTTTGTGTGTAATTTTTCTTCATCAACTCGACCTTCCATCGGAACACAATTCACACTGAATTACCTTCGTAGGTTTTAGGAGCCGAACTAAAAGTATAACCGAGATTTTGAAATCATTTAAAGAAAGTTAAAAGTAAATCCTTATTCCTAGTATCGTTTAGCAGATGTGCAGTTTTATGTATGTGATTGAGCATTCAAAAGGTCAATTCGGTGGTTGTTCAAATGAATTTATTTTGAATTCAAGAGAGTTTTTCTTGCAAGTCATTTTATGATATAAAAAGCTAATTGAATAGTCACCCTGAACTGTTCACTGTGTGTAGTTAAGACACTCATCAAAACTTGGGAACTGCAATTTTCTATCGAATTTTATTTCGAAACGATACCTGGTCACTACCTGTTTGAACCTTTTGTCTTTTGCTACATATTATAAATGAATTATTTAAAAACGTTTTGTCAATAAGTAGTAGTAGGTAAACAAGAGCCTTATGAAAGTATATAATACGAAATTAATAATTTTTCTAAACATTCAGTAGAGTTTTGTATGGAATAATTTGAATATTTCAAATTATTTCAATAATGTAATAAAACTACTCACCTTCAGCTTATATTTTAGCTCATGATTTTGACACCAACTACATCCTGTTATTTACCATCTCTAAAATATTATTGATTGATGAATGTGGGAAGCTGAATACACTTTTCAGTAATGAATGAAGCGAAGTTTTGTATGAAGTGTATATTTTTAAAATATTTTAAAAATATACACTTTATACAAAACTTCATTTATTACTGATAATAATAATAATAATAATAATAATAAACGCTTTTATTGGTGGATAGTGAACCATACAGAAAAGATACAGTGTGTACTGTGTAACTACCTACCAAAGGCAGAGTTAGCTCCGGTTCGCAACCAGTTAAGGTATGGAACAGATGCTTTCTTCCACTCAACCATATTGATCCGTAGTTTACTATATCATCACTTTTCGTTACAAAAAATAATTTTTCACCACAATTACTTATCGATTTAAATGATCAAAATTTATCCTGTTAAACGATTTGAAACTTTGACGAAAGTATAGGACAAAAATTAATTATTCTGAAATTAAGTTTCGATAACCTAGTTTGCAATTGGTTTTGTGGTGTGAAAGGGACCCCAAGGCATCCAACCGTATTAAAAGTTCAGTTGACACTATATAAAGAATTATGAAAAATTAAGAACAATGAATGAATAAGTCAATTATTCAATGACAATTCAAGCTTCTCATATATAAATCTCTTAGGTCTTCAACGAATATAGAAGATTCATTACCGTCATTCTCACCACGTAGTGCCAGCGAGCGCATGTACTATAGTATTATGAAAAAGTACGTTATGACGAAGTACGTTATGATGCGCTACGAATTCTACCGAATACGAATATGATCGTTTGATGTTATGATGCGTTGACATTGTGATAGAATGATATTATGATTTTCTGAATTTATTTATATGATGCTTTGTTGTTATGACGGAGTACGTTATGAAATAGTACGTTATGATGGTGTATATTCTGACGGAATACGTTATGAAACTTTATATTATGCTGTTGTAAATTTCTGTCTTGTAATATATGAACCAGTGCGATTTCTGTCCTTTGACGATATGAAAGTGTACATTTCTGTGTGATTCGATTTCTGAACTGTATATTATGATGCATTGGGTGTCCCCATTTTAACGATGGCCGCGAGAGCCTTTCGCAATTTATCAGTTGTTTTTCAGGTTTTTCTGCTGTGCATAATATGTTAATATCTGTAAAGGTGCGTACTCACTGAGCGAACGAAGGCCGAACGAATAGCGAACTCCGAACAACGAAGGTTCGGAGTTCGTTCGGCAGCAATTTGGCGATTTCGTTTCGATGAAGCAAACTCCGCACCGAATTGCAGCGTTTAAAAAGTTCGCTATTCGCTGGGCATTTGGCTTCGACTCCATTTATTGAAAAATGTGTGACGAAATTATTGCAGCATCGTCTTTCATAGTTATTGCGGGTTTACTGAAAACCAGTGAAAAAAACAAAAGGAAACTTAGATAATGGATATCAAAACTATATCAAACTCGGAGTCAATATAGGGGTTTGGACCTTTTAACTGATTTAAGGAATGATTTAGAGCAGTTCAGTAATTTTTGTAGAATATCCCCTACGGATTTTGAATTTTTACTTGGAAAAATCAGTGAAAAAATTTGTAAAAAGTCAACAAATTTTCGAGAAGCAATTCCACCTAAGGAAAGACTGGCACTAACCCTCCGATGTTTGGCAACTGGAGATTCTTATACAAGTCTTATGTATCTTTTTAAGATATCCAAGCAAGTGATTTCGAAAATAATTCCTGAAGTATGTTCCGCATTAGTGGAAACTCTACAGGACTATGTCAACGCAAATTCGACGTTCGGTTCTAAATGAAACTAGAAATCGCGAATGCCGTCCACACAGAACAGCGAATCTCTTTGATGTACCGCTCTGCCAGCGAACGACGGCGAAGGCGAACCGAACGTTAAAATGCCATTCGGTTCGCCTTCGTTTTTACGTATACATTGACCGAATTCAAATTCGGAGTTCGGAGTTCGCTGTTCGTTCGGCCTTCGTTCGCTCAGTGAGTACGCACCTTAAAGAATGCAAAATTTTTATTCTTATAAAATATGCTTAATATATGTTAAGTAAATATTTGTCAAAGTCTTCTTATGTGAACGTTATTTTTGTATCTTGACAACAAGATCCTGGTTTTCTTTTGTAAAAAGGGTAAATATACATACACAGGTTACTAACAACAGATCTAGATATATACAGAATGAAGAATGATGAAAAAATAGTATTGATCTCCGGAACTTTATAATAATATCGAATGCCCCCATCATTGTGACTAACGAATGCTTGGTTTTCCTTGAAATATAATTGTTTCTCTGTTTTATATCGTCAGTAGATGAACAAAGGGGGCTTTGGGACCGCATGCGCAGTACGGTCAAGCTTACCACGGGCCATCGGAAATAGTCGGGGTTGGGTAGAGGAGATCGGTAGAAGTCGGCCGTCGCTGGTCTGCGTTCATCGAGTCGCGATAGATCCAGTTGATGATAAGAATTCTCCACTACCGCGCGCTTCGCTGGTCTGCGTTCATCGTGTGACGTAGTCGAGAGAGATCCCGTAGACCGATAGCATTTTGCCAATACAGCGCGCATCTTGAATATTTAAAATTAATTGAATTTAAAAATAAAAAAAGTTGCGGAGAATGAGGTTTGAACCGGCGGCGAAAGTTTGGAAGCGTGTGACGCTTGCCATTTGTCCACGGTGGCTTCATACAAGATGGGGTATGAATGTGGCAGGCATGATTGAAGGAGGTATAGAAGGATTTGGTATTGGAGCCGAGGGTATAATAGAAAAAGAATAATGATTGTGAATGAAAATATTGAGAGTTTGAAAGTGTGATGATAATAGTGGTGTTTGGAAAATGGGAAAAAAAAACATGGCGGCTGTCAAATGTTATACAGGGTGTACCAACATAATATTTAAGTGAAAAAACATGGTTACCTCGGCCATTTGTCGAAGAAAATACCATTGGGGGTATGGGGGGATTCAAAATGTTTTCGTGAGGGGGTCCGTCATTTTTAACGTGCGATTTGGAGTTAAAATTATCATTTTAAATCTTACTCGTTTTTTGAAACGCAAAAAACGCTTATTGCAGTAACATTTTTGCATGTTTGAGCGTTTCAAATTTCAGTCGTTTTATATCCAATTTTACATTTTTGCATACTAATAATTTTTTACGTGCGTCCATTTATCGAGTTCACTTGAATATTTTGAATTGTTTGCATTTAAAAAAATAAAAAAAGTTTTCCGAGAATGAGGTTTGAACCGTCGAACTGCTGATTATGGAGTACCCACTGAACACACTAGGCTATGAATCAAGGTATTGATGTGAGTGGTGCCAGTTGTAAAATTAATGGTATAGGTTGACTGCAAATAGGTGTTGTCAGTGTTACGAAAAATCATCGCTCGACGGTCTAAGTTCATTTGTGACGTAATCGAAATAGATCCAGCAACTGATTGTACTACATGAAGCGCTCGATGTTGCCAGTTGTAAAATTAAGCGGAAATTAAGTTAGGGGGAAAGAGTGTTGCCATTCAGAGAAATTTGGGGGTTAGGAAACATTATTTTTGGAAAGTATGTAGGTAGCATTGAGCAGAGTTGAAATAATCAGTAGCATAATGACATCGACAGAATACAGACGTAAATTAGAGAAATTTGAGAGACGTCTTCAGGAATTAAAAAAAGACATTCAATTTTTTGAAGAAAAAGAGAATGTTTGGAAGCAGTTGAATAATTTAAACATTCAAGACAGAGTTTTATTGCGAAAATTACCTCAAACAAGATACCCGTTACGAAGAATCCAACCTCAGAGTGCAGAATATGTCTCCACTGTTGAAAACAAATTTTGTACTTTTAACTGCAATAATAAATAATGTTTTGTACGTGAATAAGCCATTTGGTGTGAAATACATGGCAATATGCGTGAAAACCGATGAGTTTGAATGCAACCGGACCCAGTGGAAAACAATGCGAGTAACATCAGTCAATGATGGACAGCTACTAGTATTTGCCAGTGATGTTCCAAAGAATACAGCATTCAAATATAAGCTGAAGCTGATATTTCAAGATCTTCGAGAAATAGACACAAAAACTGAGGAGTTTATTCCAGCAGGGCGAGAGAAAAGCAAGTCAAAAGTGGAATTTGATCTTTATAGAATTTTCATTATAGTATCCACTATATTAGCATGTATATTAATGAGGCTTGTACAGGAAATAATTGTAGAATTTAATAAAAATGGAGTATTTGGTTTAAATAAAAATTGCAAAAAAACAAATCGAATTTCATTTAATATTTTCGCTAGTGAATATATGAACAAACAGCTTGATATCAACATCCATTATTCATTCCATTATCAGTTGTGAAACGCGCAATTCGAGCCAGCGCTATCGCAATGAGAAACCGCCTCAAACAGGAAATTCAATATGCGATAAGCACTTTGATGGCCGAGTTGAGGTTGCCAGACGGGAAGTATGCAGACCGCAACGACCAACGGTTATCGGCAAGGCGTACATGAGAATTGGTATTTTGTTCCAGAAAAATCTCGAAGGTTGTATTATCAGACTTTATTTTATATTTAAACACACAGCGAGACACGAAGGAAAATCATTTTATGTTTGATTGTGCTAGTAGCAAGTTACCAGTGTGCCAACTTCATTTGAAAAGTAAGTGTTTTCAATTGTTTTTATATGTGTCTGTTGAGTTTCTCATTTAATTTTCAATTATTTTTATGCCTGCCTTTTTTGGTTAATTTTCGGTTCAAAATTTGTGTGTTTTTAGTTTAGCTTTTTACTCAGATGAATTTACGTAAATGTTTTATGTTTGCCTTTTGAGTTTTCGTTTAATTTCCATTTCTTGTGCATGTCTTTGGGCGCTTTCAAAATTCATTGTAATTTCCAATTCAAAGTGGTTTAATAGTTCAAAGGTGCATTTGATTTTTGTGTATTTTTTTTTTGGGTAATAACAAAAACTTTTTATTATGCTTTTCCTCAGATGGATCTACAAAAATTGAACGCCGCCGGGTCAATCGTGAGCAGGAAACCAATCACCAAACTATCCGATTTACCTGTGGGGGCACCGCAAAGGATATCAAGTGCGAAGATAGTCCGAGGGAAATTTGGCGAGTCTGTGCTGCTGGATTTGGGGGAGAGCGTCACCTTTTTGCCGCAGAGAGTAACCGAGGTATATCGGGTATATACAGAAGAGTTCTCGAGCAGCAAATATTCCGTGATATTCAAAGGACTGATGAACACTGGGAAAGCCAATCCAGCGGCGTCATTTGAGATTGTGGAAAATTGAGGTTAGTATTATTTTTGCCATTCGGGTTCGTTCCTTTGTATGTGCCAAAAGTTCGTTTGAAAATAAAAAACAATTTCTTTTTCATTTTCAGATAGTTATATACCCTCCCTAAAAACAACAGCAGCATTTTTCATTAAGCTTCCCTTTGGGCATCATCTCCGTTCGTCACTTCGCCATTCCAGGAAGCTTCAGTTTGCAGCATCATCACCGAGCTGCCACCGCACCCTGCAAGCATCCGTTTGCCGCCACCGACACACACACACAGCTGTTGCCCCCAACCATCCGCCATCGTCATTAGGAAAAATTGTAGTAAGTTGAAATATTTGTTGAAAATGGTGTTTTCAAAAACTTTATCACAAATTGATGGATTGCTTGAAGCGATCAAGCAAAATTATTCAAGTGCCATTGCACGAACGTCTCTGAATTTGATAAGTAGGCATATTAGAAAATGTGAGTTGGTAATGAAAAAAATTAAATTTTCAATAGGGGAAAAAAAGAAAATTGTTAGTAAAATTGGGGAATTGAAACGTATTAGATGTATAATAAATGTTATGAAAAATGATAAGTATATTGGATCAGGCTTGAATAGAAGCAGTAGGGTTAAATGGGAAAATATCAATGCAATTTTCAATGGTAGAGTAAGGACGGGTGTAATAATAAATTTAGCTCACAAAGAAGTGCGAAAATTTTTGAGCGATGCGTATTTTGTTTTCAAATCGAGAATTTCCAAAATTTTGAAGGAGATGCAATGCCTCAAGGTGAACATGACACTGTTGGGGGATTTCATCAAAAAGTCAAATGACGGCGAAATAGTTGATCGAAAATTTTTCAATACCCCTAATGCAATCATTGATTTGGGTACGGACTTGGCGGCTTGGTACAATAAACATGTTGTGGATGTTATTTTGAACAAATTAGAAGAATTTCAAGAGAAAGACTCGGGGTGGGCGTTGAGTAAAATTCTTTTGCTTGAGGTATCAATAAATAAATACGAAATAGGGAACGGTTCAGGGTTTATATGGTTACCTGAAGAAATTCAAAATAGGCATGCATGCATCAATATTGATAATCAAGATGATGCGTGTTTTTTTAGAGCGATCGTGAGTGCTTTGTACCCTCCCAAAGGAAATGTTTCACGTGCATCTTCATATCCAAATTATGACACGGTTTTGAATACAAGGGGTTTGGAAATTCCTATGCCAATTCACCACATTACAAAATTTGGAAAACAAAATGATATTTCCGTAAATGTATATAGTTTAGAAATGAATATTGTCAAAGAAAAAGCATTTTACGAAGTAGTACCTGCACGATTGACCAAAAATAAATTGAATAAACACGTTAATTTACTACTAATTCAAAATATATATTTCCCTAAATTGAACGAGTACGACGCCTTACCTAGGGATACAGATGATTCGCAAATTAAATATCATTATTGCTGGATTAAGAATATGTCTAGATTGTTATCAAGTCAGTTGAGCAAGCATAAAGTTAAAAAAATTTTTTGCGATAGATGTTTGAATTATTTTCATAGCGAACAAAAAGTGTCAGAACATATCGGGTTGTGTGAGAATATTAACGAGTGTAAAATTTTATTTCCAAAATTTGATTATGTAGAATTTCGAAATTATGTGTATAAGCAAAAATGTCCATTCGTTATATATGCCGATTTTGAATCCGCTTTTGAAAATTGTTAGGAAAAAATGTCTGATAAATCAACAAAATATCAAAAGCACAAGGCATTCAGTGCAGGTTACTACTTGAAATGCTCTTACGATGACAGCTTGTCCAAGTTCAATAGTCATCGCGGCAACGATTGCATCCAATGGTTTACAAATGAAATGGCAAGTATTGCCAAATTTGTTGAATCCAAAATCAAAAATATCGTGCCAATGATATGTAACCCCGATATTGTTAAAGCTAGAGTGTGCCATATTTGCGAGAAGCCATTTTCCAAGCAGGATATTATCGTTAGGGACCATTGTCACTTTTCGGGGTTGTTCAGGGGTTGTTCAGGGGTTGGAGTCACCAATCTTGCAATCTTGCCTTTGAGAAGCTTTTTATGGTACCCATTATATTCCACAACCTTTCCGGATATGATAGTCATTTTATTATATGGGATGTAGCAAAAAAGGGGTGTGTGAGCATACTTCCCATCAACAAAGAGAAATACATTTCATTTACTCAATACGATAGTGAAACCAGCATTAAATTTAGATTTATAGATTCTTATCATTTTATGGGAGCTAGTCTTGATGAGTTGGTTTCCACAATGGATGCAAAAAATTTTAAAATTTTGAAAAAGGAATTTGCGCAATTGGATGATGAAAAATTTAAGCTTCTCACTAAAAAAGGGGTATTTCCTTACGATTATGTTAATAATATGGAAAAACTCCTCGACACCGAGCTACCCTCCAAAAAACGCTTTTATAATAAACTCAACGATGTTGAAATTGACGATGAGAAGTATGCTCATGCTCAAAATGTTTGGCAGCAATTTGATATTGAAACTTTGGGGGAATACAGCGATTTATACATGAAAACAGATATATTGCTTTTGGCAGACGTTTTCGAAAATTTTCGTGAAATTGACTTGAAAACTTATGGGCTGGATCCTTCGTGGTATTATACCATGCCGGGGTATACGTGGGACTGTATGTTGAAATATACAGGGTGTAAATTGCAAATTTTAAAAGATGTTGATATGGTTATGTTTGTGGAAAATGGTATAAGGGGCGGAATTTCAGTTTGTTGTAATAGATATTCGGAAGCGAATAACAAGTATATGTCAATATACAATCCTACAGAACCGTCCAAATATATCATGTATTTCGATGTGAATAACTTGTATGGGTGGGCAATGTCAGAATGTCTACCATATGGAGGTTTCGAATGGGTTGATACGAATATTGATGTGACTCAAATTCCCGACGACAGCCCTGAAGGTTATATTCTGCAAGTTGATTTAGAGTACCCTGCACACCTGCACGATTTACACAAAGATTTTCCGTTTTGTCCTGAACACCGCACACCACCAAATTCCAAATTGAAAAAATTGATGCTAACCCTGCATGATAAAAAAGAGTATACGCTTCATTATAGGAACTTGAAACAAGCTCTGAAACATGGCTTGAAATTAACTAAAATCCATAAAGTTTTGAAATTTAAACAATCTGCGTGGTTGCGCCCTTATATCGAGCTGAATACTCGATTGAGGACTGCAGCCACTAATTCTTTCGAAAAAAATCAATTCAAGTTGGCCAATAATGCTATTTTTGGTAAAACCATGGAGAACATCCGGTTGCACCGAATCGTAAAATTAGTTTCTTCCTACGAGGGTAGATATGGATCAAAAAATCTCATTTCCATCCCTCGATTTCATAATCGTACAGTTTTCGATTCAAACTTGATGGCTATTGAACTGAAAAAAGCCGAACTTGTATTCAATAAACCAATGTATGTTGGGATGGCTATTTTGGATTTGTCAAAAACTTGCATGTTCAAATTTCATTATGAATTTATGCTTCCCACTATGGGTGTGGAAAAATCCAAGTTAATGTATACCGATACAGATAGTTTCATTTATGAACTAACGTGTAACGATGTATACGAAGAAATTATCAAAAAACATATTTCCAAATTCGGTACGTCTGATTATTCAAAAGATAACGAGTTTAACATTCCACTTGTGAATAAAAAGGTACCTGGACTAATGAAGGATGAAGCAAATGGCAAAATTATCACGCATTTTGCAGGGCTACGTTCAAAAATGTATACCTACAAAGTGCAGGGAGGCAAAGTATGTAAAAAAGCGAAAGGAGTGAAATATAATGTCGTTAAAAATAAAATAAGTTTCGAAGATTACGTGGATTGTTTGAAAAATTGCAAGCAAAAGAAAATTACTCAGTGTACAATCCGATCATTCGCTCACGATGTGTTTAGTATCGAGCAGTCGAAAATAGCTCTTAGCCCGTATGACGATAAATGCTATCTTATCCCCAAATCATTTGATACATTACCGTGGGGACACTATAGTCTAAATTAATTTTTTTCACCATTTTTGTTCTAAATTAATTTTTTTCTCCCGTTTGCAGGTACAATGAATTTGCAACAGTTGTGCATCAAAACCGTTTGCGGAAATATCAAGAGTCCAACCTTGTTCCTCATCAATTCACATTCATCCTTACCTTCAATATTAACAAGACAAATTATTCAAAAATATGCCCATTTCAAATGGCTAAACATTAATCGTCAAGAAATTGTTTATGATGAGGATGACATTCTCACGGATCTCGAAATTGGTCAAAAATTTGCTTATAATCAGGATGAGGACATTCTCATGAATTTCGAATATGGTGGGAGGTTTTTTGGTGGTACACGGAAAAAACAAATACGTGCAGCATTATTAAACATTTATAATTTGGAACCTTATTGTCGTCATGATTCATACTGCATTTGGATGAAATTTTACGAAGTTGTTGACTTTAACTTAAGATTGTGCAAAGATTGTTTTGAACATATCCAAAGTATGCTTAAAATATGCAGGTGTGACGAAATAAAAAATTTTGAAGTTAAACATTTACATGAAGTTTTCACAAGTAATGAATTACATAATGCCTACCAAGATAAATCATATTGGTGTCAATATGATTTTAAGCACGTTCTTTTCACTTTACAAAATAAAGATGGATGCATTGATCATTTACATAGAACGAAAAGGGCGAAATTTTTTTGAAAAAATGTTTATTATATTTTATGTGGGGGGGGGAAGGAAAAAAATTTAAGCTTACTTCAACTATTTGTGATGTTGATAAGAAACATTATTTTCAACTATATTTCAATAATTCATTTTTCATTTATGTTTTTATATATATATATTATATTTTTTTTCTTTTATTACTGTATTTTAGGGAGGGTATTTTTTTTAATATAGAAAAAACAAAATATATTTCTTGTTTTTTATTTCCAAAATATTTTTTTGAAAAAGTAATGAAAAAATGGAGCGATTTTTGGACCGTAGATGAAACGTCTACGGTCCAAACTCCAACATATTAGAAATATAAGGAGTAGATATTTCATCTACACCTCCAAAGTGATAAAAATCAATATGAAGCAGCACCAGGCTTTGTACAGTGTTGAGCAAAATAAGGTAAGTTGAATATTCTTTTCTTCAATTCCCGGTAAAGTTATAATTCGTTTGATAATCAAAATGCCTCCACTTCAAA
Source organism: Chrysolina americana (assembly GCA_958502065.1). Taxonomy (NCBI): domain Eukaryota; kingdom Metazoa; phylum Arthropoda; class Insecta; order Coleoptera; family Chrysomelidae; genus Chrysolina; species Chrysolina americana. The sequence goes on from OY293413.1 coordinate 74,267,490, forward strand.
ACTGAAAAAATTCGACAGTTCATTGACTTGTTTATTAACCAATAATTGTTGAAATAAAAAACTTGATTTCTTTTTCTCATTTATTACATAAATCATACACAAATTTTTGTTTATAATAAAATAAATATTCACGTAAAGCATTAGCCAACATACTATCTAAAGATGAGGCTTGGCAAAAACCTTCTATAATTTCTTCCAAACTTAAATTAGTCTTATTATCGCGTAACCATGATTGAATAATATCAAAAACACCGCGATAATAGTCACAAAAGTTCATAGCATCCAGCATAGCGATACGGTCAGACAGCACCCCCAAGTGTGTATTTAGAATGTCGGTTACATCTTGTTGGGACAGTTCCATGTTCGTGACATCCTTGGAAATGAAAATTTGTTTGGTATTACTTTCGATGTACTGTGTGATGTAAATATAATCTCCGCAACGTGTTGTGATTGGATCATACTCATCTACATACTCATCGATTTGTGATTCAAAGAAATTTTCCTTTATTTCTTGTAGGATGTCAATGAGGGTGACCCATTCGAAAGAAGCAAAATTGATGGTTTGAATGGAGAATTGCTGCTTCAAAATGATGCATGGACTAAAATCTCTGGATGGACTTATGCCACATCGAATTTCGTACGATGGCATAGGGAAGACCATCAGCATCAACTGATGTTCGTTACTAGCTGCCATTTCGTACTGCTCTAAAGCTCTGTCGATGGCACTTAGAGTTTCGTTGTAATCTTCTCCATCACTATCACACATTACTTCGATTTCACTAGCGTAGCCACTGTCTTGAGACATTTTCGTTTTCAAACTAAATATCTAGGTGTGCTTTCACATACTTTTATAGCTTCAGATCACGTGGTCAATTTTAAAATTGTTGTTGCATGTTTGTTGACTGTGAAAAAATATTTGAAAGGCCCTCCCAATAGTCTTGCAGAGTGTGCTTCTTTTCCATAAGATTCTATACAAAATCAACGTTTTCGATCCAACTGTTATGTTTGTTATCCAAACCGAGCCATTTAACGTACATTTTTTTGCCTTTCTTCCTCAGAACTTTTTCCACGAGATATATATCTGGATTGCAGTTTTTTGTAATTCCTCTGCATAAAAAGCTGCTTTGTCTTACTAATCCGCACAACATCGCCCATAGCGAATTTTCTCGGTCCAGCTATTTTCAAGTGTGAGTATGTTGATTTAAGAATTTGCTTTTCGTTGGTTTTATCAATTTCTGAAGGTTTCATATTCGTCTTTGAGAAACGTGTATCATTGTAAGATTTTGTGATTTCAGGTAATATATTCAGCCATTTGTAGGTGCCATTCAAACTGAAATACTTGTACAATCTTTCTTTTAAAGTCCTTATAATTCGTTCGGCCATAGAGGCTTTGAGGATGCTGTACGTATTGTAGTGATTTATCTCGTGTTTTTTCATCAAACTCTGAAATTTACTGTTGTAAAATTCCGTCCCCTGATCGGTTTGTAGATTTTTCGGGCATCGTTTCGTGTGTGCCAAAATATCTGCAAACGTTTTAGTAATTTCCTCACCCGTTTTCGTTTTCAGCGGGCGAGTCCACACGAATTTCGAAAAACAATCTATAACAACTAGAATGAGTTTGAAATTTCGATTTTGATGGGCGTACGGTCTCATTTCAGCCAAGTCCATTTGCCATAAATCATCTAAGCCTTTAATAATGGTGCGACGGCGAGGATAATTTTTTCTAACAGTTTTATGCAGTTCACGGACAAGTTGAATCTTGTCTGTGGAAGCCATCATACGTATGTGATGACGTAACTGTGAAACCTGCTATTTTATTATGATGATGCAAACACAACATTTTGTCTTTTAGTAATCTCCTCGACAGCAGATTTCATCCTAACTATATCTGAATTTATTTTGGAGATATATTGTGAAATATCAATTCGAAATTGGTTTAGTTCATTCTTGGTTAGCAGCGTTTTCTTGTGCTTGATATCCCATTTTAAATTGTGCGAATGAATCGAATCGGTTATTTCGGCAATTTTTTTCAACAAATCACCACGAATATTTTCAATATCAGTGTTGTATTGTTGGTTGAATTTTTCAAAAAATGACTTTGTTTCATTATAGCGTACCTCACTCTGTTGCATTATTTGAACGAAATTCTGATTGAGGGTTTGAATTCTCTTTTCCAGCTGTTTGTTTGTTTTATTCGATTCATTTTTGATTTCATGTTGCATTTTTGCCATTTCATCATTCACTTGAGCTATTTCCGAATGGTGTTGTTCACTCTGATGTCGTATACTCGCAGTAATTTTTTCATGAATTTCATCAACATATTGTTTATTGGCAGCATCAGTATTTTTGGTGGGCCTCTTTACATTACTCAATTTCAAATTATCAAAATCAATGTTACCATCTGGAGTGTGCAGCAAGCTGCTGCCTCCAGAGGGCGTGGCTAATTTTCGCTTTTTATCGGCGGTGCTGTCGCTACGTCCAAACTTGTCGATAACCATTTTGAAAATGTGTAAATGGAGGAACGTACACCATCTTATTCGATTGTATTTGCCTCTTTGAGTTCACTCAAAATGGCAATAATCTCATTGTCGTGCGAAGTATTTCCAGCATCCCGAGAGGCTATCAATAATTTGAGGCGTTCGCATAGTTCGTTTGGGTCATCCCAATAAACAAACTCCATAGGTTTGGTATTGAATGTCATTGCAATAGGTATGTCTTTAGGCAAACCGCTACCTTTTGCTGCAGATGTTTTAGATGAACCGGTACGTGTCGATATTTTACGTTGATTTGCTGGGGGAAACATCGGTTTAATTATTTCGGTATACTTGTATCTTTTACTACCTTTCGGATGGCCTAGGGAGTTTTTGTGAATGTTTGACAAATCTACAAGTGATTTGTATGTCTGCATATCTTCATTATTATAATTTTCATGCGTGTTTAAAATATGAGTTCATATATACCGGGTGTTGCTTTCCAATGATATCCACCCATTTTAATGTATCCGCTGCGTTTGTCGAAATCTATTTCTTTGTTACCTAGGAACCATTTTGAAGAAACACCATCGTACACAGGGCCGTATACTTTATCTATTTCTTTGTCATTGCTCCAGTGTTTTATAATGTACGGTTGAGCCATTATAGGATATTGATCGATATATTCCCGTAAAACTTGTTCATCCATGTCTGACGCAAAGCTCTTATCTTGTTCCTCTTGTGTGTCTACGCTAAAGATATCCTCATCATCACCATCATCTGTACCTGCAACATGTTCGAGGGATTGGAATGGAGTCGTTGTTTCGAATGGAGACGTTTCACGCTCTTTCACTTTCTCTTGTTTGACTTCAGATTTTGTCTCACTTTTCATTGGGGTAGTAGCAGATGACTGTGACGGCGATGGAGGCATTGCTGCTATTTTCCTCAATGGGACAGATACAGGTTTAAAGAATTTTTGCAACGACTCATCTTCTTCAGATCTACCCAATTTCAAAGCCAAATAGTTTTTTCGAATAGCTTTCGCAATTTCATTGATTTTAGTCTTTCGAATATCATCAACTTCTTTGCTCAACGGTTTCATGATGATAACTGCGGGAGACATCAATCCCTCTGTATACTTATATATTTATCGAATCCTTGACGATAACGTCCAGCATTTATGTCAAAATCTTTCATAATCACAACGGTTCCATATCGATGCTGTCCCCAGCATTCTGCACACATTGCCTTGAATTCATCGAACGTCATGTCTGGGGAAACGTGTTCATCGAATACATGTTTCAAATTCATTTCATCCTGCTTGAAAAGCACAATCATATTACAATTGTTTCGTATCAATTGTTTTGGAATTTTTGAATATGTTTGACAAAGATATGCAGCATCAATATTTCGGTGTCTGCAAAAGGAGTAATATTCTCGAATTTTCTGTTGACCATCGCATGCAACATCATCGAAAATTAATAGAGAATTTGATTTGGCTTCGTGAGGGTTTATGATTTCCTCATTTTCCCTGAACGGATAATATCCCAATCACTTGACTTTCCCCAAAATTTCTTGAACCGCCTGATATTTGGGTTGGTACAAAGATTTTGAATATACGTAGATGTTTTCGAATTTTGCTCCATTCGGGTGGAATAACAGCGTTAAGATGGCATTTGTCTTTCCACAACCACTTGGCCCACAAACAATTGCACGAAACGAATTCGGTAATAATTTACCATGCTTCCCAACCATACTGCTATTGAGACCTCCATTCAAAAAATCTAAATTTTCAATAGGCAGTGTCTTGTCTTGTTGAACGATCTCCATGATGTGATGAAAAAACATGAGCGCGCCACGGTTATAAATAAACGCATTGAAGGTATCTTTCATCATTATCAATGTTGACTTACTCTGGTGCAGGTGTTGTCAATTCAATCATCAATAAGCTCCCGTTCGAATTACATCTACCAGGTTATTCGTTTTGCGGTCCAGGCACCAAATTGAGGCAGAGATTACAACGCGGAGAATCTGGCGTGAATCCTCTGGACGAAAGCTGCAGAAATCACGATATTGCATACTCTCAATCCGACTCTCTAGAAGACCGTCATAAGGCAGATCAAGTATTGGAAAATAGAGCTTGGGAACGAGTTAAATCTAAAGACGCTAAATTTGGAGAACGAGCTGCAGCATGGCTTGTTACTTCCACCATGAAAGCGAAACGTAAGCTTGGTATGGGTGTGTCCTTTCGGCGTAACTTGCTTCAAAAAATTGTCAAAAATTGGAAACACAATCCTACTGATATTAAGAAATCTAGTGCTTCGGCTTTGCGAGCTGCTAAAATGGCATTGAGTCAAGCTGGAGGACGTAAGAAAATACGCGTTCCTAGAATAATTCCATTCGATGCCAAATCTGGAGGACTCCTACCCCTCATACCTATATTTGCTGCACTTTCGGCTTTGGGTACGATGGCAGGCGGAGCGAGCGCCATCGCAAAAACCGTGATAGACGCAAAAAATGCTAAAAAGAAGCTGGAAGAAGATCAGTGTCACAATAAAGCCATGGAACATTTAGGATCGGGTCTGTACCTGCGCAAAACCCCTCGAGGATTTGGACTGTTCCTGAAAAAACAACAACGCAAAGGACGAGGTCTTTATTTGAAGAAACAAAAAAACTGCTAGATAAGCTACCCCATAGAGCATTATACGATTCGGAAATTAAAAAATGTGCTCGTCAGATGAAAATACCGCATTTTCGTGGAGTCTTTATGCGTGATACGTTGCCAACTTGTGGTCCTTGGCTGCGAGAATGCGCTGTATTGAACTTGGATTCTCACTTGAATGCGGGCACTCATTGGGTAGCTTACAATAAAAACGGCAATGCCGCACAATATTTCGATAATTTCGGTAATCTCAAACCTCCAATGGAATTGGCAAGATATTTTGGGAGGGGTGTAAGAATTACATATAACAATAGTCAATATCAAAATTACAATCAGAGTAACTGTGGACATCTTTGCCTAAAGTTTCTACTTCATAATGTCCACCGCTGAGATGTATAAATCGCTGGCTGAAATGCATAAATATAAATCTTTGAGAGATTTCACCGATGCTGAACTGCGAGCTTTGTCAATCGAATATTTGATTGGGAACGCAGGACCTTGGGAGTTGCTGGATGTATGGCATAGATTACCACAAGACTACAAAAATCGATTCGCTTTGCAGATTCGTCTACCGTGTTTCATTCATTACAAAAATGAGTGTGGATTGTCAGCCCAATCACTAGAAGAAGCAGAGTATCATGGTCCAGTTAGCTCACAATATGAATGTTATTATTGTAATAAATGATTTTTCATCCAAGTTGTTGTTTATTATTTAAAGCGTGTTGCTTCCGACACTATATCAGTCATGTCTATGATAATGACGTTAACGAGTCGTTCTTCAACGCTTTCCATCGATTTCAATCCGCCCATTCAATTGGATTCTGATTCAGAATACAGTTTGGCTTTGCTCAGCTTCCATTCGTACAACAGTATACCAAACATTGAAGAAAATACGAAATTCCACTACTTTGAAAACGGTGGCAAATCTAAACAGAGTATCGATATTCCTGCTGGCTCCTACGAAATTGGTGATATTGAGGCTTTGATTAGCAAACACATCACACCCAAAACGTACAAGGAAAACCCCGAGGAATTTTTCTATCTCAAACCGAATAATAATACGCTGAAAAGCGAAATATTCTGCCTTAAACACTCAATTGATTTCCGACCTGAAAACAGTTTGGCTCGCATTTTAGGGTTTTCGTCTACCCTTCTCAAACCCAACTTGCATTACGCATCAGATCTACCTGTGGATATCATTAAAGTACGCACCGTACACATAGATAGCAACATTACGTTTGGAGCATTCTACAACGACGTACCGTCTCATACGATATACGAATTTGCTGTTGGTGTTGATCCTGGTTATGCAATTGACGAAACACCCAACTACCTCATTTATCTACCCATTGCTCATAGAGACGAAATAAACAATATTACGCTGCGAGTGCTCGACCAAAATTCTCAACTGGTTGATTTTCGAAACGAAGAAATAATCGTTCGTTTGGAATTGAAGAGAAAATATGGTGCTAACTATTCATAAGAATAACTCACCACCATACCCCACCTCAGTCTTCACCAAGACCTTCAACGTGCGTCAACTGCTGTCACCTGCCAATAAACTGTTTTTGGAATCTCTCGGTTATCATGTTGTCCAATCAAGTGTTCAACATTTTTCGAAAACCACACAACGATGAATCCATACAGAAGGTGGAATGGCGGACTTACTACCCATATGTCAAGTCCTTTCGCAACAATGACGTCATTGAAATCAATATCAATCAATCTGACGCTTACGATGCTTTGTATGATAGTCTGTTATTCATCAGTGGAAAAGTTGTGAAAACCAAAGGAGATGGTCGTGTAACATTCGTAAACAATGCTGGTGCTTTCATGTTTCAATCTGCTAGTTATGAACAGAGCGGTAAGGAGTTGGAGACGGTTCGTGAAGTTGGAATTGTTAGTACTGTCAGAGGCTTTCTCACCTACACCGACGAAGATATCAAGCACTTGGCCAATTCAAGTTGGACTTTTCCCAGCAACGCTGGGGTTATCAACACCACTGATCTATCATCCAATATGCTCATACCCATGAAGCATTTTTTGAATATTTTCAATGATTATCAATGTGTTTCCTATGGCAAACATACCATCCGATTTGTACGAGCTGCAGATGATAGCAACTGCTTCAAAATAGAGGAGACCGCTGGATCGCCGGCTGGTACGACAGCAGTCAAGTTGGAAATTGAAAATATTGAACTCAAAGTTAAGAGAATCTTTCCGCACGATCAAATTAAATTGCAACTCTTGAAGGCCATCCAAGCTGATACTCCTATTCTCATGCCGTTCAGAAAATGGGAATATGTTGCCTGCTCTCACACAAGGTGCGAAAAGTGAAATATGGGCCGTCAAGACTTCCTCGTTTCTCGAAAGTCCTCGCTATGTGATTGTATGTTTCCAAAAAGACCGTGATTACACCAAATTCAACAATGATCCAACAATATTCGCTCATTCGAATATCGCCAATATAATGCTCACTCTAAACGGCGAGAATTATCCCAAAGAGAATATGCATCTGAATTTCGCAAAGGGGAATTTTTCGCAAGCCTATTTCAACTATGCACAATTCGGTCTCAGCTACAAAATTACTAATCAACATAATCCTCTGCTGAGCTCCACCGAATTTGTTGGCAAGACTCTCTTTGTCATCGATTGTTCCAGAAGGGATGAGAGCATAAAAAGTTCAACTGTTGATGTGAAACTCGAAATCGAGGCATCTGAAGGATTTCCCCAAAATACTAGAGCCTATTGCATCATTGTGCACGACACTGTTATTGAGCACCTCCCACTCAGCGAAATCATTAACAAATTAAACTGAACATATGCTTGTCACTTCAGTATCAATCACAGAGTCAACATGAGAATAGCTGTTATAGATATTCAAGGCTTTACCATCGAGCAACAATTCCATCCTAAGGAGATTGCCATTAGGATTGGAATTCAATGTAGTAATTTTCTGCTGCTGCCAACTATACTATTTTCCTCTTTGAGTAGAGCAGATAAACGTACTGCCTGGTTCTTGGAGCGAAACGTTCATGGATTGATGTATTCCTCTGGCTTTGTGGAATATCATCAATTAGATTCCATCCTCAAGAAAAATTTACAGAATGTTGATATCATTTATGTACGAGGATTCCAAAAACGTGACTATCTTACAGAGAAATTTCATCAATTGAACCTACCTACACGTGTTGTGAATTTGGAGGACTATGATAATACGTCATGGATGGTTCCCACATTCGGCGACAATGATGGTATATCACCTTGTATGCATCACATTGGGAACCGGACCAACTATAATTGCAGTCTCCGAAACGTAGATATTCTTTACAAATGGCTTTGTGATATGTTACCAAAATGAAACTGTACAATAAAATTTTTCTCCTCAAACTGTTTTATTTTTTACCTAAATGTTAGGTTGGTCAATTTGAAACTCTAAAACGCACAAAAATGTGATCTATATAGACGTTTTTCACGTTCCAAAAAACAACTAAAAATACGAACGCTTAAACGCATAAAATATGTGACAAAAATATGCGTTTTAGCGCCCCAAAAAACAAGTAAAATTAGAAGCGGTAAAAATACACTTTTTACATGTATTTCTTATGGGGATTTGACATTTTAAAGCATACAAAATAGTCGTTATTCCAAACACCACTTTTATCATCACACTTTCAAACTCTCAATATTTTCATTCACAATCATTATTCTTTTTCTATTATACCCACGGCTCCAATACCAAATCCTTCAATAACCCCTTCAATCATGCCTGCCACATTCATACCCCATCTTGTATGAAGCTACCGTGGACTAATGGCTAGCGTCACACGCTTCCAAACTTTCGCCGCCGGTTCAAACCTCATTCTCCGCAACTTTTTTTATTTTTAAATTCAATTAATTTTAAATATTCAAGATGCGCGCTGTATTGGCAAAATGCTATCGGTCTACGGGATCTCTCTCGACTACGTCACACGATGAACGCAGACCAGCGAAGCGCGCGGTAGTGGAGAATTCTTATCATCAACTGGATCTATCGCGACTCGATGAACGCAGACCAGCGACGGCCGACTTCTACCGATCTCCTCTACCCAACCCCGAATATTTCCGATGGCCCGTGGCAAGCTCGACCGTACTGCGCATGCGGTCCCAAAACCCCCTTTGTTCACCTACTATCGTAATTGTGGATATTACGATTTTTTAATAATTTAACTCTATCGATTAAATTGAAAACTGTAAAGTGCTTGAAAGTTTCGCGGCATGAAATTCAATGAAGTAGATTGAAAATCAACTTTTAGAATCACTTTTGTAAAACAAAAACTCTTTGCATATCCCGTCCCTGTTCCCAGATTGACACTGTAGCTTATAGCAGATACGCAGAGTATATGTTCAAAAGGGTATTTATGTCTAACATGGACTTTAAAACGGCCAATAAGTATATAAATTGTACACAATGTACCCATAATTAATTAATAATAAATCATTAATAAATTATTAACTCCAGATGTACGTAAATCAAAACCCCGTAACTTCAATTTCAATGGACACTTGACATATTTGTATGGGTTTTGAAAAATAATTCGGAAGTAATGCTCAACGCATATTTCCAAACACTTTTATGGCTGAAGTACAATGGAAGTTTTATGTTTTCAGTTTGAATTTTCATAATTTTGGATATTTTTTAACGCGAAACCGTCATTGGCATTATTATTCTGATCACGCCTCATAAACAATCTGATTGGGAACATTAAAGCTTAATTTGTCAATACTGTTTTGCATTTTATTTCATTTTAGAAATTGATATCCAAAATCTCAAAACTTAAAATTTATTATATGAAATTTTCGGCTTTACTCTACTCACAGAGTCGGTTCATGAACGCATCCTTCTGAACAAAATACAACTCGAGCAAGCTCGCGTAGTGTTTCTAGGCAACAGAGTTTTCGAGACAGCAAAGAAAGAATAGATATTTTAAAATTTGCAGTTTGTCAGGATATTATTATTGAAAATCTATGAAATGTTGAATGAAGCTGCTATCGAGAGGATAATTCCACTTTCATCGTATTCGTTCTGAATCGACTGTGCCATGGCATCTTTGTTCTACAACTCTTGAAAGCTTCTGCAGCAAAAAACTAACTTCGGTAATAAATCATTCGCTTTATCTTTGTTTCGAAATCCCATGTAATATATGAACGTTGAGGGTCTATGTTGTCGAAGTGAACGCAGAGAATTTACATTTAATTAAGGTAGTATATCCACTCTGGAACGCTCGAGGAGCATCCTTATTACTCGTATATTTTATTACCCAACTATATGCCTCAATTATGAATCAGTACAAGTCAGAAATGAATAGCAGAAGGGTTTCTCACTGAAAATAAACAAGAGAATGCAGGATTAGCTGGAACCGGTATATGAAAAAAGTCAAGAGAGGATCGTAAATTACTATAGCTAGGTGAATATATTGAAAAACTTCTTGAATTTTACTAATATAGTAAGTACAGCCATCAATTTATTATATATAGTGTAATGTAAAATCTGCGAATAAAAGTCAATACTAAATAGAATAGAATGATTTTATGCATCAATAAGAATCAGTGAATATCCGTTTACTAATATCTTAGCTGATTTTCACAGCCAATGAAGATTTTCTCTCTCTTTTTCATGGTATATATAACAATTAATGATTTTTCACAAATTGGAGAAAGCAGGTTAACCCATTTTGTCCCAAGCATCGAAAAAATAAAAAAACGGAAATTTTTGTTGGTATATGTTTATTTTGATAGACTCAAGAATACATTCCATGCGTCAAAAAAAATTTAAATAATTTAACATAAAAAAAAATACTGGTGCGCAAACGAACCACTGGGACAATACATGAAATGGTTTTTTAGGGCATATATGATATACAAAATAATTTTAACAAAAATATATCATAGAAAGATTCAACCATGAATAAAATAACTATACCTGAATTATTGTTTACATAGAATTTTACTTGCTACAAAAAACAGATTAATATTATATGGTGCGTTAACGCACCACTGGTAACACCCGGTGTCATTTTTGGTGGTACTGTACAAAACATGCTGTATGTAAATGTACGTTACATTTATTACAAATATGAATTGTGTGATTATGGCAAATTCTACACCTCCTGCGTGCTTTAGTAACATGGGGAATTATATGGTGACCTATATTATCATAACGCAGTTCGTCTATGGAAGGAGCAAAATTTCTTTTGATTAGTGTTTTGTCATTTTTTAAAAGTCGCAAGGCTATGTAAGATTTAAAATCTACCTGGGAAATTTTTTTTTCATTGGCAACATTATAAATTTTTCATGCATTGACGACTAAGCTATCCAATGCGTTACAAAATAAAGGCCACCACCATTTTTTCCCAAATACTTGGCACCTATAATTAGCAATTCCATTGTCATGTAAATCTACCCCACCCATATGTTTATTATATTGGGCAATAACATAAGGTTGGGGTAGATGTACATCTTTTCGTTCTTTTCTATTATAGCGTTTAACATTATCGTTCCAACGAACAATGGCAACTTTTGATTCAGATTCATATGCTGAAATATAGGATCCGCGGTCTTTTTTACCGAATGATTTACAATTTTCGATTGGACACTTACTTGTCCTATTTTCTCGTATGGTAACGGTAGCAAAGTAACCATTATTTTTTAAATGTACGAAGAGTTTGCAAGATGAAAAATAGTTGTCAAAAAAAATTTGGTGATTCACTGGCTTATCCACAACAGAAAGTAGACTCATGACAACGTCACCGCCAAGGCCAAGGCTAGAATGACATTTATTTTGAATACCACCATATGGGCTTACCCTTTATAAACATTTTGCACGAATGGCGTCCAAAATATGGTACCATCTGTTCATCTATGGATATGTTGAATGAAAATATTCCAAACTGCATATTTTTTTTATTTATTACATCCAAAAATGGTCTAATTTTCGAAAATTTATCATTTGTATCTAACAGATTATTGTCAGATAAATGTAAGTTCTGTTTTATGAATTGAAATCTATTGCGGCTCATACATTTCTTTATGAGATCAATTCCTTTGTCTTCATCAGTAGACCAATAATGCTGAATATGTGGTAAGGAATGGTAACCAGAGAACAACAGAATTCCTATGAAACCTAAAAGTTCGTTTTTTGATAACGAGAATTCATGGCGGTTATTGTCTTGAGCATATTTTACCGAAAAATTCAAAATCAAGTCAATCACTTCGTCATCAAAAAACATAAAAAATATTTCATGGGGAGTTTTTCCAGAGAGTCTATTTTTTATATCCTCGTATAATCGAAATTCATCGGATATAGGTGTGTGAGTATATTCAATCTGACCTTTCTTCCATTTGATTGTAGAAGCAAGCCTGTCTTTTCCAGAAAGCATACGTCTTCTTTTTGATTCCAATGTTTCATCATCTGATGAGTCCCATTCAGGTTCAGTAGACGACAAAGTACAGGACTGGCCAGGGACCTCTGTAGAATCTGGTACATGCAACTCGAAAGTTCCAACTATATCAGTGGGTTCCTCAAACTCTTGCCTATTGCTTTCCTCGTTCATATCTTCCTCGTCAGTCAAAGTATCTACGGCCGGTGGAATATAAACAGCATCAATATGTTCTGTAAATAAATATTTCGCGTAATTCTCAGCCAAAAATTTGTAAAGGACGCAATATTACATTATTGCATCTATAAAATATAAAAATACGTAAATACGAGTAACTAATACTTACGACTTTCATCATCATCCGACATATCCTGCACGATCTCCTCCAAAGCCGCCTCTAATTCTTTTTGAGTCAAATACCTTGCAAACGGCATATTTTACAGAGCGCACTCAAATTTCACGTGAACTGCACAAGAAACAGAGGAAAACTAAACAAACACATCAATCGGCGATGTTTACTTTACTTGTCGAAATTTGTAATAAATTGGTTTTGTTTCATAGATAAAACCAGTGGTTCGTTCACGCACCAGTAATTATTTACAGAAATTTAACGATAAATTATATGATATTTCAAATATATTTTTTTCACTATGTAATCCACATATTATATACTTTCCAAAAAATGATATCACTTTTCAAGAATAAAAATCTTAATGGTTTGAATTTACTTCAACTTTTGACACAAAATTAACCAGCGGTTTTCTTGACTTTTGTAGTATATACTACTACTATATCTTCTAATACTGATAATAATTGAACTTCCAAATGGATATTCAAAAATATTTAGTGGATTTAACCAAAAAAAAAATCATAAAATATGTGGTGCATTAACGCACCACTGGGACAAAATGGGTTAACACACTAAGCCGACAATAAATATATGCCAAAAGAGTTGTATGATAATCGTTGGAAGGCTCTTCCTACTGGTACTCAATTATGTGGATGTGGGAGTGTTATTGTTTACGTCGTGCCCCTAAAATCACATCTCTTGGATATATGTATACTTCAGTCTTTATCTCCGGAAGTCAACAAAAAAAATTAAATGATTTTTTGATTCATCTGTGAGAACTAGCCGTCGCTGATGAACCATAAAACCTGCAAGTAGGTGTCCCTCTCAAATCAAAACATATTTCAAATTAATACATGACAGTATTGAAAAGTAGTTCAAGCGAAAATCTTTGACAAGTATCTAACAGATACAATTCAATTCAACGGTTGTAGGGGGCAGTAGTTGTTTTCTGTTGAATACTTACCGACGAAAATACTTATGGTAGAAGTTTAATGCGAAAGGCTGGATAACTCAATCCATTTCCCTTCTCTGTAAGGGAGTGAGTTAGACTGCACCTGGTGATGTGTACCATAAAGCAACCCCAAAAACCTGCGAAATTCCTTGAGCCCAGTCGGAGTAGGACAATTGACGTAAACTCAAACTTATTCTGGATTCACTCTCTACTATGTTCCACGACATAACCCAAATAATTTAATTGTGGTTTGACAAACTCACATTTTCCACTGGTTCACTGCTAGTCCAACATTAGATAACCGCTCGAAAAGAGGTTGTATGACCCTTAGATGAAATTGCCCCTAACCTAATTATTCAATAAGGAGCTATGTTCTGCACTTCTTTTCAACAATGCTGCATATTTGCTATGACTCAAATTCTCTGCTTCCGATGAAAAAGACGAAACTACTTCTATTTCACATAGATGACAAGTACAATGGCTTACCTCAATCAATAAATCCTTCATTTTCCTTGAAATAAAAAAATTATAATTTTGTATAGAAATAGTCAACACTTATATCTAACTAACAACTAGTACTAAATAACAAACATACATACGTAATGACAGGTAAAAATAGTATGACACAAACACAGCTGAGTGGATCAAAGTAGATCAGATAAAAACTCATCGAGTGTATAAAAACAATTGATCAACAAAAAAAATTCAGCCGTAATAGATAGACAATACAAGTCTCAGGCCGCCTACCCTCGGGCCATCCCCTAGAGAACACGCTTGGCCTGACGCCATAGTGGAAAATTTAGCTTGATACACATTGTATAATTTTATAGAAATGCAGACCGTCTAGAGAGAGGCCAGCTGTGTTCATTTCTCGGAAATTTTTATTGCAGTTGGCTTTAAACATCTGGCCGGAAGCCATTAAGATAAGAAGGGATATTTGTCGTAAACAAGTATGATAGTTGGACTTCTCACAGGGCATAGTTGGCTCAATAAACATATGAGCATACTCGGTCTGGCAGAAGAAATGCTATGCAGGTTCTGCCACAAAGAAGAGGAAACATCAGGATACATACGATGCCACTGCGAGGGCTTGTCTAGGCTGAGGTTTCTGATGCTGGGAGAAGAAAAACCAGAAGCTCCCAAATATATGGGAGTTCTAAAAACTAGCCTATGGATTCTCGTGGTGAAGACAGGGCTAGACAAAGAACCCTAAACGATTTTGAGGGCACACACAATAGATCTGCAAAGGTCGCGGTGTAGATGCTTAGGGCACAGAAGCCCCAAACTAATCTAATCTAATATTAGGGGAGCCTACGATGCTAAATGTGGATTTATTCGAGCGTCATAGAGACCTACTGGGTTGCAAAGCTTAGATGATAAGAAGAAAAAAATGTTATGTAATGCATACCTTTTCATCGGTGGAGGAAGCGGCTATTGATTTTCAAATTTATAAAATAATCTGTTGTATGGACATACTCGAGCGCGTCACATATTGATAGCATCAAAGTCCTACGTATTTTCAATGATGTACGTATGTTAATCTGATCGTTTGCATGATGGGGGTATCGTAGGTAAGGGTTGAAAATGAAAAAAAAAATTAATCGAGCTCGTCAGATTTTCTTAGGGGGTGTTAAGTGAACCTAAGAAAAAGTTCCCATGCAATAATCTGACGATGTCGACGTGACGCAAACTCGCGGCCATTATAATATGAAAAAAAAATCGCAATTTTGAAATACTCAAGCGCGTCAGATTAAGATATATTTGGTTCATCTTTATGTCCTAGATGTGCTGTCTCCTAAGCTGACGATTACCTAGAGGGATTCGCCTAATCTGACCAAAAAAATAGGAAAACGGTTGACCCTAAAGTCCATCCCTGCAACTTCCCGCTAACTCCATACCTAAGTGCTCAACATTTCACTTATTTTGTTTTTGAGATCGAAGACCGGACTGGCGACGATCTACGTGATTTTTTGATATTAAGAGCTGATTAGTTTTTGAAATCGATCGATGAAGCCGTTTAAGAGTTATTCCAAAAAAACACATTTGAAAAAAAAATTCGTAGTTTCTTTGAGATTTCTCAAAATCTACCGGTACGAATCGATCTAAATGATATTCAAAATCTAAGTTTGGCCAAGTCAAATAGATAGAGAAAGAGTGAGAGAGAAATAGTAACGCGGAGAGGGGAATATAGGCATTACGCAGCTGCATGCATCAGACTTCATCAACTAATTTTTGTTATTTCGGCTTGTGAAATTGTATATTTTTCATTATCCTTGAATTATTTTCTTCAGAATAAAAAAAAAATCAGTCACGCTCGAGAATGTCGGGATTACGGTTTTTTTTGCAACTCTTTAGCCCTCCCCTTTCTTTACGTCACTCTCAAATTATCAGATTAGTAGAATATACACTTTTTGGCATGTAATTAACTCACCATACCTTAATCTGACGCGCTCGAGAATTTCTGTTGATCATTTTTTTTTACTCATCTGATCCTTTATCCTGGACGCGCGGCCTTATTTATGAGGTTCATATTTGGTGGAGGTACTTAACCGGGTACAAGGTATTCCCCTATATATTGATCTGCCGCGCTTCAGTAAATCCCGAAATCCCCGCTTGGGCTCCCCTGCTATAAAGTATGACGCGATATTTGATTTCTAGTACGGTACTGGGTGCGCCATATTGTACCGAATAAAGGATGATTTATTACTTTGGTGAAAACATGGTGGCATTCATTCTCGTTCAATAAATGAACAGAGAGATAAAAAAATACCATGTCTTGCCCGTGATTCGACTGGATGAGTATTTATTGTTTTTTGACATACGAGAAGTGCGTGGGGATGATTTATGGTTATGGGCATGTCTCGATATTTGAGGTTTGGTGAGAGTGAAAAGCAATGCTTAGTCCCCCTACCTCCATCACACGCATGCGACATTATTTTTCAGCGAAATTATTGGAATGGAGAAATCTAAAATTCAAGTTCAAGTATTTGAGAGAGAATGCATGTTTCTCATGTTTCTCAAGTGTGGTGACCAATTCGAAATAAACACCCAAGTGTTATCTGTTAGTTGTGTTTATTAGTACATCCGGTGTGTAGTGCGCGGCAGACAGACGTCAGCAGCAGCAGATAAGCCAGTTGAGTGAAGCCAAAATGCTCGATTTGAGGCGTTTCAAGTGTCTCACTCTAACCCATGGCATTTTATGTCTGTCTTTTATTGAAATGAATAACGACAGTTCGAGAAACTTCCCGAGGTCACGTGACATGCCTAGACTCTAGAGATGAGACAGAAAAGGAATGCGAGGAACGTCATTTGACTACTCAACTTGATTACGTCATCTTGGAACTTGTCGTCGTCGTTGCAGAACATCAAGTTCTTCTTCTTTTCACCAGATGGCGTAACTCGGATGTGGTCCTGTGAGCGCGAGATTTGAATTGGTTGTGTGATGGGTATCTAAAAAAAAAAGAAGATTTGCGCTGCAGAGATTTGACTCGCGCCGGCTGGGTTGAGAATAAATAAAAAAATGGGTTCTATTGTGAAATTTTCAATAAAATCACCGCAGAGTTGTTTAGATCATTACATTACACCAGCGCCTTCTTTCTTCACCCCACGCGGGTTTGGATGTCCAACGTTGGCAAATGGACGCACGGAGAGTCCCCTCCACCCCATTGCTGAGGTTAAAAGCAACGCTTGGTTCCCCTACCTCTACCACACCGCAATATGATTTTTTAGCGAAATTACCGGTAATTTTTCGGCGGATGGAAAAAATATGGAATCCAAGTCCAAGTGTTTGAGAGAGAATGCATGTTTCTCCCTCCGCCACACCCATGCGACAAAAAAAACGTGGCAGCGATAATAGACGCAATGGGTATTCAGTGAAGTATAGAGAGTGTATTAAAGAATAATCATAAGAAATGTAGATACGTGCAACGTTCCTGAGAAGTAAGCAAGTTCGTAAGAAAAACATCACCAACGAGATGAGTAACTTCAAAATGCTGAAGATAGTATCAAGATGACTCGACATATTTATGAGTGAAGTGTGTTATTTCAAATACATCAAGATAGTGCCGCAACGAAATAGGATTGAGACATATACATACAGATTCGACACGTACTTCAAATGGGTGGGAAGATCGAATTAATCAGATCGGTTTCAATTAAACAAGAGACGAATAACTTCAAAATGCTGAAGGCATGTTGGCATCATTTTGAGTGGAATGTGTGTTATTTCAAATACACCAAGATAGTTCCGCAACGAAGTGTGGTTGAGACATACAGATTTGACACATACTTGAAACAGGTGGGAAAATCGAATTAATCAGATCGGTTTCAATTCTTGTGTCCAGAGAAGTGAGCAAGTTCGTGAGAAAGACATTACTAATAGGACGAATGACTTCAAAATGCTGTAGGCACTATCAACATATAACATATGCCAACATGCCTTCAGCCTATTCGTCTCGCCAGTGATGCCTTTCTCACGGACTCGCTCACTCCTCTGAAACACTACACAAGACTTGTTTTATTGAATCTGATCTTACGAATTCCCGCACGTCACAGGTATGCGTCAAATGTCTAAACTCTGCCTCGCTACGAGACCACTATCAACCATAAGCAATAACATGTAGTTCACTCAAAACAATACCAATATGCCTTCAGCCCTTTTAAGTAATTCGTCTCGTCAGTGGTGTCTTTCTCACGAACTCTCACACTCCCCAAGACTTGTTCAATTGAAACCGATCTGAATAATTCGTTCTTCCCACCCGTCTGAAAGAGGTATCAAATCTATATGTATACGTCTCAACACTACTTCGCTACTGGACCATCTCGATGTATTTGAAAATAAACAGACTACTCAAAAATATGTCAAATCATCAGCATTTTGAAGTCATTCGTCCTATTGGTGATGTCTTTCTCACGGACTTACTTCTCTGGACACAAGAATTGTTTAACTGAAACCAATCTGATTAATTCGATCTTTTCACCCGTTTAAAGTATGTGTCAAATCTGTTTGTAAATGTCTTAACCCTACTTCGTTGCGGCTAAGCGCGAAGCCATCAATTTCTCAAAGAAATTCAAATTCTCGAAGGTTCTTCAGAAATTGAAGGTCAATGACAAAGCTGTGGAAGTCAAGACCAATGTGCAATACCTGGGAGTACAGCTGGACAAGCGTACAACATGGCAAAAGCACGTCAACCTTGCTATTCAGAGGGCTGCGGCAGTACGTACCCACTAATAGCCAGGGGATCGCATATGAAGCCAGAGGCCAAGATGACAATATACAAATAAATCATCCCACCAGCGATGTTGTATGCTTGCCCAGCGTTCTACAACCTGCCCAAAACTCCTTTTATGAGTTTGGATAGGATGCAGAACAAAGTAGTTCGTATCATCACCCTTGCTGGCGTCGACTTCATCCCCACACATGTTTAAAGCCAGTCGGAGAAATTCTACAGGTTTCGCCTCCCCACGAGACTCTTTGTGCGTCCTCCCGAACCTCGTCCTCCCCTGAACCTTCTTGGGCAACGGCACGAATTGATGACGGAGTATCGAATATATCAAATTATGTGTAGACCCAATCGTAAACTTTTCAAAATAATCATTTATTTATTTATTTATTTATATTTATTTATCTCTTATATTTTCTTTTCAGATACCCATCACCTAACCATAAATTATCCCCACGCACTTCTCGTATGTCGAAAAACACGCCTCGAAAAAGCAATAAATAATCATCCAGTCGAACCACGGGCAAAAAATGCTATTTTTTATCTCCCTGTTCATTTATTGGACGAGAATGAATTCTGCCATGTTTGCACCAAAGCAATAAATCATCCTCTAGACGAATCACAGACAAGTCACGCCTTGATGACGCGCACACTACCTGCCCATACAATTCATCAACGACTAGAATTTTTTAGTTGGAATGGAGGCTGTTCATCTATTTAGTACAAGATGGCGCGCCCAGTAATGCACTAGAAATTAAATATCGCGTCATACTCGTTCACGACAAATAGCCCTTCTCATCCTAGAGGCTTCCAGCCAGATGTTGTTTACGTCTGGCGGTAAGCCAACTGTAAAAAAAAATTTCGAGAAATTAATACAGCCGGCCTCTCTCTAGACGGTCTGCATTCCTACAAAAACATACAGGGTGTATCAAGCAAAACTTTTTCACTAGAGCGTCAGGCCAAGCGTGCCCACTAGGGGTTGGCCTGAGGTTTGTATTGTGTGAGGGCTCGCGTACTATAATATAGTCTATTTCAATATTTATTTATCTATTATATTCTGAAAGTAATAGTACCTCGAAGGTATTAAATCTTCCACGGGAAGACAACCATTTGGAAACTGAACACTGAACTGAAACACGTGCAATATTTGTTTCCATTATTTATTTCTAAGAATTTTAACTGAAGCTTGCAGTCTACTAATATACCGTGAACTTGATATGAAGAATGAAGATTAATTGACACGAAAACTTTATAATATTGAAAGTAATGGTATTTCTAGAGTACCAATGCAAAATAAATCTCTTCGATTGATGATCTATTTATTTTATGGAAATTCATCTTGAACATCCGAACAGATATAAGTTCTCTGTTCGGGACTTCCATATATAAAGAATCATAATGTAGTCATTTCAAAACTTTATACTAATACCTCGAGAGTAACAAATAAATCATCAAACCAATATGATTAGACAAATCAACAAATTTGTGGATGAAATTAATGTTTTGTCTTCATGTGAATCCTCTCATGGGCCTTCATACTACTCGAGTTAGTGAAGTCCTTGGAGCAGAACTTGCAATTGAATGGTTTTTCACCTGTATGAATCCTCCCATGGGCTTTCAAACTACTTGATGTATTGAATGCTTTGAAGTAAACTCTGCAATGAAATGGCTTCTCGCCTGAATGAACCCTCTCATGCTTCCTCACATCATTCAAAGTAGTAAAAGCCTTGGAGCAAAAGTTGCAATGAAATGGTTTCTCCCCGGTATGAATCCTCTCGTGTACTTTCAAATCACTCGAATTGGTGAAAGCCCTGGAACAAGTCTTGCAATGAAACGGCTTTTCCCCCGT
Organism: Chrysolina americana; assembly: GCA_958502065.1. Lineage (NCBI taxonomy): Eukaryota > Metazoa > Arthropoda > Insecta > Coleoptera > Chrysomelidae > Chrysolina > Chrysolina americana. Next base: position 74,288,413 of record OY293413.1, read on the forward strand.
ATGGATCCTCTCGTGCCTGTTCAAGTTATGCGAAACAGTAAAAGCCTTCGAGCAAACGTTGCACTGAAATGGTTTTTCTTCTGTATGGATCCTCTCATGCCTTTTCTAGTTATCCGAAGTAGCAAAAGACCTTGAACAAATATGACACTGAAAATATTTTTCTCCTGTATGTATTCTCCGGTGCCTTTTCAAGTTACCCGATGTAGCAAAGGACTTCGAGCAAATTTCGCAATAAAATCCCTTTTCTCCACACTCTAGCGGATCTTTCTCAACAATTTCTGCCTTAACACCTTCATAATGAATAACACCATGGTCCTCAATTTTGATTTGTTCTGCTCTGAATTCAAGTCCTGATATATCCGTGAAATCAACATCTTCGGTATTCAGTTCAAATTCATCTATCTGGTCTTCATATTTCAATAACCCTATATGATCTATAAGATCTGTCCCACTTCCGAATCCATCACAAATTCCAATTTTACTGAACATTCCATTTTCGCAGGACTCGTATTTCACCTTAATTCTGTCAAAAACCGCATCAAAAAAATTCTCTTCTGAATTAATACTCTTTGTTTTGATTTGAGTCATATCGTATTCACCACTACCCATTCTGAAATTTTCAAGAAAATGTACTGGAGTTTATACCCTACAATTATTCAACAAAATTGATGATCCAAAAAGCACTGCACTTGAATTTCTCGATTTGCAGTCACGTTTTCCTCACGCGAATCTCACAACACTGTTGTAACAGACCACAGTCATCTCTTATATGTTACCAACAAAGAAGACAGACAATGAAGAAAAGAGCATTACCTGTGATCTAATTAATTTAGGACATATTCTAAACTTATAATGGTTTCCGCATAATCAAAACAATATGGCTACGGTGCATAGTACTCGATATCAAACTTGTTCTTTCAGGCCGTCAGTTCCATAAGTTCGTATAAATACAAAACCACGTGAAATAAAATATTTCTTGGGTAGTAATCATGTAGACTTTGGGCTGATGAATTGTTCCTTAATATAGCAGTCGAATAAAACGAAGATGAAAATTGTTGACAACTTTTGGTTCTCCGTGATAGTTGTGAATTTCGGGTTCGATTGCACTGGATAATTATAATTTACATTTCGAAAAGCCTACACTTACAATTACATAAACGATTAACAATTTGAATTAAGAAAGAACCGCTCCACAATAATTCGAACTATTCGTAAACTGGTGACTGACATAGTCGAGGGCTGTGAGAGTAGTAAACAAACTGCAGTAACGCTACGTGACCTCAGCAAAGCCTTCGACTGTGTCCGACATCGAGGGTTACTTGATAAGCTCGAACTGTATTCATTTTTCGAGTCATTTATATGTGGGAGAAATCAGTACGTACTATACAAAACAACAATACGTCGGTGTGTAAATCTATATCATCGGGATTGCCTTGGGCCACTTCTGTTCATAATCTTCATTAATGATATATCTTGTTATGAAACCAACCCAGTGCGTCTTGTTCTCTGACGACATAACTTTTTACAATTCCGCTTTGAATACAGCAGATCTCGACAAGATGGATGTTGATGCATCTAACAAAATCAGTGATTGGCTCAACCTCAACAACTTTATTCATAATGACACTAAAACGCAATATATCATATTTTCTACTAATACGCTCCGTTCAAGAGACATACCAGTTAATCTGTTAGGTATCACCTTAAACAGCAACCTCAAATGGGCTGATCACATTGGCATACTATGTAGGAAGTTGTCAACCCAAATCTTCATTCTTAGGCAACACTGTTGATACGAACGTCCCAAGAATAACATACTCTTCGCTGTTTCACTCTCATCTGAGTTACGGCATGATTTTAAGGAGTAACTCTACCCACGTAAATCATTCCTTCATCCAGCAAAAGAAAGCAGTCAGGATAATCGCTAAAGCTACTTACAGAGAATTCTATAGACCGTTATTCAGGAATTTGGAGATATTGACACTTGCTGTACTGTATGTTTATTTCTGTTTGATTGAAATACATAACCATATCCATTGCTATAACAGACACAAACATTAGTACAGCTACCCCACCAGAAATAGCTCTCAGCTCATCAGTCGCGAATAATTTGAAAATATATAATAAGGTGCCCGAATCAATAAAAAGCAACATGTGAAACAAATTTGTGGATTTTTTGTCTATGAGTCATTCACTTCATGTGAATCCTCTCATGGGCCTTCATATTACTCGAGTTAGTGAAGTCCTTGGAGCAGAAATTGCAATTGAATGGTCTTTCACCTGTATGAAGCATCCCATGGGCCTTTAAACTACTTGATGTATTGAATGCTTTGAAGCAAACTCTGCAATGAAATGGCTTCTCGCCTGAATGAATCCTCTTATGCTTCCTCAAATCACTCGAATTAGTAAAAGCCTTGCAGCAAAAGTTGCAACCGAATGGTTTCTCTCCGGTATGAACCCTCTCGTGTACTTTCAAAACACTCGAATTGGTGAAAGCCCTGGAGCAAATCTTTCAATAAAATGGCTTTTCCCCCGTATGGATCCTCTCGTGCCTTTTATTATCTGAAACAGTAAAAGCCTTCGAGCAAACCTTGCACTGAAATGGTTTTCCTTCTGAATGGATCCTCTCATGCCTTCTCCAGTTACCCAAAGTTGCGAAAGACTTCGAACAAATATTGCATTGAAAAGAGTTTTCTCCTGTATGTATTCTCCGGTGCCTTTTCAAGTTACTCGACGTAGCAAAAGACTTCGAGGAAATTTCGCAATAAAATCTTTTTTCTCCACATTCTATCGGATCTTCGTCAAAGATTTCTGTCTTGACACCTTCATAATGAATAACACCATCGTCCTCAATTTTGATTTGTTCTGCTGTAAATTCAAGTCCTGATATATCCGTGAAATCAACATCTTCGGTATTCAGTTCAAATTCATCTATCTGGTCTTCATATTTCAATAACCCTATATGATCTATAAGGTCTGTCCCACTTCCGAATCCATCACAACTTCCACTTTCACTGAACATTCCATTTTCGCAGGTCTCGTATTTCACCTTAATTCTGTCAAAAACCGCATCGAAATAATTTCTTCTGAATTAATACTCACTGTTTTGATTTGAGTCATATTGTATTCGCCACTACCCATTTTGAAATTTTCAAGTAAATGTACTGGAGTTTATACCGTACAATTATTCAACAAAATTGATGATCCGAAAAGCACTGCACTTGATTTTCTCGATTTGCAGTCACGTTTTCCTCACGCGAATCTCACAACACTGTTGTTACAGACCACAGTCATCTCTTATATGTTACCAACAAAGAAAGTCAATAACGACTTGAGAATGTTCAGAATAAGTTCCTGAAATACTTGTCTTTCAAAACACACAGTCCTGCCACTTCCCTCACCACTATTTGTAACAAATATGATATATTATCGTTAAAAAATCGTAGAATTGTGAACGATGTATTGAATCTGCATAAAATTCTAAATGAAAAAATCCATCGCCCCGAAATTTTGAATAAAATAAACTTGTCTGTGCCATTACGATCATTGAGAAATCAAAATTTGTTTAATATCCCTTTCAAAAACACGAACTTAACCAATAACTCACCAATCTGCAGAATGACTAAAAATTTCAATATATATTTCAATGAATATGACATATTCAGTACATCGTTCACAATATTCAAAAAATGTATTAAACGATTTTTTCTGCATATTGATCCTTATGTCACATAAAACTTGTGAACTCTGTTATGCTTATTGCTTATTGTTTAATTTTCAAAAATTTAATTGTTAAAAATTTAACTGGCTTTGCAGTATCTTTCTGATGTGAATTGTATATTATTATTATGCCAAAATTAATGTGTATTTAAAATGTGAAATCTGTAAATGAATATTAAGTGGGTATTGTTTTGGGCTTCTGCCTGTTGTACCCCAAACATAAATAAATAAAAAAAAAACTGATATTATTAATAACAAAAGCTTATCTAAGTAGGTTTTGGGATAATGAATTGAGATTTAGTAGACCCTTCTTATGAAGGACAATGAAGAAAAGAGCTGTAATTAATTTAGGACACAACTAAAACTGATAATGGTTTCTGCATAATCAAAACAATATGGCTACGGTGCATATTTCTGGATGTAAACTTTCCACAAGTTCATATAAATACAAAACCACGTGAAATAAAATATTTCTAGGGTAGTCATCATGTAGAGTGATATTGTCGTGAATTGGGGTTGTTCACGACTAACTAGGCAGATTCTGATCCTTTAAATATTTAAAACACTTTGGAAAGAATATAAAAAACAAAGTTCATTCTACTTACAATTAAAAATAACTATATGATTATTCTGAATTCGATTACGATGAATGGTATATTATATAACAAGGAACTAAAGTGAATGTTTTAATCCCTCACGTGATGTTTATTGCCTGAGGCCTCGTAGAGCCCGAGGGCCAATAATCACGTAAGGGATAAAATATCTCTTTAGTCCTGAGGCATATGCGCTATTTTTTGCACTTCCCAGTATTATAACTTTCAACATTGATACAATCAATAATTTTGATGAGTTATATATACACGGTACTTGGATTACTCAGCAGGTAACGTTATAGCAACAGTGTCAAAAAAAAATTTCAATTCAGTGACATTTCAATTAACGTTGACATTTAAACGGATCGTAATTTAACTAACAGAACATCAAGAAAATGAATCAAGAAATGAATGAATCTATAAATTTTGATACAGATAAGGCAGCTGACATGATAATTCTTGTCCTAGTTATTAATAGTGTAGCTGCGGCAAAGTTTGTTTATTACTTTATGTCCCTAGGGATTTCAAATGCAACTTTATCTCTCTAGGAACTGAAAGATACATTTTAGTCCCTATTATACGGGACTAAAGTTGGCACTTTAGTCCCGGAAGTGCAAAAAATAATTTAATGAATCCCTCGTTCAATTTCAATATATTTAATAAATTAATTAGAAAAGACCTATACTTACAAACATAAAGGGGATACAACTTTCCAAACTATTCTCTGAAGGTACTCAATTTATGTACTTCCCAACTTCCCCCATTTCCCCTAACTCGCTCTGGGCAAGGCAGAAGCCTTACATCCACTTCCTGATCGAACTATCAGTGGCCTTCTTTCAAACTCTTGTTTTTTCTTTAGAAAACGTACGGAAGTATTTAAGGACAAGCTGTGCTTCAAGACAAAATAATTTTATAACACACCTACTGAATAAGGAATTATTTAATATACGGTGTGTGCGAAACATTTTTGACAATACCCCCCCGGCCAAAATCGCGCGCACCGATAGGTTATATTCCAGCTGAGCTGATAATTCAATACAGATTAACAATACACGATAAAAGTTCGTATAAAGACAATAAAATAATATAAATATATATCCGCAGAAGACGTCTTCTTGCACCATCTCCATTCAAATTATTCTACCCCTTGCTTCATCTTCCATCTCCGCTTGGCTAATTCTAAATTCATTCTAGCATCATTTATCATTGTCTGGCTAAAAATTGACTTGGCGTAGCTCGACTTCGCTGGTTTAGTTCGACTTGGGTTGGCATGAGTTGGCTTGACTGGATTATATATGGCTTGGGCCAAACCTTCTAGGCTTGGTATGGCTCACTTTCATTGGACTTGGCATGAGTCATTTATCCTGAACGTGCTATGGCTCAGCTTACTGAACCTTAATCTCATCATAGAACAACTGATAACAAGTATATATAATATGCTAAATATTCAGTAAAATCACATTCCAATCGATAATCCAATCTACCTTTAATTTTAAAAGTGGAATTAATCATATTATTCCATTACATATTTCCAGCAAAAAGCAAATTTTTCATTCTTTCGTGTCATTCTCATTCAATCAATTGATAACACCTGCTATCTCCCACACATTATATACATACTCTAACTTTGTGATGCGAAACCCTAATATTCTTTGCCTAGGATCAGATACAGGATATCACAAAACAATTTCACACTCGCATTTTACATTCATTTCACAACCATTTTTGCAGTATTATGTTTGATTTTTTCTTCACCTAGAGTTATTTTAATCTAGGGCTGAGAGATTTGTGAAGTTTGCATTTTGTTCCAAGTACAATATAAGTTCATTTGGTAAATTGAAGTAGTGGGTGCATTGTTTTAGAAAAATTCCGTTTGATGGAACTCAAATATTTCGTCCTTTTAAAAATAAAATAAGGTTATTTTCAAACACTAATATCTAATATAAAAAAAAATACGTAATTAATTCTTTCTATAAGCACCATACACACTTAGTGGTTATAAATAGTTTCGAACACGAAAATCTGTTATTTAAAAAAAAAATCGCCTTTCGTCCAAACGTAAACATAACACACCTTGTGACAAAATACACAATTTCTCTGTTGATGACGCTGACCTTTAAAACTATTCGTCACCTCATATTTTTATTTCCCTAGGTGCACCTGAAAGTATACAATCAATGGAAGAAATAGAAACAGTTGCTAGTACCTCCCAAGTATATGTCAAAGAAGGATTTGAACAGGAATATTCACTGTTTCGAAGGGGTTGTTGATCGCTCCATTTTCATTTCATTTTATTGATCTTTAAATTTGTTCCAGCTATTCAGACCTCGCAGAAATTAACTTGTGGAACTCCTAGGGATGTCGAGTTGAGACAAACAATCAGAAATCTCAAAAGAAAGCTGAGTACATCCCAGAAATAAACTCCTGGTAGCACACATTCTGAATTGAACATAGATACCATCATCAAGTTTTTAAAAGAATATGTATCACCAAATCTTGCAAACTTTCTAAGAATACAAATTACACTGGCAACAAGGTCTCCAAAAGGTTCAAGATACTCCAATGAGTACAAGCAGTTTGCGTTAACCGTGCACTTCCTGGATCCAAAAGTTTATGAGTTTCTATCAAAAATAATTCGATTGCCTTCAAGAAGAACTTTACACAGTATTGCAGTAAAATGGGACACAAGACCAGGTTTCAGTCAATTTTTATTTGAACCTCTCAAATTGAAAGTCGCAATGCTAGATGACTACTCTAGAGACTATATCTTATGTCTGGATGAGATGTCATTGAAGGCACACTTGTCTTGTTTTATAATATGTCTCAGGATAAAATAATAGGATTTTATCAAACTTCCAGCCCGCCCAGAATTTTTCGGTATTAATGGCCAGGGGTATTAATGCTAATTGGAAACTACCTTTGGCCTACTTTTTTGTTAACTCAAGTTGTCCAGTTGAGGATATGAAAGAGATCATTTTCAGTTCACAATTTACAGTTTTTATAGGGCATATCCAAATGCCAATAATGACATATTTGGCAACTTTAAAATGCCCAGTATAATTTTTTTGCAATATTTACATGCCCTTGAAAACTATTTTTGTGAAGTTTGGCCACAAAAAATGGCATTGGACAAAATATTAAGGATTCTTTTTCAAAAATTGATTTTTGTAAGCCTTGTCAAGACTTCACATAAGATTATTTATCATCACTATTCACAAGAGTTTGTATTCATTACACTCTCAAATTTTTAAATCAGGATATTAAGTACACAGGTAAACAAAGCCCTATCTGAAACTGACTATTTTAAAACATAATTTATGTAGATTTAGTAATTTTTAATGTTTATGATGAATAAGAATAGGAAATTTGTGTTTGTTCTTTTCAATGCACCTACCCCAAAATTTACGAACTGCTTGTTTATATTTCTGGATCCATATAAGTACCTGTTAAAGATACTAATTAGGTAATAATTGACGTTCTATGGTTCTGAAATATTTTCTTTTATTATTATCAGTTTTTAAATCTAGCAAAAATTCTGAAAAAATTACCTTACTGAGGTTTGCTCACCCATAATTGAAACGAATTGCATCCGACAGGAGCAAAACTTTAATTGTCAAAAAAACGTTAACATTTAGAGAAATTTTTTTACTTACTCGAGAGTTATTTTTAATTTTGAATATTATATTCGAAACATTTTTGACAATACGACAATATTGTAGAAATGTTTCCCCTACCATCGTCGATAATCATACCAAGAAGGAAAATATTATTGAGTTTTACTTTTCGTTATTCATTCTCTATTTTCTTTTTCTGCTATGTTCCTAGCACTTTGAGAACTACTGTATAAATAAAAAAATTATTGAATTCAAATTCATCCCACCTCTTAGAAAAATGTCACAGAACACCAATACTGTACACAAAAGAAGGTAGACACGATTGATAGTCAACTCTTCATTGTGAAAATTCCGCCAAATACTCCGGAAAAACATTTCGATATCTCAAGGCTGTATAATTTAAATGCCATTTTCATCCGAGAGGGTCGCTTCCAAAGATTTTTATACGACCTCGTGAACATGAATCAATAAAATTTGCTCATTTGGTTGAAAGCTTATTCATCACCCAAAGTCATAAAACGTCGAGCAGAGGAAAATTACCTATAACCTCTAAAGTTGTGTCTAAATTTGATGTGTCATTTTATTAGGTAATAGTGACGTTTCAATAGTTTTCAGTCTATATGTTGAGATTTTATCATCAATTTACCTAAATGCGAGTAAGTTTTATACCACGGCAATATGTGGCAAGACATAAACATTTTTATGAAATATTTCAGATTCAAGACGAAAGATATTGTGTTTTGTGACCAGAATATTCCAGTAGGTACTCATAAAAACATCGTATACACCAACATCGAAGAGGCATTTTCAACCGTTGCACATTTCATACTTAACAATGTGAGTAATTAAAAATTTCTTAATATCAAATGATAACTATTTGTCAAATTGTATCCTGAAACATTAGTCCATTTTACTTCTATCTCTACATATTTGAAGTTGTTTTCCAAATGATTCTAACTTTGACATACAAAACAGAAATCAAAGCATTATAATAATATAGAAAGCGATTTTCATAAGGCATAATATGTATTTGACGGGATCCACTTGTCTTAAAAAGATTCACCGATACGTAGTTTAATTTCATGAACAAGAATAACTTTACAAATTTTTCAAGCCTAATTTTATCGGAATATCCAGTGAAACCATTAACCATGTGCTGTGATAAATCCTTCGCAACTAGTTTGTCAACTGATTGTATTGCATATAATAATGATAATCATTTCATCATGAAATATATTCAAATAATTTTTTTGTGGAGCTGTGTGTACTTGACGAAAGGCAATAAATTCACAAAATGAAAATTGATTGAAAGTAATCGAGCCTTTCGCTAATTTCCTATGTAGTAGGGTGTCGGCAAACGTCGAACAGAAACTATTTCAACAACCCCAAACGACTGCCGAATCATTTCAGCCCAACGCCTGACAAAGTTTTTTCTACGAGAATATCAACTGCCAATTGATAATCGAAACCAAATGTGTTTACTGCATACTAGTTTCACGGTTCAACCAGATCATCAGTACAGTCCAGGAAACAGCATGCAAACGATTTCCATTTGGGAAAACCCAACTGTTTTCTTTTATCATTCGGTAGTTGTTACGGAAAGTATTGCAGAGTTTATTCTTGTAGAAAAACTTTGCCAGGCGTTAGGCTGAAATGATTCGGCAGTCGTATGGGGTTATTGAATTATTTTCTGTTCGACGTTTGCCGACACCCTATTGTATAGGGAATGAGCGAAAAGATCGATTATTTTTTAAATAATTTTCTGCATACGATCTCCAACAGATCTGGTCATCAGATCTGTCGGAGATGAACAAAGTTGCTGCAACAAATATGCTTGCCGTTCCGATTCTACTTAACTCCTTTGGAGTGGTGAAATGGACTCAGAAAGAGCTGCGGCAACTCAACGTAAAAAAACTCATAGAAGCTTGCATCCTAAATCGGCTGTTCCACGGCTGTTCCACGGTTATAGTTCCCTATAGTCCAGGAAATGAAGCATTTTGGCTTGCAATTGTCTCGTCCACCATGGATTTACTTGAAATTTTCACGGAAGGTAGGGAATAGCTGAAGGATCATTTTCTATATCATGCCGCTGTAGCCAGAGCCTTGGGGGTTGATTGCCACCCCATCTCGGGGGTGGAAATTTTTTTATTACATTTTAACTGAAGGAATCGACGGCAAAAGTAATTCTAAGAAAAAAATGTTCTATACGTTTGTTTCGTAAAAGTAATATTTGTTGAGTTATTCGAAGTTGAAAGTAACAATTTTTTGACGAAAAAATCTACTTGTTATAATCGATTTTTGCGAATACCTCTAAAAATATGCATTTTATCAAAAGACTGTGAAAAGCCAAATTGTAGCGTTTAAAATAACAAAAACAATGCTTTTTTATAAGTTTTCTACGACAAATACGAACTGAGATACAGTAAATTAATGTTTAGCTTTTTTCGTCAAATGTATAAATTGGAAGATTTAAAGCAAAATAACGAGAAAAATTTGCATTTTTCGAAGAAAGGTCATAGAATCTTTTTTAAAGTATTTAACAAGAGCTTAAAAAAAATTCTCTAGCTTGAAAATTGACCGACGTATGATCAAAATAAGATCGGTACCCGCTTTTTTCTACGAAAAAAATCTGTTAAAACAACCCCCAAAGTACCTCCTAATTAAAATTGATCGCCACCCTTCTGTGATTCTCTTTAGATAATGTACTATTAATACACCCACGAAGTTTGACCAATTTAAAATGCCTAATTTTAGAAAAATTGAAGTTTAAAGAGAAAACGATTTTTTTCAATTTCGTGTTTTGAACCCTTGTCTTAAAAATATTTCCCAAAATACTAAAGATACGGAAAAAACGATATATTACTAAAGTGTAGCTTTTTTGATGACAAAATTTCCCTGTGTGCAGATTTTTTATACAGTGAATATTCAGCGAGATATAGCCGTTTAACACCTACATTTACGATTGAACATCAACTTATTCAAGCGCTTGAAACTCTCCCCATTTAAAAATTAAGGGATCTTAAGTAATTTAATTCACATAGTATAGCTCTTGAAAAGCCCTACAAAATCATTTCTGAAAAAAAAATTCTATCACCTAAAATGAAGGAGATATGCTTAATAAACCGATCGATTCGAATTACCCACTTCGGAGCGTAGTAATCTACATAACCGGTATATTCGACCGTTATACGTTAAAAGACGGTTTATTACAGCCCGTGCGCATGAACAAATCGCCTGCACCCGATGGACTTTTAAAAAGGAATTTTTGCCAATGCAAAAAAGGGTGCGGTGTTTCATGCGGGTGCAGAAAAGTTGGGTTGTATTGTAATTCTACTTGTTCTGGGTGCTCGGGTGAAGACTGTAATAATAGTCCACCATTAATTGAAGAAGACGAAGATGAAATCGACCACGGAGAAGATGGAATCAGTGAGACAGACTTTTAAAAAACATTCATGTATTGGAACCTGTATTATTTTCGTGATATTACATTTTTTTATGAAATTCTACTTTTTTTATTTTCTATTAAGAATATTATATTATAAAAATTTCAATGAATTCTAGGGTAGTTTTTAACAAGGGTTGATTGAAAGATTATGGAATTGTATCCTAAAGCATGAAACAATCATTATTTAACTATTTTTACCCATATTTAGGTTTTTAATGTTATTTTATAATTTTTGACAATAAGGGGTAGTTTTCACCCTTAAAAAACAAAAAGCGAACAACGGCACAATATAGAAAATGAACTAGAGGATGAAATATGCCTGATCCCAAATTTTTTTACAAATCGGTGCTGGACGAAAAAATTGCGAGGTTTTACTATTTTTTTAGCTTCATTTTCTGGACTACTAGACAACGAAGAGAGCGTGGACTTTCGAGCATGGAGTGTCTACATAACAGAATGATACTGGATGGAGCCTATAAAGGCAACAGGAGTTCAGATCCCCTTCCCTGCTTATTATGCGATGATGAAAAATCTGAGATTGAAGCATTTCTCTTCAAGGAAGCAACCCGTCACTTACTCCACGGCGCGGTGTAGGGAGTGACTTTTGCGGAAAATGATCCAGCGTGCCCTCCGGAATTGTCGGGCTGACTGACATTTCTAACTGAAAAAAAAAATAATAATAATAATATAATATGGGCCGTGGTGGCATGCGGCTTAAGTGCTCGCTCCGTATTCAAATTATCTGTATGAGAATAAGTTGCAATCTCAGCATAGCCATCGGTCTCATGCATGGCATCACACGTTTAAAAAGGCAAGGGCTACGTCTTACCTTAGTTGGCACAAGTCTCTGACTTCTGAGGGTTGCTCGTAGGGGTGCAGCCGATTGACTGATATAACAATTTTTTTTCTACGAGAGTGTGGAAAAGTAACTTTTCCACACGAATTCTCGTTTTGAAAATTGTACTTTTCAGTGAATCAACAAATCGTGTGGGAAAGTTACTTTTCCGTACTAGTGCTACTGAAAAGTAACTTTTTTTCACGATTTCTGTATTGTTGACAATAAGTATATTTTGGAACTAACTAAATGATATAGGTATGTAACTATTCGGTCTTATGTGTCATTTTGTAGCATTATTATAAAATCTTGTTTATTAAAAACCTTTTTTTTTCATGAATAAGGTGGACATAAACACTCGTAGGAAAAACATTGTACCTAACTCTTGCGGAAAATATCTTTTCCACCCTTGACGGCTTGCCCGAACTCCGCTCTGCGTCGTTCGTGCAACTGCGTCGCGTGCGGAAAAGTACTACTTTCCTACGACCACATAATAATTTTACCAAATAATGTATTAAAATATTTTGACGTTTCACACAAATTTTTCTAAGCCTGCTTCTTATATACAATAAATAACTAACAAGACGATTACAAGATTGCCTGAGTAAAGTAGAGATTTCATATATGAAACTATTTAACGAAAATAAACATGAATTTTGAAAATTCCTTGCTTTATTTAGATGATTCACAATACTTTCAAATGGATATTCGTTTAAATCAAACTCCAAGAAATATAGATGATATTGATGATGAAATCGAATGATCAGTCCGGCTGAGAACCTTTCTGAATTCATTTATTTTTAATAATTACTTTTAATTACAAAATATTTGAAGCAATCTATTTGAAAAGTGTAGTTTTTTTCAATATTGTAATGAAAAAAAAAGTATCTGCGGGCGAGGATCGAACCCGCGTACTCTTCGTCAGAAGTCAAATAAATAAAGGTTTATTTTCCAGTTTTCAGACGATACTACACTAGTAATTACATAATCAAAACTCCTACGTTCCGCTGCTTTACGAACTGAGCCAACGGAGCGTGCGGAAAATTATTTTCCGCGCCTGTGTGGAAAATATTTCGCACGCTTGTGATATAAGCCTCTTTCCGTGTAACTATACAGTGCGATATACGTTACTTCCCCATATGGTCGTAGGAAAATAACTATTTCATTAAGGGTCTGAACCTTTTTTATCGCTGTTGAAATGACTCAGACATCATCATTGAAGTAAATATTGGTTATAGTTATTCAAGGGAACATGAAATTGAAATTAGTTACGATGTATAGGTAATTGGATTCGATATCAAAGACAGATTTGAAGTATTGACTTTCAGAATTATCAATTGGGTTAAAAGAAAACTAGAAATTGTTAAAAATGTCAGGTAACTGAAATATTTTGAAAACGGTTTGACTTGAGTATAGAGCATCATACGAAAACAATGTACAACATTTTTCGTACAATTAAAAAATGTGATGAAATGCATGATATCCCATTTAAATTAAAAAAGTTGGGGTACTTTTCCGGTACAACAAAAAGTGCCATATTCATAGCATAACACGATTTTTTATGGAAAATGAAGATCCAAATTTAACAACGAAAAAACGAAACAAAAGAAACATGTTAAAAGATAGTGTCACTAGCGAGTATTTCCACCTCTGGCACGAATAACATCTTGGCAACGACGGCCCATAGTTAAAATAAGAGACTTTATGTCATGTTGGTTCAAGTCTTCTCAAATTGCAATCAATCTCTGCCGTACGTCCAAAATATTCAAGTTACGCCAATCTCTTATCCCAAGAATATCCCAGAGATTCTCTATGGGATTTAAATCCGAGCCCCGAGCTGGCCATACCATGATAGCGATACCGACTTACTCTAGATAATTTCTCACAACTCGGGCGGCCGGCGTGAGGTCTGGCATTATCATGCGCAAATGGCATTACTGAAGGTTCTAAAATCTCCAATATTCACCTTTCAGCTGCAAGGCTTCCATCAATGATCCCTTCGAAGTACCGTGCGACCAGTCAAAGACCCTAACAGATCCTTCTCCGAAATGTGAGAAATTACACTGATACCGTTCGTTAGGTCGTTAGTACAAACAAAATAGGAGCTCACGCGTATATAAAACATGTTGCCATTCAGCCTCTAACCAGTTACGATGTTCAATGAACAAATTTAGTCTCCCTCTCCTAAGAACTCTAGTTAAAGCTGGACCTCGAGCAGCAATTCAATGTCTCAAATTATGTTCCTTTAGTCGCTGACGAACAGTTTATGTACAAACTTGTAAACCATTAGCATCTTAAAGCCACTGGCGGATCTAAGGGGGGGGAGCATGCCCCTCCTAGAGTTCTGGATAAGTTGTTGATATTGGTTCAACAACTAGTCAGCAACCAAACCTCGATTTATTTTCAACAGGAATAAAACACACATTATACAATCCTAAATTATTCAAATTCGTATTTTTCCCATTGAATGTTTCCTCAAAACACTCAAACATCCCAAATCAACACGGTTTTGTATCTAATAGGAGTCATTTATCATCCAATACAACCATGGAACAGAAATATTCTTCTATGTAGTGCGAATGTGTGAAAAGAACACAGGCGACCAAATCAAAGGGCGGCAAAACAGATTACGATTTTCGGGGACTGGGCTTCATTAATGCATATTACCATTAGCGGTAAGAATAAAAAAAAATTAATAAGTATTTGTTTTTTATCAGAAACCGCTCTTGGTTTCGAAGAAAAAGAGTCATTACATTTCACTCCGGATCTGTAACGTTTACCATGTAGTATACAATGTTTGCACACATTTTTAAAGCGATCAAGCAAAAAACCTCCTTTTCTTGATGCTGCTATCTATCTCTTTGAATCATTACTTTGTTGTGTGCCGAACAGTTCACACGTAAAATTCCGTTTGTGCAAAATTAATTGAATTTATATTTCGTCGACATGCCGAAAAGACCAGCTAATGGAGAAAGACAGCAGGGAGGAAAATGGAGGCGAAGATTTGAATCACTACGGAAGCAATTTGATAACTTACAGAAAGAATTATTAAATGAATCATCGGAAGATAATTCAAGCGGTGAGTACAGAGCGTAATTTCCATTATCTCTTTCTTTATTGGGTGTTCCGCATCCACGGAGGAATGGGCATATGCATGATATTGCCCTGCTAGTTGCTTAGGCATACATCTTGTACTGCCGCAGAATATAATTACATACACATGTATTGTTTTTTCTTAGCACTAGCACCCTCCTGTAGTCATATGGCTACTTATAGATTGCATTCCTTATCAACCGAATCACCATCGTATATCGCTCTTACAGCTAATTCCGGTGATTCAGAAGATAATGACATAACCGTAGTTGCGGACGTTCATCCAGTCCCTGTTCAAGAAGTGGACCCCTTGGTGAAAGATGAACATCAGAATACCCTACACGAGAACACACAGAGAGATCCTGATTGTTTTTCTATTCTGGGGGAGCATCCGGGCAACTTAAACAAAGTTGGCACTCCGTTACACGAAGAAATTGTTGTTCGATGGGAGTTTTACCCGAAAGGGGTAGGAACCGATGTTAAGAAACAGCTTTTAGAAAAATATCCTTTAGGGATGAATTGCAAATGCTTATCGCCTCCGAAGTTGAATAAAGAAGTAGAAGTTTATCTCAATACCTATAAACTGAAAGAAGACAAGTTTCTTTTCAGACTGCAGGAACAAATAGGAGTCGGTCTAACAGCTATCGGTAGACCTTTAGAGAAAATCATTGGAACCCCTGGGGACGTGGATCTAAATCAGGATGTTCTGCCGGCCTTAGCAGACGCCTCGCAAATTTTTGCAGACATTTTTCATAGTCTATCTTTACATAGACGGTACAATCTGAATAACCAGTTGAACTCTAATATCAAGAAGGTAATCACCGAAGAGGAAATAGGAGAATGGATGTTTGGTTCGAATTTACAGGACCGAATAAAAGAAGTGCAATCTTTGAAGGCCACAGCTCAACAGGTTAAGGCGACAACATCTTCTAGAAAACCAATGACAAGCACTTCTACAGTCTCCGAACCTTTAAACTGCAAGCGCCAGAATTCAGGAGTGAAGATGAAATATGATGCCACTTGGAACAATGGATTCAGGCCCATGCGCGAAAGAGTGATAAGAACAGGAAAGGAGAGACTATCACGACCACCGACAGAGCAGCAACAGAG
Organism: Chrysolina americana; assembly: GCA_958502065.1. Lineage (NCBI taxonomy): Eukaryota > Metazoa > Arthropoda > Insecta > Coleoptera > Chrysomelidae > Chrysolina > Chrysolina americana. The sequence goes on from OY293413.1 coordinate 74,304,823, forward strand.
GGACAATGTCAAATACAGACGAAGAGGCACCCAGAACCGGAGATAGAGGTAAAACATGAGGGGAGGTTGTTTCGGAATTTCGATACTTGGAAAATTACAGATAATCAAAAAATTCTCTCCTGGGTGACAGGTATTAGGATACCATTCACGATATTACCTTATCAAACATCAAAACCAGTTCAGAACTTTTGTGAACAATACTCCTCTATCATGAAAACTGCCATAGATGCACTTTTGCATAAGCAAGCAATTTATACATGTCAACATATAGAGGGGGAATTCCTCTCACCATTTTTTCTCATAGAAAAACCCAATGGAGAATATAGATTCATATTAAATCTTAAGGAGTTGAATAGGTTTATAGAGGTGCTAGGAGCTAGAGGATCATCGTTCTGTATTGAAATTATTAACAAAAAATTGATTTTTGGCAAAAATTGATTTACGAGACGCATACTTTCATATAAATATACAACAACAATACAGAAAATATTTACGATTTGAATTCAACAACATCCTGTATGAATTTGCCTCTTTGCCCTTTGGCCTGAATATAGCTCCATTTCTTTTTACCAAATTACTGAGACCAGTATTCAATACTCTCAGATCCCAGGGTTATATATTAGTTGTTTATGTAGATGATATTCTCTTATTCGGATTAAATGAAAGGGAATGTTCAGAAAACGTTTTCATGACTAGTCAGCTATTGATATCGCTAGGATTTTCTCTAAATCTAGAAAAAAGTTTACTGATACCTTCCCAAAAAGTTGTATTTTTGGGGTTATTATTTGATACACGAAATATGACAATTTCGATACCAGTGGAAACAAAACAAAAACTAAAAAAGGAAATAGCAAAAATGAGACAAAAATCACAATATAAAATTATGGATTTTGCTAGTTTTATTGGAACTTTGACTGCTTCGTGCCCAGCCATTCGCTATGGATGGCTGTACATGAAAAATTTCGAAAGAGAAAAATATTTGACGCTTAAAAAAGAACATAATAATTATAAAGCATCGATGCCAATAGCTGATTACCTCATGGCTGATCTAGACTGGTGGAAAATTAATATAAATTCACATCGGGACATAAAACAGTCAAAATTTGAAATAGAAATATAGGTACTCGGATGCTTCAAGGTCAGGTTGGGGGGCTGCTTGTAATAACAGAAAAACTCGAGGTTTTTGGAGTGAATCTGACTCAACACAGCACATCAATTATTTAGAATTGCTTGCTGCTTTCAATGCCCTCAGGTGTTTTTCCTCAGAATTGAATAATTGTTCAGTTTTGCTAAGAATAGACAATATAACAGCTATTGCTCTGATAAATAAGATGGGAAGCATCAGATATCCAACCCTCAATAAAGTCGCTAGAGAAATTTGGCAATGGGCGGAGCAAAGAAATTTATTTATATTCGCTTCATATATAAAATCTAATGAAAACGTCATAGCAGATTCGGAATCTAGAGTATTATGCATCGACACAGAATATTGTTTAGCTCAATATAGTTTCGATAAAATTGTTCAGGTATTTGGTGAACCTGAAATAGATTTATTTGCGACGGTTATTAATACCAAATGTAAGAAATATGTTTCTTGGGGACCAGATCCCGAATCTTTTGCTATAGACGCATTTACAATTCCTTGGACAAACTATTTTTTCTATGCATTTCCCCCATTCGTTTTAATTACAAGGGTGTTGGAGAAGATCATTCAAGATGAGGCGTGTGGAATAGTAATCGTTCCTGACTGGCCAACTCAAACGTGGTATCCAATTTTCTTAAGATTACTCATTGGAGAAGAGGTGAAATTTCCCCTCCCAAGAAAATTTTATTTTGTCTCCTTTTAGGGAACGCCACCCCTCTTACAGAAGCCTTACCCTGGTAGCCGCCACGTTATCCGGGAAGCATTTTCAAAAAAAAGAAGCGACTACTCATATCCTCGTAAGATCACTAGATGATAGCACTTTGAATCAATACAATATAACCTATAAAAAATGGTGGGAGTATTGCATATCAAATGATTTAGATCCCTACGAATACAAATTGAACATTTTTCTGGTATTTTTATCGAAGCATTGCAATTCCTCGTATTCGTCTATTAATAGTGGTAAATCGGCCTTATGCCTAATTCTGAATATAGATGAACAAGACAAACTCATAATCAAACGTTTTTTGAAGGGCTGCTATATAATTAAACCGCCCTCTCCCAGGTATGAAGAAACATGGGATCCCCAGTTGGTTTTGCAATACTTCGAAGGGTTTTATCCGTTGGAAACTCTTACTTTAGAGAGGTTGACTCTGAAGCTAGTTACACTTTTAGCACTAACAACTGGGCACAGATTGCAGACACTCAGTCTAATTAGCGATAATAATGTAGTAACAAGTCAGGACAAAATAGAAATAAGTATATCGGGAAAAATCAAGACATCAGGGCCTAACAAACAGAACCCACTATTGAGTTTTCCTTTTTATCGTAGCAAACCAGAGTTATGTGTTGCAAAATCTATTATTCATTATATGCAACGGACCCAGAGTCTGAGAAGGGATTCCTCTCATGACAAATTATTATTGACTTTCAAAAAGTCTCACCATCCAGCTTCAATTCAGACCATCAGTAGATGGATTGAAACAGTACTGCGGAGTAGTGGAGTTGATACTAAGCAATTCAAGGGATATTCAACAAGACATGCAGCCACATCTGCGGCTGCTAGAGCGGGCGTTAATATAGAAACAATTAGACAGACGGCCGGTTGGTCCAAACATTCTGAAATGTTTAATAAGTTCTACAATAGACCTCTAGCTAGGAATACCTTGGAATTTGCTAATAAAATACTGGGTAATGAATAATGATATAATTGAAATATTACTAATGTATTTATTGATATAAAATTAGAAATTACATTTGATTACATTCAATATTCAACATAGTAGGAAGGTATAAAAAAAATGGTAATAATAAGTACCTACTTACTTATCTACCTATAAGATATATATGTATGTATGTGTATATATGTGTGTATATATATTTGTGTATATATGTGTATATACATACATATATCGAATAATGTTAGAAAATCGAGTAAATTAGTTATATCATTGTTTAATTTAATTTTTTTGAATCAATTCGTTAATTTTTTCCGTAATTTTACTGGACATTATCATTTTGGGAAAATAAAATGTATTTGGTAGATCGTTCAGCTTATCTTTCAACAGCTACATGGTAAACGTTACAGATCCGGAGTGAAAAGTAATTAATAGATTAATCGACTTACCTGTAAGGAAGATCAATCTAAATTACTTGAACTCTGGATCTGTAACGTTTACCACATTCCAACCCCCCCTCCACTATACTTCCCAAAGTTGCACGATCTACTCTTTTCTACACCAAAGTAATGATTCACAGAGATAAATAGCAGCAGCAAGAAAAGGAGGTTTTTTTACTTGATCGCTTTAAAAATGTGTGCAGTTCGGTATCCAAACATTGTATACTACATGGTAAACGTTACAGATCCAGAGTTCAAGTTATTTAGATTGATCTTCCTTACAGGTAAGTCGATTAATCTATTAATTTCACATTAGGTATTCAAACATATCAGTAAGATTCAGTTAATTTTCCTGTGGATTTTATTACTTTGGTTACAGGCACGTATTACAAGGGATGGGGTGAGGGGTAATTGGGGGTAATTACCCCCCTTACACCCGAACCTTCCACAAACAATATTACTGTTTGAGCACATTCTTCGCGTGTAAGATTTCGTGTTGCTCGTTGCAAATTCGTTAATAAAAGAATATGCAAAAAAAATACGCAAGGTTTAACACTGACACTATGAATTTGTATTTGACAATGACTGGTACACTTTGATTTTTCATAGCCTACCACTAAGATGTCTAGATTCACCCTGCTACTTACGTGCTGATAATGTAAATTAAATACAATAAACTCATGTTATGCTATAAATGAGTGTTTCTCGAGTGATAGGAAAGATAATGAAGTGAATCAAAAAAACGTCCAAATCGGACAAGTCGTTTTGACGAAAATGTATCGTAAACTTTTGCCTAATTTTTGGTGGTGCGTTAATTTCTTGGGAACTGTATTCATAGTCTTTGAATCCATCAAAGTTCAATACAGTAGAGCCGCGCCATCTGATATGGCATTTTTTTCAAAAAATACGTATGTACTTCACTGCTTCGAGTATTCCGAAGAACATCTGAATTTGAATGAAAATGTATTGAATGATAAATAAGGTTCCTCTCGAGATAATTAATTCCCTTTTATCGTGTTCCTGAATCAACTATAACATGGTATCTTTGTTCTATAACTCTCGAGCTCCTAATAATCACTTCGGTAACAAATCATTCGCTTCACTTATCTCTCTTTAAAAATTTCATGAAATATATGAACGTTGAGGGTGTATGCTGTCGAAATAAACGCAGAGAATTTACATTTAATTAAGGTAGTATATCCACTCTGGAACGCTCGACGAGCATCCTTATTACTCGTGTATTTTATTACCCAACTACCTATTCGCCTCAATTATGGATCGCTGTAAGATGTGAAATGGATAGCGGAATTGCCGAAATTTCCGCGCAGGTAATATAAAAAAGACTATGCTTATAGTGGCCGGTGGCTTAGCGGTCTAATGCACAGACCGTTCGAAACTCCAGCGTAGCGATAGTCGGTTCGAGCCAGATGTAGGTGTATCAGAGATTTTTTCTCAAATACTTTATATCGGATCGATAGGCGACCGCATGCCTTGTTAAAAAGCAAGTGTATTGTGAGTTGTCTAGATGACCATCTCGTCTAGTGCTAGCTTGGAGTGCTCACCGACCACCCCGGAGCGCCACGGCAAATAATAATAATAGCCGTCCTCTACCCGCACAGGCTATGCTTTTGGGTACACAACGAGTGTTTATGAGAGAGTATTATTATTATTACTATATTATAGTCCATCTCGCTATGTTAAAAAATGCACTCCGTGTGCAGGATGATGTGGTGGTATGAGTGTGTTCAGGGATTTACATGGAGAACGGTACTTAATTGGCAATGGATCAATCAATCAATCAATCAAAATATGCTTTATTGTCAGAAGATGTTAGATCTCATAGACAAAGTCTTGTACAGTATACATATACAGTGTGTTTCATTTCTCATGTAAACACCCTCGTATCTTCTGTAATTTTTGACGAAATATCATGAAATTCTCAGGATCGATTGATACACTAGAGATGAACTTTCTGCACGAAAGGGGTCATCATACGTGATATACACTGCTCGCCAGCAGCGATGAAACCACCCGTTTTTCCGGAAAGTAATATTAGGGTGTAAAATTGGCCCAAACTTCCTTCGGATTCGTGTTCAGGATCCCCAAATTACTACTAATACACTTGTCTCCTGAAAAAATTTCAGTTTTGAAAAATTAATTTTTTTTTTTCAAATACTTCACTGATGATGACCTCTTTCGTGCAGAGAGGTCATCTCTAGTGTATCTATCAATCCTGGAAATGTCATGGTTCTACGTCAAAAATTACGGAAGATACGGGGGCGTTTCCATGGGAAGTGAAACACACTGTATAAATTAAATTAAATTTAGATTTAGGTAGATAGAAATATTTGTCATCGTAATAAATAAATAGATAGTATACAATCTGAAGTTGATAAAAAATATAAAATATACAGTCACATAATAGGCATATACAATTCAGGGGGAGGTAAGGAAAACATAAATGAAATAATAGAAACCCATACATTAATATGTAAATCAATTGTCGAGAGTGTTCCAATTGTTATTGAGAAAGTCATTGACATCATAAAAGGCCTTCTCTGTAAGGAATTGTTTTAAGGATTTCCTGAATAAGTGACCTGATTTAATGGTTTTGATAGATGTCGGGAGATGGTTATATAGCAGGGCAGCGTTATACACTAGCGATCTTTTTAGAAAATTTGTAGAGGGAATGGGAAGTCGCAAGTTATTACTTTGACGGGTGGACCCATGAATAATGTCATACATTGATTTGTTATTATGCACCAAGCTTGCTGATGCCTCAGTGTGGTACACAGATGGATCCAATATGGACGAAGGGGTTGAAGTGAGCATTACAGGATCAAATTTCAGGCTCCTCAACCATCTTCCAAACAGAAGTACATGCTATATAGATTTGTGCCCAAGAATGTCTTCAAAGGGGCACCCGAAGGGCAGAAATCTATATACAGATATATCATATAACCAAGAAGCACTAAAAGCTCTGATATCACACACTCGTGAGTCTAAACTAACTGGGATTATAAACAAACTCTGAAACAACTGACAGCAAAAAATCAGGTAAACCTGATGTAGGTGCCAGATCACAGAGTAAAGGCTGAAACACAACGGAAGTTTTATGTTTTTAGTTTTAATTTTCAGAATTTTGGATATTTTTTAACGCGAAACTATCAATGCCATTATTATTCTGATCACGCCTCATAAATAATCTTGTTGATAAAATTCAAGCTTCATTTTTCAATTCTGTTTTGCATCTTGTTTTATTTGTAAAATTGATATTCAAATTCCCAAAACTTAAAACTTATTACATAAAACTTCCATTGTGTCTACGGCTTAACGAAACCTAAAGCACCGTGGATAACATTTCCTATAAATAAAAAATATTGATGAAATAGACAGGGCTCTAAGAAAGTACAAGAAAAAGAGATCTAATGCAAATTTACAAACTTAAGAAATTTTATATTTCAATCTGTCAGAAAGAGAAAAGGGTGTATTTTATCCAAACAAAGTAAACAGGTTTTTTCTGCAATCTGAACCGTCGGATGAAATAAAGTCTTTTTACAAATCTAATAAACCTACTAATTAATAATAAATAATAATTTTGATTTGAAATGACTAATGATTAACTTGTCTATAAAGCAATTTATGTAATTAAAACAAATGCTACTGGATGTGATGGATTAAATATAAACTTCATCAAATTTTGTTGTCAATTCATTATCTCGTACATTACACATATTGTGAATTTTTGCATATCCAAAAGTGTCATTCCGGAGGTATGGAAGAAAGCAGTTGCCAACGTTAACGTTCTACCAAAAAAACAAGATCCTTCGGAGTTTAAAGACTCACGTCCAATAAGTATTCTGCCCACGTTGTCGAAAATCTTGGAAAAAACTCTGGAATCCCAAATTATAGATTATTTACATATGCATTCTCTCATACCCTCAATCCAGTCAGGTTTTCGTAAAAGTTATAGTTTTACTACTGCTTTACTTCATGTTATTGATGACATTTTCAGAGCAACCGATTCGGGTTTTTCAACATTGCTTCATGCTAGATTTCTACGATAAACTACGATTTAATGGTTTGTATTTTAAAATATAGGGATTTTTAAATAATGCTTGTTTTTAATAGAAACTTACTTTAAATTTAGGCAAAAACAAGTTAGTTTGATCGGTATTAGTTTAAACTATCTCGAACTAAAATCTGGGGTACCTCTAGGTTTGATCCTTGGACCTTTACTGTATTCTATAAATGCTTCTCATCTCTCAAATAAAATCCAGGACTATAAAGTTCATTTATATGCTGACGATACTTAGTTCTAACATAGTTTCAAGCAGGATGATGTAGATATCGCTTGTGCCGTTATCGATAAAAATTTAAATTAATTCAGTTATGCAACTGAACACTGCCTACTTATAAACCGAAGAAAATCTAAAGTTATGATGTTTGGCACTAAGCGTAACAGACAAAATTCACTGAATATGGTAAATATTACTAATGAAAAATTGGAGGTGGTAAGTGAAGCAAAAATTTCAGGTGTTACATTGGATTCTAAACTGAAATTTGAAAGACTTATCAATAATTTGTTACAACGTGCTTATTGTAATATGAAAATGATATATGGCAATCGACACCTGTTTCCTCTTCATGTTGAGAAATATCTCTGTGAATCACTAGTGCTATCATTATTCAATCACGCGGATGCTTTATACGGACCTAATTTAACTGTCATATATAAAAATAGGATTCAGAAAGTTCAAAACATGCCTACGTATGATTTTCGGTATAAGAAGACGACAACGAGTATATCATAAATTGAAGGAATTTGGATGGTTACATATGGAGAATAGAAGAGAGTTTTATTTTAGTACTTTATGCAATAGAATGATTCTTGAAAAGAAACCTTTTTATCTACACCTTAAAATTACATATCGTTCAGAAGTCCATGATGTGAATATTAGAAACAGAGGTTTACTTACTATTCCTCATTTCACGACCGAGTCTTTCAGATGTTCGTTTACATACTTAATTTTCTTCCATTATAATGCAATTCCATCCGAAATTAAACTTTATATTTCTAAATTCAAAAAACCCTAAAAAAAATATTTATCAGACATTCAAATTTAATAGTTATACAAAATATGCCTGCTCATTTCTCACTTGAGAATGTAAGTAAATGCGCAATTTTGTATCTCACTTCGTATATTATCTCTAATAAAATCTGGCTTCGTATATCTTATATATTCAACTGTTAATGGGGGTTTCCAGTATCGTAAAATATGCACTTTTTTTCACTTGACGTAATGGAGGGCAGTTTATACCATAGTCCTAACCATTTTTTCACTCAAAAGTTTGAAAAACTGATTAATTATTCAATATTGAATACGTGACATAAATTGAAGCGCTCCTCAGCTGTGACGACATTGTCTTCATGTAATACGATTGGCTGAAGTTTGGGATTGCGCGGACAAAGCCGAGAGTTGGAGAGTTTAGCATTAGGTCACGACCCCTATCGGGAAATATTCGAAACTTTGTATCAAGGCTTGTTTGTTTTGATTTGTTGTCATGGTTATGTGCAAGTATACCGGAAAAATGGTAAATGTTATTCGAAAACCCCAATATTTTCAGACTGAAGATTTTTAAATTGGATGTTATTGATTGTGAAAGTGAATCACATAAGCGATTGTGAAAATACTGAAAATGCCTAGAGCAGGTGTAAATACACGAGGTGTTGTGTTCCTGGATGTTATGGTAGAGTAGAAACAACCCTACATTCTTTCCACATATTCCCACTAAATAAAAATAAATTAGGAGTGGCAGGAAAAGTTGATAGAAATGATTGACACAAAAAATGGCTAGGAAAATTCAATATTGGGGCTCTACTATAACAGAGAGCTGTTGTTTGCTCTATGCATTTTACCAACGAAGGTTATACCATTTATATCTCTTGCCTGGTAAGTAAAATTGGTGTGAGTGCATTTAAAAGCCATTGGCAAGCAAGCCATTGGCCCGGGCATGCTAAGCATGAATATCCAGACGCGGCCAGGTCCGGCCACAGGTCGTAACAATAGTAACATTTGGTAATAAAATATCCATCTTTGCATTGTCATAATGGAGAAATGGAAGACCACGCCCTTATTGCAGGACCATGTGTATGGATTTTTGACAACTGGATTTTTCTCAGGCAACTAGTGAATTATTGGTAATTTGGTTATTCTGACTACGAATCCGAAGATCTTTTTGACATACTTTGCCTCCTGCTATAATTTCTCGAAAATGTCGGTGGTTCCATCGCTACTGGCCTGCGGTATATTTAACTTTAATTCACTTCTTCCAATACATTCTGTTCATCTCTGATGTATCTATCGCTTATGGAAATTTCACCTTTCTACGTCGAAGATTACGAAAGTTACGGTGGTATTTCCATGAGAACCGCGAGATACACAGTATATCATGTATCATTATCGAATAACCAACACATTCCTTCATTCTCAAAATGTATGGCACTTGACTCTTGGAACCTGAATGAATCCCTCATGTTGTTCATTTTTGGGAAAAAATCCTGACGGTTCATCTCCGTGATTCCATATAATAAAGGTGTCATTTACGTATCTTGGCCATCTTAGCCATTACGCAGGCAACACCATACCGACAGACCTTTAAAACACCTTGTAGAACCTGAAGAAGATTGATTTGAATCATGCAGTCATGGGATAAAACAAAATGTTAAAATTCACACTGAGAGTTTGGGCCACTCAAATGTAAAATAAGGATCATTCTTGGCCCAATTTTGTTTTTATTGTACCTGAATAATTTAACACACCCACTAATCATAGGAAAGTTCACATTGTCTACAGACGATACCACCCTCTTATGTATCAATAATAATAATAATAATAATTTCCCTTCATAAACTTTACTTACAGCTGTAGGAAAACCCTGAAAACCTACAGCACCACCTTGGGTGGTCAGTGAGCACTCCACGCTAGCACCAGACGAGATTGGCATCTAGACAACTCACAATAGACTTGCTTTTCAACAAGGCATGCGGTCGGCTATCGATCCGATATAAAGTATTGACAAAAATTCTCTTGTTCCTACATCGGGCTCGAACCGACTATCGCTATGCTAGAGTTTCGAACGACCTGTGCATCAGACCGCTGAGCCACCGGCCAACGATCTAGAAAAAATGAGTACTCTGCCTTTTCATTCTTAGAACTAACTGTCAGATCTACAGCAGACATAATTCATTCCCACATGAATACCAGAGAGTAATTTTCCTCTGCTAATACCCAATACACACGAACCAAACAATTACATGAATATAAAAACAAAAAAATTGTATAATCATTTGCTAGAACTTTTCAGAGCAACAAGTAAAAAAAAATCTGTAAAGATATTAAAAAAGGTCTCATTCCAAAAACGTTTTATGACTGCAGCAACAGAGCTGTGCCGAGCACTGACAAAAAGTGCTTTGAGTACTAAGCACTAAGCACTCTTGAAAAGTGCTCGGGAGTCTCGAGCACTACGCACTCTTTTTCATGAAGTTCTTGCGATTACTAAGCACTTTCAAAAAGTAATTCGATTTAGCGAACACTATCCCAGTTCATATTGCATTTGGAAACGGTTTCACATGGAAAACTCAAATTTGGTAGGTGAACTCAGAAAGGATTGGAGTACTTATTGAATATATTGACATTGATTTGATATCGAAAATTGAGTATTTTTGGTCGGCAATTGAAGGAAATGAGTCGGTACTTGCTTTTGTTTTATTTCAATAGAAAGACCCATAAAAACAGTGCAACTCCCAACTGATAGGGAATATCCAGACAATGTTGTTTGGGAGATTAATTTGATTTCTGAAATGGGCGGCGAATAGCGTGATTGAAATATATGTAAAGGGGCGCGAAATAGTTCCTACCTTACCAACATTTTCACTGATTTCTTAGTTCGGCAGTTTTCGGATAGAAAGCACCATTGTGTATATTATTTTATTCATGTCAGAGCGTGCTGCCGTAAGAATGAAATAGGAATGTGATTTTGATAACTATCGGTAGACTCTAGACGGACAGAACGAGAAAATGAAATGTTCATATTCATAAGATGTGTTAGATTTTTAAAATTTTATTTTTCGTTCAAGTAAATATTAAATATAAAATCAAAATATTGTAAAACAAAGTTGCTTTCTCCTTGTATCTACGAAACGGGTGAACCGATTTTGATGATTTTCGGTCGTTAGATTCGTTTTGATACCGCAAGTGACACTTATTATATCAAAATTATACTCTAAGGGTGGCTGAGGCGTTGCGGCCAACGGGAGTAGCGATTCGTGGGCCCTAGCTTACCGTACACCGACGTCAAAAACACACATGTTCCGCCGACACTTAATACACACACTCACACACATTACAGAGGGATGCGAGAACTTGAAAATCTCTTCAGTGGGAGCTAAGGACCTCGAATTGGATATTGCGAGACTAGTAGCGGGTGATGAATCACCTGCGGCCGCCGCTCCGTCCGATTAAGAACCAGCCATATCAGGGTTTTCACGAGAAGGAGGATCGAAGGAACTTGCTGCGGGAACTGGAACATCTGGTTTTCGGGAGCCAAGAGGGGGGCCTTGAATTGGGTGCTGTGGGACTGGTAGCCGGTGAATGAATCGCCCGCGGCCGCCGCACCACCCGATCAGGAACCAACCCTACCAGGACTTTCACGAGGAGGCGGAAGAACTGGAGAACTAGTCCCCAATGGAAGCTAAGGAGGGGCCTCGGATCGGATACTGTGGATCTGGTAGCTGGAGATAGAATCATCCGCGGCCGCCGCACCACCTTACCAGGACTTCCTCGAAGGGGCATATTGAAAGAACTCGCTCCCTTGACAAGCACCCACACATTCACACATATAGTATTAGGAATGATTTTGAGGAGAAAAGAGGTTATTTTAAGAGCATGTCATAAAAAGGGCCCATGAGGGCCTACTTACGTGGCTGCAGTAGCTACCACCCTACATCTACTACTACTACTACTACTACTACATATTAAAATCATGAAAAATCAAAATAGCGTTTTTTACAACATAATAATTATGTACTGAAAAGCTGAAAATAAAAAAAGTAAATAAATAAATTAAAAAATCCGACTGTGGTTTAAAATAAGAATCAAAAAAGAAGTAATATCTTTTCAAATCAAATGAATACTGGAAGCAGCTGGACCTATTTGCTTAAAAAATCTATAAAAATAGAATAGGTCTCGGCTACTTCCAATTTTTCTTTATGAAAAGATTATTACCTATATTACTTGTTTTTTGCATTTTAGTTTAAACCGCAGTCAGATTTTTTACTTTCTTTAATTCATTTTTTTATATTGATTAGTTCTAATAAATAATTTGGTTCAAATGAAAAATAATGTTGTTATATTTTCTGTCGATTTATTATTTATTGTGTGTGGCACTAAACAATCTAGTGTGGTGAAGCAAAATTAAGTGTTTCCATTTGGAAAAGTTCAGTAAGTGAAACAAATATTAAATTATTCTTATTCAAACCTTCACTTTGTCACTGTTACAAAAAAATAGTAATATTAATAACACCTAAAACATAAAATAAACAAAAATATTTCTCGAACAGAATACAGACAAACTAAAAATTTCAACTCTGTTACAAACTGCAAAGTTGAAACTAATCATAGTTCATAATATAAGGACGCAATCTATAGTTCTTGGGGGTGGGGGTACCGCTGACCGCGTTTCATATTTTCAATAACATTCATAGATCCATAGCTGAGAAAAGGCTTAATAATTCCGAAAAGTGCTCCCGAGCACTGCGGTGCTCATATATAATGTTCCAAACTACATCTATCGGATATTTTTACACAATTGCAAGTGCTTTGAAGTGTTTTCTGTCAGATATTTACCTCTTATTTCCATTTTATGGAAACCTGTGGAAATAATGGTACCTATATCAAATTATTCGAAATTATTCGTCTCATTTATGCTAATCCAGTTGTCTCAAATTGTGATAACATATTTGTTGGATTTGCAAATGAGTATTTTTTTAACCCATTCACGTGGACATCAACACCTACAAATTCTGAATCCGACAACATGGTCCAGTGTAATCGTCAGAAACGGAGACCTACAATCCTCAAAATATGGGAATGAGTTCGTTAACGACCCAGCTGGGGCCAAGGGTTAATGTCCAATTTTGTTCGAAATTTGTAAGCTCGGCTTAAATCTCACGAGATCGATTTGTATAATCTGATGGGTAGGAAATCATAAAAGCTTTTTGGATGAACAGTCAAAGTTTTAAATAATTCACAATTTTCCTCAAAATCTGTTTTTTTTTTAATTCCAAATAAAATACTAGCTGAAACTCAATGGAGAATGTTGATGGGCATACTATACCGGGTGACAACAATATCGATAGCACCTCATTTTTACCTCTGGTTATCCCAGGTATCAAAATGTAACCCGGCATAGTTATTATAAAAAGTTTTTTCCACAATTTGAAGTGTTAAACGATTTTTGACTTATGGATCTGACATGGAATTGACACCAACGCTTGATGAATCCATCGAACCACATCTGAGTAATGATTTTCTCCACGATCATCACAGTATTTGCTAATTCTGAAATGAAATTTGGTTACAGAATGCTGGAATTCTCTCTCTTGAGATTGAAGAAATATTCTGCATCACCTCTGCCCCCATGCAATTCAAATGTATTTACATTCTCTATCTTGTAATAGAATAATATTCTCACACTGGTTAGCAATAATAACATTAGCCTTGACGCAGTTGATTGTCACCATAGTGGCAAATTTCAGTAGTGTCAAAATTATTGCTGTCACGTTTTCATTCAAAAATATAAAAACTATCATGAATGTATCCAGTGATTCAGAATCAGATTGTGAAAATACACCACCTGAAATTACAAAGAGTACTAATAATATACTGGAAAGTGAATAATTGAGATTCGTAGTTTTCGTGGAAGAGAATGCCGTCAAACATATTTTAATAAGAGGCCCAATGGCTCAGATAGTATAGCATTCAGCCCTATGCTGTATCACTTCCGTTAAAAATAACGTCACCGTTATTCGCCATTTCCGTTGTTTTGCTATTACCAAGCAATAGCAAAATAATATTATATAAACCAATCAAATGCCATAATTTTCTCTTTTTGAACCAATGAGAACAGGACTTTTTGAAAACACTTCCTCCAGCCCGTGGTATTTTCATAACGGTGTTTCGCTTCTAGCTTCTGTATACATTTCCATAGTAACGACAATCACGGTAATTATAGAAACGTCAGTTTGATGGTTCAACTTAAGATGCCTAAAAACCCTGGTGTGTCGACTGATTAGATTTTGTTTAGATTTTTTTGAAAACAAACAAATGAAATCGTGGTCTATTTCTGTAATCGGATCCAGAAATGGCGCCTCGTCCTCATGTCAACACTCCAGGGACATAGTGATTGTGATTGGTGTTGATTGAATTTGACAGAAAGTCAATAAACTTTTTAAATATCATTCTAAAGCAAAATAGTTTCCATACTCGAAGTGGAAGACCAAATTTTTGAAAAACTAACACCACACAAAATGTGTTATTTTTTTTAAATAATGTTAATACCGTTTGAAAGTCAAAATAGTTGTGGCTGAATAAAAAATTTCGTAGTGCAATATTATTGACTATTAATGTGTTCGTTTCTTAATTTTTCTGTATTTTATATTATTTTCCAAAATAAGTTGACCATAATCCGTTTTTGTGTGGACAAAATTCGGAGTGATGAACACAATAATTCATTTATGTCTAGTACCGAGAGTGAGCTATTACTTAAAATCTGTAAAATATACTTTGGAACCAATTTGGAACTTAGATTTTATTTCTTAACTCGCTATTACTAATAAACATGGCAAACATTTTTTCAAATCGATTCAATCAACTGGGTGCGTGTTGTTATACCCTACTGTTTCTTTAAATATCCCATAAGTTCAAGTTGCGAAAGTTCGTGACAAATTAAAAAAAATCACCACTTCTACTGAAATTTATTAATTTTGCATATATCATCAAGCTTCGTAAAATCTTTTCAGTGTGGTAAGATCATCCAAAAATAAATTTTCTGTCGAGAAGGAATTGCACAAAAAAAACATCTTCACAATTACATGACATACAGTTTTTAAAATAGCGAAAAACCATTGTAACACACAACTCATCATACATATCACTTCTGAAAAGCAATTAAACTCAAAATAAGTTACAAAATTATTACTTTATATATACTTTATTATAGACAACTTTAAAAGGAAAAATTTGATACAATGGCGCAGATACTTGCGCATGCGCATGTTGGGCAGATGTCAGATAGGCACAAGCACAAGGTTCTAATGGTGAATTTCCATGCAGCTGAATTTCAATACTTTAATGTGAAATGTGTGATTATTATTTATTCCAGTGAATTGCATATCAGCAAAATGAAAATTATATAATAAGTCTAAAATTTAACTAATAAAACTGCTTGCGGACAGTGATTCTGTAAATTTGAATGATAATATTGTTTTATTCTCATGCTCGTGCGTAGTACTTGAATCTTCTGTTCATGAAAATTCACCCTAACAAGAAAACCGACGGTGGCGGTTCTCGAAGTATCGCGGGATTTTTGGAAAATAGACCGCGATTTCATTTGTTTTCTCATTATCAAACAAGCAAATGTCCAGCGTTTTAGTCTACAGTTTTACAGTTATAAGTCGGCACACCAGGGTTTTTAGGCATCTTAGTTTAACTCTTCAACTGATATTAATGAAACATGATGAAGCGTTCCATAATAATTTAATGTATTCGTGAAATTGTCTGATCGAATATCCCTTCAAAATGCAGAATTTTCAAAACACTTTCACTTTACCACTCGCTCAAACTGTGTTGCTGTACAAAACACCTCTCGAGCAAGCTCTCGTGGTGTTTCCAAGCAACACGTACAGTTTTCGTGACGCAAGGTTAAAGTATTTTTTGAAAATTCAGCATTTTGTCCGAATATTACTACTGATTTTTCCACTTATGCAAAAATAGCGTGTTTTGATTAGTTGAAAATTTTGAGTAGATAATTGAAAATATCATGTTTTCGATTTCATATTTAGGCTCTTGATTGGCTACTGGATATGGGGAAAAATACTTTGCCGGCCAGAATTAAATAATTTGTTGATTTCAGACTTGTACTGCTAATATCGATATCATATTGCAAAAAAGATATCTATGAACTAAAACCTTCTTGCCACCATATTCAGAATTCAAATCCATCACTATTTGGGGGTAATTTGTAATTGCAATTTTTCGAAAAACTTTGCTGACCGGCCGTTTTCAGTGAAGATATTTTGTTGAAACAATAAACCAGGATTGCTCATAATATATCTACTTCTCATTTATTTATTTATTCTATAACAGGTAACCTTTAAACATGAGAAAAACTATTTCTATATACAGGGTGTAACTAAGGAAGTGTAAAACATTTGAGGGGGTGATTCCTCATCGAAAAAAAGATAGGATCTTTCATATAAAGAAACTTCATTGGATCATCCCATGTTAAGATACAGCCCCTTGAAGGGAGTACAGAAAATTTGCTTGACAATTTTTTTCATAAGCTCTACAAAAGTGACAGTATTGAAATTAAACTGACATTTTCTACTACCAAAAAGACACTTAGCCAGTTATTTATTTGGTTTACCCCATGGCTGTAAGGGGTGGAAAACACAACCCCCAAAATTTATTTCCAATGTAAATTTTTGTCTTATTATTTGTTGACCATTTAAAAATGTATTTCCGATAGCCTGTTTCATTTTAAACAAAAAATGTCCTTTGATTTTTGTGCCCAACATAAACCAGTTCGCAGCAAAAAATTATTTTACGAACAAGATACGTATCACCATAAAACGAAAATACGAAACTAATTGATCTAGTAGGCAGCTATTAGCGATAGTGACAATTAAATTTGTAAACTGGAAGTAATACGAATTGTGTATTTTCGTTCTGTTCTTAATTTGTTACTTTATTTCATAACTCACGTGTTATTAAAATGGCATACACAAATGAGCAAATGACTGATATGCATTACGTGTACGGTCTGTCGCAGGGGAATCGGTTAGAAGCGTCTAGAAGATATGCTGAAATGTATTCTCAACGGAAGCATCCTTCTCATAGAATATTTGCCCGACTTCATCAACGATTACGAGAATATGGTTCATTCGACAAAAGAACGCATGATTGTGGTCGCCATCGAGAAGTAAGAACACCACAGCTTGAGGAAGCAGTACTTAATTTGATTGAAGATCAACCTATTACCAGTACTAGAAAGATTGCTTTCCAGCTAAATGTTGATCATATGACGGTATTTCGAATTTTATAGGAACAACTCTTATACCCTTACCATCTGCAACGAGTACAGGCACTGTTTCCGCGAGACTTTCCGAACCGTCTTGAATTTTGCAATTGGATGCTGGAAATGATTAGAAGAAATCGTGACTTTCTAAAGACGATCGAATTCACAGACGAATGTAGTTTTTCTCGGGACAAGATTATTAATTTTCATAATTACCACATATGAGCTGATGAAAACCCTCACGCTATTGTCGAAACTAACCATCAAGAACAGTTTTCTCTTAACGTGTGGGTCGGAGTTATTGGGGATTATTTACTTGAGCCTCATTTTCTACCTCCTCGATTAAATGGTGAGGCATACGTTAAATTTTTAAGAGAAGTGCATCCCGTACTGCTGGAGGAAGTTCCTTTGGGCGTCAGAAGGGATATGATATTTATGCATGATGGGGCTCCCGCCCATCATAGTCAAGTAGTACGTCAGCATTTAACTGAAAGATATGCAAATCAGTGGATAGGTCGAGGAGGACCACAGAATAGGCCCGGTCGATCCCCGGATCTCAATCCTCTCGATTTCTCTACTTGGGGCCATTTACAGCATTTGGTTTATCGTACTCCTGTTCGCGATGTAGAGGACTTAAGAAACCGCATCATCGATACGTGCAGGGTAGTAAGAGAGACTCCTGGAATATTTGAGCGAATACGTGGCTCAATGCGAAGATGTCTAGACGCATGCGTAATGTCTGAAGGTAGATATATTGAACATTTACTATGATTTCTACATGTTGTATGTTTTGTTATGAATTAATTAGTTTTTTCTCCAAATGACATTAAATGCGGCATTTTAATGACACTTGGCAAGCTTAGAAGTTGTACTTTTAATGCCTAGGCAGAAAAAGTCCACTTTTACTGCCTAGGCAGAAAAAGTTCGTTGCTAGTCAACCTTCCAAGTAATAATTTAAATCAAACTGGTTATTAAAATTGACAATGACAAAGTAAACAGTAAACAAACAAATTCAACAAACGTCATCAGCGGTAAACATAGTAACGCAGGGCCCAGTTATCTTTGATGAAATAATTTAGTTATTTGGATATTGATAATGAAAAGCAATTTAAATATGAAAAAGTCGATTTTGCGTGGAATTGGAACAAATTTGAAGAAAAAATTATATGTTTCACACGGCAGAAAAGCAGATTTGATGCCTTGGCTGGTTTCATAGCCTCGCTACGCTCGGCTATGAAACACCAGCCGCGGCATTAAATCTTGTGCTTTTATGCCTAGTAAAACAAATAACTATTGTTTATCACCCTTTAATCATTTAATGCAGGTAGTAACTACAAAATAACAATAAATCCAGTTTGCATTTATGACGATGTGTATCTGTATATCTGTATATCTGTAGTTGTTCGTAAAATAAATTTTTGCTGCAAACTGGTTTATTTTGGGCAAAAAATTCAAGGGACATTTTTTGTTTAGAATGAATCAGGCTATCGGAAATAAATTTTTAAGTGGTCAACAAATGATAAGACAAAAATTTACATTGGAATTAAATTTTGGGGGTTGCGTTTTCCACCCCTTACAACCTTGGGGTAAACCAAATAAATTACTGGCTAAGTGTATTTTTGGTAGTAGAAAATGTCAGGTTAATTTCAATACTGTCACTTTTGTAGTGCTTGTGAAAAAAATTGTTAAACAAATTTTCTGTACCCCCTTCAAGGGGCTGTATCTTAACATGGGATGCTCCAATGAAGTTTCTATATATGAAAGATCCTATCTTATTTCGATGAGGAATCACCCCTAAAATGTTTTACACTTATTTAGTTACACCCTGTATATATCATTGCTTTTACAGTCAAAGGGCCGGTTTTTCAATGTCCAGTTAAGGGTCTCAGTTAGCTGGCTGACAGTTAATAGTCCTCGGGATCAGTACCGGGACAAAATAGAAGTGATTACCCAACCTTTAAGACTTCGTATATCTGCTTTCAATGTCCACTTGGACTACATACTATCGAGAATTCTTACATATAGCGTGTGGTCCAACTTGAATTAAAGAACAGATTGATGAAGTCTCATTGGTTAGTGAACAATTTATTTTCTACAGGTGATGGGTCCGGGGAATATTAGCCGTCAGCCAGCTAACTGAGACCCTTAACTGGACATTGAAAAACCGGCCCTAAGTAAGTATATGAGAGATAATTTTCACTTTCGAAATACCTTCGGAATTACTAGTACATGAAATTAATCTAATATACTGTTAGTCTTGTTTCGAGAAATATGACTTCAAGCCACGATAAAATTGTTGAGGGGGAAGAACAAAGCTGAGTTCTGACAACAGTAGAGCATTGTTTGCTATTTTGAGCATAGTTATAATGGGTGAGCAATTATTTGTGGATACTAATGGTATGTCGAAGAACTGGATAAGTCTTGTTGATCTGTTAGGTGTCCTTTTTTGCAATAGGGAGCGCAGGTAGGGGAACTTGTAGTATTTCTTATAAATTGTATAGCACATTAAGACCATATTAAGATTTCTGCGATTCTCGAGGCTGGTGATTTCAAATTCTTTTCTCAAGTTGATTGTCCTAATGGAATTGTAATCCGGGTAAACTCTATATTTTTTGTAGTAAAGGTGTCTAAGCAGTCTATTCAGAATTTTTTCCAGCATATTCTTATGAATGAAATGTGGAGGAAGCCACACTACAGAGCCATATTCAAGTTTTGGTCTAACTAGTGCATAATAGAGTGTTGTGGTCGTTTTGGAATCTTTGAAATGTTTACTTTGCCTCATTATGAAACCCATCATTTGTAATCCTTTAGATGTGATATGATCTATATGTGGTTTATATGAGAGTGCGGAGTTGTAAGAAATACCCAGATCTCTAACATTCTCGACTCTAGATAACTGTGCGCCATTCATCGAATATTCATACATAATCTTGGATTTTTTACGAATACAGGGAATCGCTACGCATTTAGATATATTGAACGGGATATCATTTTCTTTACTCCATTGATGGATATTATTAACGTCTTTCTGAAGCTGAATTTCAGGTCTTCTGCAAACAATAGACATTCATCAGAGTATTTTATACTTTGCGGAAGATCATTTATAAATATAAGTAATAGCAACGGGCCTAAATTAGATCCTTGGAGTACTCCATAGTTGGCATGGAACTTTCCCGAACAGTTACCTCCACATTTCACCCTGAAATACCGATTGTTCAAGAAAGTGGCCATGAATTTCACGGTTTGTAAATTAGCCCCACACTTGTGAAATTTTTCTAGAAGTATGTCATGTTTTACCTTATCAAATGCCTTTCGAAAATCTGTATAGATCACATTGACCTGTCTGTTGTTGTCCAAATCGACACTCCCAACGAACAGGTAACTCATTTTTTATCATATTTCAGGAGAGCCAAAATACTGAAAAAAAATGTTTTCAATATTTAAGTCGAACTACAACTTTTTTCAAGTAGATTTCTTCGTAACTACTTGGTCTAGGGATACGGTTCTTTTATCGTCAGCATCAGTTTTAAGCTGAATACGCCTACACCTATAACTGAAAATAGCTGTAACTTTAGTTACGGCTTTGTTCATTGGGGGTATCGAAATGACTGAGAACGTGATGAGAGAATGTCAGAAGATAAGTCGTCGTGGATTTTTTTGGAAGAAATCCATGCTATTCATCACAAATGTTATCCCCAACACCATCCCACACCTTCGCATAAACAATTTGCTCGAACAGTTTTGCAACGGCAGGAAGCACTGCGATGGGTCTATAGTTCTCGATGTCAGAAAACTTGTGTGTTACTAAAGCTTCCTTCCATAACTCTGGAAATGTGTTTGTTTTTATAGCTAGATTATAGATGTAAAAAAGGGGCTGCTTCAACCACTTTCCACACACTTTAATTATATACGGGGGAATCTTGTCGCTTCCTGCTGATTTTTTTTATGCCATCATAGAAAAAATTTCAATAAACCCCTTCTAAAGGGTAGTTTGTAGTTGCGATTTTCCGAAAAACTTTGCTGACCGAAGGTTTCCAGTGAAGTAAACCAGGATTGCCCATAATATACTTCTTATGCCACCATAGAAAATATTCGAATCAACCCATTCAACCCAAGCAACATAATTTGTTTTTCACAATCGAGGGAATTTCTGTTTCGATAATCACCGATACACTTGTATTACCTACGATAATCCACATAGTAGGTGGATTACCGCTCTAATTCAGCAATAATTCCACAACTCTTATGAAGATTTTTAATACGTGAGAACGTGAGTGAAATTTTAAAGGAAAGTTGAGGAATTCTATGTGGGATCAAAGAATTATACCAAATTTGAGATAACGAAGTACCTACCGACCTACCACTTTTTGATACAAACGACAACACTGTATTGATGAGAATATTTTTTACGGATAAAGGTTTTTTGATAACAGAAATTTTGGAAATGATTGATCTGTTCCGTAAAACATCCGGTATGTTGGATATTCATCAGTTTTCATTAAATCGCTTAGAATAAGTATTAGTTATAAAATTTCTCTATCTCGAAAACTTTTGTCAAATTAATGTTTTTTGAGGCGACATTAAGACTAGATACCTATGAATATAAAGTATCAAATAATAAAATAACGGTTAGATAATTAATAAGGTAAAAGATAATAATCAATTGGAAACAATGAGTCAAACATTCGGCAAAAGCTTTGAATTTGATATCTTGAGTCAGACTCCCATTCATTTTATTCGCTAATGAGACGGACAAACCTGTTTATAAGCATTTGTTAGCTTTTACTCATACTACCCAATGTCAGGAAAACCAATATGAGTATGGGATATCGGAGATATTCATTGTTTATGAAGAAAAAAAGGGAACATCCAATTGAATTGAATGCCTCCGCCATCTCTTAGCGAATAGCCGTACTGACTAAATTAGGAATACTGGGATTCGTAGATCGATCAGACAATATTGTTTAGCCCATAGATTTCTATGTACCGTAAGGAGCGCATTTGGAAATAAAAACTGAAGGTGTCGCGCAAAGTATGAATAGTTGGCTGTGAAACCAATGCTTAATTTTATGCAAATTGGAGTTATAACCTATAAACAAATGGAATTCTAAAATAGACGATCAAATTTGCACAGGTACTTAGATAAGTTTTAGTATGCTGAGTGGGAATAAAGAGGATCGTTGGTGATTTATTGACTGTACAGGTTATAATCAATCAGTAATTAGGTCGAGATCAACGTTGTTTTTGTTTTCACGTGGATGTTACAAGCAGATGAGTGTTGACATTTTTCCAAAAGTTTTGGTAAGACGTTAGAACTGCTTTTAACTAACATTTGCCGAATCGCTCGAATCTGTACATAATCCATCTTTTCTGAAATAACATTCACGCTCTGTTTCTAAGTAAAATATAAGATAAATGGGTGTGAAATTGTCCGTGTCCCTTATTGTAGGTAGGTAGGTAGGAACCATAGAAGTAATATCGATGATCTAATCCAAAAGGTATTGAATGATACTTCCTGTAGATTTCACAACGTTTTATGTCATGAAATATTACGCTTATTTTTACAATTCTGTTGCATCCCACACCGAATGAACGCGAAAAAAAAATACAGAGTCATTCGAATCAGAAAAACAATTTCATTTAGTGCAGTATTAATCAGGGCCGTATTCAGGATCTGTAGACACCCTAGGCTGAACATGTGGTGCGGGCCCTACCGGCGGGGAGAGGGAATTTTTCAAAATTAACCTGCACAAATCACATTCTGGTAGAAAGAAATAAATTATTTTTATACCTAGTGTAGAAAATTTTTCTATACAGTAGGTATTCAGAAGTTAATGAATTGATGAGATAATAAATATGGAAAGAAATAAAAATCATTGAGGTATATAAGGTACACAATATATTAACATTGCTATGAACAATCAACAACCGTATTATAAAAGGACACAACGTTGTTATGTCTATCATAGATTACAGACATGTAATTTAAAAAATAAAATATTGTAATTCTAATAAGTAAAACATTTTAAATCTTAATGCAAGATAAAAGAAAGGAATGTAACAGACAAGCAAATTTAAATGAATAGGTCAACTAATCTTACATTAGTGGCAAATTGGTTTGCGCCTGCACTTAATACTAATGAAGCTATTTATTATACAGTGGTTTTTACGAAGGCGAAGAAGAGCCACAGTATTTTTGTTTTATAATTCCGACTTGGTAAGTTGGAATTAGCGTAATTCCGACCTAATATGTCGAAATTAGTCGAAATTAGCTAATTCTGACTTACTAAGTCGGAATTAGTCTAGTTCCGACCTAGTAAGTCGGAATTAGTAAGTCGGAATTAGCTAATTCTGACTAACTAAGTCGGAATTAGTCTAATTTCGACTTACTAAGTCGGAATTAGTGTACTTCCGACTTAGTAAGTCAGAATTAGTGTAGGTAGCCTATAAAAAATAATTACTGTGGCCCTTCTACGCCTTCGTAGGGTTTTTTTAATATACCCCCTTTTAATTTTTGAACTGGTCATTTCAAAAAATTGAAATTGGGATAATGAAATTGATGCTTGAATACTATATTTTGTAGTAAAATTGACAGTTGAAAATTTCAAGATGGTGATACTGGTCGCCATAAGGGAAAAAAATGGATTGAAAGGGGGGTCAATATCTTCACCTACTACAATTTGGCGGAAATTTAATAATTGCCCTAATACAAACACCTAAATATCGATATTTGTAGAAATATTTGTTTTTCTCTGCCATATGGCCATCCCAACAGCCCGATAAGGTTTGATAGGTTATTTTTTGATTGAAAAAATGTCAATACGACAATGAACGGTTCAGTTAAACTAGCTTACTTTAACAGGAATTTACCTATATAAGATTATTGTTATATGTTCATAAAAACATCGACATCTTCATGAAGTATTCAGATGTGCATACTTATTATACGCGAAGCCATTCAAACATATACAAAGAAAAATTAAGCATATGTCATATAAGAAATCACCAAACTGTGCTGTACACATTTATATAACTTACTGTCGAAAGACTTGAAAACTCTGGCTCTCAAAAAATTCAAATTAAAATTAAAAAATATTCTAGTCAAAAATATTTTCTGCACAATCACAGAATATGAGGAATTTTCAAAAAATTCGTGATAACTAAGTAAGTATATGGTTCCGTCCATTTCGGAAGAACAGCAAGTTCAAATAATTGGTGAGATGATAGTAAATCCTCAACAGTCCATTTCCTCCATCGCGAATGTTTGTGAGGTATGTCCTTCTACTGTGTGGGGACTTCTGAAGAGGAATAAGTATAATCTATACAAAATGGTAGGTATACCAGTTAACTGAAGATGACCCTGACCGAAGAACAAAATTCTGCAAAATTATGACGTAAACCATTGCAAGGCATCCTACCTATTCCACAATATTTGTGTCAGTGACGAATGTACACTTTTTCTCAACGGCAATGGTCATAGACAAAATTGCCGTTATTAGAGTAACACCAACCCTCACGTTTTCCGGAAAACTCATATTCAATATAAAAAAAAATACGTTTGGGCAGGAATATTGGGAAAGCACATTGTAGGACCTCTATTCATTGAAAAAAATTTAACAGGAGAACTGTATTTGAATATGCTGGAAATTACTGTTGACCCTCTAATAACCGAAATCGTCGAAGCGAATCCTAAGGAGTTCGATATGGATATTATATTCCAACAAGAAGGAGCACCACCGCATTACTGCAGACAAGTAAGGAACTATTGGGATGAAACTTCCTGGTCGTTGGATTGGCCGTCGAGGTCCTACAGAATGGCCAGCCCTCTCGCCACATTTGACATCTTTACATTTTTTTATGGGGCTATTTGAAGCAAAAGGTGTACGAAACTGATCCTGCTTCAATATTGGATATACGGTAGAGGATAATAAATATTTGTACAAATTTCGACGTCATTGTGTTCGAAAATGTTTGACGTGAAATATCGGATAGGCTGTTCCTATGTCAAGCAGTTCAAGGCATCCATTTCGAGCATCTTCTAAACTGAACTCAGCTTATTTCCTCAAATCATGAAGTACTGCTGACGGGCCAAATGCAGGGTTTACCCTTGAGGGCTCCCCTTAACTCTGAGACCTGCTGGGGTCTATTGTATTATTCTGTCTTCAGTGGTTCCTAGTTAAATAGGCGTGTGTCTTTTACCAGGTTTATGAGTTCATGCCTATTTTTAGGTTGGGAACAGCCGTTTCAGTACTTACAATAAGAAAAAAATTACAGCAGTATTTTTTAACAACACAACTTCCTATTTTATAACTCAATTGTTCCGGAGAAAAAAGGATTATGCTAGCTCAACGCTTGAGCTAACAAAGTCGTCAAGTAACTTTTTTCCTGGTGAATATATTGGGATGTTTAAAACACTGAAATTTGTAAATTTTTAGTAACTTGTGAGTGATATACAAAATTTCGAATTAAACTGCATACATATCACAATTTCTTCATTTTTCAACTTTTGTAAAATTGGACACTGAGGGGATACTATGTGATATTTCTTCTATATGGCCGATTGTGGGAAGACAATTCCAGTGGAAACTATTGAAATGGTTTCTGAAACTCAATGAGGCCGAAATCCTAACCACGTTACCATCTCTCCTTTAATTTTTTATCTCCAACACTATCATTTGAAAGTAATTATTGTATTTCATTACATACGATGTATACCTGAGCTGACTGAGATAAAAACTTTACAGTCATTGATTTTTAATGTATACGTAATCATCCGAAATTAAAGAGATTCAGGGATGTATAACATTATTTTCGACCCATCCGAACTGACTGGGATGAAAATTTTCCTGATATTAATTTTTATTGTCTACGTAATGCGATAAGATTGGTTAACTTTGAAGTATCGCAATCTTTCGATTCTCTCATTTTCTAACTTCAGCACATTGACTAATAAATCCAATCTAATGTTTTCTTCAATTTTTAACTCCCGCAATTTGAACAGAGAAAAAAACCTGCTGAGAAAATATTTTTTACGGTGCTCAACACGAGATGCGACCAAGAGCATAGAAATTTCTCAATTTTATTACACCCCTGTATATAACTTTGACATATATGATAATTTCCATTTGTAAATACAAAAATCGTAGTTTACTGTCGTCTAAATAGGAAGGAACTGAATTGAAAATGGATAAAAAAATCGGATAAATTTCGTCAAAGTAGCAACGCTAGCGAACAGTCAGTGGAAAATGTGGCAAGAATGTTGATGGGCTGGGGCTTTGATATGAAGAAACAGAATAGGGAAGATTAGAAAGATTACGTGGTTAAAACCATGTGGAAAACAACTGCGAAAATGTTGCAAAGCATGTATTTCAGAAAGTTTAATGTTACTTTCAACCCTTTCACTGATTTGGCATTTAAGAAGTTCCGTGATGCACGTAATTCTAAGCGAAAGAACTCACTAGGTGATTTAGGAAAACGTAAAAATATTTCAATAACATTAACTAAAAGTAAAATTGTTAAAATGGAATTAACATGGGATGAAAATAGTCCCATAGGTCTTTTTAAATGATATTTTCAAATCGCTGCATATGAATCAACTTGGCGAAGAGGTAAAACTACAAAATGAAAAGTACACTATTTTAAAGAAGAAAAATCAAAATAACCATTATTTGATTTTTCGTCTGACTTCTAACTAGTCGCATAGAATATAATACAGTTTTTTCCAAAACATGTACCTGTACAACCGGAAGTGCCACAATCTTCAAAATATTTTAGCCGGATAGCACTTATCAATAGTAGTGAACTCCCAAATTTTCAAATTCTGCCTACCTATGGTATTCTATATATAGTGATCGATGCAGTTCCCGGTGAGACCACCTGTATAATCGGTATATTCCGCACAAACAGTCACAAACACTTCAATTATTACACTTTGGATTTCACTCAATTCGTATTGTCGTTGTGTTTATTGTCCAGTTTTGAATACATTTATGTTGAGCCATCTGAAACGTGCTACGTGTTTTAATCCTTCCATGGAACTGAAACAAAGAACTTTCCGTAGTTCATATCTATTGCATTTCATATGATTCGTAACTCATATGACTTAATTCTCGTGTATTAGAAATAAAGAGCTCTGAACTGCTAATTCTCAAATTCACTGACGCTTCAATGAATATCTGCAAAAAGTTCTTAGAGGCTGCATCTTTGTCTAATCTTCCGAGTGATATCAATTATTGTTTCTCACGTCAAAAATATAAATGATTTTGTTTTAGAGAATCACTGATGGAAATAGTAAACGAACCACTCGATTCGAAAACACGTGACACAGATTCAGTTTCTTCGGATTTGAATTATGCGGATGAAGAAGATGACCCATTCATAAATAGTTTATGGGGAATTCATAAAACCTTAGATGCACTCAGGGGTAAGAATTATTCTCAGTATATATTTTTCATTGTCGTAGGGCTTCGCGAATCCAAGAGATTAGAACAAGACCAAGACCAAGATTAAGACTCAATAAATTTTCCCAAGACCAAGACTTGACTTTCGAGACCAAGACCAAGATTAAGACTCTTCCCCAAGATTATTGGTCTTGGTATCGAAAGGAAAATAGTGAACTTAAATCTACTCAATATTTAGAAAATTTTAATGGAAAATTTTATGGCTTTTTATTTCAATTATTTATTTTTCATATGGTAGGTTTTTAAATTTTGTTCATTCCAAATCAAAAATACATGTTTCAAAATCTATACTGCAGTTATACAGTTTACAACAAATAAAATGTTGTAACGTCACAGTGGTTAATAAGTATTGCAATTTCCCCGGGATTCAGATTTCACCCCTCTGCCGCAACCGCATCTTACTGCTCATCACACAATGATCCATTGTAAATGTCAATAAAAACCATTTGGAACCTTTTTTCTGGCATGTCGGGCGTCGACCTGTGTGCTGTGTGGGTCTTATTTAATCTTTATTTAAGAATTCCTGAAAATTATATTATGAGAAATTTATTTCGCTTACTTTACTCGTACAAATTAATAATTGTTGAATACTGAGAAATACGAAATGCCTATTATATGCATATAAACTGTTGGACAACTGAATTGAATAATTCAAATTTCTAGACAAATTTTGATCCAAGACCAAGACTATCAAGACCAAGACCAATACTATTAAGACCAAGACCAAGACTGAGCCAGTCTTGTCTAGGTCTTGAAACATCAAGACCAATACGAAGACCAAGACTACACCACCACTACAAACACCTCTCGAAATAAGGTTTATGTTATTGTTTTTAAATTGAATTCTGAGAGATTTTGTCAAAAAGGTAATAAAAGTTTGTTTATCCGTGAAATTTGCCAAACTCAGAATATTTTTTAAATCGATTCATTATTCATTAAGTAACAACAAAATGTAAAATAAACGAATTTCTTCGAATTCAGAAAAATCACATATTTTGAAATGAGCGCCATTATTATATAAGTATATTATTATATATAAGTCCCTAGTGTTTTGTATTTTATGGAAAATCTCAATATTTCCACTGTTATGGACAATTTCTATCGTAGTACGAGGTTCCTGAGGCTGCCCCGAACCTCGACATGAAGAAAAATTATCGAAAAACGTGTCAGTAGTTTTAAAGTCAAAAGTTGTGTGGTGGCATGACTGAATCCTAATCCAAAGTCCTCTATTCCTTAATAGACACATAGTTTGGCACTTGTGTCAAAACTATCCGTTACTTTCACTACAGTTCGTCAATAAATACCTACTATTTTTTTTATAATACCTACTGTTTATTACACGATTCGAATGAAATGTTCCAAGTCATTCTCGTTATTTATTATGTGTTAGATATCGTGAATATCGTTTCAGAGAACTCCCAAAAATAGAAATCGAGGGGTGTCATATCTGTTGACAGATGAATTCACAAAACAGAACATCGGTAGCAATCAATCAGTTTCGAAAACTATTTGACGACATGAGAATATTAACGATGTTTTAAGACAACTTGTTTGCCCATAATCCTATTCTTACCTGCCAAAGTGAAATTATATTTTCCAAATAACTGTCTCAGTTTCATCTTCAGCAAGAAAACTCATATAGGCTCTTTTGTTGAGAATCTGATGAATCGAAATAAATAATAAAATATATTTAGCAAAATATAATTTCATGAAATATTTCGAGAGTGTGGCCTTAATTTTTTTTTGTCGTTAGCAATGGCCGTATGAAATGCCACTAGTTCGCCTAATTGATCGAATTCGTAGCTATAATGATTACGGAGTTGGCAATAGTGACGAATTAATTTGGAACAGGCTGTATAGATTACAGCTTTTGATTTATCTCTTTGTATCTATGTTGAAAAGATTTCCATGCCTTTGTGCATGTATCTTGTTTTAGTAGTTTCGTTGCCCTTTCACTGTTCATTTATTTGGCGACCCTCTGATTTTGATGTCGCCTTGATGTCGGAAACACTGTGAATACTCATTTACATATGCTGTCCGCATATCCTCATGAATATTTTGTTTTATTACTTACATGCTTGTCCGAAGTTCTGTGCTTTTTAATCCAAGGGAAAAACTCAGACTTTCTCGAGGACTTTTTCGGTATACTTCGAATATTGTTCCATGTCCAGTACGTTCTAGATCAATCAGCATCTGGCATTGACTTGTATAATTGTACAGACTGCACTGTACCTATACATAGTAAGTTTAGCCTGATGTAATTTGTTATTGTTTATGGAATACATTTTCTCTCGTATGCATGGCGAAACATGTGAATACATTTTAACATACAGAATCCATTCGAGCAATTCGCTGGATACACTTATTAAACATACCGGTCGGTAATTGACGATGTCACTCTTGTTTTCACTCTCAAAAATCGGACATGTTTTCATACATTTCCACACTTTGGAAAAAAATATTATGAGAGATTATTAATACTTTAATAAATATTGAATTTTACATCATAACTGGCTGAAGTCTGCTCATATGCACTTTCAAAATGTTCTGCAAAAGCATTTGCAATACGATCGTTTCCTGACAAATGGTCATCCCTGTAATAACGCTCCATAGATCGATAATAAAGCATTTGCGGATATTTATAGGAAAAAAATATTATTTCGACCTAAAAAATACCCTCCTTAGATCTCGATACTGAATTTTAAAACACTCTGATGTACTAACACAAATATTTAGCTTTATAATTTCTCAAGAATCTCTTACAGAATTAAGTTGATAAACATCAATGTTTTCCTAATTCACCATTCAAATTTTCAGGAAATATGCACAAGCGAACAGTAGACACAGAGACCATGGGTGATGAGTCGTCGGATATCGAAGATACGGTTTTACCACCCACATATATAGTTATACAACTTGCTCCCGATATCCCAGAAAATACGCTAACCTGGCTCGTTGATAAAATAAAGGGAAAGAAACGGAATGGAGGAGGAGAGTTAATTGTCATGAAACAGTCATGCAATCCTGAAGATGTAAGCAATAGAATATCTTCTATTTTCTCAATAATATTTTCACATTATCAATACAATCATTTATCACTCACAAAAATGACCTTCGTTTCCACTTTACAAAACGAAAACTAACCCAACTAATTGAGTTCATTAATGGTTATGTATTCATACTGGACCCTGATCATATGATGCCAACACACACTATGTTTGAGATCACATCAAAAATGTTCACACAAGTCACCCGAAGACTTCTGAGGGTTGCTAGTGAGGATGCAGCTGCTGAACAGAAAGGACAAATTAAACTGCTACTGATTTTTCGTCCGTTCTGGAATCAGCAAACATAAATGCAAAAACTATTGGAGCAACATATTCCTACATACTTCTAACCCAGCTACACAATTACGATGACCAGTAAGGATTGTTCCGTTTTCAGATACATTTACTGAAAAGTCTTTGGGAATGGCAAACCTATAATAAGTTTAGTCTCAGAAAGAACTATATTCATCTTTACTTCTCCAATGATACCAAAGTTTATAGTTCAATTTGTAGATATTTATACCATTTGCATGCCAAATGTGCAAACGCGTCCAACCTCTTATGCTTTAATTTTAAAATATGTTGAAAGGCTCATACTAAAGAGATTTTATCAAATAGTAGGATCCCCGAATAAAGTTTTTAAAAATCGCAATCAACCACTAACAACAACAAAAAACCAAATTACTTAGTTTTCGGACACCCATCGTCTTAATGGGTGTGAAAGATACGTGACTTTTATCACTTTTTCACAACGTTTCGATTGTATGTATCTGCAATCATATTCACGTGAATACTGACAAGTTCGGAAGAAAGGAGTTCTAGATCTGTTGATATGGTGTAATTAAGGTGTAATTATGGCGGTGTCATGGCGCGTGTAGTGTCGCGCTTTTTTGTTCCCATCAAAGCGATCTATGAGCGGTTTCCATACGTTTTTTATTTCCACGCTCGGCTGACTGAAAGCGCCGTTGGCTTCGATATAAGAGTTTTCGTTTGAACCATCAATGTTAAAATTTCTACAAAAATGCTTTGTTTGTTCCCCCATCAGCTGATGACCGCCATATTGTCACGTCAGCTGACAGTGCTTTATTGGCAGACGTATCTGTCAAACTATTGTTTATCATTGATAGCCTACTGAAAATTGAATCAGTATATCAGTGTTTCAAGTAAAATTTGTGGGGTCGTATTGAATCATTTTTTCAACACACCAAAGATATTATCATCTAAAGAGAGTTATGAGGAATGTGAGAAACCAGGAAAGGAAATCGGATCAAATTCAAAGCTAAGCGTGAAATATATTAACAGTGAGTCATTTGGAAGCTAGACACGACAAAATTTGATATCCGATTCAAACCATTTTCTCTTCAATGAAAAGACCTTCAATGACTCTGTTAAATCGCCAGTAGATATACTAGGAGAGTTTCACTCCAATTATCTATCTACCGACTTCTCCCAACTTCTCCCGATGGAGTGACACTCTTCTAGTATATCTACTATCGCCATATTATATTTTAAAATGAATTCAAATGTCAGGGCTTTGAGAACAAAAGAAGTTTTCTCCTTCACCACACTAGAAATTTCATTCCTTGATGCACATTTTGTTAACCAAGTTGACTTCATTAGTAGGATTACTAAATAGAGTTTGTTTCCACTGTCAAATATTTTCTTAAGAGTTCCTTCATTTCAACAACATTAAGGTCGACGGAAAAATATTGTTATCAACTCGTATATTAAAATGCGATCAATGAACTCGAATATCTCCATCACACTACTAATACATCAGTAATTAAATAACTATAGGTGCTGTAGGTTTTTTGGGTTTTCCTACAGCGGAAAAGTGAATACATCACCTAAAACATCAGTAAGTCGCCCCGGAGCGCCATGGCGAATAATAATAGCCGTCCTCTACCCGCACAGGCAATGCCTTAGGGTACACTCAACAAGTGTTTGTGAGGGAGTATTATTATTATCATTATTATTATTATTATTTTACAGTTTTCAAAATAGATTGAAATACTCGAGAAAATAAGACTATACTCACCATTCTATCTGAGAAGCAACCATTAACATATTGTTGGAATATGAAGGAACCAAAGTTTCAGATATTACTGCAGGACGCACAACGATAATTGGGAAAAACTACGATAATTTTGACACCAAAATATAGTTTTCGTGATCTCTTCGATATGTGCCAAGTTCCAATTTGCTCAACCTAAGTAACGGTTCAAAAAATTTAAGAGAATATATCGGTGAGGTGCACTATACTTATATTTGAGTGATCAAATAATCAGGCTAATAGGTCTAGGCTTCTCGATTAAAACTCATGATGACTTAGGAAAAATCATCTTAAAAAAATACATTATTTTGATATTATGAGTCGTAGAGAAAGTTCGATATGTAACGGGTTTGTTAACTCCTCTAAACACTACTAGATATACTAAACGGACGTCTATAACACTTCTTACATAATATACTATCGTTAATCTTCTCATATTACGTATGTCCATGTCCAGTATTATGATAGAACTGTTCATGCAAGGCAATTTACAACGTTAAAAGTCTACATCTTCGGTTAACTCCACCCTGTAGGCTCGCAGTTTTTTGACTCACTCGAAATAATTCCTTTCAACCTACGCAACAATATTTTAAAATTAATTTTGAAATACCATGACACTATATAATTCTTATGTATCCCTACTTCAAATTGAAATGTCCCCTTCTCTCCATTGTTCAATAGTCAAGATGAGTCTTTCAAATTCATTTATCATCTCTAGAAAACCAGTCGGTCTTCTTCCGAAACTTCATGTTCAAGTGGCTCTTACCAAAGTCCACTTCCGAGAGGACAAATCAAAGCTCTAACTAACCATTTGATTCCTCAGTCTCAATCTGATAAAGTTCTGTAGTGGCCTCTCCATCTCGCAAGCAAAGCTTGAAGCATTCCCCCAATAAACATGAACTCAAGATAGAGTTAGTGGGCAGGTAGAGTGTGAGTGGTCTGCCGGAAGATAACAAAATGAAAAGAGCATAATTATTTCAACAACGTAGATATACCCTTTCCTTCAAAAGTCCTGCACTCGTAGCTGCTACCGTAACAGCTGAATTATGTCTGAGAGATAGTTATTCAATACAAACAGAATAATAATGCAAGTGTTTCGACAAGTTGTAGACGTTTCTGGGTTTTTGTGCATGATCCGCACCAGGAATGCCACCAACAATCTTGTTGGTAGCATTCAAGCTATTTACCAATTCTGTTTTGCTTGCTTCTTCTAACTTATTACATTAATCCTCCATTGCATTGAAGACTTCAGGAAATACACGTAATCTCACGGGAAAAACAAGAAGAACTTCTCCAAAACATACATTTCATGTATTTTTCAATAAGAATACCTACCCGCACTCTCTTTCCAAACAGTTCAAAGATATCTTTAATCCAACCGCTTTCATAACATTGACGGGTTGACTTTCAAAACAAATTAGAACATAATATTCATTCCAGGGTTTGATTCTTCACTTATCAGCTTCAAAAATCAAATTTCTTGAAGCTGCCGAAGAAATGGAGCTGATGAAAGAAGATCGCAATGGCCACATACGAGAGTTCACCGTCTCTTCTTTGGAAGATTTTCTACCTGAGGACAAGCATGTTGATGATCTTTTCACCACCGCCGATAAACAAACTATTGTTAGATATGAGTTGGAGAATATAAGAGCACTAGCCGAAGATGATCATATACCAGGATATCCCACATATTCCCTCTATGTGGGACAATCGATATTTCAGGTGTGCCAAAAATGGGATATCATCATCAAAAGCTATCCATTGCACGAAGAAGAGACACTGAAAAAACTTGGAAAGAAGTGGTACATGTCTTTGTTTTTGAAACAGCCGATCGGTAAGTGATATCTTTCAGTGAATTGAATCTAATCCCATTTTGATGATAGAAGATAATAATTTCAATGAGTATTCACTGAATTTTCTCAAATCTTAAGATAAATGAAGTTAATCGATATTCACTGAAGAAAATATTAACCCAAGCAGTTAAATGCATACAACATATGTGATAAATCAGAACATTCAGTTGAGATAGAATTGGAATGCTAAGACATTCATCAACACTTTCGATCTGGATGACGGTATGGTTTTCGTCTTGAGTTATTCAAAACATCAATTTGGCTATATTATTTCTTCGTTTTAAGCTTTTATGAATACCTGAAATAGAACTTCACTAGCAAGTTTTTGTATTTCCCAACAAGCCTGCTAGCGAGACTATACAGTGCGGCTTTCAATAGTGCTCCCTCCCCTGTCAACTTTTGAACGGTTTGACGTACAAACATAAAAAATCGTTTGGAGGGTATCACCGATACTACTTTTTGAAATAAAACACATGATTGCTCGATATATGGCGCGGGGGAGCACATCAACTAAAAAAATTTAAATGGCATGAGAGGTCAAGTGTCACATCGTTGAAAAGATACTTCAATTCTCTTTTCAACTATCAACATTTTTTCAAATTCCGTGTTACTTAACCCCCTATAATTTTTTCAATTTTTAAATTGATGTGCCCCCTCGCGGTATCTATGAAGCAATTACAATGTGTTTTATTTTAAAACTTAGTATCGATTATACCTTCCTAACGTTTCTTAAAAAGTTTGAATGTCAAACTGTTTGAAAGTTAATAAGGGAGGGGACTATTAAAAGCCACACATAATGTCCTGATAGTGAAACATGCCTTCCCATTATTTTGACAAGTTGTAGATCCTGACATCCTCATTATAGCTGTTGACTGCCAAAATTTCAATTTTTGCTGTCTAAGCGTCGATAGGGTGCTCGGTAGCGAGACGGTTAGATGCCGACCTTTTAAACTTCCGCTTGCATTTGGCCGAGTTCAAATCCTGGAAAACGAGAAATTTTTTCTCAATTTCATAGGAGTCGGTAGGCAATGTAAATTGTATAGATGCCAATATCGACCGACGTCTGGTGCTTGTTTGGAGTTCGCGCCGACCACCCGAGGTGGTGCTGTAGGTTTCTCCGGGTTTTCATACAGCTGAAAAGTGGATACGCCACCAGAAATCAGTAAGTCACTCTGGAGCCTCACGACAAATAATAATAATAATAGCTGTCCTCTACCCGCACAGGCTAAACCTTTAGGTACACTCTAGGAGTGTTTATGAGGCAGTATTTTTTATTCCATTAGGAATGTACCAATCAGGCCCTATCTCCGGAGCTCCCATGCAACCGGAGAGCGCGCTGGTGTATCATCAACTTACGTCCGTATGGTGAGTGATTACTGGGTTCGAGAGTCATGTGCTCTGAGAAGGCGGAGTGAACCAAGAATTACGGCCATCTGCATCCTTTCAGCTAAGTTTTCTGACGCATCACGGCAAGCCGTTATGATTTTCAAGTTTGAGAGCAGTTAAAATAGTTAAAAAATTGTTGAAATTGGTATATCCGTCAACCGGTTGCACCCCTACGTGCAACCCTCAAAAGTCAGAGACTTGTGCGAGCTAGGGGAAAATGTAGCCCTTACCGTTTAATACGTGTGATGCCATGCACGAAACCGGTGGCAACCCGCACACCACCACGTCCATCATTCCATCAACACCATCAACACCGAGAGAAAAGATTATTCATATTTAATAAAATGTATTTGTATCCAACAAATATCTGTTTTGAATTGCGCCGAACTTATGTAAGTTCATTCGAAACATGGGGAAAGTTAAAATTCTACAAATAAAATATTCATTTTACACTAAGCAACATACACATATGAATTTAAAAAATATTTATTACCTGTAAACTTTTCTAAGGTGGATGTTAATAAACGTAAGGTTCAGTAAATTATATCAGCTTATTCTGAAATATTTAATATATGTAATGATAAAATATTCGTTACTGTTTAGAATGTCTTCATTTATAATAAACCAGTGAAAGTTTTTTTGTAATATGTGATCAATTATCATAATAATTTATATGTTTGCAGCAAAACTATATAGATTTTAATATACATTACAAATATTTCCTTGACCAAGAACATTTATTGGTGTATATTATTTAAAAAATGTATTCTATTAAATCTTGTTTTGTAGCAAATATCGTGGAATTATGTTTATTAAATCATTGTTGAAAGTGAAGAAATATATTCTTGGTGATACCATTTTTGCTGCAAAGGACATTTTTTATGTTTTTCCAACTTCTAATTGTCATTATATTTCGTTGATATGTAATCAATATCAATGTCTATTTAACATATTCAACGTGAATCAGAATCACTCATTTTAATCAGTATTCAGAATAATACTGGAGAAGTAACATATTTTATAAAAATCATCGGAGTCTGCAAAATGTACCTTTTTTTAATGGTGATCATTGCGGTATAGGGTTATATAACAAAAAACAATTTCAGATGAAAAACATTTTATTTTTACACAAAAATAAAAAAAATTTATTATTCCATGATTATATATATTATAATTGCGATTTTATAATTACTCCACAAAATAACTTTTAACTTGTATGACAAACATTGATTTCAAAATCACTGACTTAAAGATTGATTAACACATACAGGCCTATTTATCATTTTGAATATCTTAAAAATTGTCTGACTAGTAAATACCTACTTACACTGTAGTCACAGTCACCGTAAGTGGAGACTTCCTCTCCTTCATGATGAGGTTCTCCAGTTTCAACCAAATAATTATTCTTTTATATCAATATATCATTTTATCATTGAAACTGAGCAGAAAGCGTCATTTGAATTTCAGAATAGTCACAACGATTATTTATTTTTCCAATAATCCTAATGAAATAACAGATAAAATAAAAAATAATATTGGTAATATTTTTATTTGGTTACAAAAACATAAATTGGCTCTAAATTTTAACAAATCTTCTTTCATGAATATTTCAAGAAAGGTGGTGGATATTCCAACTCTTCCAATTAGTTTAAATGATAAAACTATAAATTATCAGCAAACAATTAAATTTTTGGGCTTGTATATAAATGAAAGGCTATCATGAAATAAACACATTAATAAAATCAGAAATATAATAGCACCACTGATCGGAATTCTTTTCATAATAAGAAACTACATCCCGTTGAAGTTTCTTAAAAATATCTATTTCGCTATGATTTATTCATTGATTGGGGTACTGCAAGTAATTGCTTTTTAAAATGTTTGAGGTAACTTCAAAATAAAACAATCAAATGTATCTATTAATTGAATTATATGGAACCAACAATTAATTTATACAAACCAAATGGTTTACTAGATCTGAACTCCCTTTACAAGCTGAAAATTTGTTGTTAAGAAAAAAGTGAAAACCTCAAATTTAGTGTTCACTGAAGTGAATACTATACAATTCATAATACCAAACAAACAAAATTGTTAGCTGCTACTAATTTTAAAACAAATTTTGGAAAAAATTCGGTTTTTCATAATGGAATAGTAAATTACAATTCGATACCTGATGAAATAAAATCTTATAATTCGTTAAAGAAATTTAAAAACAAATTGAAAAAAGAAATTTTGAGGTGATATATTTTATGAATTTGACCACAAAAACTTTTGAATAGTTTCAATATAAGTTGAATACTGATGAAATTATGTATAGTTTATTGTGTTTATATTCACCACATTGTATTTTGTATTTTGAGCAAATGTATTGTCAGATTTTTTGATTTTCTTTTGTTTTATATTTATCGATCACACCTTTGTATGCTTATTTATTCATGTTATTTTTAAGATTTTTTTTCATCCCTTCCATAAACATGTAATGTTTCTTGGGGAAATAAAGTTGATTGATTGATTTCGGAAAGTATCAATTGTATTTCAGATTAGTGAGTTAATTTTCGGAAATCGTCAATTTTATTTCAGAATAATCAACTTCATTTCAGAAACCATCATTTGAAGTTCAGAAAGTATATGGATAGTATTTCAGAGAATAATTATCGAAAACATGATTTCTAAAATATAGAAATTACAAAGTTGAATTGTGTGGCTCGATTTGGTAAATATTGGAGGTGATAGTGAACGTGCAGCATAACATTGAACCAGACACCATGAGGCTGCAATAGCTCTTGAAGATATGCCAGTTGGGCGTTAAATTCGCTCGATGTGCCACATATCATTGGGGATTAGAATCATCGGTGCAGAAAAAACCTACAAGCAGATAATATTCAATTTGTAATTGATATATGATTTTGTTGTTATTGTCTGATAAGTAATAAAACTTCAGTTGATGATGTATCTAAAAAAAAAGTAAGAATCATTTCATAAAAAAATATTTGAATTCCGTAAAAAGTGATAGATATTAATTAATTCCGAAATACATGTGATATGTTCTGGAATACAAATAACTATTCCGAAATTCAAATGATGGTTTCTGAAATCAAACTGACTTTTCTGCAATTCAACTTACACTTTTGGAAATTTAACTCACACTTTCTGAAATTTAACTCACAATAAATTCTGAAAATCAATTGACGCTTTCTGAAGTAATAATAATAATAATATTAATCTTTATTGACCCAAGAAACATAAATGTTTAAATAGGTTTATAATTCTCTAACTAAAACAATAAATAACAAAATTTAAAGAAATGATTGCAACAAAAAAAAGTAGGGTTAGGCTTTAAATGTAATTTAAAAAGATATTTTTTCTAGGATATTTTTCAAATTATTGGGTATTTCATTGAATACCAAAATTCCATTAAGTATCTATATAAAATTGATTTTTTTCCAAAGGTTGTATTTATTCTGTGTGTGACGAGTCTAATTGAAGTCTATGTAGTTTGGTGGTTATGAATGGTATTGATTTTTTTTATTTGTTTGAAAATGACAAATACATAGTTTCAAATATAATAAAAGTAATTAATATTTCATAAAAACATGATCAAATAAGTTTTAAAACTTGTACATGATCATGTAAAATTAATTAAGGTACGTAATTATATATCATAATATATAAAAATACTGAAAAATCATAATATATATATATATATACATACAAAGAAAGAAAAATAGTAAAAATTAATAATTGGTCACATTTTGAAAATATAAAAACAATGACAAAAAATTTACTATTATTAAATAGGTACATTTTAAAATATTATTAGTAAAAAAAATAATAATAATGATATTATTTCACAAACAAATAATTTTTCAAATTTTCGGAATTCTCAATTTTACTTTTAAATCTAGAATAACTATTATTTTTTAAAGAAATAGGTAATTTATTATAA
Source organism: Chrysolina americana (assembly GCA_958502065.1). Lineage (NCBI taxonomy): Eukaryota > Metazoa > Arthropoda > Insecta > Coleoptera > Chrysomelidae > Chrysolina > Chrysolina americana. The sequence goes on from OY293413.1 coordinate 74,345,189, forward strand.
ATCTTTCTACCTATATAAATGGCATGTTGTTGCATTAAAGTTGTAGAAAATTTTTCAGTTGATATCCAGCCATCCATTTTATTCTTTGTTTCATATTTATGATGTATACGATTTTCAATTTGTAGATTTTTTCTTATGTAAGCTGTCGATAATGATATTGCAGTGATGTTTCCTGTTATTCATAACAGAATGTATAAATATACATATTTTCAATTTTTACAACTGGAAAAGGTGTAGTGATATTTGTTCAGTCGATATGCATTATTTCATTTCAAAAAGGCATCTTTAAACGCAACAAACTTGCACGTGTTGTATCGACGAAATATAAATTTTTCGTGATGATCCCAAAAAAATACAAACTTGTATCCAGTTCTCCGGAAATACACAGTTAGACTATGCTCGTAGTTTCAATCTATTGCCTCAAACAGTCCTAACGACCACTGATAAAGAGCTATCCCAGCCATGAAGCGACGACCGCCGTTTGCATTACCGCCAGTCTATCCGGGGGGTTGGTATGGAGAGTATTTTGGGAAGCGCCTCGATGAACGTAAGCGTCCTCTAATTGCCGCAGTAATGAAGGTCGCGAGAAACGAAAAGGGCACCGGCGCGTGTTAACAAGTCATTATGTCACCCTTTGATGATAATTAAATAAATTGCAGCTTGTTAACTTCGAGAGAGCAAAAACGGCAACTGTTAACCAATGGCATATAACCAATGTTGACGAGTTGGGATTAAAGTTTTAACAAGCCTCAATCTTGAAGACATTTTCGTCGATGAATCAGAGGTGTTAATGATTTTGAAGTCAAGCGTAACCATTATCGCGGCTAGGTTTTAAATGAGTGACCAACCTAACAAGCATCAATCAATTTTTGATTGTGCTTTCCACGAAGAAAATAACTATTATTGGAAATATTTTGTGCTGTAGGCTCCTTTGTTTCATATCTATATATCGGGAATACGTGTTATTGAGGTATCTCAGAAGTTTCGTGAATTATTTATTTTATATCGTAGAGGTCAGAACATACCCAGAAGTATATAAATAGGAATTGAGGCTGGTTTGACAAAGCAGGGCACTGTAGAAAAACTGAGAACAAAGAAAGAACAAAGTAAATAAGAAGGTTCATACTTGTCCTGTTTAGTTTTGACTCATTCGGAGATTCGGACATTTCAAGTATTTTGGGTAGTTTCTATTTCTTGAATAATTTATAAACTATAATAACTACTCTTTACAGTAGTTTATTTTAAATTTCATAGTTTCGCTAATAGTCTAGTCAACAAGTGCCATTTAGACCAACTTTTTTCAGCAGTCTCCGAAAATTATGATTGAGGTGTCATTCGATTCGGAATGACATCCAGATGATTTTTGAAAAAAATGAAGTTCCGCATGAAAAAATTGTAAAAGTTATTAACAATTAACTAAAAAAAAAAGATGGCTTTAGTATTTTGTAAATATCTCAAAAACTAATTAAAATTTTTTAAATCTAAAAAAAGATTCAAAAAGAGGAGGAAATTTCCTAAAAAAAAGCTCAATTCCCGGAATTGTAGCATCAATATTTATAATTTTCCCAGAGGGATGAAAATACGGCCGAAAACGGGTACTCTGGCTCGGGCAAGCCACACCCACTTTGGACACTTTAACAATAAAAATTATTTTAAAATACTAAATATGAAAATAAAAAATTGGAAAAATTCAGGCACTAACTGAATAGATTAATGAACAATAATCCGCTTGAAAAAAATTTTTATCATAATTTTTCAATTAGTTAATCAATAGTTAATTAATAATTTTTTTCTGCTTGAACATGAACATTGCAAGTGTGATAATTGTTAAACTATAAATTTAAGATTTTTTCCTCTTTTGGAGCAATTCTTGAAAGGCTTCAGAATAGAACCCCGTTGGAAAAATTAAAAAGTTTTTATTTTTCAGTTTTTTATTAACAATTTTCGTTGTTGCAAAATTAAATACTTAAATTAATCATTGAAAAAAATTTTTTTTTAAATATTATCAATAATCCGTTTTTATGTTATCAGGAACTAAATAGAAATAATTTTTTTAAATTTTTATCTCTAATTGTTTAAAAAATTGTTATAAACAAATGCGTTGTTTATAAGATAATTGAAATTTTTTTTATGGAATTTCAATCTTTGATACAAATAATGATTTTTAAAAGAAAAATTGTTCCTTAAAAAAATTTTTTTATTGCTTGAAAACGCATTTGTTAATTAACAATTATTTTCTCCCGCTTCTAATTCTATTAAGGAATATTAAGGAACCATTTTTTTTTTTAAATCATTATTTGTCTTTCTTTCTGATATAAAAAAAAAATCCATTTTATTTAATTTTTCATTGTTTATGCAATAAACAATTTGTTATAAACAAATAAATTTTTACCTAATATTTTTTTTTCTATTCTAATTTCTGTCACAAAAACAGACATGATTTTTTTTCTTTTTTAAAATTTTTTTTATTATTTTTTATTTAATTTTTAAATATAAGTTCTCTCTAACTTCGTCATTCTTACCTGGTCTTCATCCTTAAAATTATTATAATTTACAAACTAATGGAGATACGATGAAAATACTTAAGACTTATTTATTCTCCATTACATAAAAAACAAATTTAGCAGAAAAGTTTAGTTGTTACTTATTTATTTATTGAATTTATAGCAATTGTTGTAAAAATGTTGAGTAATGAACAATAATTGATAAGATACTTGAATGAAGTAGTCATATTTTTAATAGTTGATAAAATTTTTAAGCATTAAAACAAAAAAAAAATTTTTCCCTAAGAATTTTTCAACAACAATTGCTATAAATTCAATAAATAAATAAGTAACAACTAAACTTTTCTTCTAAATTTGTTTTTTATGTAATGGAGAATAAATAAGTCTTAAGTATTTTCATCGTATCTCCATTAGTTTGTAAATTATAATAATTTTAAGGATGAAGACCAGGTAAGAATGACGAAGTTAGAGAGAACTTATATTTAAAAATTAAATAAAAAATAATAAAAAAAATTTTAAAAAAGAAAACAAATCATGTCTGTTTTTGTGACAGAAATTAGAATAGAAAAAAAAATATAAGGTAAAAATTTATTTGTTTATAACAAATTGTTTATTGCATAAACAATGAAAAATTAAATAAAATGGAATTTTTTTTTTTTATATCAGAAAGAAAGACAAATAATGATTTAAAAAAAAAAAAATGGTTCCTTAATATTAATTAGAAGCGGGAGAAAATAATTGTTAATTAACAAATGCGTTTTCAAGCAATAAAAAAATTTTTTTAAGGAACAATTTTTCTTTTAAAAATCATTATTTGTATCAAAGATTGAAATTCCATAAAAAAATTTTCAATTATCTTATAAACAACGCATTTGTTTATAACAATTTTTTAAACAATTAGAGATAAAAATTTAAAAAAATTATTTCTATGTAGTTCCTGATAACATAAAAACGGATTATTGATAATATTTAAAAAAAAATTTTTTTTTCAATGATTAATTTAAGTATTTAATTTTGCAACAACGAAAATTGTTAATAAAAAACTGAAAAATAAAAACTTTTTAATTTTTCCAACGGGGTTCTATTCTGAAGCCTTTCAAGAATTGCTCCAAAAGTGGAAAAAAATCTTAAATTTATAGTTTAACAATTATCACACTTGCAATGTTCATGTTCAAGCAGAAAAATTTATTAATTAACTATTGATTAACTAATTGAAAAATTGTGATAAAAATTTTTTTCAAGCGGATTATTGTTCATTAATCTATTCAGTTAGTGCCTGAATTTTTCCAATTTTTTATTTTCATATTTAGTATTTTAAAATAATTTTTATTGTTAAAGTGTCCAAAGTGGGTGTGGCTTGCCCGAGCCAGAGTACCCGTTTTCGGCCGTATTTTCATCCCTCTGGGAAAATTATAAATATTGATGCTACAATTCCGGGAACTGAGCTTTTTTTAGGAAATTTCCTCCTCTTTTTGAATCTTTTTTTAGATTTAAAAAATTTTAATTAGTTTTTGAGATATTTACAAAATACTAAAGCCATCTTTTTTTTTAGTTAATTGTTAATAACTTTTACAATTTTTTCATGCGGAACTTCATCTTTTTCAAAAATCATCTGGATGTCATTCCGAATCGAATGACACCTCAATCATAATTTTCGGAGACTGCTGAAAAAAGTTGGTCTAAATGGCACTTGTTGACTAGACTATAACACACAGTAGCTTCTTTACTTGAAAAAGCTACTGTGTTACCGGAACACGTAAAATTTAATTATTCTGAAGATCCAATCGTGTTTGGTGTATTTTTTGCAATTACCATATATCTTTATCAAGTAACCACCATCTTGATCAATAATATACATACATAGTCGTATATAACCCAAACCTCTGATGATAATTGGTTATCAGTATAAACTTGATACAAAAGAAGCATTGATACTGATGAATCCAAAGCTATATGCTAGGAATCGCATGTTAAAAGGTAACCCCTCGTTAATCCTTAGCTCGCACAAGTTTAGACTTCTGAGGGCTGTCGTTCGTAGGGGGATGACAGCTGGTTAACGGAAAAAACAAAAAAAAAAAACAATATATTTACCAACATTCATATATGAAAGAGACGTGAGAATCAGTATCAAAATTATCAAACATCAGCAGATTACGCAGCTTGCTCAAAAAAGCATCAATATGAAGAACACGAAAGTGAATTAAGTCATTCAAGTGTGGAAATATGCAGGGTATGGAACTACCTATTCCTATTCTTTCTGACTCTATTCAAACCATCGAACTTAGATTAACAAACGAGGACACATGCAATTTTCTAAACGTCATGAGAATTGGATGTGAAGCTAAAAATCCACTTCTCGTGAATATAGAGCCCAAAAAAAATCGTTTCAATCAAATTATTTTCTCGAAAATCAACCTCTTGAAAATGTTGTTGCAATTATTACTTCGATGACACCAATGGGCCGTGATGGTCATGATGGTAGAGCGCTTTTCTCTTAACCTAAGGGTCATGGGTTCGATTCCCAGCATGGTCATCGGTCTCGTGCATGGCATCACACGTTAAAAGGTAAGGGCTGCGACTTCCCTAGCTCGGAAAACTCTTCCGAAGACTTTTGAGAGTTGTACTCTTAAGGGTGTGCAGCTGGTTGATAGAAATAACAATTGTCGTGCAAAAATTCGCAATTTTCCATTATGCTATTTTCAAAAATAACAATCATTATTATAATTTAACATTTCTCCTGATGCAAAATTGGTATGTATATAGGAGCTGAAATAATTACGCGAAAAATCTGGCAATCAGGTTGAAGCAAAAATAATTGAACACATTTTCATTCAGGCTAATCCTCTTATTCCAAACTTTTTCATGAAAAGTTTGAAATACTTTGTGCTTTTGAATTGTTTAGGAGTGGAATGAATAAATTAAAAATTTAAAATCGAACAAGTCGTTCCTAGTTGAAACTTTTAATAATGCGGCTTAAGGTATACTGCGTCTTTTAATATAACACGGATATTTATGAGCTTTTATCGTCAATTTGCTTTTAAAGATAACTGAGTCTCTACATCTTTCTGGTGAGTTTGTCTCGATCTTGAACAAAATCAGGATACTACAATTCGAATCATAATTATTTCAAATGAAAATAATTCCAAGTAATTCTTTTAAAAAATGTGAAATGTATCTATAATTAACACTGTATCATAAGATGATAGTAATTATATATCACTTCAATAAAAAAAAAGTCTTCTGCTTATTTCCTATCTATAGGGCGTCGGCAGGCAAATGTCGAACAGAAAATGATTCAACAGCCCCATACGACTATCGAGTCACTCCAGTCCAACGCCTGGCAAGGTTTTTCTACAAGAATTTACTTTGCAATTCTTCCTGTAACAACTACCAAATGATCGTCGAGAACAGGTGTGACAGGTGTGTCTATCTGCAGTAGGGCCAGTTGACAAAACCAAGTGGAAATCGTTTGCATGTTGTGTCCGGGTCTGCACTGATGAGGGGGTGAACCATGAAACTATTATAAGAAACTGTACATCAGTGAAATACTTAAGTATCCATATTGATGAAAATTTTTCGTTGATAAAACATATTGCGAACTTAAGGAGGCAGATTTCACCAATAGTTTGATTTCTATTCAAATTAGCTTCCTCTCAGAGATCTAAAAATCATTAATTATTTTTTAGCATACTCTAAATTTTCATACTTGATATCAATTTGGGAAACAACTCAAACTTATCTGCTCAAACCAATAAAAACATTTTCAAAATTAAATTATTAAATGTATATTTTCAAACTCGATTATCAAGAACCAACTACAAAAATATAAAAATTAATAAAACTGCTAGATATAGGTTCTCTATACAAATTGAAAATATGAACGTTTATTCATCTTTTATGAATAACCTTAGACATTCTACTTTAATTATCAAAGTGAATTATGATCAACATAATCGCTTAAGCAGAAATGTCGAAAATTCATCTGTTACCAAAATTTGAACTTAAATTGGAGAGAAATCCATTCATTTCAGTTATGTAAAACTCTACAATAAAGTTCCAAATCGTCTGAAAACATATGGTATGTGGAAATTCAAAAATAATCTGAAAAAAAAAATTTTAACTCTGATTTCATGATATTTTTTGTACGATTTACCTTTGAATCACTTTAAACAATTATTGAGATATATTATTTGTGTTCCCCTATCATAAATTGTATATTTTTGGGAAATTATCACAGATATAGATACGAAAACATATGGGAAATTGGCTCTCGGTCAAATTGGCTGAAAATGTATTATGTTGTAGTGGCATTGATTGTAAGAAAAATTTGTGAGTTCAAATGATTTTGTATATGTCGTTCCTGAGATATAAGCTGTCAAAGTTCATAGAAAGAAAATATTTTGTTTATCGAAATAGGACAAATTCAGGATGGATTTTTTTCTAGTTAAAAACAATCTGTCAATTGTTTTATGTATTTTCCAAAACTTTAAAAATTCATATTCCAAACAGACAGACGTATGTCTTACCAAAGTATGACTTCTTCATTCTGAAACAGTGGTAGAACAAAATTCCGAAAAATGATATTTTTGACTATGCCCCTTATACATATACTCTAAGGCACTATCATTAATAAGACCATAATTGAACATGCTCCGATAAAAATATTTTTATTCTAAATTTGTCTTATTTCGAGCAACAAATCAGTTTTTTCTGTATCAATCGCACTCAACTACGACGTTTTTATGAAATTTGACTGCTTATATTTCAGAAACGACTCCCATTCCAAGTTTGTGAATATTATTAGTAAAACAGTGTAACTAAATTTGTTTACTAACTTCTTTCGCGGTAGAAAAATTAATAATGCCCACTCGACAAGTAAATAAGTTCTCCGCTGACAAACACATGAGTCCCGCGTAGAAGAAGCGAGAATGTTCTAAGAAATCTAAGTTTCGATAGAGAACCATCTAGATGAACCGTAAATGGAATCTGCTTGCGAGTATATAATCTGGATAGCAGAGGGCGATAGGAGTAGTCATAGTCAGAGACAGTCACAAAGCGTTACAAATACAGTTCGACACTTCGCAGATAGGTAGCCACAGTAGAAATAAATTAATAGTGAAGTCTATGTTTTAGTCGAATAATTAAGTAGTGTTTAAATAAATTAGAAAAATTAGTCTTGTGCATTTCTACTACGTTGGTGTGAGAAGTGGGAGGTTTAAAATAAATAAGTCTTAAAGTGTTCGCCGTTTAGAAACTGATAGACATTTATCGCGCCTAATAGACTATTGACCCGTTGAACATTTGAGTGTGGATGGTGTTCTGCGTCGCGGGAAAATAAACTAGAAACTTATTGTGTGAAATAAATATTAGACTAATATCTCAGTTAAAGACAATAAAAGACAAAATGTTTCCGAGAATTAAAAGAAAGAGGAGCTTGAGTTAGAAACAACTAGAGAGAAGGCCGTACTCCAGAAAAGACTTTCAGATGGACTGATTGAAGAAGGAGAAGACACGGAAACGTTTTTATTCGAAGTTACTGGAATAGACTTGAGCTCTATAATGAACAAACTCGACAAAAACACAAAATCATTGGAAGACAAGTCTGAAAGAACTTCAACAAAATTCGGTCAGTCTGGAAGATAATTTTATTCAAAATTCGAAGAGCCTGGAGGAAAAACTTCTAGAAAGTTCTGAAAGAAGAACTTCTCGAAAAGTCGAACAGTATAAAAAAGGAACTTCAAGAAAATGTGAAGAAAAAATTCACGAAAACTAGAAAAATCTAGAAGAAAGGCTTGAAAAAATTTCGAAAAATCTAGAAGTGAAGTTTCTGGAAAATTCGGAGAATTTGAGAGAAGACCTTCTAGAAGATTCAAAAAGCTTGAAAGAAGAAGTTTGCACTGTGGCGAATCGGTTGGAAGAAAAGATAGGAACTGTCGAAACAGAGTTAGACAGAATGAACACGAGAGTAGAAAAAATCAAAGATGATTTCGAGACCAAAATAAAGGAAAAATTTAGTGAGCTAGAAAAGCGAATGGATTCTGTGCATACCCCTGAAATTTCCAACAGAAATTCAATGCCGCATCTGAGCACGAACTTGGAGGAAGATCAAAAAGACGTAAAATATTTTAAGGTCAGTACGGAACCAGGAAAGCTCTCATTGAAGCCGCCTCAGTTCAACGGAAATACTCCATGGGCAAACTACCGCCGACTATTTGAAGCTGCTGCCAAAGCGAACGGATGGAATGTTGGGGATAAGGCTATAGCATTGACACTGGCATTGCGTGGCGGAGCAACAATAATTTTACAAACTCTCACCGCCCAACAACAGGAGGACTATGAACAGCTGGTAAAACACTTGGAACCCCGCTATGGCCAAGCTCACCTTGAACACGTATATCACTCACAACTGAAGAACCGATGCCAGAAATCAAGCGAATACTTGCAAGAATTTGAGGCAGACATTGCACGCTTGGTTCGTCTTGCGTACCCAGCTTCACCGGAAAATGTAATGGAACGACTAGCAGTTCAGGCATTTTTAGATGGGCTTCGTGACTAAGTAACGTGGCAAGCATTGACTTTAGCTCGCTCTACACGTCTTGTTAATGCATTGAAACGCGCTCCGGAATTCGAAGCGGCAAAGCAATCCTGCAAGAGCCAGAGAGTCAGGATGATCGAGAAAGATCCACAGAAGCCCGCTAATATCGAGTCTATCGTGAGAAAAATGCTGAAGGAAATTATGTATGAGAGAAGACTGATACGATGCCAAAACTGTAGAAAACTTGGGCACGTGCGTTGCAAATGTCCAACATCAAAGAAATTGACAGCAACAAAGGACAAGAAGAAGCAATCGTATCCAACAAGCCCCAGTCAAAAACGCATATGTCCTTCAAAGACAAGACAAAGGGGTTTCATTAACAACAAGCCTCGCACTATGCTCCTAGATACGGGTGCGACTAGGAGGATTCTTGGGTCTACATTTGCCAAAACACCGGCAAGAATTAAATCATCGAATTAGATGCTACGCACAGCAACAGGAGAGCCGGCAACTGAGTATGGTGAACTCCCAATTAAACTGACTTTGGGCAGCACTAGAGTCAAACACCGGGCTCTAGAAGCAAATATCAAGGATGATGCAATCGTAGGGATGGACATCATGAACTCCAGAGGGTTCGAGTCAAATTTCAGAGACGGCGTCCTACGCGTGATGGAGAAGAGTTGGTGCTTCACGGAAGAATTGAAGATATTATTCGTATTCTGCTGGCTGAAGATGTGAGCGTACCAGAGAGGGCTGGAACCATTTTGGAGGCTTGCCTGGATGGAGAAGCGAGCAGCGGAAACGTGGTGATGTTCGAGTCCAAGCTTCATATAAGAAAATTGGACGAGGAATCGCCTTGCGTGTTGATACATTTTTTCCGTTAAGGGTAATGAATGTCAATTATTACCCGGTGATCTTGTAGAAAGGAACAATTTTGGGGCACTGTTCGTCAATTTTCTCTGTGATTAGGAGTGTACGCGGCACTGTTAGTCAAGCCAGTAACTTGCCAGCAGAATTGGAGAAGTTGGTTGCCTCTCATCCAAAGACATGGAACCCGCACAGCGTCCCAAACTGAGAGAATTAGTCAGGCAGTATTAGGACATCTTCGATACCGGAGTGGGCAGAGCCAGAAGACTTCCTCTCGCCAAAAAGGAAGAGACTGACAACATAGTCTGTGATATGGAGAAAGACTGAGTCATCGAGCCTTCCGATAGTCCTTGGTCCTCTTCAGTAGTAGTGGTAAAGAAAAAAGATGGTTCAACTTGCTTTGGCGTAGACTATCGTCAACTGAACAACATGACGAAAAAGGACAGTTATCGTCTTCCAAGAATAGATGACACTCTAGACACGTTAGCCGGTTCAACGATTTTCTCGACCCTAGATGTGAAGAAAGGATACTGGCAGGTAGAACTGGCCCAGGAAGATCGAGAAAAGACAGCCTTCACCATCGGTTCAAGTTTGTGGCAGTTCACAGTTATGCCATTCAGGCTCTGCAACGCTCCAGCCACATTTGAAAGATTGATGGAGACGGTTCTGAAGGAACTCTCATGGAAGATGTGTCTGGTGTATCTCGACGACATTATTATAGTCGGCCGATCGTTCAACGACCATGTGAAAAACTTGGAGGAGGTATTCCAGTGACTAAGAACTTCCGGATTGAAATTGAGCCCCAAGAAATGTCATCTGTTCCAAAAAGAAGTATGATATCTCGGCCACGTTGTCTCTGGAAAATGAGTAGCAGTAGATGAGCAGAAGATCAAAGCTGTTAAGGAATGGCCCATTCCAAATGACATACGCCAGCTTCGAAGTTTTCTTAGATTGTGCACCTAATCCCGCCGATACGTACTGGGATTCGCTAGCATCGCTAAACCACTGACCAGTCTCACGGAAGTACAAACAAAGTTCCAGTGGTCAGAGGAATGCCAAGATTCGTTCAGGAAGCAGAAAGGAGCTTTGATTAACGCACCAATCCTGAGCTATCCCCTTCCGGACAGAAAATTCATTTTGGATACGGACGCCAGTAACGTGGGACTTGAAGCTGTCCTGTCTCAGATCCAATGAGGACAGGAGAAAGTCATCGGTTACTTCAGCAAGACCCTCAGTAAACCGGAGCGAAACTACTGTGTCACCAGGCGGGAACTATTGGCTGTTGTAAAAGGAGTAGAGCACTTCTACAAGTACGTGTATGGGAGAAGATTTCTACTAAAAACTGACCCTGCAGCTCTTAAATGGCTCCTACAGTTCAAAAATCCCCAGGGTCAAGTGGCACGTTGGATCGAGATGCTCCAAAAATTCGACTTTGAGATCGAACATCGAGCGGGGACAAGCCATAAAAATGTGGATGCCCTATCGCGAAGACCCAGAAGACTGTTCGCACTGCCGACGAGCAGAGGAGAAGGAGTCGACACTCTGTAGAACTAGGGCGGTGGATGATAACCGGAATGACAACAAGATCCAGAAAGACCAGGAGAAAGATCCAGATCTTGGTTTAGTTATCGGCTGGAAGAAGAGTAATCAAAGACCGTCGTGGCAAGAAGTTGTTCTCTCGTCTTTAAATCTTACTGGGCCCAACGGAACTCTCTCACCCTGGATAATGGAGTCTTGAAGCGTGGTTTGGAGTCGGAGGATGGCGGGGATGAAATGACGTTTCAGAGGTTCATGTCCTTGTACTCAAACGGACAGAAGGTTTAAGATGGGGTAGTTCGAAAGGAGCCACGAGACATTTTCAAGGTGCCTGCCGACTACGCGTTAGCTCACTGTGTGGCAGAAGATCTCCAAATGTCCAGAGGCATAGCCGTAGTATTCTCCAAGAAGTTCGGTCGACTCCAGGAACTGCGGGAACAGATCCTGGAAGTTGGAGGGGTGCTACAGCTTAGGAAGGGCCAGAGAAACATCTACTATTTGGTTACCAAGAAGCTTTCTCGAGATAAGCCGTCTTATGAAGATGTCCGAAAGAGCCTCACCAGATTAAGAGGCACGATGCTGGACCAGAATCTTGTGGACCTGGCAATCACAAAATTGACCTGTGGGATTGATGGGCTGGACTGAAGAGTTATAAGAAGCATGATGGAGACAATATTCAGATCCAGCGGCGTCAAGATTCTGGTGTGCCGCAACCATCTTGCTCGACCCAACTTGAAGACTGTGGAGTGTTACTTCCATCGAACGTTCAAGTGCAGATATGAAGAATCTTGCAGATATCTCCACACTCCAAACATGACATTTCGAAACAAAACGTCTTTAAGAAGGGACAATGTAACGATTTCGAGACTGGCCTCAAGACCGGCCCTGATCATCTAATTACTAATGCACACTCGACAAGTAAACAAATTCTCCGATGACAAACACATGAGTCCCGCGTAGAAGAAGCGTGATCGTTCTGAGAAACCGAAGTTTCGAGAGAGAGCCATCTAGATGAATCGTTCTGTGGTTCCGATCAGTCGAGAACCGTAAATGGAATTTGCTTGCGAGTATATAAGCTGGATAGCAGAGGGTGATAGGGGTAGTCATAGTCAAAGACAGTCACAGAGCGTTACAAATACAGTTCGCAGATAGATAGCCACAGTAGAAATAAATTGAAATAGTTAAGTCTATGTTTGAGTCGAATAATTAAGTAGTGTTTAGATAAATTAGAAAAATTACTTTAGTGCATTTTTACTACAATATGACAGTGTTTCCAACAATAAAACCTTATCTACCACAGATACGTACTTATGCTAATCTACTCACTAAACACAGCACAGAATTGATTTTCAACAAATCTCAACGTTCTACAGTCTCTTCCTTATTCCCTCTATACCCTTATGATCTGAGTTCACCTTTCAATAATATCATAGTAAAAATACACTTAAGGTCAATTCGCTAATTTATTTCTACACATATTAATTTTATTTTAATTTATATTCACACTATGGCTAGGGCCGGATTTAGAATTTATGCGCTCCTTCATACCAACCTGAAGAAGGGAGAATTTCAGCCTCAGAAAGGTCTTTGTGGAGAAAATTTCAATTTTTATTCTCATTTATCAATTAAATAAATTGAAATAATGACAACCTTTATATGCGTTCCTCGGCATGGAGTGCCCCTAAGCTAGGAACTATGGGGCCTATTGGCAAATCCAGCCCTGACTATAACTACTTATATGCAATGCAACCAGGCTAGCTTCTATATTCAATGTAAACTCTGCAACGAATCTGCCATCTCTTATCGATCGTCTTATATTCATATCGGCAAGGGTATTTCTTCACTTTCCAGAAGCGTCGAGAATCTACGCAAGATGTCGCCGATCAGTCTAAGAATCATCTAAATGGTTGTCGTTTATTCTCGCTGTGATTAGATCGGTGATAATGTCATGCACTGTAAACAAGTCGAGGTCGATTATCTGAGCATACGCCGTCAGGTTTGGCTCCAGAATCGTTACATGGTCCCCTTCTTAAAGAAGTTTCGTCTCGTTTCGTCATTCTTGGAGTGTGGTGATATTAACAAGAGCCCCCATATCTGCACCGCGAAGTTCGCTGGAAGTAACACTCCACAGCCTTTATGTTGGGTCGTGGAAGTTTGTGAATGTTGTTAGTGAAACAATGTACCTAAACTTGTTTACTTACTGCTTTGGTGGTAGAAAAACATGAAAAACAACGTCGAGAACGTTGAAAATAAAAATATGACAGTTTTGCCATCAACGAAACCTAATCTAACCTTTTAACACAGATAGGACATACGCTAATCTACTCAATAACTACAGCACAAAATTGTTCTTCAACATTCTTCATTCTCTTCCTCATACCTTTATACCCTTATGATGTAAGTTCACTTTTCAATATTATGCGATGCTCCCCATGAACATTATGAGGTACTTCATCTCCCTCCTGAAACTATTCTCGAATTATTGGTATACAAATAATATAAATATTTATTTTTTAAGTTAAATGATTTCATTTAATAATTGCACTAAAAAGTGAAAAATATTTTGCAGATCTTTGTCTACTATCGTGGCGTGATTGTTAAAGATACCCATCAAATGGAGATGTATACGCGCCACGATTTTATATCGAACTTGAAAATTATTTTTCCTACAAGCGCGGCGTGCGTGATTCGCCCTAAACCCACACGCAATTTAGTTTGAAAGGTGTCATTTTCCCGCACTAGTGCGGGAATAATGTTCCGCACGCTTAAGTCACTTCAAGTGAGTTATTCCCGCACTAGTGCGGGTTTAATTATTTCCGCAAGCGAAAGTTTGTTCCAGAGAGCTACATATTTGTTTTTAATTCGCTTGAAAATATTGATCCTAACTCATACGGAAAGGTACTCTCCCGCACTCGATTGCAGTCGCATGCGGGAAAGGTATCTTTCCGTACTTGTTAGGATAATACCTATTTGGTTGAAGAAAAGGTTTGTATTTCGTGCAGAAATTTATTTATAAAATGATAGCAAAGCGGTTTCGACTATAAAGTCATCATAACGATAGCGCTTTGCTATGATTTTATAAATAAATTTCTGCACGAAATACAAACCTTATAAAGTCATCATAACGATAGCACTTTGCTATGATTTTATAAATAAATTTCTGCACGAAATACAAACCTTTTCTTCAACCAACTACATTGGAACGTACACACAGCTTGACAATTTTCACTTAATACCTATTTTACTCTTAATGCAATTTTTTTAACAAAATCGTTTCAACTTATTTTATTTTTAGTCTCAATCAAAACGAAAAAAAAATGCAGGATGTATAATTATTGCTTTCGCAACCTTTCCATTTTTAGTAATGCCTCATTTTTACAAGGTTTCTTTCCTGTCAATTTTGTATCTACAATCCAATTTCCCAATTCATAGTCCATCAAGCGATCTCACACGACTCAATGCAAAATAGGCTTATCCTTCCTCAAACATGAATCCAAAAACCGCATGTTCGTATTTGGTATTGGTTGGGTATTGAAGTTCTGAATTATACAGGGTGTCCCTGGAATTCCTCTTTTCCTCTCAGGAATGTATAGATGGGGTTAAAATATCTTCAGTACTTCATATAACTTTGTTCCTAAAAGCCTTCGTTACCAATTTACGGGCCCTCAAAGTTACAAATTTAAAAATTTTTTTCTTTGATAACTTTCGAAGTGAATATTCAAATGATTGACTAAACAAATCTATTTCTTCGATGAGCTCTTATGCAGGAGTCAGTTGTTTTGCTACAAAGTCAGGAACGGACCACCCCTGATGGTCCACACCCCAAAACTTTCAAATGACTGGGATTTGTCAAGATGTTTTAACAAAACAAGGTTACCTGGACAATTTCCTGAGTGAAAGTACACGTGTACTGAAATAGCATGCCAGGGTCGTTTCGTACGGCTTCACAATGTAATGTAATTCTATGCACCAAGGCATCTCGGTTGTGAATAGGTCTAACGTAAACGAGGCTTTTCAGAAGCCCCCACAGAAATAAATTCAATGGATTCAACTTCGGAGACCGCGGTGGCCATGAATATGGCCCACCTCTATCAATCCATCTATTGGGGAAAATCTGGTTCCGATGATCCCGCATAATCAAACTTAAATGAGGAGGAGCGCCATCATGCATAAACCACTTATCTCTTCGGGTTTATAATGGTACATGTTCCAACAGTACATTCAAATCGTTCCGAATGAACTCCAAATAACGTTTTCCATTCAATCGGTCATGTAGAACGAATGGTCCTATAAGATGGTTTCCTATGATACCAGCGCAAACATTCACGTTGAATTTCCGTTGGTGTTTGGTTTGCAATATCCCATGGGATTATCATCGGCCCATATGTGGAGATTATGAGAGTTGATTACTCCATCTCTTCTGAAACCTGCTTCATCAGTGAATAAAACTCGAGTAATAGACGTCATATCCTCTCTTTGCTTATCCAGGAACCAATTGGCATATTTCAGTCGTGCTGGAAAATCTTCAGGTGTCATGGCATGTAGCTTCTGGATGTGAAATGGGTGGAACTGTTGATCCTTGATTATTCTATGAATAGTGGACTTGGATGTATGGAACTGTTCTAATAGGTTTCTGATACTCATTGAAGGATCATCAGCGACAGCTTTCAAAATATTTTCCTCTAATATACAACGGTACGCACAGCCCCACGTCGCTTTGACAAAACTGAAGCTACAATAATATCGAAATAACACAACAGGCTCCAATTAATTATCTATTAGACAAACCTGTCACCCTCAAGCTGCGATCGACACGATCGAACGTTTCTCTTGTCGGTAACATTCGATTGGGAAAATGCTCGTCGATACATTGCATGCATATCTGCATATTCGTTGAATGTAAACTGTTGGGTCAAACTGTCCTATTAGAATATTCACATTAATGACAACGCCCCACTCAACAAAACAAAATCGAATTCTATAGTTGTAATTTTTCATTCGCACTAATTTTATTTCTTTCTGCAAGGTATTCTTGTCAAAATATCTGTGGAAGAAATGGAATAGAAATTTATTCACCTATTCATATGCAGCCGTTTTTGTAGTTTATCCGTTTGCTTTTTATTAGTTATGTCTTCCAATGTGCGTTTTTTCAGCTAAATTTATCTTCGGGTTAAAGATTTGCTCCCATGAAATTATAATTATTAGTGAAACACCTCAACATTTAAGATGTGAATACGAATTTGCAACATCCAAATGTTGAGTTCCTTGAGATTCAGATAGCACAACACGGATCGTGCTTATTCCACGCTTATGTACAAAATTTCACGAATCTACATAACTTAATATTTCATTTTAAAAATTATTTACATTATGAATGAAACTTTCAACCTAGGCACTGTACTTTTTGTTTACGACTTTATTTTAGCATATTTTGTATTATCCCTGTTATAAATGTTGTTAAATTAATATTAGCATTAGTATTTCAACTAATGGTGGACGATCGGGTTTAATGTCGTCCAGTAAAACTGCATTTTTATTAAGAATCGTTGCTCCGATCGATTTTTCACATGAGTACTTTTATTCAGGAAATTGACAAGGTAACCTTGTTTTGTTAACACATCTCAACAAACCACAGTCATTTCAAAGTTTTGGGGTGTGGTCCATCGGAGGAAGTCCGTTCTTGACTTTGTGGCAAAACAACTGACTCCTGCATAAGATTTCATCGAAGGAATTCATTTGTTTAGTCATTCACCAAAATTTAGATGATTTTGAATATTCACTTCGAAAGTTATCAAACAAAAACATTTTTCATTTTGTAACTTTGAGGGCCGTAACTGTAAAGTCCAGACACCCTGTATACTCCCTTTATTCTATTCACCCACCCCCCTATTTCTGATTTTTTTTCATAATTGTAAAGTAAAGTTTATTGATAAATCCTAATATTCACAATACAATTACAATAAATAACACATAAAAATATAACAATACAAATAAATGTATCCACTATGGCTTATATAAGTAAAGATAATATAAAACATTATAGTATTAAACAAATTAAACAATACCTACAAATACAGGAACAAATAAAATCACAGATATTTTACAAGGTTTTTCTTGAAAGCTACGAGAGTATCATAGGCTTTAATTTCATTTGGGATAGCATTATATTCCTTTTACAAATAATGAATCCATACCTTTTCTAGTATTGACTTTCTCTATGTGAAAATTGTTAGCGCTTCTTGTATAGTGTTCGTGAATTTCGTGATTGAATTTGATGAAGTGGTTGAAATATGCTGGCATTAATCCTTTGACTATTTTAAAGATAAATATCATTGCATAGTATGTTAGTTTTTTATTTACTGATCGCCACTGTAGTGTTTCTTGCATATATATATATATATATATATGAAAACTAAAAGTTCGGGTTGAACCGCGTCTGGAATTTGTTGAAATTCGACGTTTCGGCTCCGATTTTGGAGCCATTTTCAAGAACTGAAATAGAAAGAAAATTAATGAAAGGTTAAAACGTAATTCTACGCTGAGGTCTCAATCTGCCTACTCCTCAGGTTTAATTACGTTCGGTTTTTGTGACTTGACGACGGGGTCTCAATCTGCCTACTCCCCATGTCTCGTCACTGGTTCTCTCTAAGGTCTCAATCTGCCTACTCCTTCAAGAGAACTGAGGAATTGTGGGTTGAGGAACTGTATTTATAGTGGACGTGGCTGTAATGGCCGTGTGCAATGTATTGGCGCGAGGTGAACTATGGGCGGGAACTGAGTTGGCGCTAGATGAGCTGTGTGCGGGAACTTGGTTGGCGCTAAGTGAGCTATGTGCGGGAACTGGGTTGGTGGGAAATGAGTTGATGCGTGCAATGAGAGGCTTCCAGGTATTGGGAAGTCTACGTCCGTCGTCGCGAGTGTTGAGGCAATTGGGGCGCTTCTCTATCTCGAGGGCTTCTCGGATGATCCTGGTTTGCAGAGTTTTCTCGGTGGAAATTGTTTTTGTGTTTTTTGTGTTGACGTCAAGTCACAAAAACCGAACGTAATTAAACCTGAGGAGTAGGCAGATTGAGACCTCAGCGTAGAATTACGTTTCAACCATTTATAAATTTTCTTATTTTCTTTCTTTTTCAGTTCTTGAAAATGGCTCCAAAATCGGAGCCGAAACGTCGAATTTCAACAAATTCTAGACGCGGTTCAACCCGAACTTTTAGTTTTCAAATATATATATGTATATATATATATATATATATATATATATATATATATATATATATATATATGTGTTCAGATAGGTTTCCGCGGTCAGATATTTGAAAACTAAAAGTTCGGGTTGAACCGCGTCTGGAATTTGTTGAAATTCGACGTTTCGGCTCCGATTTTGGAGCCAATTTCATATATATGTATATATATGTATATATATGTATATATATGTATATATATATATATATATATATATATATATATATATATATATATAAATGTGTTCAGATAGGTTTCCGCGGTCAGATATTTGAAAACTAAAAGTTCGGGTTGAACCGCGTCTGGAATTTGTTGAAATTCGACGTTTCGGCTCCGATTTTGGAGCCATTTTCAAGAAGTTAGGTTTTTGTGACTTGACGTCGGGGTCTCAATCTGCCTAATCCCCATTTCTTGTCACTTATTCTCTCTAAGGTCTCAATCTGCCTACTCCTTCGAGAGAACAGTTCTCTCGAAGTAGTAGGCAGATTGAGACCTTAGAGAGAACCAGTGACGAGACATGGGGAATCCTATAGAATCCAGAACACAGATATCCTAGTGAGCTTCGATGTTGTCTCCCTCTTCACAAATATTCCCCTAACGGACACGCTAGAAATCCTTAAAACGAAACACAGAATTCCAAAAGACACCCTGGACCTCATCAGTCACTGTATGAACAACACGTACTTCCTCTTCCAAGGAACTTACTACAAACAAGTGAAAGGTGCTCTCATGGGTTCCCCCCTTTCTCCAGTCCTTGCAAACCTTTTCATGGAAGACTTCGAAACCAGGGCTGTAGAAGCATTTGACCACAAGCCTACTTGCTGGTTCAGATACGTTGACGACATTTTCGTCATATGGCCTCATGGTTACAAAATCTTAAACACGTTCTTAGATCACCTAAACGATATCCATCCCAACATGAAATTTACAATGGAGACCGAAATGAACAACTCCCTAGATTTCCTGGACGTTCTCATCACGAAATCCAATAACTCTTTCACCCACACAGTACACAGGAAACAGACCCACACCAACCGATACCTACACGCAAACTCTCATCACCATCCAGCACAAACAAACTCCGTATTGAACTCCCTGATATACAGATCAATTCAGCTTACCGACA
Organism: Chrysolina americana; assembly: GCA_958502065.1. Lineage (NCBI taxonomy): Eukaryota > Metazoa > Arthropoda > Insecta > Coleoptera > Chrysomelidae > Chrysolina > Chrysolina americana. The sequence continues at coordinate 74,364,999 of OY293413.1, forward strand.
ACCAGAATAGACCACAAGAGCTGGACAAACTGAAATCAGCCTTACTTCAGAATGGTTACAACAATTCGCTAATCGACAAGTCTATCCGCCATCAACTGACCCGTCCTCCAAAAACAGATTATCCACTAGAGAGTATCCAGCCACACAAAGCTTTCCTACCATACATCAAAGGTGTGACAGACAAAATCAGTAATATCTTGAGAAAACACGAGATAAAATCAATATTCACGGCCAACAACCAAATATCCAAATTTCTCAGATCTCCCAAGGACACAATACCAAACGATTCTCAAGGTATATATGAAATACCATGTTCAGACTGCCCGAGAAGTTATATTGGCCAGACTAACAGACGAGTAACTTCCAGAGTCTACGAACACGAACTTGCTGTGCGTCAGGCATCTTCCACTTCCGCACTTTATAAACATCGAGAAGACACAGGTCACAAAATAGACCCCCCCGCACATAGCTCACTTAGCGCCAACCAAGTTCCCGCACACAGCTCATCTAGCGCCAACTCAGTTCCCGCCCATAGTTCACCTCGCGCCAATACATTGCACACGGCCATTACAGCCACGTCCACTATAAATACAGTTCCTCAACCCACAACTCCTCAGTTCTCTCGAAGGAGTAGGCAGATTGAGACCTTAGAGAGAACCAGTGACGAGACATGGGGAGTAGGGAGTAGGCAGATTGAGACCCCGACGTCAAGTCACAAAAACCTAACGTAATTATACCTGAGGAGTAGGCAGATTGAGACCTCAGCGTAGAATTACGTTTTAGCCTATCATTAATTTTCTTTCTATTTCAGTTCTTGAAAATGGCTCCAAAATCGGAGCCGAAACGTCGAATTTCAACAAATTCTAGACGCGGTTCAACCCGAACTTTTAGTTTTCATATATATATATATATATATATATATATATATATATATATATATATATATATATATATATATATATATATATATATATATATATATACATATATATACATATATATACATATATATATATATATGTATGTATATATATATTCAAAGCTTCAGTATTTGATTTCAATTTGGGGCACTGCAACAAAATCGATTTAGGAACCATTGAAAGCCTTACAAAATAAGATCATGGAATGCATGCATATATATATATAGAAGTAAAGAAAATTTGAACTGGGGTCCTATCAACTACCTCATTGATAGTAGTGACATTTTGGGAAATATTTCTATTATTAATTGTATCATGTAAGTCAATGGTTGAAGTACTAAAAAGGATATTTTTTAATAATGTAGGAGGATATGAATTATCAATGAAAAGATTATATAAAATTTTGAGTTTTTTTTGATGAAAAGAAGAATCAGAAATACAAAGTACTCGATGTTTCATTTGTTTTACCAAATTAACTTTCATGGACTGCTTATGATATGAGTGGTAGTTCATATATCTACCACTACTTATAGGTTTCCTATACCAATCAATGATTAAGGTATTATCACCTGTACGACGAAATTTAGTGTCCAAGAAGGGAACACTACATTCCTCATCTTCACGTTCTATGGTAAACTGTATGAACGGATCATAACTATTGAATACATCAACTATCTCTGTAGTTCCTTCTTGTGGTAACGCTATAATCAAGTCGTCCACATATTTTTTTATAAAAAATAATTTGAAAGGTAATACCTGCAAGACCATGTCTAGTATATCATCCATGACATACATTGCGAGTATTGGACTGATTTTGGCCCCCATGGGGGTTCCAAAAGTCTGCTGGTAAAATTTGTTATCGAAAGAAAAATAAGTATTGTTGAATAAAAAGGTAATTAATCGAAAAATTGATACTACAATGACTGCTGATACGATCCCATCTTCTATCAATGGCTCGTAAGCAAGCATCTAGGTAAACATTACTAAACAAGGAAACAACATCCAAACTGAGATGAGACTTCAAAAGAATCTTTAATATAATATTCATTACTATAATCATAAGAAGTAGTCAAAATATCTGTCAAGAAGGATGCCAATGCTTCTGTTGGTATACCAACGGAAGAAATAATCGGTCTAGCTGATAAGGTGGGTTTATGGATTTTGGGTAAAGCATAAAATTTGGGGCAAATCCCCTTGTAGGTTGTGAGTTTCTTTTTTTGGACTTCATCTATTTGTTTTGATGTGAATAAATTTTTAATTAATTGATTACACTTAGTCTGAATTTTTGCAGTCGGATCTGTAGGAAGTGAAATGTATGAATTATTATTGACTACAAGTTCATAAGATAAATTAATATATTGAGCTTTTTCAAGAATTACTGTGACATTGCCCTTGTCAGACTTAGTGACTACTAAATTAGGATTATTTTTTAAAAAGATTTTTGTTTTATTATATAGAGTATGAAAGAAATTTTGTGTATGTCTTGAGGAATATATGTAATTTGTGATTATATTAGTTGATTGTGCAATTATTGAATTTTTATGAGACTTATCTATTGCTGATACAACATAGTCGACATCTGCTGATAGACTCTTTATGGAAAAAGCCTTACCCACTCTGGGTTCAATACTGAATTTTGGACCTAATGCCAGAAAATTTGAAATATCATAACTGTGTTTGAAATATTTTTAATCCAACTCACCTTGGATTTCAACATGTTATGCAAAAAGGAATTGGTAAGTGAATTTATTTTATTTATATTATTGATTTTGGATTTATGGGAAATTTTGTTATATAATCGTAATTGAGAACCTGTAAAATTTGAAAAAACAGCCTCATTTGTGAGGGAAATGATCTTCCTTTTGAGTAGATTCAATTGGTTTTCTAGTTTAGAAATAAGTTTATGATTGATTGAAATTTCGAAATTGAGAAGTTTGAATCCTAACCTGTTACAGAATTTACTGGATTGGTTGCTAAAACTAATATCTTGTCTCTGGAGAAGTCCATCAACTTGTACTGTAGAATATATATATATTGTATTTTCACTACATTAAATCATGAATCTGAAAGGCCCATGTTTGTATCTGTTTTGGTTCCATAGGTATGAATTTATCCCTTTTACACTCCTCACCACCCCCTACCACCAAATTTTCTCATAATATTGTATTGTCATTGGACCTACATTACTGTCCCAAATTTCATCAAAATAGGTTCACGTAAAGTCTGTCAAAAATAAATCGCAAGTTTTGATAGTCAGAATCGAATTCGCTTGCGTATAAACTCGCGAATATGTTAAAATAATTCAAAAAACGGATGACCTTATCATTACGGTTTCAATTCAAGATACATCTTTGATCAGGTTGAGACATAATACGACTTCTATATTTCATCCCAATGATCTACTGACCATTTGTGATATTTTGAATAACATGAGTATTATATATTTCTTTCACAAGTAGGTACAAATGACTTGCATTTTGTCAAAAAAAATTTAGATCCTCATTGATATTTGTGTGGGTGTGTGCACGTTGTTTTCGATTATCTGTGGATTGAGTGACCATGTGTTATTACGAAATGACATCAGTTATATAACTCAATTCCAGCGTATGATAGTTGTTATTCCTCACTGTATTATGGATTGTATATTTGGAACTATTGAATCATAATAATATATTGCACAGCACTCGTTTTCGGTTCACATGATATTTCCCTGTTAATTGGAAAACAATTTGTTTATATCCCCATAAAATGATGTGGATAATGAATGTATGTTGAAGTTGGATGAATATATTGGGTTATATGAATGAAGGACGCCATCTATTCATAATCGCTTTCATAACTGGAAATTATCATGAAGTGAATTAATGAATGTTCATATTTAGCTTTGCAGTAATATATGGAAAAATAAAATAATTACCAATGTTCCAAAGAGAAATCATAAACAGGCAATTCTTTTCACTACGAAAGCTTTACCCAAAACCACCACCCTTCCAGCTATGCGACTAAAGATGTTGGATCACAAAGAAATAACTTTTTTATTCAATTTCTACACCAATCATGATAATTTAGATTTGAAAAATATAATGTTAAAAACTCTCTCCACGGCAAGAATCAGCTCAAACTCCGATTGATCTCGTCATCAGAACTGTCGGGGAAGAACAAAATTGCTGCATCTAATATGCTTGCCGTTTCGATTCTACTTTACTCTTTTGGAGTAATGAAATAGACCCCCAAGAAGAGCTGCGACAACTCGACGTGAAAACTTGCAAAATGATGCATATTCATGAGAGCTTGCATCCTAAATCGTCTATACTGTTATACAGTATAACAGGGAGTGTCTTCATAACAGACTGGTTCTGGATGGAGCATGTTAACTCATCAGGAGTTCAGATCCATTTCTCTACATGATCTGCGACCATTAAAAAGCGGTGTTTGGAGAATTCCTTCCCAACCCCTACTGCCTATGAACACAAACTCTGTCACCAAGTTGGGAACCGTTCTGCAAAAATCCCACATCGAAGCTGTGGAGATTGAGAATTTCCTTCAGCTACATAAGGATAAGCCTATGTATGTGGTCTTCTTCAAGAACATTGAAGAGACAGGGCCTAACTGGTAAATTCCGGACATGGGAAATAATGAGTTCTCTTGCAATTATATAAAGTACAATATAATATTCATAATAAATTGTATGTTTTATGCTTCAATAAACAGAAAAAGCAGCCTTGCGAAGTTTCACTTGTTGCAAGGACTGAATTTATATCAGTAAACAAAGTTATTTATATAATAATAATAATAATACATGAAAATGACAAAACAAATAAGGACAGTGTGTGATTTCTATTTTGTTATCAGAAGTGTTCAAAAATTGTCTCCATTTTTTTATTAGCATTCTCTTTATTTCATTTGGTAATGTCATACAGAGAAATGATACGCGTTTTATGTTTATGTTTTATGAACTTGATTCTTTAGTTGTATTTTTTTTTGTGTGTTATGAGTATCTGAGTTGAAAATTTCATAACTTATTTGTAATGGATCTAGTGAATTTCTAAATAATGCATATATAAAACTACTTTCAGTAACTTGAATTCTGACAAGAGCTTTTTCAGTTTTTTTTTATTACCCAGTCAATTTGTGAATAGGCTCATTCAACATTTTTTTTTATTTCATAATTCAAAAGTACTGTACTCAAATACTCTAACTACCAAAAATCTTTTTTTTATTTACATGCTTACAGCGTAAAATTAATATTTGAAATCCGTGCGTGTCTAAACGAGGCGCGGCCGATTGTGACGTCACTATACGTACTGCTGATGGGCGCCAGACAAGAGGTATTCGTTATTAGTCAACTCGGGTCAGTTTTCGATGTGTGTTGACCATATGTATCGTAAATTTACTGTCGTTTGATTTATAATGAGCGATGAAAAGACTTTAGTCCTCGAGACATTGCAGAAAGTTTAAATAATTTTGCCCCTAAAACGCTTTCTACTGAACAGCCATCCAACGTTTTGCACCTCACAACTTCATAGGCTTTCGAAGCAGTTATCCGACCATATCTCATTTGCTGCCATATCTTATTCTCAGACTGATCCCTGGTATCTTTCTCCACAGCTATAATTAAGTGTTCTTCCATCTGTAACTTGCAAAATTCAATAAAACTTTGGGGATTTTTTCGTAGTCCTGATTTGCAGAACTTCATTGCCAATATCCAATAGATAGACATGAATATTTTTGGGGGGTGTAGTACCTCATAAGACTGTTATTCATATGTCGAATTTCAGCTTCACGAACATATTCTTTCAGCAATGAATCATCATCATTAGCTCTAAATTTTCCCTTTCCGAAGTCATTCGTAGTAATGAATTTCTTTGCTGTTGGAGCTGCTGACAACAAAAATATTTTCCAATATCATAACTTCTCTGTTGCTACGTCTATGAAACCACATAAGAAAAGCCACGGCATGTTTACAGCCACCTTCAGAAGCAGGACAGTCATGTCATCTTGAATCCTGTATAATTTTTTTCTCCCTGTTTATTACACATGACACATCATAGTTTTTTCCTTTTATTTTATGCTCTGGTGTTATTTTTGCCCTCAACTCACAAAACGACTGTTGTTTCAGTTGTACATAACCGATGGCATTGTCTCCATAATTTTGTCTAACCGATATGCGAATAAAAAAAATACGTTTCAGAAAAGTGTAATAGACCCTGAATTTATTTTCACAAAAACAGTTTATTTCTGAATGGATGAAAATATGGAATTCCAACTTTGGGGTTATCTTCTATACCATTTTTGTTTTTAAACAAAATAATCCGATAGTAGGTATTTATCAGTTTAACCACAACTACGTATATTGTCTTTTAAGGTTTAAGAATAGAAGAATACTTCTGATAAAATCTAGTGTGTTTACTTACCGTTGTAATTTTACTCCTTTCATTTCACTGCTAATAAAGTCCTTATTTTTGTTGAAATAGTCCATTATCATAAATATATCTACTTCTGGTAAATTACCAGAATCAGCTTTCATAAATCCAGCTTTCAATGCGTATATTTTAAAGAACAACACACTTCACAAACAGGATATATACCAGTATCACAAGCGATGCCGCGGCCACTCGTCTACGTGTGCGTATAGTGACGTCACGCGATGTTCTCGGTACTTTTCCATCAGCGCAACTTCAACTTGAATTATTTCAGTACGGGATAAAGCTATTGGTTTGAAATTTTTGTCAGTATATTAGGGGTCCAGACACTACAAGAAAATCTATAAAAAGGTTACAATGTTAATTTCACTGAACGACCCTATTCCATCTCAAATGTTTGCCAGTCATTATACTCAAATATTTGATACCAGTCACTTTCATATATTTTTTATAATCTATCTTATGGGGTCCTAAATTTGGTAATGTATTTCTGTATGAAGTTTTCGGAAGGTATTCGTTTCTTTCAAAATATATTGATGATACATTATCATCCAACAAATCTGAAATTGTTCCTTTTGTTCGTTATTTCTTGATTTTTTTTTTCTTTTTTTGTTCTATCTATGTTATTTCCATTAACTTCCCGAGATTATTTTTTATCTTTTCTAAATTCTAATCTACTTCTAGGTAATTAATGTTCACAAATGAAGTGTTAGGTTTCTTATTTTATTCTGACGTAGAAAAAATTGTGTATACGACTCACATTCAATGACTATCAAGATACTTGCATTCAATCTTTTACTCGGGTCTTAATAGTCATCATTGAATGGTCATTGCATAATATACTAATTTTCTATTCTGCGTTTAAAATTAATTCACTAAGAAACCCAATTCCTTACCTACTCTAAAGAACTCGTGCACTAAAATAATAATATAGTATTATCGATTTTCCTGATGAAATTGTAATGACCACTTTTTCTTTCAGAGGAAATCAGATTGTACTTCGGAGAATCAGTTGCACTCTATTTCACCTTCCTAGGATTCTACACATATGCGTTGGCCGTACCAGTCTTCCTGGGTTTTCTTCAGATGCTCATATCTAGAGAAACTGTCCCATTCTTTTGTATATTCAACGTTGTTTGGGTGACATTAGTTCTTGAGGTAAGTCAAATATTTCCACAGCTTTCTCAAAATTGAGATATAGTTCATTAATGCGAATGACATTCTGTATCAAAGAAATTCGATTTCATATCTGACTTCTCACATATTTGATACTCACAAAAGGGTTTTAAGAAACTAGTTATCGATTTGAATCAGAACCGAACTGTATGATATGTTGAAAACTACAAAATATGGCACTAATTCCAATCTGTCAATCAGGCGTTTCATCATATTGGAAACATATTTGTTGTTTAGGTGCATGGAGAGAACATCAAACGCACTCTTCTCATAGCTCAAAATAATAATTCCAACCAAATATACAACTTGATATTTTATTAGTTAAACTAAGACGAATTGGTATCAGAGGCAATGTTTATGCTTCATTTAAAAATTACCCCAGTGGAAGAAAGTAATTTACTAATATGGAGGCTCAACATCATCAAGAAGAGACATTTCTTGTGAGGTACCCTTGGGGTACCTCACAAGAAATTTTGTTCCTCATTTATATAAATTCGATATCTTGCTCGAATTTGAAAGGTGATTCAAAATTACTTGCGAATGATACTACCCTTTACTATCATGGAAATAGTGTTCAGGAAATGATGGAACAAATGCAAGGTGACCTATGTTTGATTTCGATATACTTGAAAGAAAATTAGTTGACTTTAAATTTTAAAAAATCCAGTTTTATGTACATTTCCAAAAGTTCTTTACCAGAAAATCAGATTGAGCCCTTCAATATAGAAAATTCTTGCATACAATACAAAAAAATTTAATTTCTGAGTTTAACCATTGATCAAACTCTTTCTTGATCTACGCGTATTCTTGATCTAAAAAAAATCCCCTATTATTGGCATTTTATATAGACTAAGATCTCATATTCCACCAAAACATCTCAAAATTATTTACTTCAGTTATATATATACAGGGTGTCCCAACGAAAACTTTCCACCCGTATTTACTGGGAAATGACAAATTATTTTCGGAAACGCGAAAACAGGTCGATTTTAATTTCTAGGGGGACACATGTTAGTAATGGATTTAGTCGAGCAACTTCATCCCCCTGACGGGGGCGGCTACCCCCTTGCGAATCATCATAGGGAACGTGGGTCGAGTGATACATCATCTTAAAGCTCTCTTTATTCTCTATCCAAACGTCTATAATTTTTTCAAAATCGAATGAATGGTAATTGAAATTAGTGTTGTTGACAGGTTCAATGTAAATAGTCAATATCTTACCTGTTCCTATTCAAATTCAATTTATTAACTATTTTAAGACTCAATGAGTGGACAGATAGAAAATGGCAACATCCCATCCGGTCAGGTAACCCACTCACCCCACGAAAAACGAAAACAAATTAGTCAAAACAAAGTAAGTAGCCAGGCTGGGACTATTAATTGCGAAGATCTTTCAACCAAGTATCCGTTTTATGTCGCTATTCGCGAATACAACATTACAAGCGGAAGATGCCCACCCCAATTGTGAGCGAAACGTCCAAAGGAACCTCCTCCACAGAGGTGAACCGACCACGGCACTGAAGCCCGGAAACCATATTTCTTAATTTTTGTTCTGTTGACTTTTTCATAGACAAAAAATACCTGTTTTTTATGGTTCTCCTGCGTGTATGTTCTCAGCATGAATTCACAGTTCGCATGATTCTTATGGAAATATCATTTGATTCGTATTCTGTGAGTTAAGTTTCTGACTGACAATAGTTTACGCATTAGAAGAACGAATTGAGTTAGTGAAACTTTACTACAAAAATGATGATTGTCTAAGAGCTGCAGCTAGAATTTTCAATACAAGGCATCCAGGGAAAAATGCATCTCATACCTATGTTCAAACGTTGATTGAGAAATTCGAAAGAACTGGGTCTGTGGGAAACCAGAAACATCATCCTGAACGTCTGATAAGGAACGAGGCTGTTGAGGTAGCATTTTTGGGACACGTGGCTATGGATCCTACTCAAAGTATTCGAAGCTTGGCTGACGCGTCAGGTGTAGCGCGATCGAGTATTCAGAGAATTCTCAAGTCACAGCGATTCCATCCATACAAACTAAAACTTGTACATGAACTGAACGAAGACGATTTTGACAGACGTCAACAGTTTTGAGAGGAAATGTCTGAGCGTCTGAGAACAAATCCCAATTTGCTCTTCAATATCTGTGTTTCAGACGAGAGTACATTTTTTGTTAATGGAAACGTAAATCGTCACAATTGCCGCTACTGGAGCGATACCAATCCCAGGTCCACTCACAAACTCCGCAGAAGTTGAATGTTTGGTGTGGTATTTTTGGCAAAAATATTATTGGACCACTTTTTATAGATGATAATTTGAATGGACAAATGTATTTAAATCTTCTTGAGAATGCCATCGATCCCATGATAACGAATATTATCGAAAACGATGGAGATTATTCGGAAGACAACCTCCATTTTCAACAAGATGGAGCACCACCTCACTATGCAGTGGCGGTTACAAACTTTCTGGATGAACGATATACCAATCATTGGATAGGGCGACGAGGACCAATTGAGTGGCCAGCTAGATCACCGGACCTCAACCCGTTGGATTATTTTTTATGGGGGCATCTCAAAAGCAAAGTTTTTGCCACTCCGCCAGATTCACTAGAGGATCTACGTGGTCGAATTGTAAACGAATGCGGCAGAATAACTGCAGAAGTATTGGCAAACGTTCGTAATAGTTTCGAAAGTAGACTTTATCATTGTATGGAGGTAGGAGGAGCTCATTTCGAGCAATTAATAAATTGAATTTCGATAAGAACAGGTACGATATTGATTATTTAAATTAAACCTATTACTACACTAATCTCAATTACCAGTCATTCGATTTTGAAAAATTATGAACGTTTGGGTAGAGAATGACGAGAGCTTTAAGATGATGTATCACTCGACCCAAGTTCCCTATGATGATTCGCAATGGGGTAGCCGCCCCTGTCAGGGGGATGAAGTTGCGTGACTAAATTCATCAATGACATGTGTCCCCCTAGAAATCAAAATCGACGTGTTTCAGCGTTTCCGAAAATAATTTGTCATTTTCCAGTAAATCCGTGTGGAAAGTTTTCGTTGGGACACCCTGTATATATATTCAAAGCATCAGTATTTGATTTCAATTTGGGGCACTGCAACAAAATCGATTTAGGAACCATTGAAAGCCTTACAAAATAAGATCATGGAATGCATTTTGAAATTACCCTTCTTGGAACCAACTTCGAAATTATACAAACCAAAAAAGCTTCTAGATATTCATTCATTGTTCAGAATGAAAATTTGCAGTTTATTCACCTAACAAAAAATTAGAAACTACATTCAAATCTCTCCTATATTATTACTTCTGATAGTCATAGTCATCTAACCAGACAATCTGATATCCCAAAAACTGTGCAAATTAAAACCCAATTTGGAGAAATATTTATATTGGATGAAAATATCCATCTTGATATGAAATTTCAGAAAGAAAGACAATATTTATATTTGATTTATTGCTTTTCTTCTTTAAATTTTATATATGAGTGGATATTGGCATTCCCTCTCTTTCTGTTAAGTCGGAATTCTAACTTAGTATCTTTTAGTATGCTATGATTGGTAATGGTAAAATAACGGAAATGGCTAATAACGGTGACGTTATTTTACAATTTACATTTTTTTTTTAAACAAATAAACATTTAAACAATGTTTGAGCTCAATTGAAATTAACAACTAAGAATTAAGAAAGATGAATACTTACAGGAGTGTCCTATATAATTTCAGCTGAAAATTAAATTAAGAAATAGCAACTGAGAAGATGGTTATCTTCCATATTTTATTCAACTAAAGAATGGTCTTGATTGACAATGAAAGTGTGCTGTTTTGGTATATTTACAATTTTGAGCCAAGGAGTAATATCTGTAAATATTTTATTACAATAATAATACAAGGGATCATGAAGATATGTTGACAATGATGTTCGATCTCCTTTTAGTTGTGACCACCTTCGTAACAGCTGGTATATGAAGAAATGTAGACACCGATTGAAAATAAGACCATCCTTAATTGCTAATTGTTAGTTCTTAATTATCAATTCTAAATTCTTAGTTCAGTTGAGTTTGTGAATTCACCATAAAGCTATCTACGGCCGAGCAAGTGAACTTCAGTTATGTCCTAGGTATAAACAAAGCTTTATATTCGACTACTAAACAGCGTCTCATTTTTCCTAGGGACAAAAAAACTGTACATTTCTCAGTGAATTCATTACTTATACGATTGTGGAAGGAAAACGCCATTTAAAATTTTCCATAACAGTGGTAATTTACTTTTGCCGAATAAAAATACAGTATGCTCATAAAAAATAATAAATTATAAATATAAATTAGTTAATCATTAACCTATAAATGAATCGATACTTGTTTCGGGTAAAATATAAGTTACACTGTTTACAATATATTCATAAAAAAGTAAAAGTCTAAATAAATTGTGGAAAAGAATGTAAAATTAAAAATCTAAAATACATAATTGAGAATACATATTAGGTGACATATCATGAACTTGATATACATATTACTTGTATTTTTTTTGCAAAACGAATTGCCTTTATTACATGAATACTTACATCTTTACCTGGAATATCAGATGTGGTATTTGCACATTTTTCCCCATATATTTTCTATTTTGGCACATGAGTATTTGAATGAAGTATGAGAACAAGTGAATTAGATGGGGTGACCCTCAGTGATGGCCCACTTCTTCGAGGATGTTCAAAAGAGTTTGGGAATCAATGAGAAGAAGAGGTGGAGAAGGTTCATTTCAACAATTGTTGCAACGTTTTTTTTGGGGGGGAGTTGGAGGAAATCTTGAAGAGAAATATTGAGTCTCCAGACTCAATAAATACTGTGAGACTCTCCGTCTTAGGCATACTTACTAAAACCTCCACCTCTGTGTAGGTCCGGTCAGGCTGTTGCCTCCGGTGACACTTAGGCTTATTAGCCCATTATATCTTACCTATCGATGCTCCAACTCGCAAACCCGCCAACTCCCCGTTTCATCAATAGACCTAACTAGCAGGCCCGCAAACCAAGGCACCACTGTTTCAATGTCACAGTACCCAATCCAATACTTTTGTGCCTTGTACGAGTTTGTACAAGTTCCGTATTGGGTGGGAACTGTATATTTCAAAATGGACGTTTTGATTTTCCGATACTCCGATATGTATGTTAAACTTGAAATCTTGAAAATTTTTAACTTGACGGTAAACGAAAAGATAGGATTGTCAGCTTGACAAAATGGTGTCGCTTTCTGGTAGGCAACATGCATCGACAAATAAATATTTTATCTGGCACTTACAGGTTTCTTGGTAGATTCTTTTCGACGTGATCACACATCAGAATTTGCCCTAGGTGAACACTGGATCCAATTAACTAGAAGGCCATCATCGATGGTTGATCAACATGTCATTATATCATAATTCCGTTGGAATTGGCACTTCCTTCTGGATTGGAGTCGATTGACAATCTAATTCCCAGTATTATTCACTTGAGCTTCATTCAAAAATACTTATGATCGCTTCAATTCATATGGAATTAGATTTATTCCATCACCTGATTCACACCTTCAAGATACTTGTTAACACCTTGACCGCCACACTAAGAAGAGAGCGATCCTTCCTCTCCCATTCTCAAATTAAATTACTGACATCAGCTCAGTGACATCTATGGAAACCCAACGCATCAACTAATATGGCCTTAGAAAGGCCTGTTTACGCTTCTAGTTATTAGGTGTCGCTCCTAGTACAATTTTGGAATTAAGTGGACATTTAGATGTAACAATATTTTTGTTACACCAGATGGCTGCCCGAAAATTGCCTGTCTTTTGCGGTCTAGAGCTTCGCAGTAGCACAGTATGTGTTTCACGATTTCTGGATCCTTACCGCATAGTCTGCAGGTGAAGTCTCCGTCGTATTGCCCCATTTTTTTGAGGTGCTCCTTCACTGGTCCATGTCCAGTCAGGAGTCCCGTAATGGTTCTCAGCTGGTTCCTGTTCATCGTTAACACGGTCCTTTGATGTTTTCTGTCCCGTGTTTGTTTCCTGGGACATTGTCCCAGTAGTTTTTGTGCTTATCCCTATCCAGTCTTTTACAGACGCTCTTATTGTACACTTCGGTACCCCTAGCATCTACCCTTGGTTTGGAAGCATTTCCGAGCCTCTTCGTGCGAGTTCGTCTGCTTTCTCATTGCCTGCAATTACTTACCTGGGTTCCATATCAGTTTGACTTGATTCCGATCTGACAGAGTCTTCAGTTCTTCATTGCAGTCCCATACCAGTTTGGACGTTACTTTCTTGCTACACGAGGCCTTCAGTGCCTCTTGACTATCTGATAGGATGTTGATATGCGCGTTTTCAACGTTTCTCCTATTATATTCCTTCGCGCATTGAAGGATGGCGTACACTTCTGCTTGAATGGGTGCCCAGTGAGTAGCTGATACCAATACTCGGTTTCCTGGAGAACCCTCCTGAGCCCGCTCCTTTCTCAGTCTTGGATCCATCTGTGTACTAGATTTTCCCCTATAGAATGTCCTTGAGCTGTGAGCCGTTCCATTCAGTTCTGTTTGGCACCAGCACTCTTAACTGGTTATTGAAGGAGTACCGTTTCGAAATGTGGTCCGTTCTCGTTCCTAGCGCGTCCTTGATCACAATTCTAACGATTCTCATGTGTCCCGTTCCAAAGTTCGGGTTGGGTACGATCTGCAGTCTGGAGGCACCAAGCCTTGCCTCGCCCTGAACCACAAAGTGGAGAGGTGGCAGTCCAAGGAATGTCTTCATCGCTGCAGTTGGTGTTGATTTGATGGACCCTGTGATTCTAAGACAAGGAAGTCTTTGCACCTTGCTTAGTCTCGTTGTGGCTCCTCTTTGTTGTGTCTTGGGCCACCACACCAAAGAAGCATATGTAATGGAGGACATGACCACCGTGCTATACAACCAGTGCAGCATATGTGGTTTAAGTCCCCATTTTTTTCCAAAAGTGCGTCTGGCTATCACTAGTGAAGTCACCGCTTTTTTGGTTATTTTTTCGTTGTGCTGGTTCCAGGTCAGCTTGGAGTCTATCATTACTCCAAAATACTTGACTTCCCTCTTTACCTGTATGTCCTCCCCTCGAAGTCGTATGGGCCCTAGGCCCTCTGTTTTCCGTCTTCGGGTGAATGCTACTATGGTTGCCTCGTTAGGATTGACGTTGTGCCCATCCAAGTTCGTCCATCTCGTGACAAGGTTGAGAGCCTCCTGCATACGATCTCTAACCCTTGTGTTGAATTTTCCCTGTGCTAAGACCACGATATCGTCAGCATAGCCAAGGTCTCGGTGTACTGCTTCGTTTAGTGTTATCAGCAGCGAGTCCGCGATCAGATTCCACAGAAGCGGGGATAGAACTCCACCCTGTGGGCATCCTCTGTTCGACCTGGCTACTATGGTATCCTCTAATACAGTGATGTGTATCAGTATTTTCCCCAGCATTGAGTCTATCCAGGCCACACATGGTTCCTCGATTTATCTGTGTCTAAGAGCTCTAATGATTGAGTTTATAAAGGTATTGTCAAAAGCTCCTTCTATGTCTAGAAAGGCCGCTAACAGTACATCTTTATGTTCCAGCGTGTTCTCCACCCTCGTTACTAGTTGGTGGAGTGCTGTCTCCGTTGAACAGCCAGTCCTGTAGGCATATTGTTCGCGGTACAGTGGTCTTCCCACTAGCACGCCGTCCCTAATATGTCTATCCATTAGCTTTTCCAAAGTCTTGAGTACAAATGACATAAGACTTATTGGTCTTGGGGACTTTGCCGAATTCTGTCCAGCTTTTCCAGGTTTCGGTTTAAAAGTAACCCTAACTTGTCTCCATGATTTTGGTATATACCCGAGAGTCAGACTGCCTCTGAGTACATTACAGAGTCTGATTTGCAGTTCTTCGGGTACTTTCTGCACCATTGCAGTCTGGTCCCGGTGATCTGAAGGGTTCAAATGTGCCTATTGCCCATTGAACTTTGTCATAGGTCACGACCTTCTTTGCTATGTCCCAGCCTAGCCTGGAGCCTCTTTTCAGAGTCTCCAGTTCTTCCGGGTTTCCCATAGCTCGTGTCTGATCTATCTGTGCTCCAGGGAAGTGAACTCTCAGTAGTTCTTTTATTGTTTCTTCTCCTGTACAGGTGTGCTCCCCTTATTAATTTTTCAGGGAGTATATTACTTGTTGCGTATCCTTCGAGAGTACTTTCTGGAGTCTAGCACACTGTCGAGAGCCTTCTATCTCCTCACAGTGTCTCCTCCAGGAGTCTCTCTTGGATTTGTTCAGGGCCTTTTTGAAAATGTACAAGGCGTTCTTGTATTCATCCCGCCTTCCATTTTTTTTTGTCTCTGTTGAATTCTTTTCTGGCTTGCTTCCTCAGTTCTGCAAGTTCTTTGTGCCACCAGGGCACCTTCCAGGTGGTGTTCCTTGTGATGAGTGGGCAGTGCTTGTTAAAGGTAGAGATGGCTGCGTCATTGATTTCCTCCACAGCCTGCTCTAGGTCTCTGATTGTTCTAATCGTTTGATGCGTTTCTTGGAGTTTGCGACTCAGGTCTGCTCTGTACGCTTCCCAATTCGTTTTCCGTGTGTTCCGATAAGTCCCTTTGCCCCAAGTGATATGGTGCGCATTAGCGTCACAACCGATGATAAGTTGCAGTCCTTTGTTCGAAGTTCTTTCAAATTGTGGAGCGCCCCCACTTCCTGAAGAAGCCTGGTAAAGCACTTCTACAATTGAATTTTGGACCAGTTCGGATTGCTCCTGGTCCAAAAGTACATCTGGATGGCGTCTGTCGATTACCGGATACTCCTTACCACTTCACTATAGTTGCCAGTCGACATTCCTGTCTTTATGGCCATCTTGATGTTGGTCTGCTTAGGGGGGGACTGGGACTCAGGACGGGCCCTTTTTTTTTGTTTCCGTCCCCGCCCGAGGCTACCTTCCCTCCTGGTCTTACTCCCTGGTCAGCGCTTTTCCGCTTACCAGGTTTTTCAGCCGTCCATGTCCCTGCTGCCATTTTTCTCTCTCTGAGCAGTTTCTTCCACTGCGCTCCAGTGAGTCTGGATCTTTTTACGAGGTCGATGTTTTTCATCCCCTCTGTTACTTTCTCAGCATCCTTGTTAACTGCCAATTGCTTGACAGGCCCTGCCGCTGAGTGTTTTTTGTCTGTGGCCATTGCTTCCACGACAGTGTTGTTACCCGGTTCTGAGTCGTAGCTGTCCGACTCGTCCCCGGGGCTGACATTTCTTTTGTAATCCTCGGTGATTATGTTCCCACGAGTATGGGGGAAGGAATGGCCGGACCTGTGGTGCCCGCTGCACAGGACTAAGGCTGTTTACTTCAGGATTCCGCCCGGTTTCCTGAAGGCTCCGTTATCGACGGTGCATCCCCACCGCCATGCATCCATCAGCACGGGTCGCTTGACACTTTGGATTGGGGGTCTTTTAGTCGCCTTTTACGACAGGCAGACCGTACCGGGGACCAATTCTTTCCCCGAATCCCCAGGGGATACTTTTGCAACGTAGTTTCCTTGTTATTGTTATTATCCTGTTTTTTGTATTGTAATGAATCATTGATACAATAACAAGATCACCCTTGCTCCAATTTTCAACAGTTATTTCCGACAAAACTGTCAAAAATATTGAAAACAAGATATTATCCAAATTAAACCGGAGCCTACTATAGTGAATTCATATTTCAAATACGCTCGATGTAAACAGTGATCAATGCATGCTTGCAGCGTGTCCACCTCGTGATCGCCAATTCTCCCAACGCTATTGGTCGATAGAACATCAACCTGACACAACACCGAGCGAAATGTTTTTGCAGAGATGTATTGAGCTTGGCTGCGTTGCAATTATTGAAGCTGCTATTTGTTCGAAGTTGCAGCGGTGATTTTTTTTGTGTTTTTAATTACATTATTGATTATTTATTTCGAATATTTGTTTTGGTGTAAAGTTCTGCGTTGGTTTGATGTTACATTCTGAAATTCATTTCATTGGGTAAACAAGCTTAATGCGTCTCTGTTCTAGTTTGGTGTTCACGTGCTTCTGTTGACATCGTCCGTATTTGATATATGAATGCACTATAGACCATTTGAAAAACATGAGCTGAATGAATATCTCAGGAGCTGCAGGAGTAAAAAAAAAATCAAATAAATCTTGAAATTTCATGACCATGTAAATATGTAACGAGGCGTCTGCGGACCAGAGTGCAAAGAAAACCACCAACAACCAGTTATTCCCAGTTATTGCTACGCAAAATTCACAGAATATACATTTAAATATTTTGAAAGGACCCCGCACACCTTATATGGGAAAATGGCTCTCCGTCAAATTTCTTGAATTTTTGATATGTTGTAGAATTGATCATTCCGATGAAATGTTTCAACGGGCGCAACACGATCCTATGACTAGTTGTCGAAATACACGGTGTTGAATATGAGAAACAATCACTTTTCATCACTCTATATGTGCCAAGTTACGATTTAGTTCGGATTTATCTTTTGTGGGATCATCATCACATCCGTGTATGATGAATTCATGAGAAATTCATTTCCAAATCTTTTCGTAGTACAGGGCGATTTCACTTATAAAACAATGCTATTTTGAGACTTTCATAATTTAGTTGTTTTATAAAGAGAAAATGCGAGAAAAGGTAGAATTATCACATAATATTATAAATTCATTTCATCTAGCATCACAGTTGATACAATTCATACAAGGTGATTCACAAATATGGAAACAACGAATTTTGTTTTTTGGGACACCTTGTAGTAATAAACCAACCTAAAATGACAAAATTCACTTGAAGAATGTTCCATCGTATACAGAGAAGGTGATTCACAAATATGGAAACATAACGAATTTTGTTTTTTGGGACACCTTGTAGTACTAAACCAACCTAAAATGACAAAATTCACTTGAAGAATGTTCCATCGTATACAGAGTCGAATGATATCAATTTGAAAAATTAGTTATACTTTGATAAATAAAAACCTTGATTTTTTAAATCACCCTATATCTCATAAGGGAGTCCGAAAAGATAGCGATATTTTTTCACGGGAGAACTCGAAATACTTTCATTCATATCGTACAAAATTTTCATCAAATTCCTATGACAGGTTTTTTATATACAAGGCGAACAATTTGTGAAAAAGTCCATATATTTCACTATTTTACGCTAATAAATGACCACTCTACCTATCCATTGAAGTCTCCTGATGTGATTGAGAAGATACTTATTTGATATCTATTCAAAACATAAAAGTAAGGAATTCAGTGAAGTGAAATCAACATTATTTCAACTCATAACAACTTGTACGGCCTTGCCAGATGGCACACATAATATGTATCCCATGGCTATTGGGAATTCAAGATAAGGGATACTCCCTCTGGTGTCGGGTTTTGAATCTATACTTACGTGAAAATGAGGTTGACTATGATTTTGACATTTTGAGCATTTCTACAACAATAGCACAGAGCAACCATAAAGCTGTCCTGATGAGTGGGAAACCACGAAACAGCTGTCGACAGATGATGGTGGCTCTCGGAATCAAAACATAAATCACTCTATTTACTTCTATATATATATATATAAAATACGAATTAGAAGGAGATTCTTACCAATAACCAATAAAATTAAACTATTTCTGGACCGATATCCATGTCCTCTGGTAGCATTCTATTTGCAGCATCTCCTATGGAATCTAAGAGACGATTGGATGGAAAATGTATGTTTTCTTGATATCTAGCGTACCCCAAAAACCATATCACGCTAGCAACATGCGCACAAGTTCCTAAAGTCCTAGCACCGGACTTACAAGTACACTAATACCCCGTAATGGGGAGAGCAGGATCTTCTAGATTTTCGTCACCTCTTTCAGTGAAAACAACCCAAAGCATGTGTTTAGCAGCCTTCCTGAACCGAGAAAATATTCTGAATCTTAGGAAATTGGGTTCCCCATGTAACTCATCGACTGTTGTCTACTTCACCATCTCTACGAGTTGTATCTTGGATATATGACGCAGCCAAGTGTAAATGATATGTTCCAGTAAGTAATTTTAAATATTCAATATCAAGGCGAGGAAACGATTGTATATGATATTGATTTAAACGAATCCATCGACCATTCCTAGTTCGGAGGTTTTCAGCTTCAACTCGTGCCTGAACAATGTTGACATCATCGGAATCAACCAACATTTGTGTGGCCGTATCCAACGTTCCAGGCATATTTATCAATGGATGGAATTTATTTATAAGAGCACCAGCAATCAGGTAATAGTCATGTAGCTTCGCAGCATGTATTGCTGTTATGGGTTGACGAAAAAATTTGGAAATTGACTTAAAATGTCCATTTCTAGCTTCAACAATCCATCTAGTAGTGGTTATTAAACGTGCCTGATTGGCTTCATTTGTCGTTAATTGACTTTGATTCGGCGGTAGAAATGGTGGCATATAGTAATGCAAGCCAAGTTCTTGTAGACTATTGATTGAATCTCTATAGCCTCTATCGACTATCACAATATCTCCTTCTTGAAACCATGTTTTCATTCCATTCAAATCAACTTGTAATTCGTGATTTAGAACACTTGCATCATTATTCCTAGCATCTGCGAAGTACGGCCCGTTGATTGCTAAGATATATCCATCGGGGGCAACTAACTGGTTTGACCAAGTGTTCATTCTTGTGGAAACATTATGATTGCCTCAATACCCGGAAGTTACTGCTCTTTTCTATTTTATTGTAGGTACAATCTATATAAACTATTGCTTTGAGAATATCTGGTGTGGGATTGTACAGTTGATTCGTATAAGGGGATACATGACTGTTAATATAATTTTCTCTTGTTATTGAATTAAATCCAATATTGTTCGGTACGAACCTTTGTAAATAATCTCACATTAGAAATAATGAAGCTTGCTGTTTGTCGAGAAGGATAACTGAACAATATTTTCAAAAACTCATCTGAAACTCCATGTTTCATTTTGATCAAAAATGTCAGCAAATGTTTTCTTTCGACATTTCTTCTCTCGCCACCTTGTTCAACAATATCAGAAAATTCTAGTAATTGTCGAAACTGATTTTTTGAGATTGATGTCAGATACTTAAATTCGTCTTCAGTGAAACAATTGATATCCTCCCAGTTACGGAGTGGCCTGTTTCTATTAGCAAATGTCCTCATTCTTTGAAGAAAATGTTGAAGATTGGAAATTATGTATGGTTTATTCACAAAATTCAAACCTCCATGCAAGTAATTTGGAAGGAAACCTTGATGATCAAGATGGTAACCACAAATTCTCAAGAAATCTGGGACATAGATATCAGAAGCAACAAAAATATCCACTCTACATTCTAAAGAAAGTCTTTGAATATTTTGACGAGCATTACAAATAATGCACGCACGACTTGATACGCGGGACAACACATTGAGACGAAGGCAGTTCGGGTTATTTTCCATAGCAATAATGTCATTCATTACT
The DNA here is from genome assembly GCA_958502065.1 of Chrysolina americana. NCBI lineage: Eukaryota > Metazoa > Arthropoda > Insecta > Coleoptera > Chrysomelidae > Chrysolina > Chrysolina americana. Next base: position 74,386,024 of record OY293413.1, read on the forward strand.
ATGTTATTACAATTGAAACATATTTTTGTATCATCCTGAATATCAATAGGTGGATTTCCCGCAGTTTGTCTTCGATATGTTGCAATTTGCAAAACATCAATATTATCTCCTCTATTCAAACTCATTGAGAGTCTAGGAATAACATTTCGGTCACAAACATAACAACTCACTCTATTTGCGAAGGCCATATTGGTCAGCAAAGTTCAACAAACACTGAAAATCACATAAACTTGAACAGTAAAAAAGAAACTTCAATTAGTCCAATGACCCAAAAAGAGTTCTCGGGCTTTATGACAACAAGAAAACGACTATTGACATAATAATTTTGTTGATTTTATCCTCTTTGAATTGTTCTCCATGCCTACTACGAAATAAGAGGAATTTATTAATAAGTAGGTATTCGAAGATGATTCAGATGATGTTTCAAATACAAGAAAAAGAAAGAGAAACGTTATCTGAAAGGGGGTATATACTATATACAAACATATATACGATTCGAAGATACAAGAACATAATTGAAACATAAAACGTTAATTTGGTGTAAAAATATGCCGAGAATTTGATTTAATAAGCCGATAGAAATAATTACATACAAATTATGATTTTTTTCTGATTTATCCTATGTGGTATTTTCGTTATGTGACAAATTCATGAGATATTCATGTCCAAATCTTTTTGTAGTACAGGGCGATTTCCTTTGATAATAATGCTATTTTGAGACTTTCACTATTTTATTGTTTTATAGAGTGAAAATTCGAAAAAACGAACTTCTGCGGATATAATAAGTATAATATAACTTCTGAGAAACACTAAGCATGAAAAAATAACTTTTCCATTGAATCGCCTACTAGACGATGCTGATGCAGATAATAATTCGAGTTATGGCTTTTTTTCGAGGGATACGGTACGCTATTGTACGGTATAATAACTGATCACTATTTTATTGAAATATTTTTATTTCGAGTAAAAGCGGCCGGACGAGGAAGAACTACAGCAAACCCGCCGAAAACTGGAGTGAAAATACATTTTTCGCCTTGTATATGAAAAACCCGTCATAGGATTCCGCTGAAAATTTTGTACAATATGGATGAAAGTATTTCGAGTTCTCCCATGAAAAAATATCGCTATCTTTTCGGACTCCCTTATGAGATATAGGGTGATTTAAAATATCAAGGTTTTTATTTATTAAAGTATAACTAATTTTTCAAATTGATATCATTCGACTCTGTATACGATGGAACATATCATTTAACATTCTTCAAATGAATTTTGTCATTTTAGGTTGGTTTATTACTACAAGGTGTCCCAAAAAACAAAATTCGTTATGTTTCCTTATTTGTGAATCACCTTGTATGAATTGTATCAACTGTGATGCTAGATGAAATGAATTTATAATATTATGTGATAATTCTACCTTTTCTCGCATTTTCTCTTTATAAAACAACTAAATTATGAAAGTCTCAAAATAGCATTGTTTTATAAGTGAAATCGCCCTGTACTACGAAAAGATTTGGAAATGAATTTCTCATGAATTCATCATACACGGATGTGATGATGATCCCACAAAAGATAAATCCGAACTAAATCGTAACTTGGCACATACAGAGTGATGAAAAGTGATTGTTTCTCATATTCAACACCGTGTATTTCGACAACTAGTCATAGGATCGTGTTGCGCCCGTTGAAACATTTCATCGGAATGATCAATTCTACAACATATCAAAAATTCAAGAAATTTGACGGAGAGCCATTTTCCCATATAAGGTGTGCGGGGTCCTTTAGGATTGGTTTAAAAATGTCAGGTTTGAAGTTGTGAATGCGAATACAGTATGCTCGGCATCAGTATCAGTAGATACGTTTTTCTTTACCCTCTGAACTGAAAATGCCTTCAGCCACTAATGCCAGACGAAGGCTGAAATATCTGATAGAACAATGTTATCTACTTCATTGTGTAAATATTTCATGTTCGAATCAACATTTTTTTATCAATGATTGAATTGATATTTTCAAATCGCCATAATTTAGGATTTCATGAAAAAAAAAACTAATTAAAAATCTTTAGTGTTTTGACCCGAGAAGAACTAAGTATACAGAAGTTACAGATAAATTTAAGAAATTAATAATTACAAATTTCTATGTGTGCACTGTAAGTGAAGCAAGTTACATGCGCCACAACTGATTACTAGTGTTCGTGACAAAATGCTGTTCCATCGCGGAGAAACAATGAGATACGTCTTCCGTTTCCTCGGTAGCTTCCGGAGACATCATTAATTCAGAGCATGTGCCTGCCTTGCGAAACAACATCCGAAAATGAGAACAAACATTTCTGTTTGTTCCGAGTTAATTCGTGATAATAAAATGGCTTGTCACAGGTTCGGGTTATTTTGTTTAAGAAACATTTCACTTTATGTTTCATTCATCTATGTCAAAAGACTTTAGAAAGCTACTGAAGTTTTTTATCATGCCAATTGCACATTCTTGAAGCATTTTCAAACTTTACCTCATGAAATCATACAGTGAGCATCAAGTGTTACCCCCATATCTACTCGTTACTGCACTCTTGTTAGGAAAATCGCCGAGACACATCGACTTTTGATTTCTACAATGTACATTAGTGTATGAATAGTTTACCCCTAGATGCATCATTGTTCCTGGAACCATATTGACCAAGGAAACCAAACTAGTTGTGTTATTTTTCAATCTTAACTGAACCAGTTGTATTATTTTTCAATCTTGGAACAACCCTAGTTTTGCTACAGAATCATTTGGAGATCACCAGACTAGTTTGGTCGGAGAAGATAAATGAAGAGTGTTGAATCAATCAATCCAGGTTTGTTGTACGGGAATATGCATGATTATGTTCATTGAACAATATTAGTTTTACTACAGAATATAAACAAATGTTGTGGAAGTAACCAAACTATAAATGTTTGCACACAGAAATTAGTTTACTTAGTGAATCCAAACCGATAATATTGATATAACCAATGGATATAACCAATACAGGAGTTTTGTATGAGAAAATAGAACAATGCCAAATTGGCTTCAGAATATAAAAGAATGTTCTTCAAATAACCAAACTAGACATGCTTGCGTAACCAACCAGTATTGTTAACATAACCAATTTAGGTTTATTGGGCATTTCAACCTTTCAGTCTGAAAATGGAATTTAATTCAAGGAAATATGTACAAGTGTAAAAGGCAAAGGAATCAATTTATTCCAATAAGTTATTGTGTTTACAAATTCATTTATATATGTAAGTATAGTATCATAGTCTGAATTTGCCTAGCTGAAAAGATGAATTCAAGAAAACCGAATAAAAAAATGTTTGAAGTTTCGGACACTATATCTGCCCCCATCAAAGTTTGCCGAAAACTCCATTTTCATATAGTTTGGAAATTTATTTCCCAAGTTTTGATAACGGAGAACGGAGGCAGATATCCTAGAATTTAAAAAGAGAAATATTATTCACGTATTTCTCACTTTTTTCTCAGATAGGCAAATTTAGAATACTTCCGATACGTTACTGACATAGATAAATATTATGGTACACATGCAGTAACTTATCGAGGCAAAATAATTCCTTCAATTTCTACCTTGTGAGGCTTTTCTTGAATTTGCATTTTCAATTTTTAGACTGCGAAAGGTTAGCTAGAAATCACATTGACCGTCCAGCAACGACCAAAAATTGAAAGGGATCAATGAAAACTTTCAAACTCACACTGATCGACAAAAGTTTAGTTTTCAGAAGATTGGAATTTGAAACATGGACTTTGAAAACCGGTCCAGGACGATCATCTGTGTGCGTTATCCGATAAGAATACACGTGATGAAAATTTTGGTCGTAGATGGACGATCGCGTTCGGTCGGTCATGGTTGCTCAGTGTACTGGCTGCCTCAGAGTACCAAAAAAAACGTTACAAGACACATGGTTTGATTATTTTAACAAGGCTGGTTCAGATTATCTAACTTTGGTGGCTAAAACAACTTCTCTTCGGGTTTAGAGACCTTTGTTTTTTTGGAATTGCTTTTTAACGTTTCGTGCAAGTGGCTACCTTCTTCAGAGGTTTGTCCATCTTCGTTGGTACAGGCAAGCATGTATAGTTTGATTATTTGGACAAAATTCGTTCAGATTCAAAATCCAATTAAGTATTATTCAATAAATAGGAAAATTTTCCCGCTCATTCAGAATATGATACGTTACTGTTATTTCAATTTTTCTAAAAATTTTATTCTTACCCAAAAACAACCAAATATTCAAAAAATGTCCGAAAAGTCAGCCATTCTTTGATGCATACAACGGAAATTTTAATTACTAATTTGACGAACATTCCAGTATAAAGTATTTGTACCGGTGTGAAGTTAGCAGCTAATTTCCAGCAGCCAAAATGCCGAAGATTGCCGAACATCCATAGACGTACCAACTTTTTTTTTTATTTCTTATTAGTTCATAGATGATTGGTATATGAAATAGTTTTATGGAATTTCAATTATTTTCAAACATCAATTTACAATAAATATGATGTAATTTCAATGGAATAAAAAGGTCGGTTTAATGATAAATGAACTCAACTTTCTCGTATAAGAACAGACTATACTCGATGAAAAACTTAGTTCCCAGATATATTAGGGTATAGAATTGATTTTATAAACAAATATATGAACAAATGAGCAAGGAAATAAACTGAAAAATAGCACACAAAAAAATAAACTAACTAAACAAGCCAGATTCGAAACTTCGGGAAGCAAACGAAATGTCAGATTCAGGGAAACTGGAAAAATCATATTCATATTGAAAAATATCCAGTGACGGGCCGTCGGAGGGGTGGAAATCATCATAAGAAAATAAAAATAATTCGAAACTATAAGAAAATGAAATGTCAGATCCATATTTCACTGGAATAATCTAATTCACTTTCCGAAACACCCAGTGAAAAACTTATTCAGTGACGGGCCGTCGGAGGGGTAGAAATCACCAAAAGAAATGAAAAATAATTCGAAACTGTAAGAAGAAAATGAAATGTCAGATCCATATTCCACTGGAATAATCTAATTCACTTTCCGAAACACCCAGAGAAAAAATTATACAGTGACGGGCCGTCGGAGGGGTCGAAATTATCAAAAGAAAATTAAAATAATTCGAAACTATAACAAGAAAATGAAATGTCAGATCCATATTTCACTGGAATAATCTAATTCACTTTCCGAAACACCCAGTGAAGAAATCATACAGTGACGGGCCGTCGGAGGGGTCGAAATTATCAAACGAAAATTTAAATAATTCGAAACTATAAGAAGAAAATGAAATGTCAGATCCATATTCCACTGGAATAATCTAATTTACTTTCTGACACACCCAGAGAAAAACTTATTCAGTGACGGGCCGTCGGAGGAGTAGAAATCACCAAAAGTAAAGAAAAATAATTCGAAACTATAAGAACAAAATGAAATGTCAGATCCATATTTCACTGGAATAATCTAATTCACTTTCCGAAACACCCAGTGAAAAAATCATAGAGTAAAGGGCCGTCGGAAGGGTCGAAATTATCAAAAGAAAATTAAAATAATTCGAAACTGTAAGAAGAAAATGAAATGTCAGATCCATATTCCACTGGAATAATCTAATTCACTTCCCAAAACACCGTCGGAGGGGTCGAAATCACCAAAAGAAAAGAAAAATAATTCGAAACTGAATAAGTTTTTCACTGGGTGTTTCGGAAAGTGAATTATATCATTCCAGTGGAATATGGATCTGACTTTTCATTTTCTTCTTATAGTTTCGAATTATTTTTCTTTTCTTTTGGTGATTTCGACCCCTCCGACGGCCCGTCACTGTATAATTTTTTCACTGTGTGTTTCGGAAAGTGAATTAGATTATTCTAGTGGAATATGGATCTGACATTTCATCTTCTTCTCAATGTTTCGAATTATTTTTATTTTCCTATGATGATTTCGACCCCTCCGACGGCCCGTCACTGGATGTTTTTCAATATGAATATGATATTTCCAGTTTCCCTGAATCTGACATTTCGTTTGCTTCCAGAAGTTTCGAATCTGGCTTGTTTAGTTAGTTTATTTTTTTGTGTGCGATTTCAGTTTATTTCCTTGCTCATTTGTTCATATATTTGTTTTTAAAATCAATTCTATACCCTAATATATCTGGGAACTAAGTTTTTCATCGAGTATAGTCTGTTCTTATACGAGAAAGTTGAGTTCATTTATCATTAAACCGACCTTTTTATTCCATTGAAGTTATATCATATTTATTGTAAATTGATGTTTGAAAATAATTGAAATTCCATAAAACTATTTAATATACCAATCATCTATGAACTAATAAGAAATAAAAAAAAAAGTTGGTACGTCTATGGATGTTCGGCAATCTTCGGCATTTTGGCTGCTGGAAATTAGCTGCTAACTTCACACCGGTGGTATTTGTTATTCACGATCATCAGATGAAAAATCGAATTTTGATTAGCTTTTTATAAAAAGTACTGAAAACAATAATCAATCAATCAATCAATCATATAAATCCATTTGATACTATTTACTCGGTTATTTTATGTTTATAGTACCTAACCGACTCCCCAATTGAAGAAAATTACTTCTGCAACACATTGCTCATGTCATTTGTTTATTTCTTAAGAAATATAGTGATAAAACCAAAACGAACTCTTAAAACTAAAACAAATATAAAAACAACCAACAAAATATTCCAAGAAAAACTCATATATCAACTAGCAAAAGGTGTTTCAGTTTTACATAAAACAAAAATGTGTTCTCTCCGGGAAAGGCTTTACTTTATCTCATTCTTGTATTTTTAATTTTAATGGCCTATGTTGGAGAATAGATAAATCAGTTTGAGAGAATATATAACAAATCAGAGGTATTTTCAATGTCAGGAAAAACATTTTAAATGCATTTCCATATCCAATATGATTTAAATCTAAATGAAGAATATGCTAGTAACGTTCATACATTAACTGTGTACTTCTTTTTCATCTGATTCAGATACGTTTCGATTTGGACTATGGTTCGCTAGAGAAATAATAGGTACCTAAATAATTACTCTTTCGTCCCAAATAATTTTCACATTTAATTTTTAATTTACTTCAAATAGGAAAAGTGGGAATAAAAAATATGGTTCATCCTACATCCAAGATGTATAGAATAATTACTCAAACAAAAATCTCGTGTAACTGGTATACAAGTTGCCCGTAAATTTGGCTTCGACATTGTGTGTTAAGCCAACTTACTGTATTTGAATTGTTATATTCATGTGGCTGCGTCCCTACAAGCAACCCTCAGAAGTCAGAGACTTGTGCAAGCTAGGGAAAGACGTTGACACAAGCCTTCAAATCAATACTTATTCTTTGTCAAATTTACAGGTTGACCGTTATTTCTAATTTCAGCAAAGTCCCGCCATTATAGAAGCTAGAAGCACCACATACTTGCCCTGTCAAACATTATTTTATCACATTATTTTTTTTAAGTTAAGAAATGAGGTGTACTTGAAAGAATAGTTTGACAAACACCAATAACAAGTCGATATGATAAAATTCAGAATGTGGTTTTTGATTTCGTAAATTGGCTGCCAAGAAATATAATTAATTGAATATTGAGTTTGAATGACTTACCTTCGAATTCTGAAACCAAGTGGTCTATTTTCGATGACCTCTTGTTTCATAGTGAATTAATATTCTAAGCACTTATACCAAGAATATCTATAAAACTGCGAGTACCGGATTACATGGACCTGTGGTGAGAATTTATTGGAATGAAGCAATCGTTTCGCAAATGGCATAGTTGGCGCAACCTATCACCACGACTCAACCAAGTTATATGTGGTTTGCTGAACAAAATATCAAGAATTGTGTCATAATCATGATATTTAGGGATTTTGCACTCATTTGTTATGTAACGATTCCCCGTATTGTGTAGATAACGAAGACAGCATCCCAGAGTGCATTTACATTGAAGATCATCAGGCTGAACACATAGAATCCGCTGAATTCTGCATTTTTATCCGAGATAACATGAACTTATAAATATATGCTTTTTCCATTTTTTATTCAGTTATAATTGTACCATTGGCTTTGACATTGCTAATAAAAATACGTTGTAACTCATAATTTTTGGTTTTCGAGTTTTTTGAAAGTAATTTTTGTTTTTTAAAAATTAATTTCGGAGGCTCCCAAACTTAATTCATTTGATTTCATTTGATGAGGCATACATTTTATGATAGGGGCATAATAAAAAAATGTATTATCACCATGTCATGAACAACCTAAAACATATATATACTGGATGGTTACTTGAGGGCATAAATAAAACAAAAGAACTGTTAATGAAACTATTGTAATAAAAATGCACTCAACTATAATCCGCTAATTTATTTTTCACATTATGACTATTTATCTGCAACCAGTATTTTACGTAAACTCTGTTATCATGTCCACAAAGCGATTTTTTTAAAGATTATGAATATGAAAATAAGAATCAAACCCACCTTTAATAGAAATTTTATCAATGTATACATTCATTTTTAATTACTGCATGATCCTTTCGAAAGCATGAATTTTATGTTCTCCAATTTCATTAAATAAATGTATGACCCACATGGGTGGGGCTGGGTGGACCCCTGGGTGGACCCCTGGGTCCAGGATCCGTGCCTGGGAGGTGCCCGGCCAGCCTTCCATTTATTTTTTTAATTATTTACTACACACTAGAAAATATTTTGAATATAATAATCATTTATTGGACAAGACTCTTGACTTTTCCGACATAAAATAAGCATTTTAGTCAAAAGGAAGCTCGGAAGCTCATTTGGTAGCCAGCCTATATATTAATAATAATAACGTTTATTCGTGATTCAATACTACAAGTATAGAATATATACCCATTTCTTATAAAAAAAATTTGGTTTTAAAATGTACAATGTTTTTGTTTTTTAAAAGTAACAATAATAAAATCATATGAGGGTATATTTATATGATTTACTTAAATCATAATTTCAATTTTTTATGACTATTTACATCCTCATCTGAGTGTGTTGAATAAATATATTTATTGTGGTAATTTTTAAGTTAAAATAATTTTATTAATAAAGTTTAGTTGTATTTTCAGGTTGAATAACATTCCAAAGAGAGTATGGCTAAGAAATAACCAGCCAATTATAATACCTATATGATGCGAGACTGTAAAATAGGAGGGGACCGATTTCACTACTTCAGCTTAGTGCTTTGAGTGACGCTTAAATTAAGGAATCAGTTAGAATGTGATATTTTTGATATATTTGACATACCATTTAACATATTCTATCGGATTCTTAACTGCAATGGTACTTAAAGCTCTAAATGTCGTACAGGCGACAGTGGCGTGACTGATAGAAGTATTGATTTGTTGTTAAATACGCTTGAGATGTTGAATGACCTGTCCCATAGCTCGCAGATATCCGCAGATACGAGAAAAATTTCAATAGGATATATAAGTAAAACTCGCAATCAAAGATCAAAGCCATGTCAGTCTGCAGGAATGCATTGAAAAAGCACGTTGCGCTAAAAAGAATTTGCAATTATCGAGTACCTCAAAACCCGACAAATTGATTATCATTATTCAAAAATTGGCTGCAAAACCCCTAGTCAGTTCCTCACACTTTGTTTTCACTGTGCTCTTTCAACACACAAGACTGATTCTCCTGTGCAGCGGCAGATTAGAAAAACATTACTAGCCTGTGGAAACGGTATTGGAGAAAAACACTCGTGCCAACTAGTGTGTTTAGTTGAAAACTAAGAGAAACTACAAAAAACTGTAGAGTTTTTTACTTAATACAAAATAGATCTTTGCAATTTCAACATATTCCACATACAGAATAATCTCGATTCTAGAATTTCATCACCACATATCATTTGTATCTATGAACTATCCTATTTTTTCCACTAGTCCAAAGAACAGATTCCGAATAGATATTTTGTTTCCCCTTTTCAGTATCATAATTGAATCGCCACCTATTAGTTGGTAGTTTCATTATATCCTCAAACACTGACTGGGAGACCAGAGTACCAACGCCATCTACATGTCATCTCCCATCAGATCCAATCGGTATCCCAAATGATTGTCCTACTATCCTGTTACTCTTTATACAATGCTAGGAAGCAATATGCAGGAGCTTCTAGATGATTTTTAGGAAGTATGGTAGATTGCAATTCAGGATTTTCGATTGGAAAACTCCATGGGGTAGGGGCTCATTACCCTTTCTCAAATCAGCTTCAGCAATTTCCGTTTCTTTTTGTTTGCATTGTTTCTCAGATATTTTTCAGCATACCTTTTGAAATAGTCACTCTGTATAACACATATATGTGGTGAACAAAAGTAACAGTTACCCTGGAAAGATTTACGAGCATATTATCCATCATTACGGTTACCCAGTCAGTGAATAAACGTTTTCTGGGGAATTATTACAAACCATTCATCACATCGTAATCCCAGAAGATTCAGCACTATCATACGACATGCTGGTTATCAATTTCTGTTCATATGTTTTTGCTGTAATTTTTTGTGAGGGATCACATTTTTCATTCTGGTATGAGCATGTCAGAAGCGAAACACATTAAATATAAAAGTTTCGCACATAAAACGTACGTTAATTCCGTGTCGGTGATATTGCTGAAACGAGACGAATTGAAAAATCGTGTGTAGATCAGTTCCAGTGTATGCTCCTTCAAAGGTTATATGAAAAATGCTGCGAAACTCCATGTCGAGCAAATTGATTGGATGCAGCTGCTAACAATGGAAGGGTGGTAGGGATTTTGATTTGAAAAGAATCTAAACAATATTTGTTCATGGAAATTTGTAGATTGAATATTCACAGTGGGTTTCAAAATGTTTTCATGGAATAGGTATATTAACAACCACTGAAAATGTATATTTGATTCCCAAGGTGATCATATTCCTCGTGTTTAAAATGCAGAGAAAATGAAGAAAACGTGGGTACGAGAAGGATGACAATAACGGGAATTATATTATTGAACATTAAGATAAATAGGATCAACAAATATATATGAGGGACGAAGATGGAATACTGTATATTCATGGCGTATCAAAACTCTACCAGCACCAGAAAATCAATGAGCATCTAGAGCATTAAACCGATAAATTTAAAATTTATTTTGTATTAATCTTGCTCCTTTGGAAATTTTAGCTCATAGTTTTCAAGTAGGCTCTGGTTTAATTAGCATAATCTCTTGTTTTCATTATTTTTGACAGTTTAGTCGGCAATGACTGTTGAAAATTTAAGCTAGGGTGACCTGGTGTTTGTATCATTGATTCATTACAATACAAAAAAAAACAGAATAATAACAAGGAAAACGTTATAACCGTTTTTACCTCTCCCAACCCTCATACATGACTGCTCTCTTCTTCTCCTTGATGCCCATACTCTTTCGAACACCCCAGAAGTATTTCTTACGGTTTCAAATGCATCTACTATTCGATTTCGTCAGTCATCAACTGTATTCACTGATGTTGAATACACTAGAGATTTGTATACACTTGTTGCCATACACTTCATTTGAATTTCGAACAATTTTTTCAGTATACTAATATAGATAATTCCAACTGTTTCATGATTTTGTATTTTTTTATACCAATTTCTTTTTTTATTGCTATTATTACTTCACTGTTTATGGACCTATGAAAAGTCATCATAAAAGAGCTCAGTAGTACTCAGTTGGCAATACAGTAGCAAAATTCCTCCTGTAACATCAACTGACGGCCCGATTGGCATTGCTCATGGAAAAAAGCACGCTTCTGTTCGTTATAAAACGGAAAGTAATCCATTACGAAAAGTTTCATAGTGTGACATGTACCGTAATAAAATCGTGCTACGAGGAAAGCAGTTTTTATTTTCTGCTATAATCCACTATTCATAAAAAGCTTCATTTGATTCGGTTGCTGAATATATCGACAATTCGATTTTTTTTTAAATTCCCTTTGTGCTGAAGGCAGCGGATTACATTTAACGGACTCATAAAAATACGTCGAGTAGTCCATTCATTCAATTCATTGAGTTGACTTAGCTTGTGCTTAAACAAATTATATGAGTCATGTTATATGACGAAAAACAATGAACTTCTATCCATACCTGGCAAGGCATTTATAAAGCCATAATGCTTCTGTTTAGAAACGTTTTATGATGTCAATAAAACACTAGTGTATTATATGATCACTACTGTACAAATATGAATATGGGACAGACAGATTTTCGGTTAACATGGTAGAAGTTCAACTAAGTTGATATTCTATTTCTACAATTACAAGTCATGTACCTAACAATAATATGAAATTATGATGTGATAAATATATTCAATTTATGTATAAACAAAATGTGATATGCTAGTAATATACTATATATTTAATACAATGTAACTGTTAATATTTGCATATAAATAATACACTCTACTCAATGATATACCGGGTGACAAATGGGACTAGGGACATTCCCATATCTTCTTTACTTATCATCAGAATTGGATCAAATTTGGTACATACATATGATACACAAATTCGAGTTCACACACATATGGAAACAAAATGGCCCACTTCCGGTTTTGCCAGACTAGCCACCAACGTCGATATTTCAAATGGAACATCATGTAGGTTTGTGTTTTTTAGATTCTACGGATCAAATTACAAACGACAATGTTGCCAAATTTTTATTTCACATAAAAAAATCATATTCTCAATTTTTTTCAACACAGGAGACCCTGATCAGTTTAAAATCGATTCTGATTAACATTAGTTAAACTAATAGTTTGAAGGTTGTAGAAGATGTAGTAACTTGAATTCTTGGGTTGATATCCGCAATCGTCAGAAGATGCTTCCGAATTCCAATAAGATTCGTTTAGGTTTAATGAAATGGAAAATTGCCATGGAAATCATGAAAAACAATATGTATTCAATATCATGCCACAAGTGAAATACCAATTTTACTTGTCATCTCGTTTTGTTGATTGTAAAAAGTGATTTCGAAGTGGAAAATAATAATCGTTATTCTCGAAAGGAAGAAATTGATATGAAATACGGAAAATGTCAGAAAAACGCTGCTAATGCTAGTATGGTATACGTTGTTCGTTAACCTTTAAGACAGCACCCACCAAGGACCTATTTCGGGAAATTGGAAATGATGCTCAGAACCAGCTGATCGAGCGAAACCCAATTTCTTGGCATATATTTATTTTTCTCCATCTGCCTCAGTACAAGAATTTGAAGATGAATGCGTATTCTGCAAGAAAACAACAGAAAAGTACTAAAAAACATTAATATCGCACCTACAGATACATTTTGCATCAGCATTTACATGAAAATGACTCAGAACGGAGAATGACGTATTGTAATTGGCTTTTGCGTCATTATTTCTTGAATAATGATTTATTCTCGAATATGCTATTTACACATGAGTCTTGGTTTACGAATCATGGTATGTTCAACAGGAATAATACAAGGTATTAGGATCAAGAAAATCGTAGGTTGATGAGAGGAGGTAAGTTACAAGAGACAGTTCCTTCACTTCACTTCAATCGTTTTTCCTGTAATTGTTCAATTTTGGGTCTTTTAATTTTTCTTTTTCTCACTGTCCCTTTCTTTGTATACTCTGAAACATAGTATGAGCTAATTAATACTCCTAATATCGCAATATATACCAACCTCTTTCGTTTGATTGGACAATTTCTTCTTGTATTCCTGCTCGTGATATTTCTCTTTGGATTTGTTTTTGGCTTGATTCTTCTTCAAGCAATACTTCTTGCACTTCTTGGCTTGGGTCTACAAATAGTAGTTTTTCGTTAATTGATTCTCAATTGGTTATTATATGTGAAGAAAATTACCAACCTTTCGCCAGGCTGACAAAGTCTATAAAAGTACTATTCTTGTTTTCAAGGTCTTCTTGCAATATAATCGCTTGTGATATTTCTCTCTGGATTACTTCTTCGCTCGAATCATGTTCCAGCAGTACTTCTCCCACTCCCACTTGTAATAATTCCTTGTCTGGGTCTACAAATAACATTTTTTTGTTGATTAATTTCCAGTTGATAATATGTGATGAACATCACCAACCTTTCGCTAGGCTAACAAAGTCTATATTATTATTATTCTCGTTTTGAAGGTCTTCTTGAAATATAATTGGTAATGTCGTCTATTTCTTTGTGACATTCAAATGCTACTCGTGGCATAATCAGAATACTTTCATGTACATCTAATTGAACAAGTTCTTGAATGACATCTTGCATTTCTACCAGTTCTCTTCGACCAGCACTAATTTCAGGAATAAGAACATTACCCCTTTCGATATGTTCAGTTTTTTGCAAACCATCTATTTTCTGATAAACCATTTCTACTTCTGTTGATGCTTCTGCTTGCTGCTGCAAAACTTCCACTTTTTGTTGGTCTTTTTGTCGCACGTTCGTATATATACGTGTAGATAAAAACCGATATTCGACTTTTTTGCACTTACTGCGTGTTTCGCTTTCTTTCAATACAACTGTATTCTGTTTCAAAAATCTTTTACGTTTTCCAAAAATCTTTGACAAGTGTCACGAATAAACAACTTTTTTTTATGTCACTCGTAACTTCGATCCTAAATTAACATACAGGATGTAATATTAACAATTGTAAAAATATAAAGGTAAAAACTTCAACATTCTCCCCTCCGTGAAGAACTATATTCTTCACCTCTTCTTTTCTTCGACTTCCAACCTGCAAAGTCTTGTAACAGGACGGCGGTAGATGTTGTTTGTAGCTGTCTTAACCTCGGCTACACGGATTTTTCTATCTTTACCTGGGAAAACTGCGACGACTCTTCCCATTTTCCAGGTATTTCTGGGTGAGTTATCGTCAACAATAACAACGTCATCAATTTTTTAAAATTTTTGATTATCAACCCTCTTTGTTCTACGAGTAAGAGATGGTAAATATTCCTTTATCCACCTTTTCCAAAAACAGTTTGTCAACATTTGGGATTTTTGCCATTCCTGTCGGTAATCGTGGTTTTCAAACTTTCTAGGAGGGCCTTCTGCATTCGCATATCCAATCCAATCAAAATGATTAGGGGTTAGGGCCTCTGTATCAGACGGATCCAATGATACGTGAGTGAGGGGGCGAGCATTTATAATGTTCTCGACTTCGGTAAACAGTGTGAGAAGTGTTTCATCTCCATGTCCATGTACTGCTGTTCCTAGTGCTTTCTTGACGGATCCGATTAGTCTTTCCCAAGCTTCCCCCATATGGGGAGATGCTGGGGGTATGAACCGAAAATTGATACCTTTAGAAGTACATTCATCTACGATCTTGTTTTTGCCAAGACCTTTATAAGCCTTGCGGAGTTCTTCGGCGGCTCCTCTCAGGTTGGTGCCATTATCACTGAAGATGCTCTCAGGATATCCTCGTCTTGAAATGAATCTCCTAATGCTCATGATTGCAGAGTCAGTTGTCAAGTGATGAGCTACTTCAAGGTGAACTGCTCGGATGGCAAGACATGTGAATAGGACTCCCCATCTGTTCTCTTTTCTTCGACCCACAGTTACGTAAAGTGGTCCAAAGTAGTCCATTCCAATATTCACGATGGATCGCAGGCCTGGTGTTACTCTCGCCTCTGG
Source organism: Chrysolina americana (assembly GCA_958502065.1). Taxonomy (NCBI): domain Eukaryota; kingdom Metazoa; phylum Arthropoda; class Insecta; order Coleoptera; family Chrysomelidae; genus Chrysolina; species Chrysolina americana. Next base: position 74,401,675 of record OY293413.1, read on the forward strand.
CAATTGTCCCATTAAAGGAGGTCGAGGTTTGGCTAAATAATTCCTGCATTTCTGACATCTTCTAGCAGCAGACTTGACTGCAGCACGTCCATTCAAAATCCAATATTTTTCTTGGATTTCATTTAGTACAGTTTCTATGCCTTGATGCTTGAATTTTTCATGATAGTACTGCAATAGTAGCTGTGTATAATGATATTTTGGACAGAGTATGTAGGGTCTCTTCATCTGTGATGATAAGCAGTTCGCCAAGTCAGTCCTTCCGGCCAGAAGAAGGGTGCTACTTCGTTCAATCCAGGGCATAGTTTTCTCAACCGGCTGCTGTTTTCCACAGTCTTCCCTTTTCTCAATTTTTCGATCTCTTCAGGAATACTCTCAGATTGTGACATTTTCAAGCAATATTTTTCTGCTTCTTTCAATTCCTCTGCCTTTTGGATATTCTTTACCTGCATTTGTCGCTTTTCCGATGTTTCGTTTCATTTTCTCTATGAATCTCAGAAACCAAGCGGTTGTTCTGATGAGATGTATCCATTTCGAAAATTTCTTATAGACTGGTGAAAATGATCCTGACACGACATCTATTTTTCCAATGAATACCGACTTCATTTCTTTCATCTCTTCTTGGCATGTTTTGAATTCATTGTTTTCTGTTTGTTTGATTTCTTCAGGCCAATCCATTTCAGGTTTTCTTAAAAATTCAGGTCCAAAATCCATTTTTTCGTAAAAACAGCATTTGTTTCTTACAAATTATTTCGAGTGGCCTTGTCTGCAATATTCAGTCCTGATGGAATCCAGTGCCAATTTTTCATATCTGTCCTTTCTTGAATTTCTGTGTTCAACAAATTGCTTATATTTTCATGCATCTCCTTTTATCCAGTTCAACACACATGTTGAATCCGACCATAGCCATACCCTGTGGATCTCAATTTCCAATTATTCTCGCAATGAATTACCCAAACGACTTCCTAAAACTTCGGCCTGCAATTCTAGCCGAGGAATAGACAGGGTCTTCATAGGTGCCACTCTGGATTTTGAAGTTATCAGAGAAACTTCAGATATTTCATCATTCGTAATTCTAAGATAAGCTACTGATGCAAAAGCTTTCTTACTAGCGTCACAGAATATGTGAAGCTCAGTAAGTTTGGCCATCGATATCAATAGTGAGTAACATCTAATTTCTGGAATCCTCTTCAAATCAGCTGTCCATTTTCTCCAGGTTTCATGCATTCTTCTTGGAATCATGTCATCCCATCCAATGCCTTCTCTCCAAATATCCTGCAGAAATATTTTCGCACCAATGGTAAAACATGAAAGGATTCCAAGGGGATCAAATATTGACATGACTATCCTCAATATTTGTCTTTTCGTGATTTTCTCCGAAATCATATATTCATGTTTTACTTTGAATCGAATTTTGTCATCTTTGCAATCCCACCATACTTCTAGAACTCGTTGAGTAGACAACTGACCATTACTGAAAATTTTTGCATCCACCAATTTATCTCCCATCTGATTCATAATTTTTGAAGAGTTGCAAGACCAATCATCATTCCTGAGATTGTTTCCATAACCTCTTCCTCTGAATCTTTCGAGTCCAGGTAGTCATCGACATAAAACTTACTCATTATCTTTTATCTTCTCTGGGCATTCTGTTTCCATTGCGTTCTTGTTCATGATGTATTGTGTACAGGACGGTGAACAGGTGGCTCCAAAGATCATTACCTCCATTATATACACATCAGGTTCTTTCTCCTGGTCCAAGATCCTCCAAAGCAGACGTTGAGCATATTGATCCTCTCGTCGTCGTATCCTGACCTAATGAAACATTTCACAAATGTCTCCACAGAATCCAATCTTTCTCTGCCTAAATTTCAGTAAAACAGCAACTAAGGATTCCAACAAATCAGGTCCCGGAATGAGATTTGCATTGAGACTTGTTCCATTAGCTCTGGCAGTTGCGTCGAAGACTAGCCTTATTTTTCCTGGTTTATTAGGATTGGTGGTTGCAAAATGTGGTAAATACCAGGTATGTGGGTTATAAATTGCTGCTTCCTCAGTAGATAGCTTCTTCAAGTAATCTTTTCGCAAGTATGAATCGATATTTGAACTGTATGCTTCAGCGAATTCAGAATCCCGATAACATTTTCTTTCCATGCATAAAAGTCGTTGAAAAGCATTATTTCTGGAAGGACAATATTATCAGTTTTCCATAATAATCCTATTTCATACCTGTTACCTACTCTTTTGGATGTCTTTTCCATGATTTTCGTTGCTCTGCCATCTTCAGCACTTATCGTTTTCTTGAATGGAAGAACGCCAAAACACTCAGTTGTGAACGTCTCCTTGACTAGATCGTGAAGTTGTTGGTCATCGGTTTTGTTGCAGATGTGAAGTGTATGAGCTAGTGCAAGACTCGTTTCATCACTATGGCAGGGCCCATGGATCGTCCATCCCAACTTACACCTTGTTGCTATTGGAAGTTTACTGTGAAGGCTTCTTGTCTGTCTTGGAACAATAATTGCAGCATTATCTTGCCCTATGAGAATTAATGGTTTTTCATTACTGAAATTATCAATTGGTAAACTATTCAAATGGGGTTGATTTTGCCATATGTCCATATCTACTGTTTGAGAAAAGTCTAAATTATCTATTGTTCTTGCTCCTATAATTAGGAAAGTTTTTGCTTCCTTACGTATTCCTGAGATACCAAAGTCGATCTTTTGAGAACTGTTCATATTCGAACAATACCTCCTGTCCATCTTATACAGAGTGATTCCTGGGTTCCTTGTAGTCCTAGCAGTTCCGCAATGGATTGATCCACTACTGTTACTGTGGAACCTTCGTCGCATAATGCCAGAGTTTTGAAACTGCCATTCGGTCCGTAGAGCATCACAGGAACCATGCGAAGAAGAACATTTTTCCTTGTCTGGAGTGTACAAACAATTTCATCTGACAATGTTGACTTCGATGATAGGCTCATCCTTCCCTTCCCTGTTGAAATTCTTATGTAAAAGCTTGTGATGTTTCAATTTGCATCCTCCAACACCACAATCTTTCTTTTTCTTACATCTGAACTTCGAATTTCCAGGAAAAAGACATATAAAACAAAGTTTCTTACTTACTACTGTACTCCATCATCATTTTTCAATTTGAGTCAACTGTCGAGCTTGTTACCTCTTTCAATGTATACTAGCTCTCCCCATTTCAGCTTCAAAATATGTGGAAGTTTATTCAATAGTTCCTTCAGTAGCTGTGGATTCTGCATATGACTTACGGATTTCAGTGTTTTCATTGTAGCAACTAACTTTTGTACTTCATTGGAAAGAGTGGTGATTTTTTTGATATTCATATCTCGAATGGAAGGAAGAGAGTTCAAGTTAGAGATAATTACCTCAATGATGAATTCAGGTCGGCCAAATCACATTTCCAGTGTTTCCATTATCAGATTGACGTTTTCTCCAGCCGTCATCATACCTGACACTGCGAATCTTGCTTCCCCTTTCAGACATTTCCTCAACTTTATTATCATTTCCTCTTCATTGTATGCACACATATCAGAGATACGCTGAAACTGCTTGTTAAATAGCGGCCAATCTTCAGAATTTCCAACAAAAGTGGGAAAGTCTCTCTCCATAGTTTGTCTCGTGAAGATTTTATATGGAGTTGATGTTGAAGAATGGACGTTTTGAACCAAATTGGAGATGGTTTGACACAATAGCTTTATGTCAGGATTGGTTTTATCAGAAAGATGGTTTTCAGTGCGTTTATTATTATCAAAATTATTATTAATGACATTGCCAACATTATCAACGATAAACTCACCTTTATTTGCAGCACCTGACTCGGCTTCCGTCCGACGTGATTGTCCGTTATTATTCACCCGTTCACGTGTGGCTTCCCTGAAGTTCGTGATATCTTCTTCGCTGGCATGAGCTCCTGTTCGCTCCTCATGTTGGAACTCTTCTGGCGCTTCTATCTCTGCTTCCTGAAGTTTTTTTTCGATTTCTAGTAGACGCATCTGGTTTTCTTGCTCTTTTCGTTTCATTTCGAGTTCTTGCCTGTTCTTCTCTGTCTCTAGCGCTAACCGCTTCTTCCTTACGTTAACACTGACCTGGGATCGTCGACTCTGATAAGATGTTGTATCCTGGTGAGGATCTATCTCGTGGACGAACTGATTCCTCTTCTTATCCGTAGGTTGTTCAGCTCTGTCCTTATCTACATACCAGAGGAAATCCGCTGACAAATGTCTGTTGATTCCTGCGCCTTTTCTTGCGTTACGCCTTAGTTCATCCACTTCTTGATTCATATCCGGTAGAAGGACCAAAAATGTTTCGCTTTCATTCAATAAAACTGTATTCTGTTTTAAAAATGTTTTACTTTTTCCAAAAAACTTTGACAAGTATCAAGAATCAACAACTTTTTTTTTATGTCATATTAACAATTGCATAAATATAAAGGTAAAAACTGTAAAAACTCCAACACTGCGTTCTTTCTTAGGATGGCAGTACAGATGAATACTTTATTTTTATAAATTTCACCTTTTTCATTACACCCCCCAATCAAATAACGTCGTCTACAAAAAAAAAAATTATAATATGGTGATTTGGTAACTTTGATGTAGTTTTGGTAGAAAGTTTCGCCAAGAACTCATCATACTTATTGGGTGGTAATGAGCAGTAGTTATTTCCTTGCGCTGTGCCGACTAAAAATTTTATTGGCTTATGCGGAAGCTCGGATTGATTTTTCAATTTTTTATAATCAATCAATGCTCTTCCGTCACATAGTACTCATTTTTTATGAAATGTCGTTTCACTTCATATTGAATCTAAGCTAACGTAACATTCATTCGAAAACATGATGATCGGAACCGATTTATATAAAAACTTATTTTCGCAAACTTTCTTGCAGTCAGCTACCCCTCAGACAATGAAACCGCGTCCTTTATTAACTACAAAAGCCCTTTCGATCGTGCTCGAGACGTCTCGAGCGCAATTCTCCAAATTATTTTCACAGATTAACCCTCGCAGATTATGAAGGAAGTATCTGCGAATAGTGTGTCAGATTTTTATCTCGCGCGAGGCGAGAACGACTCTTATCAACTTCCTCTTCTTGGAGGTTTGCCCTTTTTCGTCGGGAAAACGGAAATGATGTCTGATCTCATTGCTCCCTCTATTGCTGAAAACTTCAAGGAAAGCATAAATAGTTAAAATGCAATAATATCGCTGGAATGAGGCTTTAGATGGGATTATTCTGCTAGAGCTCATCCTCACTTTATTGTTGCTTGGCCTCTATTGCAGCTCAGCTGCGAGGTTAACAACTGAGATTACATTCTGTTAATATGAAATAACCGTTTTAGGATGAGAATAAAGTCGAAATGTCTGGAGAAGTACCGTACATTATGCCCCATTAGAATGGAATATCAGCCAGCAGTTCAGATTTAAACAACTCTCCGTATGTTTTTGAGTTAAATTAAAAAACTATTTAGCATTTTAGATAAGTTATTGAAACCAACAATTAGACACAATATTTGAATATTCATTTTAGGAATATGTTCGATTGCAAAATATCAGTCAAATGAGTTGTTCAGGCTGGTCCAAATTAAACCAAATTAAAATTTTATCAAAAATCAAAACATGTCATATCCTTCACATATCAGTATCGGATATTTCATTCCTTTTCCATTCCATGAACTTCAATCAAAATCCATTGAACATAGTAAATAACAAATGGATGTTGATAATTGAAAAAGAACCAAGCGATTTTGATCATATTCTATGAACGGTATTGAAATGTTGGATTTTTTCTATAATGGGCAACTGCATTTGCCTTCAAGGTCGCTTGGATCATTAGTCAATAGATGTCGCCAGAATTCTAGTAGGCGCTCAATACATTTACACATTACGAGTTTAAGTAACGTTGTCGTTTGGAACCTCTATCTCAGTTTTTGCAATTTGGCGCTTGGTTCCTTTTCAATTATCATTATCCAAATATATGTGAAACATTGAAGTAGAGTGGATGGATAAGGGAAAAAATACCAAGTGATAACGATATCATTTGCACCCTCATTTTCCACTTATTTTACAACATATAATAATGGAACTCGACAATACTACAAACGAGTCAATATAGATATTGACGTATCGAACGATTTTTTGAATATTCAATTAATTCAGAGTTTGGGGATACTAATGCATTGGTTTTGAAGAGTTGTATTCAATTAAGAGCGTGGGTGTTGCAGGGTATTTCATTCGATTTTTTTTTCCGTTAAATAGGTATCAGATTTGAGTAATAAAATTCATTTCACCTCATTCAATGTCTATATTCACTATCAGAGTCTCTCAAGGGAAATATGAGGGTTCTACATGAAGGAAACAAATAAATTGTGTGTATATCAGCAACTTGATCATGGGAATTGACATACTTCAAATCGATTATGCCTTCAGTAACCTTTTCTTGAAGAAAATGATATTTCTCGTCAATGTGTTTCAGTCTCTTAGTATTTTCCGGATTTTTCAACACCTTTATTGCAGACTGATTATCTTCCCAGATAATTGTAGAATCCAACATGCTTCAGCAACTGATTGACTGAGCGACATATACTCTGCCTCTGTAGAGGACAATGCGACACTTTGGTGCTTTCTTGAAGACCATGATACGGTGCAACCAAACACTTTGAATAAATAGCCTGAAGTGGATTTCCTGTCTCGAGTGTCACCAGCCCAATCAGCATCTGCATATCCCATTAATAAAGGAATGTGCTCGTTTCTCTTGTAGATCAACTTAATTTCAATAGTCCCTTTAATATATCTGAGGATCCTTTTCAGCGTTTTCCATAAATGAAGTTTGATGTACTTTGGTATCTGCTCAAAAAATGAACCGATTCACACAAATCGGGCCTGGATCCTTGGACCGCATGCATAAGGCATCCAATCAATTGCCTACATTTCCTTCCTAATTCTTCATCTTCTATTCGTTCAGAGGAAATTTTCATGTTCGAGTCCAATGGAGTAGAAACCGGTTTACAATTAGCCATATCAAAACGTTGAAGAATACTCTCGAGGTGTTATATATATTCCAAGGTAATTAGAAACTCGAACCAAATCATTAATTCTGAAAGTATTTTTCAATGACGTTTGAAAATTGTTGACATCTATCAAATCGTTTCCAAAGATGATCAGATCGTCGACATATAGGAGCATACACAGAATATTATTTTCATTTCTTTTGTAATATAAACAATAATCAGCATTCGATCTGTGAAACTCTTGATTTTCCATGAAGTTATTGAATTTTTCATTCCAATATCTTGGAGATTTCTTCAGACCATATAATGATTTGTTCAATTTTAGTACATGACCATCTGCTGACTCCATACCCTCGGGTATCATCACGTATACTTCTACCTTGATAAAAAAAAAACTTGATATCACCATATAAAAATACTCCCCACATTCAATTGAAAAATAGGAAGATTGAACTGATTGGCTATGGAAAGGAGAATTTGGAGACTTGACAATTTGGCGACAGGAGCATACATTTCAGAAAGATCATATTCATCTTTCTGTTGGAAACTTCTTGCTACAAGTCTTGCTTTATACTCTGCAGCTTCTCCTTTTTCATTGGATTTCACCCACTTAGCTTGAATCGGATGATTGCTGTCTGGTGAGTTGACTTCTGTCCAAGTATTATTTTCATTTAGGGCTTAGAATTCTTTCCTTATCGCTTCTCTCCAGTAAGCACTATCTTTTCCATTAACTGCTTCTTCTTAAGTTAAAATTTCTCCTGACACATCTTCTGTAGTTTGTAAACATTTTTCATGAGTAATTTCTTCTGTTGTCTGTGAACATGTTTCATACTCCTAATCTTTCTGGTTTTTTAATATTCTCTGGATTTCTGAGTGAATATCTTCGACTTATCTGATTGCGATCTGATTTATTATTTAAGTTCATACATTTTTCACTTTCTCTTTCTGAAATATGTCCCATCGAATCAGATTTTTCTTGATATTGAAAATTTGTTCATCTTCTGAATCAATATTCTCTGGAGTTGTAGGAATATTTGTGTTTTCTTGATTTGAGCTTCAGAAATCAGGTGTGGTTTGAAAATTACGTCTCTCACTATGGTTATGCAATGTTCGAAGCAAAAAACTCTGTAACCCTTTATATTTTCTTCGTATCCGACAAAAATTCCTTTTTGACTTTTTGAGTCCCATTTTTTTCGTTTCTCTTTGGACACGTAAACATAGACTTCCGAACCAAAGATATGAAAATTATCAAGTTTTGGTTGTTTATTGAACCACAACTTATAAGGACTTTTTCCATTCACCGAGCTGCTTCCAGATCGATTCAGGATGAACACCGCCGTAATCACAGCCTTTGCCCAAAACTTTTTATCCAAATTTTCAGCTAAATTAGTTCTGACAGACTCTACGACAGTTCTTATTTCACGTTCAATTTTGCCGTTTTGCTCTGGTGTAAATGGAACTGATCTCTGATGACGAATACCCAGGCTTTCAAGAGCTTATTCATTTCAAAATTGACCTGCTCAGAACCATTATCAGTTCTCAAGATCTTCACCTTCTTACCGGTATATTTTTCTGCACTCGATAAAAATAATTTTAGTTTCCCGGTGACCTCAGACTTTTTCTTCAAGAAAAATACTTGTTTATAATGAGAGTAATCATCTTTGATTGATAAGAAATATCTCGATCTGCCAAAGCTCTCAACTTCCATAGGACCGCATAAATCCATGTGAATGAGTGAACATGGCTCAGTTGTCTTTGATAAACTTGAGGGGAAACGGTAGTCTGTGCTATTTACCTTCCAAGCATTTTTCGCAGAATGTATCTTGAGTTTCTTTATATTCTATATTATGTTTCTTCAGAACATTTCTGACATGATTGAAATTCTGATGTGCAAGTTTTTCGTGCCATATTTCCAAAGAATCTCTGCTCCTCCAAGATGTATTTGCATGCTCACTTTCCAGTCGAAGTTTCATGACAAAAACTATCTCTTCTTTATGCTTCGGCAAAAAATTTTCCATCCTTTTCAAATCGGCAAACTTTAGAATCTCCAACCATGTTTAAACCTTTATCCAAGGCAGTAGAAACAGAAAATAGGTTTAATTTCAACTTTGGCACAAGCATCACATTCCTTAAAACTGTGGGAATTGACGTTGAACTGACATCAACTACTACTTGAATGTCTCCAACTCCGATTGCCTCCAATATATAGTGTTCCATCGCCAATTTTGACGAACTTCTCAATTGGTTTGTTATATGAAAACCACTCTTTATTGAAGGTCATGTGCTCGCTTGCTCCACTGTCAAGAAACCAACAGTTTTCTTCCAGATTGTCGTTGTTATACAGTGCCATACTTATAAATGCGTTATTCCAGTCTGTATTTCTAACTTCCCCGACTTTTCCTTCTGTTTCCTTCGCCTTTCTTAGCCAGCAATTCTTTATGAAATGTCCGGGTTTTTTGCAAAAACGACATATAACGGAAGGGTGTTTACTTTGATGTGAAAATTTTGAATTGCCTGAACCCTTTCTATCATGATACTTTCTGGTCTGATTTGAAACTAGAGCACAGTCTTCTTGAATATCCGGTTTCTCGGTCTTCGATCATTCTTCTTCAATCAGCAATCTCGATATGAGGTTGTTTAGTGTCTGATTTTGTGACGGTACAGACTCCCAGGCAGAAATGAAATATTTATATTCTGGTGGTAAAGACATCAAAACTTTCGTTATCAGCATCTGGTCTGATATATTTTTACCGGCTTATTTTAGTTGATTTACGATCTCCTCCGATTTCGAAATGTAAACGGATACACCTTGGTTCTCATACTGGTAGTTGAAGAATTTGTGCTGCAGAACATGTAGATTAACTTCGGACTGTTGCTCGTAGACAGGTAATAGCTTTCTCCACATCTGATTTTCAGATTGGCACGTCAATAAATGGCTCATAGGACTTTCCTCAATTCGTGTAACTATCAAGTCCTTCGCTTTATTATCTTTCTGGATCCATTCTTTCAGTCTTCTGTCGTAAGTATCATCACCTTGTCCTCTGACGGGCCTTGTGTCATTTTCTATTACTTCAGAGTACCTATCCTTTTGAAGCAAAGACTATTTTGATTTGAAACTTCCATATACCCCAGTTGATAAGATTACTTCCCTGCTCCATATTTATAACTAGACTGATATTACAAAATATCAACGACTGGTAGCAGTAATATGACGACCTAATTATTCTTCTGGGCCCATAACCTTTTGGAAATTGATATAAAACTTTATAATTGAATGATTAGTCTTTTTTGATTACTTGTTTATTATTTGACAAAAACTACAAAATCAACAACTTGACAACGGACTACTAAATATTGAATATATAAAATATAACGCATGTTTTATTTTATAACATATAACACAGAAAGAAGATCTTTTGGAAATAAGCCGAAATCCGTACCTCGAGAGTATTCTTCAACGTTTTGATATGGCTAATTGTAAAACAGTTTCTACTCCATTGGACCCGAACATGAAAATTTCCTCTGAACGAATAGAAGATGAAGAATTAGAAAGGAAATGTAGGCAATTTATTGGATGCCTTATGTATGCGGTCCAAGGATCCATGCCCGATTTGTGTGAATCGGTTCATTTTTTGAGCAGATACCAAAGTACACCAAACTGATTTGGAAAGCGCTGAAAAGAATCCTCAGATATATTAAAGGGACTATTGAAATGAAGTTGATCTACAAGAGAAATGAGCACATTCCTTTATTAATGGGATATGCAGATGCTGATTGGGCTGGTGACACTAGAGACAGGAAATCCACTTCAGGCTATTTATTCAAAGTGTTTGGTTGCACCGTATCATGGTCTTCAAGAAAGCAGCAAAGTGTCGCATTATCATCTACAGAGGCAGAGTATATGTCGCTCAGTCAGTCAGTTGCTGAAGCATGTTGGATTCGGAATATTTTACACGAATTGGGACTAGAAATGAGAGAATCTACAATTATCTGGAAAGATAATCAGTCTGCAATAAAGGTGTCGAAAAATCCGAAAAATACTAAAGAGACTGAAACACATCGACGTGATATATCATTTTCTTCGAGAAAAGGTTACTAAAGGCATAATCGATTTGAAGTATGTCAATTCCCATGATCAAGTTGCTGATATACTGACAAAACCTTTGGGAAAAACACTTTTTGAGAAACACAGAAGCAGCCTGGGTGTAGCTGAAGTTTAGATTATGATAATGCATGGTTTCATTTTTTATTTTATTGAATGGGGGTGTTGAGTTACAATAAAATAAAACATGCGTTATATTTTATATATATTCAATATTTAGTAGTCCGTTGTCAAGTTGTTGGTTTTGTAGTTTTTGTCAAATAATGAACAAGTTATCAAAAAAGGCTAATTATTCAATTATAAAGTTTTATATCCATTTCCAAAAGGTTAATGTTTGACGTAGATTTATGAAATTTCCAGGATCGATAGAAACACTAGAAATACACTCACTGCACAAAAGGGGTCATCCTGAGTGGTAAACACTGCACGCCTGCAGCGATGGAACCACCCATTTTCGTTATATTAGGGGCAAAATTGACCTGAAATTCCCGGGGTTTATGTTTAATTACTACAAATACACTTGTCTCCTGAAAAAATATCATTGCTGATAAATCATAATTTGTCCCACTCCTCATGGAAACGCCTCCGAATCTTTCTTTCAGAGAATTATGAAACTCACAACATTGATAGATATGCTCGACGTGCACCTATCAACTGAAAAATCTTAAGCTATAGGAGGTCTGGAAAAAGGTGGTGCTGTAGGTTTTCCGGGTTTGCTTACAGCTGAAAAGTGAATATGCCACCAAAAATCAGTAAGTCTCCCCGGAGCGCCACGGCAAAAAATTATAGCCGTCCTCTACCCGCACAGGCTATGCCTTTGGGTACACTCAATAAGGGAGTATTATAATTATTATTATTATATTATCCCAGAATTTAGGAAATATTCCAGTAAGCTAGAAGTTGAAAACTTGGAATCCAAGAAGTTTGTGTGAGTAAAGCGATATAAACACTGTCATAAAAACTGCAGATAAATAAAATATGGTGTTGCTGGAATTTAAACAAAATGAAGGACAAAATCTGAATCAAAGTTTTGATATTTCATCCGATAGTGTACATTTACCATGAAACAGATATGCATGTGGTCCCTCGTTCAGACTTAGGTTAATTTCATGCTGTCCATTTTCGAAAGCTCTTTTTTCGTGTAGATTCTTTGCACGAGTGTCTAACATCAATATAATTCATTGGTCGGATAGGACAACAGTTGTTATCTATTCGTTGTCTACCAATGATACTTCTCATGTATTGAATGTTGCAGATGCTTCAATCTCAAATTAATTTATTTTCATTCAATAACAGAGCTGACTTTGAAATATTGCAGCTTATAATTAGTATATTGGCGTGAAAGAGCAGTAAACAGATTCACAAATACCACCATAATTTTTTATATTAATATAGATTTGTAAAATTCTCTCATATTTTTTGTTTAAAATTTGTTTAAAATCGTTTTTTTCGTTAACCAACTGTCATCTCCCAAAATATTGATATAAAATGTTGAAGTTAATATAATAATCTGTTGATGATTACTAATTCGATTACTTATATTTTTTTTTCAGATATGGAAGAGAAATAGCAATGAATTGGCTTTCAAATGGGGTACTATAGGAATGACTAGTATGGATGAACCTAGATCAAACTTCCGAGGTGTGATGGGGATCGACGCAATAACGGGAAAGGTTAAACCACAGAGCCCTCGGTATCTAACATACACCAAGGTAAATATTTCCTAATATCCTAAATATAATTCGAGTCACTTGTCATATCCTATGAAAATTACCACAGAAATTTTGATAACTCCATTTTTATGGAGTTTTGAATAGGACCAAAACTTCAGATCGAAATTTCACGAATCTATTGATATGATTATTCTAGTGGTACCTATATGATGCGAACGTTATTTGGATCAAATTAATGGTGTTACAGTGGTGAGTAGTAATATACTATTCAGAAAAATGTAAGAGGAAGGTCACTGATGAAAGCAATAGGTCTGAAAAACTGTTAGAAGAAAGAGAAATCTGAAAATTCAAGATCAATGAAAATAAGGATATTCAAATGTAATATGCAGTACCTGGAAAGTTCCCAACAGTATTAAAGTATCCACAATTGTGCCCATTCCCAAAGTAGAAAATCCTACTAAGGCTAATGACCTGAGACCAATCATTATCCTACCCATTATAAAAAAACTTTCAGAAAATGCTGTAATGAGCTAATTGTAGACTTCATAGATCAGAACAAAGTAATGAATGGGTGTAGTCAAGTTTTCGGAGTGATCGCAGTTGTGAATCAGCCTTACAATGTGTTCTGAACAATTTTAGAGAAAAACTTAGGAAAAATCACATGACAGTTGTAATCTTCCTCGGGCTTTAAAGCGCTCTTGAAAATGTTGATAGAAAAATATTGGTAAGGAAATTATAGAGCATTGGTATTATTGGTAATGCATTGGCATGGCTGCTGGATTATCTGTAGAGAGTCCCCTAGGGTAGTGTATTTGGTTATTTGAAATTTTTTTCTACATTCATGCAAAAGGCAAAACTTCATTGAACTATATTCACTGGAAAAAGAAGCTCCTTGGAAAACTCAGACAAAGTCTGATGGCTTCACGAGAGAGACAGAACTTTAGCAAAAAAACCCCTTATTCTCTCCTTAATTTTAGGCAGATATCTGACATAAAAACAACTACTTCCCTGGCTAATACCACGACGGACGTTGAATTAAATCTGACAGATATCTGTGCAGCGTTCTTCCTAGAATCTGGGAGACAGCTACAAATGCTTTCTGTATCAAGTAGCAGAATCCTGCCCGACATGATCAAGGACTACCACTTACATACCGGTTTCGAGGTGTTTTGCCTCTCTTCAGTGCAAGGTAGGTCCGACAACATTTTTTGCAGTCGTCAACGTCCTAGGTCATGCCATGCAATTCACTGATACTTGAAATGATTCTCTGAAGTGGATGCGGAGTCTCGTAAGAAGACAGTCGCAGCGCCGCCTCTTTGTCGACGACTGTAAAAGTTGTCGGACCTACATTGCACCTTGCTTTTTGCATGAACGTAGAAAAAATGTTGTATGCAACTCGTCCAACACGGCCTGACGGCCTCGTCGGACAATTTCACGTCGAGTGCAATACACACTTACTATTTGCACTTGTTGCATAAATAACTATTTATCCTGGATAAATTATCCACATTGATGATGTGGCTGAAAATGAAAGGTGCTTGATTCACTTATTTGCTGATGACGCTCTCATTTACTTATCAAATCCAGATTTCTTGACTGTGGTGAAGACAGCTAATGAAACTTTGAAAAATGTATACAAATGATGTTGTGCAAACAAACTCAAGATAAATACAAGCAAAACTCAATCATGATGACATGTTGAAATAAGGAATAAAATAATATTGTTGAAAATGATTGTGGGATAAAAGTAAACGGAAACTCAATTGAACTAGTAGATAGTTTCAAACATCTATATAATTATACACAACATACCGATATTTCCTCACTTCAACTATTCCATACTTGCTAATAGAAAATGAATTGAGCCGTTTACAAAAACTCCACAATTGGGCAATGAGAACAATATCATCCTGTTCTGAACGAACACCTATGAATGTTACGCTAAGTTTTTTGAAGTGGCTACCAGTTGATAGAATGTTCTTATATTGAATCATGATTTATTTTTGCAAAATAATAACAGCCGATGCCCCTATTTACTTGAGGAAAAAAATATCTATTTTACAGTATACAAGCATTAATTTATTACTATAATAAATCAAACGTATATTCCAGCATAATTGGACCCCGTTATGCAATAAAGAACCAACCGACAAAAACATAATTCAGAGTAAAATTGGAAAAAAGTAGTCTACTGATTATTGAAAATGATATTGTATTCAAAGAAGGACATTTTTAATTGTTTAATGTTTTTTCTATCGAATTATAACCTCAAGAAACAAACTGCAGAACCTTAAGAACGATATTTGAGTTCTAAAACACGGCATATCTCATTTTGCCTAAAAGTAGTTGGTTCCTTATTGCATAAGGGGGTCCAACTTAAATCCAAAAGCTAGACCAAACTTTCTCCAGACGAAACCGCCCTTAAGTTTTGGTCTATCTTTGGCGGTGAATGTGGCAGCACCAGCATACAAATTCGCATCACCAAGTCTTTACGGAAGGTTTCAATGGCAATCTGACCAGTGCTCATCATTAGTGATGATATTGTCGCGATTTTGTCTCCTTTTGCACTTCTTTCTTGTCATTACATAAAAGTAACGCTCATCGCTGAAGGATTTCAAACAGGACAAAATCATGTACCTTCTGACTTTGTGATAAATCCCACCTCATACACCCATTCGCATTCCACTTATACATTTTTTGTTGCAGATGTACGGTGTATCGATACCTATAGTTATTATATGCATGGTTCTTGCATTCGTACTTATGCTAATATCATTCTGGGCAGAAGATTATTTCAAGAAAAATGAAGAATACATTGACTATGTTATGTTCCCCAGTATAATATATTCCATTATTGTAGCCATCGTTAACGCTTACTATAGAAAATTAGCAACATTCCTTACAGAGTGGGGTGAGTACTTACCCTAGATACAATTTGATTGAATATATTGAATCTTCCCAAGGACTGAATGTTCATTCCTGCTCATAAAAAAGAACATATATGCTTCTCCGCTCACAAGTGATTTTAATGTAATTGGCGAAACATGAGAGTCAATAGAGAAATATTGCAATAACGCTAGCCAGTATTAAAGGCAAGTTAATTTTAATAGTGACTGGCACTATTCTCTGATTAAGAACCGAGATATTGCAGTTTTGTCTGTTCGTTCCTCATTCGCACAGACGTTGGTTGCTCATAACCTATAAAATAAATCTAGTTACTCAGATTTTTCATTCTACATGATTTATTTTATACGAAGATACAATTATTGTGATGATAGAATGGCCAAAGGGGGCTTCGATATCGATTGTGTTGAAAAAGTCATAAAATTATTAAACATGAAATATGTCGTGTCGACGATGTCACCAGAAGTGAAAATAAAGGAACTTTAGACCATGGCCTTAACCGCCTTCTAATAAAAGTGGGCAAAGATGACATTATAAATGTCAGTCTGACAGCTTTTATTCATTGAACTAAAATTAACAAGAATATACGTTTTGCTAACTTCGTTGGCTCTTGAAATTATCTCAATGAATACAACTCGTGCTCACAATACATCGTTAATTCTGTCAGAAATCTTAAGCTAGATCAAATTGCTTTGAGGTAACACCACTCGTCCTAGCGGACTCGTGATGTTACCAAGAAATTTGATCTTGTTGATTTCCGACAGAATAACTATCGATAGTAAAGCGAGCACTCGTGGTATTACCCACGATAGTCGCACTATGATTGAGTATTGCGTGTAGGTTGTGAAGATAGGAGGCCACAATGTCCCTTGCGAATTTGCTCATTTCTAGTTCTTTCAAAGGAAAATGAATGGCCACATTCAATTTCTGTCTAAATATCTCTCATGGGAAAAATGTTTTTAATCACAGAATGGTGCCAGTCACTATAAAAATTATGTTGCATTCAATACTGCCTGGCGTTATTGCAATATATTTTTTTCATGATATTTACCTTTCAATTAGGTACTTTTTTTAAAACAATGTTACAAACTGTAAATTATTAAAGATATAATATATTTCATGATGGTGTAAAAGCTGAAACCAGCCGTAACAAATAATAATTTGTATTTACCCAAAGGTACACTGAAGGAATATAATATGAGTAAACTTTGATATTTTTCAAATACTTCTCCTGTTCATTATTATTAACGACTAAAACTTTTAGATATTCTGCAGTTTGTTCTAAGCTTTAGGGAAAACCGCCCTATAGTATGAGATTTTCATCAAGTATGTAACAAACCAACTACCCTTCCATCTCCAATTCTCTGCCTAGAACTAATCTCCTCCTAAAAACCTCATTCGGTTGAATGGACTTCCTACTCATAAATATTTCATTCTGAAAAGTGGGATGTTTTACATTTCCTCCTCCTCAAGAACGTTTTAGTTTATTCAACTTCAAATTCGAACTGTCGCATGATTTATAAGCGTCTGAATATTTTACGAATGCTTTTAGAGAATCACCGAACCCAATCGCAATACGAGAGACATAGGGTGACGAAACTCGTTTTATTCGAATTCGTCAACAACTTCCTGTCACTCTTCTACATCGCTTTCATCGTCAGAGACATGGACATGCTTAGAAGTCAGTTGCAGACAATGCTCATCATAACGCAGGCGATTAATAATTTTCAAGAGACCGTCCAACCATTAGCCATTAAGTATTATTTCACGAAGGTAAGTGCATAGTGAGGCCATAGTCCAGTTACTTCAGATATTCACAGGTGAATCGCATTTTTTGCATGTATCCAATGACCGGGTTGTACTAACTTGGAGTCAGCGGGGTAGTTAATAATAATACTCCCTCATATACATTCATATTGTGTACCAAAAAGCATAGCCTGTGCGGGTAAAGGACAGCTATTATTATTATTTGCCGTGGCGCTCCGGGGCGACTTACCGATTTTTGGTAGCGTACTCACTTTTCAGCTGTAGAAAAACCCGGAAAACCTCACCACCCCGTGTAACTGTAATGGAATTTGTTTCCACAACAAAGTAGAACAGCGAAACGTTTCGATTGATTCGAATCTTCGAAACACTTCCAGTTTATACAGAGTGTTTCATAATTGAATGCTGATCCTAAAGCGCCATAATCCTTGGATGATTTTATGAAAAATTCTTCATATGACTGTAGATTCACAACCGCTTTATTTCTAAAATACAGAGTAATGAACTTTCAGAAATTAACCGGTTTTTCCCAAATATTTCTTTAGTCAATTTGTATATTTTATTTAAATTTTAGTACAAGGGAAGTATGTATGAAAATTATTTCTTTTCCAAAAAAAGTTTTTTTTTTCAATTTCCTTCAGTGGCTTTCCTGTTAACATGCCCAGGCATATTTCCAATCAAAATATTGATACGCTACTTAGTTTTTGTCAAATAAATATTATTTTTATATTTGTTCTCTACATCCTCATAAACACGGGCTCTGGACCTTTTTTATTTGAAAACTAAAATGCCTTCATTTGCTTGTAACTATGCGATGCTTCTGTTGATTTTTGAATTGAAAACTGCCCGCCGGACGAAAAAAAGACGTTTTTATGAGAAGAGTATCATAGCCTTATTGTTTTTATCTTACTCATCTCACGAATGAAGTGCTGTGGACCTATGTTCATAAAAAGATTTTGTCATGAAATCACCCAATAATTTTCTTTTCTCATGATCAGCATTCAATTATGAAACACCCAGTATTATATATTTTTTTGCGCAATAGACCAACCAATATAGGTTCATTTCCCACCTGAATGAAGACCCGAATAACTTATACTACGTTTTAAAATTGCTTTGAGTAATTTTTATTAACAATTATTGATATTACCATATCGATGGAAACATCGTACAGTATTTTGAACTTTAGCAGAGAATTAAAAAAAACTACAAAATGGTTTTTTGTGTCACCAGATCGGTGCAGTTTCCACTGAGATAAAACCTCTAATAATGGACCATTTTCAATAATGAACCACGGATACAGTGGGCATCACCAGTGATACGCATAAGCACGAAAAATGCGTTTTTGAATTCTCATGTGGTTTTAATTCTTATCTGAAATACTTCGTGAAGAGGAAATCAGTGCATAACACTAACATATGGCGACGTCTTTTACAGCGAAGTTATATTTCAGCAACTCCGCTCAGGTATGAGATATCGCAAGAATCTATTGACTTTTCGTTCTCACATTGGAATCAAGGGACAGAAACAGTCTAGACACCAGCCCCAACATCTAGTTTGATGAGAATTCTCCATCTATCACTTGTTGTGAAAACCATATAATGGAAGTGTATTAGTGGTGGTGCTGTAAGTTTTACCGGTTTTCCTACAGATGAAAAGTAAACAGGCCCGGGCTAATAAAAATACTAACCATCTCTCACTCGAACAGGCTATGCCTTCGGGTACTGACGATTCATTAATTTTGTGGATATTGATGTTGAAATAGTGGATGTTGAAAATACAACTTTTGTCTGGATCTTGGTTTATTTTTCCTTCATCCAGTATTTTCATGGTGCAGATATATTCGATGCAGTCTCACCAATGTATGTTGAAATTGACCTTACTCCAATTTCTTCGCCTTACAACTGACTGCTCCTTTTATTGTTTGATTGTTAAATCGTTCAAAGCCACTAGGTACGGATGCCATATTCTGAATACCTGTAGCGTGAACGTGAAAATAAAGTGTATATTTCCTAATTTTATAAAGATAGCGGCAGTTTAAACCTCTGCAGTATAAGTGCAAGTTTCAATGTAGAATGTTATGAAGGCCATAGAGTTGATGGATCGATGAATTTATTCATTGTGGCTCATGAAAATAGGCCTATGTCATGTGTATCATATATAAGTCTTATAATTCGTAAGTTTGACAATGCATACAGAGTGATTCAAATTCGAGGGCTACCATTGAGATTCCGGAAACTATTCAAATTGAGGCAAATTTGCGCATCTATGTGATGAACAATATGCTGTTAAGAAAGTTTCAAAATTCAGATTATATCTGGAGATATCCGAAAGAAAACGAAATTTTTAAAAACCATTTTTATTTTTTTTACGTTAGTTGATGATGGATATCAAAATAAACAGCACATTTTCGTTGCCATTTTTTCCCCGCTATACGACGGTATTTTCAAATTTACTATCCGACGTTACATCTGTTGGCCACCATTATCAAATTTGTTTTTTCTTATGGGCGTTGTATTGAATTGTTACAAAGTGAAATAGAGTTTTCCATTTTGATTCAAACGATGTATAATATACTCTTTTATTTCACAACTTCGCATAACATTAATAAAAAAGGATAGTTGGCTTCGATTCCATCAAATAACACTTGTCAAAATGATCGATTCGTTGATACCCCATTATCTGTCATATCTGCTGTTATTATCAAAGTAATAATTACGTAGAATGATATTTTTTTAATGAGAAACGATATATAATCTGATGAACTTTATTGAAATTATCTGTATCTAACTACAAATGAACGAACGAAATAACACAACACTGACGAAGAAGAATCTGAAACTGCTCAAAATGTCAGCCTTCTTCTTAACGTGCTCGCCCTCCTAGGTTTTCTACAGCCCTTGCTATATCTCTTCTTCTTATTGACACTGTTCAATTATGCTTTTCCTAAGAACCTCAATATTAATATATTCTTGTTGGCCATAAACCCGGTTTAAAAGTGCCCGCAAAACATTGTCAAGTACTGTAAGGTCAGGTGACCTTACTGGCCATTTCACATGACCATTATTTCCAATCTACCTATTTGGGAATATTTCCTTTAGGTATTCACATACTGCTGTGGTATTATGTGGATGGACACCGTTATGTTGAAACCAATGTGGATTTGAATTTTCGAGAGGTAAAAGGTCTAGATAATCCTCAAAAACACCTCGAAGAAACTCCAGATACGTTTCTCCATTGAGATTTTGATCTCCACAAATTCCAGCCCATACGTTCAAACGTAACCTTACCTGTTGCCTAACTTCTCTATTATTTCTATTGAACATACCACAATTAGTGAAAGTGCTCTCATCCGTCCAAATGACCTTTGAGAGAAATTGGGAAAAAGTATTTCTATTCATTAGCCAATTACAGTAAGCCAACCTCCGATCAGGATCACCTGGGAATAATTTTTGGCAAATATGAATTTTGTAGCGTTTTAGACCATTTCTTCTGAGCTCCCTTCAAACACTTGTTTGTGGCGCAGCTGTATTTAAAGCAATTTCTTGTGTAGAAACTGACGGATTCGTATCCATCTAAAAAACAGGCAAGTTACAATTTTTTTATATTCCAATAAAAGGATAGATGTTACCGCATTTTGAATATTGTTTTTCATATTTTCATCTAATCGATTTCCATGTTTATTACTCGATTTTTTTAAACTACCATACTCGATATAGCTTCTATCTAATTTTTGAATAATGTTGTATTCTTTCTAGGTAGGTATAGTTGAAGATACATTTCTGCAGTTCTCTCAGTATTACTGTCTGATTTCTTAGATGAAATGAATGTAAACACTGTTGTCTAATTTCCACTGGATGTTTTATTTATACGACCGGTTTCGGGTTCTATCCCATTATCAAGTATAAAACTAACTAGAAATTAGACAACAGTGTTTTATAATCATTTCATCTAAGTGATCATGAATTTCCACAAAATAAGCAGGTCATCAATTACCCAAACTGTCTGATTTATAAAACAATTTCTTCATGTCCCGTTTTTCTTGGTTTGAAAAAACTATTTTACGTTTATTATCATTTGAAAGTATAATAGTAAACATGACTACGTGATAGATAATAGCGTAACAACGAATCAACACATTTGACGGAGTCGCAGCCTACTTGAAAATTCTAGTTTTTGTGAAATATGAAAGGTTGTGACAACAAAGTATCAGATCAGATTGAAAAACTCTATTTCAGTTTGTAACAGTTCAATATGACGCCCATAAGAAGAAATGAAGTTGATGATGGTATGGTCAAGAGACGAAATGTCGAATGGTAAATTTGAAAATACCGTCGTATAGCGGGGACAAAATGGCAATGTAAATGTGCTGTTTATTTTGATATCCTTCATAATAAAACGCCAAAAAATCCCTTTTTATCGGATATCTCCTGATTTACTCGGAATTCTGAACTTTTCATAACGGTATATTACTGGTACATAGAATTTGCCCATATTTAACCATCTTCCTATCTCTTATAGTTTCAGAAATTCCAATGGTGGCCCTCGAATTTGAATTACCCGGTATATGTTCAAAACTACAAAAAATGTCCGATGGAACAACCAAATGGCCAAGACATGGAAGAAGATAAATAATTAAGAGAAATCAAAAAGATAAATCATCAATACATTAATTCGACAAAATTTCCATTCATTCACTAATGCACTTGATGAAGGATCTCCTCTGAATATCAGTTTCCTGCTAACCAATTGTTTTTTTATTCTCTTATACAAAGTTCTCAATGGAATATCATTATTGTGGTTTTCAGGTTCAAAATTGGAAGCTGAGGATTTTTGACAAAAAAATGGACGTGAAAAAGCCAAAAATTTTCAAAGAAAATGTGTCAAAGGAAAATAACGCACTTTCTGAATTGAAAATTCCACAAATTCAAAAGAATGATCCCCGCGTCAAACAGGCCATCGACGAAGGAGAAATGGAAGCATATGAAGGAACTTATGACGATTATTTGGAACTCTTCATCCAGTTTGGTTACGTGTTTCTGTTTTCTTCGGTCTATCCGGTTGCCGCACTTTGGGCAGTACTGAACAATGTTATTGAAATACGAGCTGATGCGTTCAAACTATGTAAGGTGTTTCAGAGGCCCATGAGTAGAAAACTAAAAGATATCGGAGCATGGCAGGTAAGAATCACTAAGTATAGTTAAGTTAGTGGACCGGCACTACTTCAATGGAAAATGTCTCTTCAGTCGACTTGCCTGAATTTTGAGATTTCCTATTCAGAAATCAAGTTGAAATAAATTCATATGCGTACAGTTGTTACTCGATCCATTTGTTATAAACGATCACGCTTCACAAGTGATATTATTTCCAATATCAATTGCATTTTAAGGCACGTCAATTAGGTTCTTTTGGACCGAGGTGCTTCCTTTGAATCTATACGAGTTGTTGCAATTGATAATGGATGAACTATAATAATTCGAGCAGTTGATGATAGACTTTCAAAAGTGGTTGTTTTCTATGCAGAAGTGCTGACGGATCTAACCATAAAATCACTTACGCTAGGTTAATTTAGGTTTAAAATGAGCGGGTCTGCTCGGTCCTCCACTGCGACCCGAAAAGGGCTACTTGTGGCTCATACCAATTCATATTTCACCAAATAAACCCAGCTTCTTGACTAAGCCGATTAGTTTATTTGGTGTATGATCTGTTAGGTCCGAGGGAGACAGTGAAAGTCTGCCAAACATAGAAAACCTGAATCAGTCCGCGGCGGGACAGGCATAATGTATGTGCTCTGTTATTTCATCATCTTCAAGACAGAGACATGTCGGGTCCTTCGACAGTTTAGTCTTGTCATGTGATGATTCAAACGACAGTGACCTGTGAGTAGGCCTGTTAGACATCGCAGGTCACCCCTGCTGGGGTCTGCAAGTGTTTTGGTCAAATTATTCAAGGAATGTATGAATGCCTTGGAATGAGCCAATCCTGGTAGGTTTTGCCAGAAGTTCAATACAGTTCGATTAATATAACTTTACCCGTGCGTCATCAAGTTGTGAATATGAAATAAGTCTAGACGTTTAAGCCAAATGACGTCTAAATGTAGAATGCCGTGACTAATATCCCGATAAAATTACAACGTGTAGGTAATAAGATAGGATAATGAATTACTGAATTAACATTTTCAAATTCATGGAAATGGCGAACCACCGACAATGAGAGTGTTTTTTAGTTCCAACAGAATACCGTGTGACACACTCATGGGTACACTTTAATAATTATTGCTGGAGATACAAATGCGAAAAGGAATGAAACTTTGAAATGGTTTTTTCCGTTAACCAGCTGTCGCCCCCTTACGAACGGCAGCCCTCAGTAGTCGAAACTTGTGCGAGCCAGGGATTAACGAAGTCTTACCTTTTAACGTGCGATTCCTAGCACACGGTGTTTTCCAATTATTACGAATCCAGTGACACCAGGTTTGATATGATAATAAAACATGGAGGCAGTGAGTTTACTAGAAACTTTTGACCTCCCTACTGTATTCTAATTTCAGTCACACATATAAGGAAGTTGTTTTATCCATACCTCCGCAGCCGTTTGACACAAATCCATTACATCCCAATTTTATCACCATTAATGCAAGTTCTCTAGGTAATAGTTAACGAAAAAAGTTGTTGGAGTGCAATATTTTCAAAACTTTCGCATACGGGGATAACAAAAAATGAGTTTCCATTCAAACATGGCAGAATTTTATGACGAAACATTCTAATGTTTCTTTTTTAGCCATGATTATTCATTATGTATACACCTACACGCCTGCACTGCTTTTAGTCGGCTATATTTTCGTATTTTAGTACTTTAGAATTTTAAATATTTTGTAGCTGTGATATTACATGTTATTAATTTATTATTATATTTCATAATTCAACTGTGTTTGTCAACAAGAAATTGTTCTTGTGTACAATAAACATATACTTACATGACTAAAACTCAGAAAAGGAATCTTCTTGACTTAGGTATTCAAACTTTTTCAATTACCTATTCGTGCATGAATGCAAGGACCCACTGTATAATGATAAATAAATGAATATCTAAGAAATAAAAAACACCAGTTGAAATATATTTCGTAATGAAATACTCAACACATGATTAACAAAAAATGTATCCATACATTTATTTATGTAATGCGAGCATGTAGAACTATGTACCATTTATGAAAGTAAAAACAAAATTAATATATTTAATCACTGTCTGATTCAGAACTGCCACCAATTTTTATAATAATGGGTCCAATAACCATATCTCAAGGGAGCTTTTCTCGTTCATATTATTTTTCAATGAGCGATTCGGTGTATTTTACACATTTTGCCCAGGATTCAGTGTTGCACTTCTCTATGATGCTTCATTCCACATACCCAATACTTTTTCATCACTGTATCCATCTCTGCCAATATGATTGTTGAAGTATGTCTTACAATTCGCCCAAATTAATTCAATAGCATTAAAGTCTGGGTGATAAGGTGGTAATGTTAATACTTCATGCCCATGTTCTCGTACCAGTTCATGTATAATATATATGTTTTCCTTTCGGTTCATCTTAGCCAATTGCAATAACTCTGGTTTTGTTAATTTCTCATCAAAATCAATATTGTTTTACTGTAGCCAACAAACAATTTCCGATTTTCTTGAAGAAGTGGTAGGCTGTTTATTCAAAATTTCACTGTGGTATTGTGCATTATTATCAAAGATGGCTCTTCCAAACTGGGAATTACCTGTGAAGTGATCCACTTGGTGAACATTGTACTATTCATTTCTCCATGATAATCTAGAATCAAAGATTTCGAACAGAACTATAAACTGGCTTCTGGAACAAACCCTTTTGCAGAACCAGCATGCACAACAATAAATCCTTCGGGTTTGCGTACACTTTTGACATTATCATCCTGCCAAGACTTGGTTTTATTTCCTCTAGAATAAATCCATGTTTCATCTAAAAAACCACTTCTCGTGGATATAAACTTTTTCGGTTTTCTTGGTATTTACGTAAAAAATATGCTCTCTATGTCTTTTCAATCAAAGCTCTTCGATTAACATCTTTTTCAAATTTAAATCCCAGCTCTTTCAGTAAAACATTCAAAGATGATTTGCACATCGAAACAATCTCCTTCATGGATTGAAGGGTAACATGTTTTTCTGGAAGAAAAAAATTCAAATAAATATAGGTACATGTCAAAATGCATACGAAATGAAGTTTCAATCAAAAAGAAAACTAGATGTGACAATAAAGTTTGGCTTTTCAATTAATATACATAAATCCAATGACTTTCCTGATGAAGTTGTGATTGATGAAAATGTGGGCAATTACATTTGTTCAAAATTTTTTCTCACTAGTCAGTGTCACGTCCATCGAATGAACAATCAATATTATCTTCATTTCCCTCACTTTTTGCATACATATCGTACGAAATATTTCGTACTACCATTTTCTGTCCTATCAGCTGTTTTCGTTTTGAGACGACGTCTACTTTTCCCTGGAGTTGATGGAATGGGTTTATTTTCATTTCTTATTTTGATCTTGTACACCGTTTTTCGAAATATTTTAAGTGCATCTGCAACTCTCTAAAATACAGTAAAGAAAAGTTACGACAATTCTTTTGTGGTTTTAATTGTTACCTCTTGAACAGATGAAAGTGGTAAATAAGGTCCACCATTCGCTCTTTCCATTTCAAAGTACTCGCACAAGTTCAACACAAATTGTTGTGCTTGTGAGTGTAGAATAGTTTCAGGCATAATCTAAAAAAGAATTAAAATATATTATAAATGTTTTTGACCTGTATTTATAGATTTATGTAATGTTTTTTTCTCTCAATAGGGTTTCCACACTATGAATAATTGTTGTGTTAATATCCCGGTAGTACGGAATTATAGTCACAAATGTCAATTGTGAGGTTAAAAATTTTGAAGATTATTTGTGAATAAAACATATTGTATTGTACTTACTTTGAAAGTAATGATTCCAAGAGACGTTTAGCTTTGACAAAAAATGTTTTTATAATATATTCGACTGCAAAACAAAGTAAAACGGGCGACAAATAATACCCCAATGACAGAAAACAATGACGCAATTGATGGTACACGCTAGCCAATACAATGTTTGGCAAGTTTAGTTGAAATGTAAAAGACTGTCGGTTTTATGGCCATCTCTTTTCACTGTTTTGAGTTATAATCGATCATTACAATACCATAATTCTTAGCTTAGAAGACAAAGTTAACGAACTTTGATTCGCTCATAGCGGTTGTTAGAAAGAGATGTTCGATAGAGGGTGTGTGATTTCTTCGATCATAAATTGATGATGCATGGGTAAAGTTATAATAATCGAACTATACTCTCCTTGCTGTTTTTATATTTATTCACCCAAGAAACATTAAATTTTTCTACAGGGAAGTCAAGGATTAATTGGCTATATATAATATGTATATAGGATAAATGAATACAAATTAAATTGTCAAATCTGATAAAATTCTAAAAAATTAAGAGACAGAAATACTCTTTTAGTCGTAATTTGAACTTCAATAGATGTTTTACATTTGTCAAACGGTTAGGTAATTGATTATAAATTATGACACCATCATGCAAAATGCACCTCTTTCCAATTTCAGATGTTGCCTTACTGAGATGTAGTTCATTGAAATTTCTTGTTTATTAATGACTTTATTTTCTGTAAAATGCAAACCAGATATTTTTGTGAATCGACTTAAAGGAATAAATAAACATACTGCTAATTAGTAAAGAGATTTGATATTTTTTTTGGTTTGTACAAATTTTTTGTTGGTTCAAGATGGGAAAGTTTGTGAATACATTTTATTGATTTTGAAGTTTTTTCAAAGGATTCAATACAGATTTATTCGCGGATCCCCATATAGATATCAAATATTGTAATTGAGAATATATGAAGGAATAATATACATTCATCAAATATTTACGACATATATAGTTTCTAATCTTGTAAAGTATGTCGATAATTGAAGATATTTTTTTCAATATTTTTTTTTTCCAACTGAGGCATTCATCAATATAGAGTCCTAAAAATTTTATACAGCTTTTGTATTCAATTTGATTTTTATCAAAGAATAATGGTGTGAATTGGTCATTAATTTTTCGTTTTGCAATATACATATATGAGGATTTTGAAAAGTTCAAGGTTAATTTATGATTTTGTAACCATGAGAGAATATTATTCTATATTGATTATAACTATTTTCAATGCAAACATAATGTTGTCGATTATTAAAAAAAATTTCAAAGCAGTGATGAATGTTGCATCTGATGCCAATAGTGTATAATTTCTTCAATAGGATTTTATGATCAACTGTATCAAAAGCTTTACATAAATCTGAAGATAATAGTGCACATTTTTGGTTGCTGTCAACTTTTTGATGTATAGATGAAATAACATCTTGTGTTGCTCTCTCAGTATCCCTTAATTTACGGAATCCATATTGATTTTCAAATAGAAGATTTTTCTTTTCCAAATACTCAAATAGTTTGTCATTTATGATTTTCTCGAAAATTTTTGAAAATACAGGAAACACCGAGATGAGTCTATAATTGTTCATATCTGTTTTTTGCCATTTTTATATATTGGTGTGACTTTAGCAATTTTCATTTTTTCTAGTACTATTATGATTTGGATTGACTTACGAATTATATATTTCAAAATTGGAGCAAGTTCAGATTTGACAATTTTTAAAAGTTTGATATCTATTTCGTCAAATCCTTACAAGCCTTCTTTGGGTCGAGATTATCAACGTTACTTATTATTTTCTTCAGTATTTGGAGGATCCAGGAACATTGATTAAATGGTTGTTTTTTATATACAGCTCTGCGATGTTTTAGGAATTTTGGAAGCAAGTTTGGGTCCTATATTGGTGAGATGTTTATTGAGTTTATCACATATTTTGTGGCAGTCCTCAATTACTTCATTATCGATTTTTAAAGATTCAATATTGCGCTTCTTTCCATAGTTGGAATTAAGTAGTTTGTTTATTGCAGTCCATTTTTCTTTTGGTGTTGAATTTTCAAATTTGTTATCATAGTAATTCTATTTTGCAGTCCTCAATGCTTTTTTCACAAGTTTATTCTGGTGGTTATATAAATCAATATAATATTCATTACCAGGGTTTTCTTTCTCTTTCGATTATACTATTCACGTTTATTGATCATTTGAAAACCATGGTTTGTCATTTCTCATTCATATGATTTTGATAAATGTACATGATACGAAAATGTTCAGTAGTTAATTGTATTGTAACGAATTCGAGACCGGCCTCGAGACCGGCCCTGATCATCCAATTAGTGGTGCACACTCGAAATGTAAACAAGTTCTCCGCTGACAAACACATGAATCATGTGGAAGAGACGCGAACTTTCTAACGAAGGTTCTGGGGACATCTAAGAAGTCGCCCGAAAGGCTCGAATGAACGAGACCTGTAAATACGGATATATAGCCACAGTAGAAATAAATTGAAATAGTTACTGAAGCCTATGTTTTAGCGGAATAATTGTTTTAAGTAGTATTTTAAATTAATTAGAAAAATTAGTATTGTGCAGTTTCACTACATTTGGCGTCAGAAGTGTGTATGTTTAAAATAAATAAGTGTTAAAGTGTTCGCCGCGTTGAAAAACTGATAGACATTTATCGCGCCTAATAGACTAGTGACCCGTTGAACAGTTAAGTGTCTGGAGAACAGTTTTACGCGTTGCGGGAATAAACTGAAAACTTATTGTGTGAAATAAATAATAGACTGATATCTCGGTTAAGGACAATAAAAGACAAAATGTTTTCGAGGAAAGTTCACCTAGTTGACCTTAAAGTTAGTGAATTGAAGCAGGAGTTAGAGGAGCGTGAGTTAGAAACAACTGGAAAGAAGGCCGTACTCCAGAAAAGTCTTTCAGATGGACTCATTGAAGAAGGAGAAGACCCCGAAACGTTTTTATCCGAAGTTTCAGGAATCGACTTGAGTTCGATTATGATTAAACTCGAGGAAAATTCGAATAGATTGGAGGATAAACTTCAACAAAATTCGGTGAGTCTGGAAGATAAATTTCTACATAATTCAAAGAGTCTGGAGGAGAAACTTCTAGAAAATTCGGTTAGCTTGAAAGAAGAACTTTTCGAAATCTCGAAAAATCTAGAAGAAAAGCTTGAAAAAATTTCAAAAAATCTAGAAGTGAAGCTTCTGGAAAATTCGGAGAATTTGAGAAAAGAGCTTCTGGATAATTCAAATGGTCTGAGGGAGGAGGTTCTAGAAAATTCGAAGAGTTTGAAAGAAGTTTGCGGTGTGGTGAATCGATTGTAAGGAAGTGGGAACTGTTGAAACAAAAATAGAGAAAATCAAAGATGACATGGAGGAAGAAAAGAAAAAAATTCAGGAAACGCTCTATTATGAAACAAAAGGCGGAATCGACACAAAAATCGGCAGTATAAAGGAAACAATTAGTGAGTTGAAAAATCAAATCAATACTGCATACACCGGAGAAACGGTCAACAAAAAGTCAATGCTGGACTCGAGTTTGGACTTAGATGAATCAGGAAAGCTCTCATTGAAACCGCCTCAGTTCGACGGAAATACTCCATGGGCAAACTACCGCCGAAAATTCGAAGCTGCTGCCAAAGCGAATGGATGGAATGCTGGGGAAAACGCTTTAGCATTGACACTGGCATTGCGTGGCGATGCCACAAACAATTTACAGACTCTCACCGCCCAACAACAGGAGGACTATAAACAGCTGATTGAACATCTAGAACTACGGTATGGTCAGGCCCACCTAGAACACGTGTACCGTTCACAGCTGAAGAACCGATGCCAGAAATTAAGCGTATCGTTACAAGAATTTGAAGCAAATATTGCACGCTTGGTTCGTCATGCGTACCCAGCTACACCGGAAAATGTAATGGAGCGACTAGCGGTCCAGGCATTTTTGGATGGACTTCGTGACCAAGAAACCCGGCAAGCCCTAACACTAGCTCGCCCCGCACATCTTGTGGATGCATTGGCACGCGCTCTGGAATTCGAAGCAGCAAAGCAATCCTGCAAAAGCCAGAGTGGAGTCCGGATGATCGAGGAAGATCCACAGGAGCCCGCTAATATCGAGGCTGTCATGAGAAAATTAATGAAGGAAATCCTACTTGAAAGAAAACAAATGAGGTGCTGGAATGTGCGTAGCAAATGCCCAACTTTTAAAGAAGCGACACCGACACAGGAAATCTAAAGAAGGTCGATAAGGAGGGGCAGTCGTCGGCCTGTATCCAGCAAGTCCCAAATAACAACGCATATGTCGCTGTCCTTCAACGACAGAACAATGGTGTTTTTGTAGACGGTCTCATCAACAACGAGCCTCGCACCATGCTGCTTGATACAGGTGCGACTAGGACGATTCTTTGGCCTACATTTGTCAAAACACCGGCAAGAATTGAATCGTCGAATTGGAAGCTACGCACAGCAACAGGAGAGCCGGCAACTGTGTATGATGAACTTCCGATTGAACTGACTTTGGGCAGTACTAAACTGAAACACCGGTCTCTAGTAGCGGATATCAAGGATGATGCAATCATAGGGATGGACATCATGAACTCCAGAGGATTCGAGTTGAATTTCAAAGACGGCGTCCTACGAGTGAATGGAGAAGAGTTGGTGCTTCACGGGAGAAGTGAAGAAATGATTCGTGTTCTGCTGGCTGAAGATGTGAGCGTACCGGAGAGGGCTGGAAACCATTTTGGAGGGCTCCCTTGGATGGGGGTGCGAGCAATGGAAATGTGGTGATGTTTGAGCCCAAGCTCCATGATGAGAAAATTGGACGAGGAATCGCACTAGAGAAGACTTTGTTGCGAGTTGATAAATTTGAGCCGGTAAGGGTATTGAATGTCAATTATTACTTGGTGACTTTGAAGAAAGGAACAATTTGGGGCACTGCTCGTCAATTTCCTCTGTGATTAAGAGTGTACGCGGCACTGTTAGCCAAGCCAGTAACTTGCCAGCAGAATTGGAAAAGTTGGTTGCCATCTCGTCCAAGGATATGGGACCCGCACAGCAGCTCAAACTGAGAGAATTAGTCAGACAGTATCAGGACATCTTCGATATCGGATTGGGCAGAGGTGGTAGAACAAAAGTGGTTCAGCATAAAAATGACACTGGGAATGCTCGACCGATCCGACAATCTGCTAGAAGACTTCCCCTTGCCTAGAAAGAAGAGGTTGTAAACATTCAACTAGTTCGAATATATTGTGCCAGAGAGGTATCAACAATGTTGAAAGAATACAGGGGCACCCTTCTCTCTAAGCTTTTCCACAAAGTGGAAAATAAAGGCAAACATCTGTCAGAAAACAACTACTTCCCTGGCTAATACCACGACAGACATTGAACTACAACTGACAGATATTTGTGCAACGTTCTTCAAAGAAGACCCAATTGCACGTGCTTGTCTCGTAATTGAACAGAAAATTATCTTTCATTTGGCTGGGAATGACCACTTGCAGACATGCATATTTCGAGGTTTATTGGCTCTCATCAGTGACAGGGTAGGTCGGACAACATTATAATTGTCCTGTCCCTGCCAAATTAATAATAATCAACTGTTTAACTAATATTTCCCCACGGATAACACCACGATCTACAACCAAGTTTATCGAAGCGCCATCCGCACGCAACAAGACAAAACACTCCCAAGCAGCACAGTCTCCGGGAAGAGAAATCTGTAAACATTCGAACTAGTTCGAATATATTGTGCCAGAGAGGTATCAACAATGTTGAAAGAATACAGGGGTACCCTTCTCTCTAAGCGTTTCCACAAAGTGGAGAATAAAGGCAAACATTTGTCAGAAAACAACTACTTCCCTGGCTTATACCACGACGGACATTGAACTACAACTGACAGATATTTGTGCAACGTTCTTCAAAGGAGACCCAATTGCAAGTACTTGTCTCGTAATTAAACAGAAAATTATCTTTTATTTGGCTGGGAATGACCACCTGCAGACATGCATGTTTCGAGGTTTATTGCCTCTCATCAGTGACAGGGTAGGTCGGACAACATTATAATTGTCCTGTCCCTGCCAAATTAATAATAATCAATTGTTTAACTAATATTTCCCCACGGATAACACCACGATCTACAACCAAGTTTATCGAAGCGCCATCCGCACGCAACAAGACAAAACACTCCCAAGCAGCACAGTCTCCGGGAAGAGAAATCTGTAAACATAAATATATTGTGCCAGAGAGGCATCAACAATGTTGAAAGAATACAGGGGTACCCTTCTCTCTAAGCGTTTCCACAAAGTGGAAAATAAAGGCAAACATCTGTCAGAAAACAACTACTTCCCTGGCTAATACCACGACGGACATTGAACTACAACTGACAGATATTTGTGCAACGTTCTTCAAAGGAGACCCAATTGCAAGTGCTTGTCTCGTAATTAAACAGAAAATTATCCTTCATTTGGCTGGGAATGACCACCTGCAAACATGCATGTTTCGAGGTTTATTGCCTCTCATCAGTGACAAGGTAGGTCCTGTCCTGAAAAAATAGTCTGCGATATGGAGAAAGATGGAGTCATCGAACCATCCGACAGTCCCAGGTCCTCTCCAGTCGTGTTGGTGAAGAAGAAAGACGGATCAACACGCTTTTGCGTTGACTTTCGTCAACTGAACAACGTGACGAAAAAGGACAGGTACCCTCTTCCAAGGATAGACGACTCTTTATACACGTTAGCCGGTTCACAATTTTCTCGACCCTTGATTTGAAGAGTGGATACTGGCAGGTAGAACTGGCTCAGGAGGATCGAGAAAAGACAGCTTTCACCATCGGTTCATCTTTGTGGCAGTTCACCGTTATTCCATTCGGCCTCTGCAATGCTCCAGCCACTTTCGAAAGATTGATGGAGACGGTTTTGAAAGGATTATCATGGAAGACCTGTCTGGTGTATCTCGAAGACATTATTGTGGTTGGCAGATCGTTCGAGGACCATGTAAAAAACTTGGAAGAGGTATTTCAGCGACTAAGAAGCTCCGGACTGAAATTGAGCCCTAAGAAGTGTCATCTGTTCCAAAAAGAATTACGATATCTTGGCCACGTTGTCTCTGGGAAAGGAGTGGCAGTAGATGAACAGAAGATCAAAGCTGTTGGCCTGTGTACTTACTATCGCCGATACG
Source organism: Chrysolina americana (assembly GCA_958502065.1). Classification (NCBI taxonomy): domain Eukaryota; kingdom Metazoa; phylum Arthropoda; class Insecta; order Coleoptera; family Chrysomelidae; genus Chrysolina; species Chrysolina americana. The sequence goes on from OY293413.1 coordinate 74,435,345, forward strand.
TGCTGGGATTTGTTAACATCGCTAAACCACTGACCAGGCTTACAGAAGGGCAAACAAAGTTCCAGTGGTCTGAAGAATGCCAAGACTCGTTCAGGAAGCTGAAAGGAGCATTCATAAACGCAAGCAATTTTGGACTTGGAGCTGTCCTGTCACAGATCCAGGAAGGGCAGGAAAAAGTCATAGGTTATTTCAGCGGGAGCTGTTGGCTGTTGTCAAAGAAGTAGAACACTTCTGAAAGTACGTGTATGGGAGAAGATTCCTGCTGAGAATGACCATGCAGCTCTCAAATGGCTCCTACAGTTCAAGAATCCCGAGGGCCAAGTGGCACGTTGGATCGAGAGGCTCCAAGAATGCAGATGCCCTGTCACAAAGACCATGCCCAGATGACTGTTCGCACTGCCGACGAGCAGAGGAGGAGTCGACACTTTGCTGAACTATGGCGGTGGATGATATCTGGAATGACCACAGGATCCAGAAAGACCAAGAGAAAGATCCAGATCTTGGTTAAGTCATCGGCTGGATGAAAAGTAATCGAAGACCGTCGTGGCAGGAAATAGCCAGTTGTTCTCCAGTCGTTAAAACTTACTGGGCCCAATGGAACTCTCTCACCTTGGACAATGGAGTCTTGAAGCGTGTGTTGGAGTCGGAGGATAGCGGACAAGAAAGACTTCAGGTAGTAGTTCCCAGGAGCAGAAGACAAGAAGTACTCCGAGAAATCCATGATGGCGTCACCGGAGGACATCTGGGAGTGACGAAGACCCTCCAGAAAGTTAGGCAACGATTTTACTGGGGCGATTGTCAAGCTGACGTCAAGGACGGGTGCAGAAAATGTGTTGTATAAGCTGCCAGTAATGGGCCTCGAACAAGACCTACGGCCCCGATGTGCCAGTACAATGTGGGCAGCCCATTTGAAAGGATCGCCATTGACATCGCTGGTCCGTTTCCCCATTCTGATCACGGGAATAAGTACATCCTTGTGGCGATGGACTACTTCAGCAAATGGACCGAAGCCTATACCCTGCCCAACCAAGAAGCCATCACCGTTGCCGTCGTCTTGGTGAAGGAGTGGATTTGTCGATTCGGAGATCCGTTGAACCTGTTCCAGGAAATGTGCCAGACACTAAATATCCGAAAGACGAGGACTACAGCTCTACATCCATAGTCCGATGGAATGGTGGAGCGGATGAATAAGACGATAAACCACCACCTGTTCAAGGTAGTCTCTGACCACCAGAAGGATTGGGACCAGTACCTTCATCTGTTCCTGATGGCATATCGTTCCGCAGTTCATGAGTCAACCGGCCATACCCCTTCTAGTGTTAATATGGGCCGAGAGCTGCGACTTTGTGACCTGAAGTTTGGGACGCCACCAGGGCAAGACACTGCGGGAGATGACTACGTCAGTAAACTACGACAGCGAATAGACGACATCCATGAACGGGTCCGTTTGAACATCCAGAGTGCCAGCGACAGAATGAAGGAGACCTACAACATCAAGGCCGATGCTGGTGGATATCAAATAGGTGACCTTGTCTGGCTATACAACCCTAAATGTCGCCGTGGACTATCACCGAAGCTTCGGAACTCGTGCGAAGGTCCATATATGATCATGAAAAGGATAAACGACCTTGTCTACCGAATATATAAGCCACCACGAGGAAAACCTAGGGTAGTCCATTTCAATAGGTTGTCCCCTTACGCCAGAAACCACGACCAAGTCCGCACCGTCAGACCATCGGAAGACGAAATGACGTTCCAGAGGTTTATGTCCCTGTACTCAAACGGACAGAAGATTCAACATGTGGTATCCCGAGAGGAGCCACGAGACCTTTTCAAGGTGCCTGCCGACTACGCGTTAGCTCACTGTGTGGCAGAAGATCTCCGAATGTCCGGAGGCATAGCCGTAGTATTCTCCAAGAAGTTCGGTCGACTCCAGGAACTGCGGGAACAGAACTTTGTTGGAGGGGTGCTGCAGCTGAGGAAGGGCCAGATAAACATCTACTATCTGATTACCAAAAAGCATTCTCGAGATAAGCCGTCTTATGAACATGTCTGGAAGAGTCTCACCAGAGGTGGTCGGTGGATCAGCGGTCTAATGCACAGGCCGTTCGAAACTCCAGCATAGCGATAGTCGGTTCGAATCCGATGTAGGTACGAGAATTTTTCTCAACTACTTTATATCGGATTCGATAGGCGGCCGCATGCCTTGTTGAAAAGCAAGTGTATTGTGAGTTGTCTAGATGCCAATCTCTTCTAGTGCTAGCTTGGAGTGCACACCGACTACCCGAGGTGGTGCTGTAGGTTTTCCGGGTTTTCCTACAGCTGAAAAGTGAATACATCACCTAAAATATCAGTAAGTCGCCCCGGAGCGCCACGGCAAATAATAATAATAGCCGTCCTCTACCCGCACAGGCTATGCCTTTGGGTACACTCAACGAGTGTTTATGAGGGAGTATTATTATTATATTATTATTATTAAGAGACATGATGTTGGACCAGAATCTTGTGGACCTGGCAATCCCAAAATTGGCCTGTGGGATTGATGGGCTAGACTGAAGAGATATAAAGAGCATCATGGAGACAATATTCAGATCCAGGGCGTCAAGATTATGGTGTGCTGCAACCATCTTCCTCGACCCATCTCGAAGACTGTGGAGTGATACTTCCATCGAACGTCCAGGTGCATATATGGAGAATCTTGTAGATATCTCCACACTCCAAAAATGACATTTCGGGACGAAACGTCTTTAAGAAGGGGGCAATGAAACGATTTCGAGACCGGCCCTAATCATCCAATTAGTGGTGCACACTCGAAATGGAAACGAGTTCTCCGCTGACAAACACATGAATCACGAGGAAGAGACGGGAACTTTCTAAAGAAGCTTCTGGGGACATCTAAGAAGTCGCCCGAAAGGCTCGAATGGTGATATACGGATATATAAATCGCCCGGCGGGAGATGGCAGAATAGTCAGAGATATAGCCACAGTAGAAATAAATTGAAATAGTTACTGAAGTCTATGTTTTAGCGGAATAATTGTTTTAAGTAGTGATTTAAATAAATTTAAAAAATTTGTTTTGTGCAGTTTTACTACAGTATATAATATTAGGGTCTGTTAAAGTTTCCAAATAACTTGCAAATTGTATTAATTCAATTTCTTTGTATCATGAAGTGTGATTTGGCGCACAGTGTATGGATGTTTTTGTATTTTGTTGCATTTTATACTCAATATTTGTATTTTGTGGTCACTAAGTTAATTTTCAATTGGCAATATTCCACAGGCTATCGGTGATCGTTTGTTTGCTGTCAGGTTGGTAATGAATTTTGGTTTTTAATATTTGAAACACTGTATTTTGATACACTGACATCTGTCAGTTTCAAGGGATTGGCTGGGGATTGGTTATAATAATTTGACATTTGTCATTACTGACACATGGCACATGACAGTGTATCAAAATACAGTGTTTCAAATATTAAAAACCAAAATTCATTACCAACCTGACAGTAAAAAACCGATCACCAATAGCCTGTGGAATATTGTCAATTAGAGATAAGTGAAGTTCTTCCTTGTTTGTTAAAACATGATCAATTATCGTTGCACTAGATGCACCAGATCTTGTTGGAATCTTATCATTACATAAAAAGAAATTATTGGATGAATATATGTCTAGAAGATTTTTAGACTGTTTATCATTCAATAAGTCTATGTTCATATCTCCTAGGAAAAAGCATTCCACATTTCGATTGTTAGTTTAGTTCATTTTATTATCCAATATATTGAAAAAGTTCGAATTTTTTAAATTTGGGGGTTTTTAAATTACCGAAATTATCATTTTTGGGTTTTTTATTTCAATTTCTAGATAATTCCCTTCATCTTCTTCTTTTTCCAAAACACTGAATTCTAAATCTTCATGTATGAAAGTACCAACACCGATTGAAAACATAGAATTGAAGTTATTGAAACGAAAAAAATTGTTCCTTGTCTTTAGAAAGCCATGTTTCCGTTATGACGAGAATTTTGATCTGGTATTCATTCGCAAGTATTTCCAGGTTGTCAAGTTTATTTTTTATTGATTTTGCATTCATATATAATATTCCTAATTCATCATATTGAAGTGCTTTTTGTTGATCTAATGATGAATAATCATAGAGATTGATAAAAAATTTATCCATAATTTATTCGGGAAGACATTTTCTCTTGGTTCAATTTATATATCGAGCAATTTCGATCACTTGCAGGATGCTGGGAATTAAGTTTTGTATTATAATTTTTATTAGAGTGTTCACAGTTCGGAGTTCGGACATTCCAAGATATCTGGGACAAACTGTATTGTTTCTACAATTCTTTGAAGTATGACCAAAACGATAACATTTGTAACATTGGGTTAGCAAATTATTATGAAATACTTTCAAATTTCAAATATTTTCTTATATAATATTCCACTAACTTCCATTAATATTGTATAGGAGTCTTTATTCTCAATATATTTCATAAAATTTATTTTAAAGAAGTCATCCTCATTTATAATTTGATTTTGGTCAATAAATTTTTTTTGTAATTCTTCCTTGTCAATACATTCTTCCAATTTCAGTCCTACAATTTTGATTTTAAGTTGGTTATGTGTTCAATGTTCAATTTGGCCAAACTTGGTGTGATGCTAATGGCATGTTCTGTTACAATGAACTTACTTGCGGCACCTTCTCTTGCAAGAAGTTCCGCCGTTTCATTGCCCTCCATACTGGAGTGGCCAGGAATCCAGACCAGAGACAAACTGTTGAGTCTTCCTATTGGGGAGAGTCTTCTCTGGCAGTTTGACACCAGCTGAGACGTTGATCGACACGAGCCAAGTGCTTTCAAAGCTGCTCCATTGTCCGAGAAAATTTTGATCTATCTTTGTGTGAGGTTTGTTTCTTCCAGTCTCTCTACGCGTTAATTTTCGCCTGGAATACTATCGTATATAATCCTAGACAGGTTGATATTTATGTTCTAGGTGTACGACTGAATACACCTGCACCAGAACCTGAGGGTGTTTTTGAACCATCTGTGAACCAACAGTAATCTACTCTGAGTAATTTCTCTTGGAGGACCCAGTCGTCTCTCTTCGTTATTAGAACGGTATAAGGCAGGTCAAAATTCACTGTTGGAGGCATTATATCAGAGATCATTCCCAGACTGTTTTGACTTTCAGTGTCAATCAGCAGTCTGCTACGCTCTGTATGTTGCGTGCAATTGGCAATAAGCCTGATTTTGTTGTTCAGGAAGTTTGAGCTGATAGAAAAGTTTGTTCGGAGCCTCTTTTAATTACATGTAGCCCTTTCCCTAATATCTCATCGTTAAAGCACATGTGTTTGCTAGAACTCGCATGCTCAGAGGAAGTATGAGTGATCCTGTTATTTCCATATTCAGCGGTGCTTACGTGGAAGCAGATAGCTGAATTTTATTATCGTTCCACGACCCAAACTAACATACATGCAAAACGCGCAGCAAGCAGTAGCCAGGTAATGAGACGACAAGCAAAGATAACCAGACCCGCCTTGCTAATTGCTGGATCGATCTTACAATAATTGAGCTGATGAACATGATCTACACATTGCCTCATTGCGATCTTATCTACTTTCTTCACATCCCCTAAATGATTTACTTGTAAATAATAGTAAATTTCTAGGGATTAACATTATCGTTTATTATTCCCTATATGAGTAGTTTAATAGGGCATTAATAAATTATACAGGGTATTTCCGAATGAGTGCGAAGGTTTTTAGGTGATTCCTTGTCAAAAATTATCAGACTTTCATGTAAACAAAAGCACTCGTGCCTGTCCTTGTGAAGTTGAACGCTTCCAAAAGTAAGATTTTTTTTAAATTGGTGGTTTCAAAGAAATGACATTTTGTGGGCGTGTTCGACCAATGAAAAATTTTAAATTTTGTTGTTATCCATTAACGTTGTGAAACATTCAGCTCTTATTTAATTTTTCACCAGAACTTTTCAGCGAAGCAAAATTTCCTAATTAAAATGTAAGTGTTTGAAAGCTGTTTACGTAAAAATAGTTTTTTGTGAAAAAATTAATATGCGCGAAGGTGGTAACATAGAATTTTTATTATTTATTGAGTTTTTATTCCCATCCACCTAGGCAATACTGAAGTCATACAAACATTTATGATTTAGATTATTGAAGCTGTTTTCAGATGAAACAACGAGGTATAATGTTTCTCAGTTAGTAGAGGAAGCGGAATAAAATGGAATATCTTCGATTTTTTTTTCAATTTTGACCCATTTCATCACAGATAACTTTTTTAAATTTCCACCAAATATGAGGTCACGTGATACAGGTCGAAACGGATTTTTTAGCTTTCCATGCAGAAACGAACTGCCATTAGAGTTTTTCAGAAATTTCAATAACAATTTTTTCCATATGTAGCCATATGACGGATACTATATATGGAATTTATTTGTACCGATACATATATTGTTGTCATTTTGTTGGAAAACACACAATACTGAATACAAAATTGGGATCGAGTGCAGAATTTTCAATCAACGTCATGTTATTGATGTGAATGCGCTTTATGAATCCCCGGGATTGAAATTGTGCAAAGCATTACCAGGATTTCGTGTATTAACAGGATGCGATAACAACCCTCTGTTTTTTCTGAAAGGAAAACAGCGCCCATTTCGTTGATTTAGGCAACACTGCTGTAGATGAAGAAAAAAAACATTCTCGATTGTTGGAATAATTTTTTTGTGAAAAGTCAATTTGCTGGGATACGAAATGCATCACATTCATAAAGTAAGAATAACGAGCATTTCCAACAGATAGTGGGGAGTACCTCCATTATACTTTTCATCATTAATTAAATAAATTCAATTTTAATAATAATCCAAAACCAAAAAGCTTTGTCTGTAAGTTTTTTATAACTTCCGACAATAAATTATATTTTGACTTTGACTTTGAATGTCTTTGATACTTCCTTGCAAGTGGAATCACGTCACCAGATGGAAACAACGATTATATCGCATATTGATGGACGAATGCTACTTTATTTGATCCATACGACGCGAAGTGGGGTGCCCCTAAACTTGAAAGTGCTTTGAAACCCATTTAGATAGATAGATAGATGTTTATTCATCTTTGAAGTAATCACAAGTCATAAACAACAGTGGTGCAGTGTTACTCATCAGACTAGTCAAGGGTAAAAAAAGGTCACAATGTAAAAGGAGGTAAATTATACAGTGAGACAAAATACTACTATATATCGGTTAGAAATTTATTGAAAAATGAAACCTGGAACATGGTTCTTGATTGCAATTATGTTTTCAATGCAACGGATATTTTTTATGATAGGTTGAATAGGTTCATTGAACGCTCTACAACTATTTTACGACATAATAAACGTAAGAAGAAACCCTAGATAACAACCGGAATAATACCGTCTCTTAAACAACTTCGAAAACTCCTGGTGACCTGATAATTAAGAATACCTACACCCAATATCGGAATAAGTTAAATTCTGTGATAAAAAAAACTAAAATTGAATATTATAACCGTTTTACTTTCATCCACAAGTGCACGTTGGATATGAAACAAATTTAAACAAAATGTAACAATATTTTCATCAAAAATGGTGTACTCAATGTAATGACTGTTCAGACTATTGTTAACATAATGTTTGTCGATTTCATGGAATTTCAGAAATAGGTATACTTGACGAGTATCGCACTGATGATGGCATAATAGCCGAATGCACTTTGTAATTTGATAAATTCATTTACAGGGAATACAAATTACTCTTGATTGATTTATTATAAAATGAGGCAAAGTCATTAACTTCGTTAAGTTACACATCCTCCAGAACATGGCTATTATTGACTGGAATACGTGTCGAGGTAGTAAAAATCCACTGTATCGATAGAAAAGTAGGAAATCACCAGATGTATATCAGTTTAACAAGGGTTTTAAATTGCTTTGTTTTTGAATACAACTAATCATTTTATGATGATTGTTTATATGCGTGAATTACTGTTATTGTCCGAGTAGATTTGTAGATGAAATAATTCTGTTTCTGTGACAAATACTGCATCACTGTCTCAATAACTATGCAGTATTTGAGTAAACGAGAAACTTTCTTCTAGAAAATTGAAGTATGTTTTGTCTGAAAAGGGTATGAATTCAGAAAATTATCTCCGCAACTTTTAATCAGCAAACGACCGTCATTAAAGAATGTACATGTTTTGGATTCCTTTTTGCCGACCATGTCTCCTTTCATAATATCTATTTTTTAATTTTAAGACTTTAAAAACTAAACCATGCATTGGCATTGCGCATAGTGATCAAGTTCAATTTAATTTCTCAATTTCTGCTATGGTCTATATATAGCAAATAATAAAAACATATGTTATTTTCTTTTCCATGACTTTGTATCAGGCCTCCTTAATGACACTTGTTTGCCAAAATGGAATTCACCAGAGATTTGTTTTCTCTTCTTGTCTATTTTCAAAATTCAATTGGAATGAAGCATATTGACTACAAACAGTGACTCAAGGTTCATTAAATAAATACGTATATGTCTATGAACTTCACAAATTATATTTGTACTCAGACATTCGGTTGTGCAAAAACTGATTGCTTCATAGTAATGACGCAGTAACAGCTGGTACATATCTGGAACTGTATGGCGAAGCTACATATGGTGAAGCTGCATACGGTGAAGCTACATATGGTGATGCTACATATGGTGATGCTGCATACGGTGAAGCTACATATGGTGAAGCTACATATGGTGAAGCTACATAAGGCGATGCCACAAATGGAGATGCGACATAGGGTGAGGACAACGCTGGTGCCACTAATGGACTTCTTACAGCCGCCACAGGTGCTGCTGCAACCAACGGAGCTGCAGGTGCAACAAGTGCATTGAAGTTGCGAGCCACTACTTGCGAACTGTGAGCTGTAACAACTGCCGGGGCTACTGCTGCGGCAAGGGGTACGGCCGCCACCACACCACTCGGTTTTGGGTCAGCAAATACTACTGTGACTAAAGCCAAACACGTAATCTGGAAAAATAAAAAGTTGAATAAGTTAAGTTCACCCAATAATATCACAAATGCTCGAATTATTTCAAGAGCAAATTTATGCTAATGTTGCATTTGGTGAAAACAACTCATGGGAAAGTAATAGATATGAATTCAATTTCAAATCTGACATTTCGAGTTGACTAACGAATCCAATTGTGAATGGAATATTTGATAGAACGAAAAATCTGCGATTTATTTAGTGCCCAATACGTCTAGGCCTATGGAATATAAGTACCTAGACAACAATTTGGGATGAGTTCTTCGGTACTATCGCAACGTTTTACGAATACATTTTATTAGCAAAATAATGTTGTGGAATATCTATGGATCATGTGAGAATTAATATAAAGATTCCTTTAATTTTCGTCAGACACTTTTGGATCATGGCTGAAACGAATATTGATTTAGTTTTGATGAGAGTTAATTTTATTATATATATATATATATATATATATATATATATATATATATATATATATATATATATATATATATATATATATATAAGGAGTAGGCAGATTGAGACCTTAGAGAGAACCAGTGACGAGACATGGGGAGTAGGCAGATTGAGACCCCGACGTCAAGTCACAAAAACGTAACGTAATTATACATGAGGAGTAGGCAGATTGAGATCTCAGCGTAGAATTACGTTTCAACCATTTATTAATTTTCTTTCTTTTTCAGTTCTTGAAAATGGCTCCAAAATCGGAGCCGAAACGTCGAATTTCAACAAATTCTAGACGCGGTTCAACCCGAACTTTTAGTTTTCATATATATATATATATATATATATATATATATATATATATATATATATATATATATATATATATATATATTAGGGTTATCATAATTAGTGCACGAAGAATTTGGTTCTAGCATCGATATTTGATATCTTGAATGGTGGATACTTTGAATAAACCATCGAAGATTTTTTGATATTGCCATCAATAAACGTCGAATTCTTGTTGAGAACGCACTAACTCAAAATTCAGTTGCTTTATAAAATTCAACAAATCCAACAAGTACTCCTCCGATTATTCCAATTATTATTTATGTAGGATTGATAAGAATACATGTTCATTCTGTTTGTTACTTTTTATGATTCATAAAAATTATATGAGGCCAGGCAGCCGACTAATTTAAATCATTCTGACTGCCGGTCGTGGGTTCAAAGCCCAGCGACTGCAGTATATTTTTCTGATGGCCTGAGAAAGTGCTAGAAATCGCACGTTAAAAGGTAAGACCTCGTCAATCCTTGGCTCGCACAAGATTCGACTTCTGAGGGCTGTCGTTCGTAGGGGGACGACAGCTGGTTAACAGAAAAAACAATTTTAAACAATTTTTAAATAATTTCATATGGGGGTGGGACATATTCCCAGTTTACTGATGCCGTCGAATTCATACACATCTATTCAAAATGTCAATATCAATTATTAGTTTTTAATTATAACAGTTTTTCTTATTTTTTTGCTGATTTAAACATCAATAAACTTTTTTTTAACTCGGCTGCAATATTCAGTTTTATCAGTTTTATAGAAAGAGAGTATAATATAAAATATATGAAAGGAACAATAACATTTCATTTATATTTCTCTTGGTCAGATTCAAAATTGTAGAACAGTATATAAGGCGTTTCTAGATGTCTTAAGTTGGTCAAATTCTTCATTGTGGCGATGGTGACACTGTCATCGTTGAATTTGTACCAGTCCGACTCGTCTTTGGCAAACGTATATCATTCTACTTTCGATATCCTAAGTACGAGGGTGGTCCCAGAAGTACTTGGCCCAACAACGAAAACACAAACATTTTGGAAAAAAATATATTCATTTTTCAACGTTATCTCCTTTTAGCTCCACACACTTTTCCCAGCGATGTTCAATGAGTTCGATACCCTTTTTATAATAAGAATCGTCAAAGTCCTCAAAATAGTCATTAACTGCCGACGTAACCTCTTCATTGTTGGAAAATCTGTGACCACCGAGCCATTTTTTCAAGTCTGGGAACAGAAAATAATTCGAGGGGGCTAAATCTGGCGAATAGGGTGCATGAGGTAGCAATTCAAACTTTAATCCATTAATTTTGGCCATTGCAATAACGGATGTGTGAGCTGGTGCATTGTCTTGATGAAACAACACTTTCTTCTAGCCAAATGCGGCTGTTTTTCCTTGATTTCTTCGTTCAAACGTTGCAATAAGTTCGCATAATACTCGCCATTGATAGTTTTTCCTTTTGCAAGATAGTCAATGAAAATTATACCACGCGCATCCTAAAAAACCGACGCCATGACCTTGCCTGCAGATGGAACGGGTTTTGCCTTCTTTGGAGCCCTTTTCAGTCCATTGTTTTGATTGTTCGTTTGTTTCGGGTGTGTAGTGATGGACCCATGTTTTATCCATGGTTATGAAACGGCGCAAAAATTCGGCTTTATTTCTGTGAAACCTTGCCAAACACTCGATGGAAACATCTTCACGACGCTGTTTTTGTTCCATTGCGAGCAAACGCGGCACCCATCTTGCGCACAGCTTTCTCATGTCCAAATTTTCAGTTAATATGCGATGTACCGCAGTTTTCGAAATGCCTACTACGTCTGCTAGCTCGCGCACTTTCAGTCGACGATCATCCAGTACCGCTTTGTGGATTTTCTTCAACATTTCTGGAGTCGTCACCTCATTTGGTCGACCACTGCGATGCTCGTCTTCGCAGGTCGTACAGCCTCGTTTAAACTCTGCTACCCAATATTTCACTGTAGATAACGAACGAGATAACGAAGGAGCAGTCTCACCCAGAGTAGAATCTAGTTCAGCTTTTATATGGGTTGGGCTAAGGCCTTTCAAATAAAAGTATTATATCACATAACGATGACCAATTTTTTCCATGTTTACAAATTCACTTGAAACGTTTACTGTTGATGGTTACCAAACAAATACTAAACAACGTGGCGTCTTCAAACTTGACACATATGCTGTCTAGATTGTGTACTTTCTATTACAATGGTATTATTCAAGCAACTACCGCCATCTCTAGGTCAGGCCAGGTACTTCTGAGACCATCTCGTAAGAGTATGATAAAGTTCAGATTTTGTGCAGAAAATTTGGTTTTTGGCATGATTCTTACAATCCTAGAATATTTCAACAACCTTTCACAGTCTAAAAATTTAAAAATAGTTTTTTGGTATATGCAATTTCAGATTACGATAATTTTTTTTCAAGACAGCGGTTACTTTACAGGACAAATTGATTCAATTGCCTTTCTACACGTACAAACTTTCTTGAACTCGCATTTCTTACATTTTCAGACAGTGTTTGGTTGAAATACTCGAAGAACCATGTCGAAAAACATTGAAGAAAACCAATATAAATAAAACAAATCGTTAAAATAAGGCAAATATCTGACAGAAAGCAACTACTCCTTCCTACGGACATTGAATTACATATTATGTCATTCATTTGTGCATTTTTCCTTAACGAGGGCACTATTTGCAAGTGCTGATTGTAATAAACTCTCGCGTTTGGCGCTTAGACTTACTTTTACTGTAAGTCGCGGCTTCATTCATAGGAGAATACCATAGGACTCTTGAATGTTATCGTTCGTTTTGAGGAACAAGACATCTCTTGTTGTCTAACCTATCCTAGCACTAATAAAACGAAATAACCTCGAAACATGCATATCTGCAGGTTGGTCATTTTCAACAGAAGGATGATATTCGATGGCTTCATTACCAGCAGCACTTACGAATAGTGTCCTCGTTGAGGAACATTGCACAAATGGATGACAGATGTAATTCAATGTCCGTAGGCAGAAGTAGTTGTTTTCTGTCAGATATTTGCCTCATTTTTTCAATTTGTGGAAATGTGAGTAGAGAAGGGTAATTTCGGCCATAGTCGGAATTATATCATTGATTTCGCTGATCCTCTCCGTATACACACTTTTCGAACTTTGTTCGATTTATTGGATTTTGATCAAGTTCACTCAGTGCACGAGACTTGAGGAGTGAAACTGGCGTTATTTATGGTTAAACGTGATTTTTTATATTTTTATTTCATGGAATGAATTGTAAACACAGTTGAGAAATCATTACAATAGAATCTAATTTTGTAATTCTGATGTATATTTCAATTGTTATAATACTAAGTTATCGCGATGGAACCTCAAAAAAAGTCTTGATAAAAATGAAAAAGTCAACATAGGAATAGATATTATCCAACTTGCAGTAATACTCACAATTCTGATCATTTTGGTGGATATGTTTGATACTACAAGACACAGTGTTCATCAAGTCGATGAAGACTTTATTTATATTGAAGTTCCCACCTTTCGTACTCATACTCATGCGGTTCATCTTCATAACGAGGGTTTGTTCATTTCAAACCAAATGATGATTTATATGCGAAGAGGTACCTCACTGACTTACCTAATATAGAGACATTGCAGCCTTCAAAGTCAAATCACGAATTGATGTTATATAATTTTGGCCAATTGATTGAAATAATTCTTCGGTATTTGACATATATTTTCAAAGGAATTAATTAATGAAATCTTGAATGCCACCAGATATTCTGGAAGCATCATCTGAATGTCATACACGAATTCAAGAAATAGAAGCTAACTCTGTTTTGGTGTTCGCTAATTTCTTTTTCTTTGATTGTATTCACACCAAAAGTTCCAGATACCAATTCATTCGATTATACTTGAAACTGTCCAAACTAATAGGAATTCCGTTGCTGCATAAATTCTATATCATTGAAACTATCTTCATTTGCAAATGAAAATAATTATCTGAAGTGTTCGTGAACCATCAAGTGGTTTTATCTACAGAGACAATAATTATTTACTTCATCCTCAGTAGAACTGAGATTTTTTTTATTCCTTTTTGAATTTTGTGAGATAATTATTAGAATTTATTCGTGTCGGCATGCTTTTGTAAGCTATAATACCAAGATAATTTAATGAATTTTTTCCAACTTGAGTTTTAATTTGCACAGTTTTCAAGTTATCACATTGTGTGGTTAGATGACCATGACTATCAGAAGTAACAACATAGGAAAGATTGGAATGTTTTTTCTTATTTTTTGTTAGGTGATTAAACGTGCAGATTTTCATTCTTAACAATTAATTAATATTGGAAGAAAGGAATATTGTTTATTAATATCTAGAAGATTTCTTAATTCGTATAATTTTGAACTTGATTCCAATAAGGGTATTATAAAAACGCATCTTATTTTGTGAAGTTTTCAATTGTCCCACAATTGATTTTGTTGCAGTGAAGCTTTGAATATATCAGACTGAATGGAATATTTCAAAAATGTTGTAGTGAAGAATACAGTTTGTGCGAATTGAAACCACAAACGATTTTGAAAAATTTAAATTTCAAGTTAGAGTACGAATTTCATTAAACTTGTTCACAAACATAGTAGAAGGTAAACATCTGAAATTCAGCAGAATCAGAGGAAATCAGTGAAAAAGTTGAGAAGTTAATCTATGAAAATGGATGAAGTTCAATAATCAGGAAACATTGGTATCGAACGAAATACATATTTAATCAAACCAGTACTTATACTGTTCGTTTTGAAATGCATGAATAGCGTGACAACTTATATATGACGTTCAACTGTCACATACTCAAATCTGAAAACAACAAACTTGACATGCCAATCAATATCAAGAGTCAATTTTGGTGTTATTGATAATCCGAACTTGACTAGAGCTCCTTTGCGGAAAGTGATTCTTTCCCGCACGCGACTGCCATTGACCCGACCGACGCGAATGGCGGGAATAGAATATTACATTACGAGTGCGAAAAGTAACATTTTCCATACGAGAGGGAAATATTGTATCACGAGGCGTAGCCGGGTGCGGCACTCCCAGGAGTGTGAAAATTATTTTTGCACAAGTAATGTACACTATTTTTCCTACGACCACGCGATAATTTCAGCACCTAATAACGATTTTATTGACATGTGTTCAAGAAATTCGAAAATAAAGGCTGATTGAAATCCATTTCAACCAACCTCATCAGTTCTGAATTATTATTTTGAAATGCAAAATATTTTTTTTGACAATGCCTACCAACAAGATCAAAATCATAATTAGACGCACTTTACAATTAATAATTACTACAAATTAATATGAAATATTCCATAATAAGATGTATGTCTTAAATTATTTAACAAGTGATTTTTTGAACTTGCAATCAGTAGTACGAAGTATAGAATCCGAACGATATCCACTTTTTTATTTTATTTTGAATTAAAAAAAAATACACTTCCAAAATAGATTGTTTTTTGTGCTAAAATATTGTAAATTTGATAACTCTACACAAAAATTACGCAATTGACCTTATCCACACGCGTGCGATTCACTTTCCGCACATGTGTGGATATAAGCAACTTTCCGTGGGACCGTAAAGTGGTCGTTTGTGGTCGTAGGAAAAGACACTTCACGATATATATCTTTTTCAACATACAAAACTTTGCAAATGAGTCAGAATATCCGGTCCAGAGTAGTTAGGCGGTAACAGACTATTAAGAAACAATTTTGTTTATAATAGTGGTTTTAAAAAAATAATTACAAAATAATTATCCAAACTTATTTGACAGTAACTAATAAAAATATAAATAATGCTACCTAACCTTTAGATTTTTCCAGAATAGTTAAGATTTAGTATAGGTCTGAGAGCTAAGAGACATAAATGAATGGAAAAAGCTAATGCTGAAATCAATATAATGGAATTATTTGGTGATGATGATCAAGAATTGAATTGAGATTCAGCAAAGAAAATATTTTTTGATTTCAATCTTGAAAATCGTCACTTTTTTATATTTTTTATTTCATTTGGAAGTGAATTGTAACTATACCATCATGATATTTTGATTTTTTTTTCAAAGTTATTTCTGAATTTTCTCATGGTTAGATAATTTGCTCGTTTTGTTTTATTATCATGAATACTATTTACATGAAAGAATTATATTCGAGATGGTTTTCTTTAGTTCTACGGAGTCCTCCAAATAACCTTCAGCAACAGTAGTTGACTTTCAGCCTCCAAGACCTTTTATGTTGGTTATCCCTTCTCCTAAATCTGCCAGAAACGTTGCAAAAGATTATCTAAAACTGTGACATATTTAACGTGCTGGGATATGTAGGACTAATTAGGTAGCGATCTCTGAACAGAGCATTTGCCTTTTTTATAATTGATAAACGATGGTGCGTGGGGTAGGAAGATGTATATTTCTATAGTGGTTAAAGAAGGTTCCATTATTCATGTCTTCGGGTACTTATAACTTGGTATGGTTTTTCGAATCAGATATTTTCACAATGATTAGGTTTTCCTCATCTTGAATGTCGTCAAGCGTGATTTTCATAAGCTCCGCTCTGCAAAGAGCACCGGCTAGAGTGAAAATGGTACCTACTTTAATCATAAGATATATCTCATCAGAGGTTAGCATAAACTTGGATGTCTTCTTTATTTTAACAATAACAATTTTAACAATTTTTTTCTTTGGTAAAAATGTGCACTTCATGTGTTCGAAAAACAACATTTTGCTTTTTAAGGAACGATGTCAACTTATGAAACTTACTTATGTCCAGATTTTGTTTCATTTTAACTAAACATTTCAATTTCGAGTAACGCGACCTTAGGGTATTGAATTTCAGTTCCTTGCTCAGCTCTTAAAAACACTCCGAAAAAATCTCTTCTCTGAAGCCATTTACTCCTTTTTCCTTACACCAGTTTAAAAATTGTTTGTAATGCTGTTCGTATCTTTCTCGTGATTTACTAGGTAATTGGTCTAAATTTACCTTATCAGCGGTCTTTATAATTGCTTCTGGAAGCTCTTTGCCTGACAAGTCCATTGAAATAATGCCTTTATTGAAAAAAATTTGAAAAATGCAGAATCTGTCTCTTCGACATCGCTTCGACTTGAAACTTTCACGTCTTAATGACAACTTGGTTGTCATAGTAGGGTTACCACACCAAACCACTTGACCCCGGTTAACTTGATTGTTATGTGTATTGATTTTGAGAAATTATAGGGTAGATATAGAGGGTGTTAGTGAATAAGTGCGACAAACTTCAGGAGGTGATTTTGCATGAAAAAGTGATGACAGTTTGATATATAGCTTTTGTCTGCAAATGCTAGGTATTCCGATATACGGGGTGTTGAGTTATTCCTTAAAAACTGACTATTCATATATGGCTCTGAAAGCGGTAGAAATATGCAAATCAAATTTGGTGGGTTTTAAGAGGTAGTTATTGCGCATTTTCTGACATGCTACCAAGACTTTTATGTTCATCATTGGCGCGCATACGGGTAATGAAAAAATGGTATGCCACTGAGATATATCAAACTAACAATCATTTTTGGATTCTTCGAATTGATTTTGAGAGGTGTCATTTTTCCGCAGGCTTGGTCATTTCATAGTTCAGTCTACAGGTTGAAAAAAGTGGGGTTAGGTGGAAAAAGGTCGGAAGTTAATGAAACTTCAGGAGGTTCTTCATGGATGGTTAATCAACATTTTCTCAAGTTTTGGACCTCGAGTACCCTGTGCGAAAAAAATAGGGGGGGGGAAACTGCAAAATTTTTGACCTCTCTCCGGTTATTCCCCGATTACTTTTTTCTCTTACGTCCCACGGAAAAAAATATATCGATACTTTTTTGTAGAGCGTAAAATTTTATACAATTTTGACTGAAAAAACATGTTTGTATGTGAATTCGCTACCGAGATATGGCACGTCAAAAAAAAAGGTCATATTTTAAAATTTGCTAAGAAATGACAAAAATGCAAAATTACAGCTTATTTCATCTGTTATACCCGAATTATGATGAAATGTTGTAGTAATTGTGGTTCTTAGTTGAAGTCACCAATTTTGGAAACCCTACTCCTCCTTCCCCCACCCAACCCCAATTCTCAAAAGCTAACTTTCTGATGAAAGCCAACCATACCTATTCACATCATTTTGGTATTGATATCAGTGACTTTTCGGATCGATGTCCCCCCGTTCGCCTACATAATAATCCCAGGACAGGAAGGAAAAAAGACGTAGTCCTTTCGTGAAAAAAAATTAATGTAATTAACAATATTAAGTTATTCTCAAGGCATATATTATATTGAGGAATAAAGATATTATTGCTAATCATAGTGGGTAGGTACTCATTTGTACTCATTACATTTCCTGCCGAGATTTCTTAGCCGCTGGTTCTGCTTGTATCAGGCTGTCAATGATGTCGCTGTCGTCGTTTTCGTCCAATATTTCTGGTGAGTCTTCCTCGATCAAATCAGTTGCTGGGGCGTTTTCGCAGGAGTGGCCTGTGCAGTGCTTGCACATTGCTGAGCATCGGAGACCTGCTTTCTTGCAGCCGCAAGCTCCGCTGCTACAGCCTTTGCTGCACTTGCAGGAAACAATATGGAGGATGTCATCCGTCGCAGCATTTCTGGTTGTGGGGATTGGTAGTACCCCTCGTGTGGTTAGGCTCCAGCCCCATACTGATGGGAGGAGATCATTGCCCAGCCATGCCTGTACTTGCTGGTAAGTGCGGAGGGAGTGGTACTTGGCAGCCTCCCTTGTTGGTGGTAGGCGGGCTAGTTGTAATTTAGCCTTTGTCACTGATCGTGTGAATAATTGGTACCTTAGGTCGTCGAGATTGTCTCTGTCAATGTTGGCTCCATAAACTGCTACCAGGAACTTTTCTCCAGCGTCGCTGATCTGCTGAGGAGTAGCGTTTGGTGTGAGAAACGGGGCCACTACTGCAGAGAGGGGGGTATTCTTCATGTAGGTACTGCAAATTTTCTTCTTCCCCAATCCAAACGGTGCTGAAGTGGTATTACAACCACTCACTGCGTGATGGAAATGTATGTCTTTGGGAGGAAAGGAACTTGGAGAGTAGAGGACACTGGGACCACTGCCTCTTCCACTTTTTTGAAGTTGGATGTTTTTTGTGGACGTAGCTAATGCTATCAACAGAATAAGTATGTCCACATCTTCAGCAGTAATTATGACGCTGTCGAATTCGCTGGCCTTGGATATGGCTGTGTTGACGATCATCACGTCGGCGTCCTCATATGCCTGCTTCACTTCGATGCTAGCATCCGTCATTCGTGTCATCAACATCGAAATGAATGCGCTCTTATGATCGTTTGTCAAGAACTTTTTCTGTGCTATGGTTGCCATAGTAGATGAGGAGAACACGACTTTGGTTGCTGAATGTAATGCAGAACGGCGAGCTCGTTCTGCGGCTTTGGTGCTTTGATAGCCTGCGTTAGTGGGGTATCCATCAAATAGAACAATCACATTGTTTTCAAAGTGTCTCTGCACGTAGATGATGTACGTAGAGCATAGCATCTCAAATGTGGTTGTGGAAGTTTAGTTCCACACCACTTTATGTAGCAGGTATCCTCTATCAATCACGTTACATTTCCTGTTGCCAAAGTTGACTTCGTCTATGGGAGTGAAGAGTGGGTACATTGCAGACTTCGTTCCCATGCGCATTCCCTCCTCACTAAAGAGTGACATAGGTAAGGGTGCGAGTTCAAACTTGAATAGTTCTTTCAGATCTTCTTCAGATTTTTTGGTAATGCAGACACACTGGAAGAGAGTGAGAGGATCGACAGTGAATTTTTTACCAGCAATTTTCAACGAGCAAGAAACGGAAGCGAGAGTCACGAGCTTATCCTTCCGTTTCAGTTTCAATTCTTCAAAATTTCCTCCCACCACTTTCTTCATGCATGATATGCCTATCTGTCGCGCTAAGTGATAGTTCACTTCGTCATGATAATAATTTCTGTGCTCAGAGAAACTATCGCCTGAATGTGAAGGAATGGGTGATGTTCAGTAAACCATGTTGAAAGAATAAAATGAAAAGTGATCTAATATGACCTCAAAAATCGAAAACAAATAGGTCTAGGTATCGCAGGTAGAAGAGACAAATTTCAGCCTTCTATGTTGAATATTGGCTCATCGTTTGCATTCCGCAGTTCCACAGGAGCAGTGTTCTAACATCTATTGTTTTCCAGCTTTTTACTGCTGTAGCTGATCACACACTCCCCTCGGCCCGACACTCTCTTGTCCTTGTGAGGAACGACTTGACACCTGGTGGGCAAGCAGGGTTGGTGATTTCAAGTAGGAATTATAATAGCAACTACATTTCATCATAATTCTTATATAACAGAAGAAATATGGTGGAATTCTGCATTTTGTGGCGAAATTTGAAAAATTACCTATTCTTCGAAGCGCCATATATCGGTAACAAATTGACACACAAACATGTTTGAGGCAACAAATTCGTAGGGAATTTGACGATCTACAAAAAGTAGAACGACGTTTTTGCTGTAGAACATAAGGCAAAAAAGTTATTGAGGAAAAACCACACCAAGTTCGAAAAATTTGCAGTTTCCCCCCCCCCTACTTTTTTAGCACAAGGTCCTCGAGGTCCAAAACTTGAGAAAATGTTAATCAATCATCCCTGAACAACATCTTAAACTTCCGACCTTTTCCTATCTGAAACTACCTGTCGACTGAACTATCAAGTGAGTTATTCCCGCCTAGTTCTGGAAAAAAATCCGCACGCGAAAGTTTGTTCATAACATTTTTTAATGCGCTTGGATTTATCAGATTCATAATGCATAATTCAATGCATATGCGTAATTTAAATGTTAAATTTTTAAAATTTTAGTACTCAGATTAATATGACACAATTAACCCGTTTCATAATTTATTATTCCTAAATGGTTTCATGTGATTCTGAGTATTGAAATGTTATAAATTGTACTTTGAAATTATGCATACTTGTGCATTAAATTGTGCATTATGAATCCGGTAAATCCGCCTTTACTCATACTGAGGTAATAGAGAGATATTGCAATAACGCCAGCCACTATTAAAGACAACTTCATTTTAATAGTCACGGGCACTATTCTGTGATTAAGAACAGAGATATTGCAGTTTTGTCTGTTCGTCCCTTATTTACACTGGCGTTCGTTATTCATAACCTATAAATGAAATCTAATTTCTCATATTTTTCATTCTACATAATTTATTTTATATAAAGATACAATTTTTGTGATGATAGAATGGCCAAAGAGGGCTTCGGTATCGATTTGTGTTGAAAAAAATCATATACTTAAATATCATACATAAGTTATATCGTTGTCCTTATCCCAGGTTCACATTGCGCGTGCGTATATGTCAAAATAAGGACAACTTTATTACTGACTGACGTTATTATGAACTGCAATATCTCTCTAATGTCCCGCACTCGACTGCTTACTCGAACTCCGCTTTGAGTCGTTCGGGTAACGAGAGACGCATGCGGGAAAGGATCTCTTTCCGTACTTGTAACTTATTCTCACACGCTGAACTTGTTTTGAATAAGTTTGTCCCGCAAAATTATTTGATGTGCTTTTCAACGCGGAGTTTGAGAAAGTAGTCAAGAGCGGAAGACTACATTTTTTCCAAAAACACATTCGCGAGCAAGCGGGAATTCTCGTTTCCCACACTAGTGCTAGAAAGACTCACTGAAACAACTTCAGCTTGCAGAATAATTACACATCCCAAACCAAATTGCATGCGGCTCTAGGGTAAATCACGCACGCTTGTAGAAAAAGGTGCTTTTCCGTAACCAACTGCTCACCAAAACTCCGCTATGCGTGGTTTTGGTAACGGTTGTCGCAATAGCATCGACTAATTTCAGAATAAATCAAAATACTCATCTATACATTAATTCCTTTCATAATGTGATAACGTGGATTCTGTGATAATAACAGTAATGATAATATTGATAAGAGACGGGAAAGGCCCATATCAGCCCTTGCAAGTGGTGGAAAAGGGCATACATGCTATCGGAATTGAATACAAAATTGACAAAATGTTTCATTTGAAACGAGGACGATGCGAGGTCTACGGATACGAGATTTAGCTCCTAGATGAAAGTATTTCATTTCATATTATTGCTGGAAAGACGTTTTATTACCTGGAAGTGAAACAACACCTCTGGTAAGAGGTACAATAAACAAAAAACTGCAAAATTCCGACAGATGCGGTCACCGCAGGAGTATCATTGCTTGCCATTCCAATTTCATTCTACTGTTTAATAATGATAATACTTCATTTTGTCAATAACATGCATGAGCATGTATGAAATTTGTCTAATGCTCAATCAGAACTAAAACTAAGAATGTAAATGTTGATAAATGACTATAACAATATTAAATGTTTTTCAGAGTAAAATCCACCCTGTAGTAGGTATTTTCTGAGACAATGGATATTCAACAATTGTTGCCCAATCACATTAGGTGGCCTATAAAAAAAGATTAGTCCTTGAAAATGGCATGTACAAGTCATTTTGCTGTGTTGTGTTAATAGAATGCATTTGTTTATTAGTCTTGAAAGTTTTTGAGTTTTTTTGAGTTATAAAACATAAAAGCACTTAAGTACTTTGAATATATATACGAATGCGGTAAATTTGAAATTTCGAAGGTGGTGTGACAGAAGCCACCGATTTGGTAAAGTGGACAAGTTGACATTGGAATTCACAGAATTATGCATCTTCAATTTCACTTCCTTCAGACAGTAGGGAGGCCATGGATTTCAGGGTCAGCAGTATCCCTTCAATGGAATTTACGAAATAGTATTGGATGGAGCCTGTGACGTCGTGGTCCGAGACCATGGAGAAGTGGGAATCAGAGCATCGCAGGCAAATTGTCTGAAGTCAGAAAACGTGGGATTCATGTTCATGATGGTTTGTCATGTCATGTTCGGGAGAGGTGTAAGTGCTGGGCCTGCAGTGAGGCCCCAGATACCGTTCTGCATTTGCATGTTCAGCAAATGCGAGACACCTGTGGTGCATCAGGCTCCTGGATATATTGAATCTGTCAATGAGACAATGTAGTGAAACTATTTTCCACCATTACGCAAGTACAAGAAGCCCATTAGACTGATGTTGTTCTCCAAGACTATCAAAAGATTTCATTATAGTGGTCTGTTCCTGGCCACAGCATAACAAATAGCACCGACACTCATTGGCGGGAAAATTTTGCGTATATCTTACGCGTCGATGAGTCCGCCATTTTGGGAGGTGTCAGAAATGCCAAACTTTCTTATTGTGCTGTCTTTGCCGGTGTTGAGACGTTGAACAATATACTTTTATGCGCTTTGGAAGTATGTTATTTTTAAAAATAGCTTGATGAAATACGGAGTTATTATTTTACAATTAAAAATTGTTTTAAGATTGTTTTTTCCATTAACCAGCTGTCATCCCCCTACGAACGACAGGACTCAGAAGTCGAAACTTGTGCGAGCTAAGGATTAACGAGGTCTTACCTTTTAACCTAACACGAGACCAGTGACCATGCTGGGGTTTTTGCACTATATAAATCCCCATTGTTCCTAGTAAGGAATAAAATTACATATTCTCCAAAGTGGGTTGAACAAAAATTATGTATTATTTTATAATATATCATTGCAAAATAGAACAGCCTGTTTTTTTTTATTAAAAAACGTCCTCTGCTCAGGTAGATTGTTAGCACAAGAATTAGTATTATTGATTTTGGATCCATTTTTATATTCAGTGAGATTTATCTAAATTTAAGACTATTTTCCAATTCGGATCTATAAAATTTCGAGTACGAATCTGTGCAATACCATTTCGCAAGTCCTGTCCTCTCATCGGCACCTCCCAAAATGGCGTCTACATTTTTTTCCACATCATAGGCGGCATGGTCGAGTGTCAGTGGTGATTGTTATTTATGCTGTGTCCTGGCCAAATGAATATCGACTGTTGAGAGTATAGTATACTCTCAGTATAGTATAGTAAGAGTATAGTTTACTTGAAAATGGTTTAATAAACCGAAACCGGTCGTAACAATAAAAAATAGTAATGGAAATTGGACAAAAGTTATTTATTTTATTTTCTCCATACTACATTCATCATGAATTTTCACAAAATAGATCATCAATTGAAAAAGTACGAAAAGATACATTTCAATAAATTTTTCAGCGTGCCTTTGAAGTCCTTGGAGCGCTTTCCATTTTAACGAACTGTGGTCTACTTTATCTCAGTCCCCAAATGAGGAGGCGGGCTCCAAACCTGGGAGAAGTCGAATGGATATTACTGTTCGTGTTTCTAGAACACTTGCTGCTTGGATTCAGATACCTTCTCCATATATCTATCTCGGACAAACCTGAATGGGTTAGGGTAGCTTTGGCTAAGAAAAATTATGAATCAAAGCAAGCTCTAAAATTTGAGGTGAGTCATTTAAAATATTTTTTCTTATGCTAATTTTGATAAATTAATATGCCCAATTAAGAAGATATTAGTCCCTTAGAGTAAAGAACATATTTGACAACAAAATTAACTAATGACTAATTCTCCTCAATTAAACTTCAAATAGACTTGATATTTTGCCTTTTTACTGAACTATCACGATTACATATAATCCATCAGAAAAGTGAAATCTCAAACTGAAATTGACTATGAATTAAAAGTATCGAACCAATAAAATCCAGTAAAGATATTGTAGAGAAGCGAAATGGTTCAGAATTAATTTTAAAGAAATCTAAAATAATCGAACGAGAAATTTGGAAAAGCAATATATTGCAGTAACGGATATTCATCAAAATCAAAAAATTCGAGAATCATAAATGATCGTATCGATCTTTCGGAGAACTGAAATTCGAACAAAGGAGAATGACAGAAAATGGGAAGACAGATATTTGACCAAACCAGCAAATCAGAAAATCAATATTTTGTAGAAGTGGAAAAATATCGGATTAGAATATTATAAGAATTTAAATCGTCGAATCCATAGAGTACAAGACCAAAAATTTCCATATTGAAAATAATCAGAAGAATAAATAGTAGAATCGAAAAGGACAGAACCGAAAAATATCAGAATTTGGAGAGGGGATAGCGGATGGCTCTAGTCTCTCAGAGATGGAGCAGCGTGCGGTCAATATTACTAAATTCTAATATCGGAATTAATTCACTCATCCCCTCCACAATTTCTGCTAGATTTCGATTCTGACCGTTTTCAAACTGACACATTTTGTTTCCAAGGATTTAATGTCACTACAAATTCATTTTCAGATAATTTGTTGGATTTACGTTTTTAGATACGATTATATGTTGATTTGATGGAATTGATCGTGATCGTTTTATGTTTTGAAGAGCTCAGGTTATTGAGATTTGCAATTACTTTATTTTCTCATTTTGGTCACTTTCCAATCTTGCCGAATTCAGACCTATGAAATCTGGTTCTACTGTTTTCGCGTATGATGCTTTATTATTTCTTATAAAAACATTAGATGAATTTCAATTTGGATCATGAATCATTTCTGTCCATTCAATTCTGCTGTTTTTAAGACCTATAAAATGTTATTCTGACACATAATTGATTCTCCATTTTGTTGGATTTACATATTACTGGTTTTTTCATTTATCGATATTACAAAAATAATTCTGCTGTTCTATGGCCCACCACTATCACCATAGAACTAACGGTAGGTTTAAACGCTTTTGAAGTTTTGACACCCAATTTTACCATGTTGTCCAATTCTTGTTTGACTTCACCTGCTATATCGTGTTCTTCTGGGGTTATGAATGTTGAATTTGGGATTGTCAATTAAATTTGTCTTATAAAAATAATTCTTGACATCCAGCATCTTGAAAGATATCTATCATATGGATTGCAGTTTTTTGTTTCATGCAGATTCACTGAGGAAAATCACCAGGGATTGGAGATGCCTTTTATTTTACAGTTACGAAATTGATTTCAGCTTCTTGATTGTCGACTTGGATCTCATTTTTGACTCGCCATCGACAGAGGTTTCAGTCATTGGTGCTCTTTTCAGAATAGGAAAATTTCTTCCATTGAATTATATAAAACCTGTCAAACATAAATAATTTGATATCCATCTGGAATTAATTCATTCATAATTTTTTTTTTGAGAACCAACCGCCAACTTGTATGAACCCAACTGTTCACCAGATTTAAATTCACTTCATAAAGTAATATTTTTTCATTTATTCATTCTGAATTCATAACACAAGAAAAATGTTGAAATTTTGCGAATTTTTCAATTTCTCCCAACAACAGATTGGCACTTATTAATTTTTAATAAGAAGGCGTAAATAACGAGCGAAGCGAGCATGTCTTTATTTATATCTTGAACGCGTCGAAGGCGTGTATTTTTTCCTAAACCATATAGCAGCGAGCGAAGCGAGCATATTTTATGCATTCAACTTGGATAACAAGTTTACCTCAGGGTAGGTTAGGTCATTTTTTCCTTTCATATTCTCTAAGCCATGAGATGGCGAGTGAAACGAATGTTGTTTCTGGATTGTGCAAGCGCATAAGCTTTTTCTAGTATTTTTCTCAAACCTGTTTTGAAAATATTCGTTAATCGTAGCAATGGCAAAAATTAAACAATTGAACATATCAATGAAGGGAAAATCATTTGCTTATATTTGAATTTGAGTAGTCGGCAGAGCATATTCCAAGTGACCAACTGGATGATGATAATTGAAAAAGAACCAAGCGACTTTGATCATATTCTATGAACGGTATTGTAATGTTGGATTTTTTTTTATAATGAGCAACTGCATTTGCCTTCGAAGTCGCTTGGATCATTAGTCAATAGATGTCGCCAGACTTCTAGTAGGCGCCTAATACTTTTACACATAACGAATTGGAGTAACGTTGTCCTTTGGAACCTTTCTCTCAGTTTTTGCAATTTGGCGCTTGGTTCCTTTTCAATTATCATCATCCAACTTAAACTTAGAAAATGAAAGGTACTAAAAAAAATATTTTATGTTTCTGGTTATGAGAAGGTAATTTTTGAGTAAAGCGGTTGTTTAAGGTGATAGTAACTGTGAAATTGGGTAGATAAGGTTGGTTAGGACCATTAGGAGTAGTTTTATTTGAGTGAGGTGAGGAGACGTTATTGTTTATAAATTACGGCAATGGTAGGAAATATTGGTAAACGTCGGATTTGGTCAAAATGTTCACAGATGGCTTAAAACATACTAAAAACACTATGTCAAATAAGAATTTTGCGCGGAAACACCGTTTTAATTTTTTTTTCGAGAAATATATACGTATGATGTCGGTTCTTGCTTCCAAAACACTGAAATAATCTGTTGGACGGAGTATTATATGCATGTATCCGACTAAAATACACTGTGTTGAACTGCAAATACTTTTTTCCATACACACTTCTGGCAATGTATGAGTAAAATAATCCTGAGGAAGTTCAAAATAGGAAAAAACCGATCATTACCCAATGGACAATGATACACAAAAACCTTAATGAACAAAATCCTACTTTTTATTTGTCAAATGAAATAACAGCTCTGTGTCGCGTAACGGCAATACTAATTTTGCGACGTTGCATTCTAATTCAATTACAATATTTTAGAACAAGAATAATAAAAACATAATTTGCGAACATTATGAAAACAGGTAAAGATGTGAACTTCATGGTATATATCACGCCATAACCTGACTTGGCACAAGGAAAGCCAGCGAGCGTTATGAGGGCGAAGAATGCGAGACATTGTTTTTGGTGAATCTTCGTTAGAGTGAGCATCAGAATTTCAAAAAATTAGATTGTTCGGGTTTTGTCGGGTCTAATCGGTAAGCAAGTAACGGCAGGTTGTGTGCGAGCGCAGCGAGCATCTGCTTTGATTTAACTTTTTCATACCTAATCGTGATCGGATTACCAGCAACTTGGATAGCTAGGTTAGGTTGAATTGTGTCTCCTTCTCTTAGGATGAGTAACTAGGACTATGGCCTTCGGATTTGTGATTGGGAGACAAAACTAACTACATGAGTTGGGTAACAATTTTTTTTTAATTTCAAAGCCTAGCCCGATAATCTAACATTTACCTTGCTTACCGACTAGACCCGCCGAAATCCGAATAATCCCAATCTTATCTTAGGTATGTGTGTGTGTGTGTAGTAGTCTTTATTTTTGTGAAGCCGAACACTGAATTTCTCTCTGCGTTTACATTACTTACGCATGTGTGTGCCCATGTTCACGCACATGTGCGCGCTCATGTGTACACATATTTGCGCACATGCAAAAAATTACTTAATTTTATCAATTCCTTTAAATTCTGCCAGTCTGCATTCATTTGGAAACATTTTGAGTACCAATGTTCCAAATGTGCAGTTAATGAAATGATAGAAACATATATCTACTCATTTTCCATAACTCGTTCTCTAAAATACCTCATGTGATTGTGAATTGAATATTTCTGGAATCAAATTTGGCAACGACGCAAAATTTGCTTATATGTTACGAGAGAGCTGTCATTTGCCATTCAAAATGAATGCATGTCTGTTGACTACAAGTCATTACTCTTTTTTTGATTCTTGAGGATTATTTTACTCATAAATTGCTACAACTTTATGTTTAAAGTATTTTTGACTTGGCACAGTGCGTTTCAATCAAAAAGATACAATGAAATACCGATTTCAGTGAATTGTGTTTTGAAAATTAGTAGGTATCAGCATTCGTTAGAAAAAACATGTAAAAATGGCCTTTTCGCTGGAAATGGATATTTAATTTTGATCATGTTTTAAGCCATCTATGAAAATTTCGTACAAATCCGACATTTATTCATATTCCCTACTTTTTCCAAAACTACAAAACAGATTAATTATTTTTCATGTTGTATTTTTACTGCTGTATTCAATTTTTACTAGACGAATTATATCACAACTATACCAGGCATTCAAATGACGGAAATCAGACTAACATAATGATAATCAGCCCTATGCTGTATCACTTCCGTTAAAAATAATGTCACCATTAATCGCCATTTCAGTTTTTTTGCTATTGCTTGGTAATGGCAGAATAACGGAAATGGCGAATAACGGTGACGTTATTTTGTACGACAGCTTTAATCGTTTTTGAGGAAACCAATAAAATAACAGAGTAAAAATAAAAGTCGTGAACGTAAAACGTCGTTATGCGTAAACCGCCTAACAGTTTTCTGTCAGCGATGTAAGTAAGCACAGCGTAGCGGAGAATCGGGAACTAGGACCTAATCCAACATGTAATGCCGTCCGAAAACATAAAAAAAATCGAATCGTTGCATTCACCAGGGTTTTTAGACATCTTAGTGTAATGTTACTGTCACTGACAAAACGATAAAAAATGGACATTTGCTTTCAAAACGTTAATATAAACGGCATTTTCATTTTTATATTAAACAACCGGAATATTGGAAAATATCATGTATATGTAGAGCACGAATATACAGCCTGTTTTTTGCACTTGAAACCTACTCCTGCTTGCAAATAAAATCTATATTTTCTTGTTATATATATAATTTTTTTGTATCCCTACTATAAACAGCTTTATTTTGGGACTCCTACTAACTTCTTGAAAATGTGATGTTATTGTTACGATCATCACTAAATAATACGCCGAGCACACTACTAAACTGTTTATTTCTAACTTCGCTTTAATCAATCTCGTAATATTATCCCCCTCTCAACTTTGATCGTCCCGATCAAACAATGTGTCGTCTCCATTATAACGTTTGAGTATTT
This sequence comes from Chrysolina americana, assembly GCA_958502065.1. NCBI lineage: Eukaryota > Metazoa > Arthropoda > Insecta > Coleoptera > Chrysomelidae > Chrysolina > Chrysolina americana. Next base: position 74,464,970 of record OY293413.1, read on the forward strand.
CTAGATGAATGACCTTCATTCTCGCTCTCGGTCTGCGTTGAATCCTATAGACCACGTCGTTTATACTCGTCACTATCGTATATGGTCCTTCCCAAGATGGTGTTATTTTGGGATACACTCCTTTTTTACGACGAGGGTTGTACAGCCATACTCAATCTCCTTCTTCAAATCCACCAGTTTTGTCCTTGAGATCGTATCGAGCCTTCATTCTGTCACTGGTTATCTTCAATCGTTTTCTTGCAAATTCGTGGATCCCATTCAAACTATCTCGCAGTTCGTCTACATAATTCTGTATCTATTTTCCTTCAGCAGTTGGTGATCCGAACACCAAGTCACAAGGCAAACGAAGTTCTCTCTCGAAGATAATGCTGGCTGGGGTGAGCTTTGTGGAATCGTGAACAGAGGCCCTATAAGCCATCAAGAATAGCGGAAGATGACGATCACAATTCTTTTGGTGCTCCTCTACTACTTTGGAAAGATGTTCTTCCATAGTCCTGCTGAACCTTTCAACCATGCCATCAGACTGTGGGTGGAGGTCAGTTGTTCTGGTCTTAATAATTCCCATCAATTCACAAACTTCCTTGAATGAGTTCAATTCAAAATTCCTTCCTCACTCCAAACCTTGAAAACATGTTATTCACCAGAGCTCTTGATTAGGCAAGGCATACGCTTCAACCCATTTGCTAAAGTAATCCATGGCAACGGGGATGTATTTGTTGCCATCATTCGCCATTGGAAACGATCCGGCTACATCGATGGCGATTCGTTCTAAGGGAGCACTCTCATGGTATTGTTTCATCTCTCCTCTCGATCTTGTCTTGAGGCCTTTGCTTGCTTCACACTTCGGACATCTTCGGCACCATCTCTCGACATCTTCACGACATTGGACCCAGTAAAATCTCTTCCGTATTTTATCCAAGGTCTCATTCACTCCAAAATGTCCACCTGATTTGCTGCCATGATTCTTCTCCAAAACATCACTTATTCTCGACCTAGGCACAACCAATTGAGAAATCACTTTTCTGCCATCGGCTGATTCCCAAGCTCTCTTCAATAGACTATTCTCAACCATCAGGAAATCCCATTGTGTCCACAACGCCTTCAAAACTGCTGATCGCAAGGAGATTTCCTTCCAGGTGGGTCTTTTTGCTCCGCTTTCCTTCCATCGTAGAATATCTGCAACGCTTGGATCACTTGCTTGGTCCTGTCTCATTTTCGCTGTGGTTCAATTGTCGTCAACCTCTTGGTTGATTCCTTTGCGATGTACAATTCGCTTACAAGTATCCGAACTAAGTTTCCTGAACAAGGCATCTGCGTTGTTGGGCAATTCGGTTGTTCTTAGCCTCTTAACTGGGACGGCCTCGGGGGCTTTATCATTGCTAGTCGGCATGCGCCCCGATATCAATTCGGTTGTTCTTATCCTCTTCACAGTTATGACTCTGTGGTCTATATCATTGCTAGCCGGCATGCGCCCCGATATCAATTATGTTATTCGTAGCCTCTTAACAGGGATGATCCTGGGGGCCCCATTTCCATTCCAGATTTCCCTGCTGACAATTTGAGGACTCGCAGGTGATTGCGAACGTTGTGGCATCCTTACTCTGCAGTCTCTAATAAGATGTCCCAATTTTCCACATAATAATAATAATAATAATACTCCCTTGGCGCTCCGGGGCGACAAACTGACGTTTTCACATAGAAAGCATACCGTCGGCTTAAGGTGTTAACCTGCTAACTCCAATTTGTGATAATTTATTAATTGTTATATATACCATGAAAAAAAGAAAACAAAATTTCATTGACTGTGAATAACAGCTAAGTGATTAGTAAAGGGATATTCAGTGATTCTTACTGATGCGTAAAACCATTCTATTGTATTCGGTATTAAATTTTATTCGCAGTTTTTTCCATCTCTTGAAAATTTCACTTCACATGAGTTAGCAGGTTAATACCCTGTTCTTCTGAGTGCTCATTCCGCTTTTCAAAGATTTAATCGCATCCAGAACCTTCTCGAATAAACTAGTTATTGCGCTTGATCGTTGTTCGGGCTCTTCTATTGAAACCGCTCGTACTTTCGGACTCAATGAGTTGAGGACCGCCTCCACTTCTAGAGAACGTACCAAGGCATCGCTACTCCTCTCGAAGTGTGTTAATCGTATAGTTCTTTGGATTTCGGTGTCCCTCAGTCCATCTATATATAAGTGCACCGCTAGGTGTTCCTTGAAATCTCCCGGTGCTTCTGGGTAAGCCAGCTAAATAAGGCGTCTCACATCCGCTTCAAATTCTTGCAGTCTCTCAACTGATTTCTGAGTGCGCATTTTCATTTGAGCCCGATACAGCTGTTCTCGATGTTGATCGCCATACCGCAACTCTAATGCAGTAATCAGGTCTTTACATTTATTTTGCTGTTCGATGGGTATCATCTGCAACATACCCAAGGTTGGCCCTCTCGAAGCTATTATAAGTGCCGCAGCTTTTTCTTCTTCGCCCCATCGGTTAGCCACTGTTGCAGATTCAAATTGTCGGCGATACATGGACCAAGAGGACTGTCCATCAAAAGTCGGTGGTTTTACGGAAATTCTTGATGTGAGAACATTGTCTCGGCGATCTTGGTTCTTAAGGAGAGCTATCTGGTTTTCGAGTCCTTTCACCTCCTCTCGCACTGTATATCCACTTTCTTTTTAAGCTTATCGTCGATTTTTTTGATGTCTTCCTTTAGTTCTTCTTTCAGTTCTTCATTCACTTCCTCCATTTGTACTTCGGTTGTACTTCTCTTGATGTTCTAGAAGTCTGTTTTCCTTTGTTTTTCTTTTCGCTCTGATTCGTTCTTGTGTTTTTCGAAAATTTTCTGGAGTGCCACTTCTCGTTCTTGTTTTTCACCCAACCGTCGCATTTCCTCTTCTCGTTTTTCCTTTTCTCGTTGTTTCCTCTGTTCTTCGAAAATTTTCTGGAGTGCCTCTTCTCGTGTATTTCTCTGTACTTCGAGAATTTTCCATTCCGAGTGAAATGTGCCGTCGTGTAGGCTAGACTATTCGCGATAATTCCGTTGTCACAAATATTCAATTCCGAAAATCATCTGCACTTTTCCAGGAACTAATTATCGACGAAATTAAAACGCTTGCGAGTCGACGGCGTAGCTAGAGTATTTTTACCAATCTCGTAACATTGTATTATGAAGTTTTTTATGCAATAGTCGAATATACTTGATGTGCTCCCTTTTATCTGAGCTCATGTGTAGCTGTGGAGGACTATCACCAGTTAATGAAGCTTTGTCAATTGATTGTATATCTTCCTAACAATAAAGTTGCGCCAACTTAGGCTTCTGTACTTCGTTCGTTTCCAAAAATCCTAATGAAATACTCCAACTTATTATTCGAGTTGGTATCAGTGCGCATAATAGTAATCAAATCTATCCCTCACTCAATAATCGATCGTTGAAATCTAATTTCACTTTTGCATCCCCTGTTATTTTGCCATCAATGCATGAATATTAACCCTTCCTACTTCCATTCAATAACGGACGGATTGAACGTGTATAAAAAAAGCGTCAAAAACCCAACCGAAACATAATCAGATTATAGCTTCGAATGGAATAATTACAGTCGGTCTGTACATGCTGTCGCTGGCGGAATATTGAATATTGAACTGTCGAGGAAATAGAGCGCGAAGAGACTAAATTAGAAGGATAAAACCTCAAATCACCGTGTGTTATTTAGATTCAACTAAATACTATTGAAGTGACATCGTCGCAGATTAAACTTGACGAAGAGCAATTTCGACAAAGTAAACGTTTACTTTTGACTCTACTACCATGTCAATTAATTTCGCTTTGGTAAACTTGTTCTGGGGATATCTCTTATACAATTTTCGAAGTACTGAAAAACTCCGAAGAGTAGCAGAACTGATCATATATGATAATGAGTCAAGATGTCAGTTGCTAAATAATTTCGCAGTTTACAGAAAATATTGTTTGGAAATACTCGTTTGAAAATGCAGATTAAATGAATTGTAATGTCTTTTCAACAAAGTATATTACCAAATATGTTAAGTAAACAAAAAATGATAACATGGTGGCAATTTGAACCGCTTTACTGAGTACTCTGAATACCACATTCTAACAGTCCCCCTGGATCTTTGATTTACATATTTTTCAAATGGTTCTTCATTAGAGTTACTCGTATAATCTTCGTTAATGGATCGACGACATTTGGGATTCGGTATACTTCAGACGAAATATTTGATTTTCTATCAATTCTTTTATGTAGAACACTCTTGTCTATATGTTTGAATCTTCTCGTCGTTGTTCGATTTTCTGTCAGTATGATTGCTCCTTGATTATCACTATTGATGATTGGCATTCTCCAAAATATCCCCCTTTGCAAATTTGTCCAGCTAACTTCTGCAAAAAAAAAGGAATTCTTTGGCTGTTTCATTCAGGTCAACAAATTTGGATTCTACGGTACTCAATGCTTTCGACTCATATGAAAATATATCGACTATATGACTTTCTATCCACTTCATTCTCACCTCAGTCCGCTTCACAAAAAACTTTAAATTTCTTTCCAGATTTATGATATTCCAATCGATAATGTCTTCTGCCATTCAAATATCTGAGAACTGTTTAATTTCCTTCCAATGTTGGCTAGTTGGTTTGTGATCAAATTGACTAGTTAATGTCACTGTGAATGCTAGATCTGGCCTAGTGGAGATGAACAGATATAAAACGCATATAATGATTCTTTGAAAAATGGCCTTTTAATTGTCGTTTAACATGTCTTGGTCATTTTCACAGGATTTATATTTTTCTCCAATTTTCAGAGGAGTAGATACCTTCCTAGATTTCAGCGTGTTCATCTCCTTCAACATATAATACATACAATACATACTTCACCTAGTTCTTTCACTTTCGCTCTTTGAATTTCAAGGGATTCTTCTTCGGAAACTGACTTCTTTTTATTTTTCCTCCATAGCAAATCTGTCAGTTTTCTGTGATTCCTCTGTGTATCATGTCCATCAATTAATTTTTTCACATTAGGCATATTCAAATGACTAATAATGAATTATGGTGGATTACGTAATCCAATCTTCTGCAAAAAAACCTATACAATAGGTATGGTCGTCGGCAAGTATTCAACAGAAAACAACTACTGCCCCCTACGACCACTGAATTATATCTGTTTAATACTTGGCGAAGTTTTCTACAAGAACCACTTTGCAATGCATTTCAAATATCAAAGCTGAAATTATTTTTCAATTTAATTGGGGGAACACCTCCGTACCGGTTTCATGGTCATTGCCAATCATCAGCGAAGGCTAGTTCGACCCAATTGAATCGAAAAATCCTTTCATCCTAATTGGAAATCCATGAGACAAACACTGAAGTATGAATTCAGCGCCATCTCTGGGTTCCAGATTGAAATGCACTCCGACTACGTGTCGACTTCAATATGAAGTCAGAAACATCATGAAAGATGGGCGACACTACTTAAGGGAAGATCATAACACTAATAATGAATTATGGTGGATTACGTAATCCAATCTTCCGCAAAAAAACCTATACAATAGGTATGGTCGTCGGAAAGTATTCAACAGAATCGAAAAATAATTTCAGCTCTGATATTTGAAATGCATTGCAAAGAGGTTCTTGTCGAAAACTTTGCCAAGTATTAAACAGATATAATTCAATGGTCGTAGGGGGCAGCAGTTGTTTTCTGTTGAATACTTGCCGACGACCATACCTATTGTATAGGTTTTTTGCGGAAGATTGGATTACGTAATCCACCATAATTCATTATTAGTTTTATGATCTTCCGTTAAGTAGTGTCGCCCATCTTTCATGATGTTTCTGACTTCATATTGAAGTCGACACGTAGTCGGAGTGCATTTCAATCTGGAACCCAGAGATGGCGCTGAATTCATACTTCATTGTTTGTCTCACGGATTTCCAATTAGGATGAAAGGATTTTTCGATTCAATTGGGTCGAACTAGCCTTCGCTGATGATTGGCAATGACCATGAAACCGGTACGGAGGTGTTCCCCCAATTAAATCGAAAAAAAAAATAATTTCAGCTTTGATATTTGAAATGCATTGCAAAGTGGTTCTTGTAGAAAACTTTGCCAAGTATTAAACAGATATAATTCAATGGTCGTAGAGGGCAGTAGTTGTTTTCTGTTGAATACTTGCCGACGACCATACCTATTGTATAGGTTTTTTTGCGGAAGATTGGATTACGTAATCCACCATAATTCATTATTAGTTTTAAGATCTTCCGTTAAGTAGTGTCGCCCATCTTTCATGATGTTTCTGACTTTATACTGAAGTCGACACGTAGTCGGAGTGCATTTCAATCTGGAACCCAGAGATGGCGCTGAATTCATACTTCAGTGTTTGTCTCAGGGATTTCCAATTAGGATGAAATGATTTTTCGAATCAATTGGGTCGAACTAGCCTTCGCTGATGATTGGCAATGACCATGAAACCGGTACGGAGGTGTTCCCCCAATTAAATCGAAAAATAATTTCAGCTTTGATATTTGAAATGCATTGCAAAGTGGTTCTTGTAGAAAACTTTGCCAAGTATTAAACAGATATAATTCAATGGTCGTAGGGGGCAGTAGTTGTTTTCTGTTGAATACTTGCCGACGACCATACCTATTGTATAGGTTTTTTTGCGGAAGATTGGATTACGTAATCCACCATAATTCATTATTAGTTTTATGATCTTCCATTGAGTAGTCTCGCCCATCTTTCATGATATTCAAATGAACTAAACGTCTATGCCATAACTGCTCTTGTTTGGAAAATGCTTTATATGCCCTGTTTTGTTTCCATTCGCTTTCTTTGACTCATTTTTCATAAATATAATGTAGTCGATGGACTTTTATTGATTTGATGATGATTTTCCCTTCTTTCGTTATTTTAGCAATATTATTTTCGAAAATCAGTCTTAATCCATTTTCCACATACAAAATATTCTTCAGAATTATTTCTGCTTCTCCACTTTCATCACTGGAATTCACTTCCAAATCCTCCAGCAACTTCAATATTGGTAACTGATTCTGTGAAATTCGAAACCTTTTGTCGTTGAAACGTCATGTGATGTGTTGCGCCACTATCTATTATCCATAAATTTGATGGATTACTTCTGATGACTATATGAGATGGATTGTGATTCATAAAACAAAACTTTGAATTCATGGAACTACATGCGTTCCTAGATGAGGTTCCAGCCTCTTACCTTTCGGCTCTGATAAAGGACAATTTTTATCAATATGGCCCATTTCTAGGCATCGATAACATCTCAAAATGCTGACATGTTTGTTTGCGTGTGAATTTTCTGCTTTCTGTACTTTATGGAAGTGATATCTTACTTGTACTAGAATGGTTGCAGATCCTCTCTCTCTTCTAGAATTTTTTAAAGTTACTTTCAGATATGAATGATTTTATTATTTCAATTTCACCATCTTCTTTCATCTTGCGTTCTATTCTTCTGTCTTCTTCAAGCAGTTTCGATTTTAGCTTAATCATATTAAAATTGTCTTCATCTGCCCTTAAATTTGTGGTTAAAAAGAAATTCATATTGATTCGATAGTATTTTTGATCTTATGATACAGTCTGTTTCGTTTTGTTAAGTATTCGTTTATATTTTTTCCGCTCTTTTGGCTTTTGTATTTACAAAATATTTCAGTAGCAACAGTCTGTATCATATTTAGTGTGGCTTCCAAGATGCCTTGAGCTCTCATTGACCAGTATCTATAATTCTCTGCATTCAATTTATCCACTTTGAAGTCATCCTTATTCTATTTTTCAAATATTTACGGGATATACTTCTCCACCCCCTTGTCAACTTGATGATTTGAAATTCGCGTCGTCCAAAAATTCCAATGAACCAATGTTTTATTCCATTGAACGGGACCATAACCTGTCAGTTGCTAACTGATTTCGCAGTTTACAGAAAATATCATTGGAAAATGCAGATTAACTAAATTGTAATGACTTTTCAACTGACAAGTATATTGACAAATGTGTTACATCAACGTCAAGTAATCAAAAAATAATAACACGGTGATATTATGAACAGTTATACAAAGTACCCTGAATATCACATTTTAACACAAGAAACACAAAGTCATGCGTTGTAGAGTGGCAAGATGACAATGGAATGATTTCGACTGTGGTCTAAATACCCCCCCTTACAAATCGTTTCAACACGCAGGATAGGAGGCAAAAATGTGTCAGACAATAACTTTTTTCCTAAGCTAATAATACGACGGGTGATATATCATACTTTGGTCTAGATCTATTATTACAAAATACTTGGATTTTCTCGGATACCTTATGTGTGCGAACAACATTCGTATTGAGAACTTCGTGTAAACGTAGACTATAACAACTCACCGACATCAAAATGATGTGGGATGCTTCCGATTATGAGCTGGACATCGCCTTTGGCAGCCACGGCAAATAATAATAATAGCCATCCTCTACCCGCACAGGCTATACCTTTGGTATAGTTCTTGAGGGAGTATTTTTTTCCGTCAGGAATTACCCAGACAGGCCCTGTCTCCGGAGTCCCGACACTTCCGGAGGGCGCGCTGGTTTGTCATTAACCCCAGTAAACACTCCCCACGTTCATGTAATCGGTGATTACTAGGTCCGAGAGTCATGTGCCCTGAGAAGGCTGCATTCTTCTGGCTAAGTTTTCTGCCGCATCATGGCAAGCCGGTATGATTTTCAAGATTGAGAGCAGTGTGTCCATCATTCCACCTATTATCAGAACCACCATCTTAACAGAATGGTTTGGGTAAAGCCTGCGGAGTTCAAAGAGTACATCTCGATATTAAGTCCGTTTTTTCTCATCTTTTCAGACGATGTTCGTTTTGCCAGGAGCTGAAAACTCAATGACAAAACTCGTCCTACTTTAATGATCGAGGAGGACTACATCAGTCTTTTTGGCTTGTATTTGCCTGAGGGTGGGGAATGAGTAGTTCCAATAGATTCGGCACTTCTCATTCTCCACAACGGACTCAATATCCCCCGGAGCATAAGGCAACACCAGTGTCTCGTCTACATCGTACAAATGTCGTAGATGGTAGTACAACACTCGTAGGGCCACGTTATGCCTGTGGATATAGGCTTAGACCGCATAAGCTGGACAAGATGACAGCAAATGCATTATGGTCTCAGGTGCCCCAGGACACGCCCTGCATCTAGTGTCAGGGACCTCTAGGACCTCTATATCCTTCACGCGACTACGGTAGACAAGGGTGTTGAAGACACCATCTTGACAGGCCATTATGAATCCCTCGGTTTCCGACTCCAGCCCACTTGACCTGAGAAAAGCGACGATCAGGTTTCTGGATAAGCCAAGGTCTTCTATATTCTTGAAGAAGACCCCATGCATTGGCTTATCCTTATGTAGCTGTAGGAGCCTCTCACACTCCGCAGCTTTCACCTGGACCTTTTGCTGAACGGGTTTCAACTCGATCACAGAATTTGGGTTCGTCCGTTCAGTGTCGAATACGAGACCGAGTTCATCGGCTGCATGGGTTGCTGCCTTGAATAGAAATGCTCCAATACCTGCTTATTCATGATCGCATACTAAGCAGAGAAGGGGATTTGAAGTCCTGATGACTTCACATGCTCCATCCAGTACCATTCGGTTATGTAGATACTCCAAACTCAAAAGTCCACGGCCTCCCTGTTGTCTGGGGAAGTATAACCGTGGAACAGACGATTTAGGATACAAGCTCCTATGAAGATGCATCATTTTGCGAGTTTTTACGTCGAGTTGTCGCAGCTCTTCGTGAGTTGAGGGAGTATTATTTTTATTATTATTAAATTCTTCTTATCTTTGTTGTTTGAGGTGAAACGTGGGTCATTTATCATTTTTCCGATAGCATGCCTGTACTCTTCCACCACCCTTAGGAACTGATACGGATCTTTTTCTCCCGAGGCATATAGTTTGAGGTCTTTCATATAAAAAACAGAAGTGACCTTGTGCCTCCGGTTGCTGAAGGACCTGCAGTTGTATCCACGGATTTTTTTTAGTGCAACGGACAATGGCAACGGGTAGATGCAGAAAAGAGGGGGACTGAGAGAGTCTCCGTAAGACACGCCCCTCCGGAAGAATACCTGCTATGTTTGATGTTATGGTGAAGAGAATCCTTCAGAGCGGCATCAGCAACTTACTATTCCATCTAGTACCTGGCATCTGAGCAGATGCATAATGAGCACATGCATCAAATGTAATCAAGCCAGGCCATTGAACGGTTACGCTTATACTGCACGGAGTCCTGCGTGATGAATCTGTCGATGAGCAGGTTCCCCTTACAGCCAGCGACCACCTTCTTCGACCTTCTTTGCTCATATATTCGTTCATGCACCATGTCTACTTCGCGTATACTATACAAGATGTGCGAAAACATCTAGTAACATGCATTCAAGCATATTATCGGCCTGTAATTCTTTGGATCTGACAAACCTCTGTATTTATGAATGAGCATGGTTCGCCCATCAATAAACCAGTCTGGAATCTGTTGCCCCCATTCTTAACATGAGTTAATAACTCTTACCTGGTGGTGGTGGACTCTTTTTCCACCAGTAGTTTCCTGGGCAGAGTTTTTCAGGGCATCAAGATCCCGTCGAACTTATTCCGGAATTGTCGGATTGCAAATATTATTGACACGGGCTGATGAAGCCTTCTGCAGAGAGCTTCAAACTGCGCTGGGGCTGGATCTATGTTGAGTAATTGCTGATACTCATAAATGTTCTTCCAGTGGCTGGCAGGTTATCCACAACACAACACTTGGAGACTCTTGGAATAAGCGAGAAGGTTTATCGCGGAACTTGATGTTTTCCGCGATGCTTCAGACCCAGTGACTTCTTCGCTGTCACCAGCATTCGTATATCAAGACAGTGCTGTGTGATGGTGAACAGCACGCCTTGATTTAATGTGTTGTGAGCCCGTCTCAATTTTGCAGATATGCGCCGCACTACGGGCGTGAAGGGCCTATTAATCGCCACGTCATCACCACACGTTGTTCACAACTCACCGACTTGATCTCAGCTTCCATTTTGTGTATGCGTCAATCAGGAAGGTGGTATCCCGTCTCTCTGCTTATCTTCAGGACAACATTATAAAAAGTATCGAACTATTCACAAACCTCAGGGCGAAGATGCTTTTTCCGCCTTTGGAAGGTATGTGATTAGCTATTTTTAATTGGTCTAGAAAACCAGTGCATGCTTCATTTTTTCCGCGATGACTATTAGCTACTTATACGCCAATAGGAAATATACGTTACTTGCTTCCGGTTCATGTCTCAATTTACTCCCCATTCATATATCAAAGTATAATATATGATCAGTGAATATTATATTTTCATTGAGTTCGAATTAATCAACTTAATCCAGGTGAGTGCTCGTTTTCTAGAAGGTAGCATAAAGCCCTCCTAACTTGCTGCCTCTCCGTCTTTTCACAAAAATATCACAAGCAATATGGCACATTCTGAATTTTCCAAAGTATAACAGATCTCACAGTATGGTAGTAAATTAAGCATTCTGAATATATGAGGCTGAAAACGCATTCATTCAGTGTAGCCTGTTCAAATTTATGGCACTTAAAATGTAGTCAAGACTTGAAAATTGTTGTAATTCACGTTTGAAAAAACCTCATATTTTGCATACATGATTCATTCCATCGCATATTAGTTCCAAAGGAAGTCTGAAAATTTCAACGTACAAAACATCTGTCAGTTATGAATTTATGCAATATCAATTCGGAGAAATTCGCCATAGAGTGACAAAAGTTATAGAATATTGATCGACGACGTTGATATACTATTGTGAAAACATTCCAAAATACAGTCTTCAAAGAGCTCGGCAATTTAGGTCGTCCAGCCATTAATAAGTGCGTTAGGGGCCACAGTGGTGCTGGCCACAAACCTGATTTTGTATCATCTTCAGTCTCGTGCGAGAATATCGAAGGTGAATATTTCTGAGTGCTGACTAAAGGTGCCATTACACGGCGTATGGAGTGACGCGCCTGACGTGTGGAGTGCGATGTGCCGCGTCGATGCGTGTCCGTTCGCTCGTGATCTTACGTTGATTGACAAGTCGGCTGTGGTTCGCGCCGAGCTTGGGGCTTCTATATTATCCAATTGGTGTGTTATTTTCGGAAGGTGTCCAATAATTTCACTTCCTTCTTCTTCAATTCGTTGATTGTGTAGTTTCTTTGGTTCACATCCAGCAGTCATATACAGTATCCCAGTCTCCGTGACCCTCAAGCATGGGGTTTCAAATTACCGATTCTTGTTCACATACTTCAATTCAAAAATTCCAATATTGCATAGTTCGACCAAAACATGGTGGCATTGCAATGCTAAATTGACCACTTAGCCGAAAGATTTCCGTGTGACTGTGCACCAGAGTCTCGCCACTCCGTGCGCGGCGTGATTTCTTTGAATAGTGTCAATTTTAAGGCGCCATTACAATACGTGTGGAGTGTCACGCCGATGCGTGCTTGGACGCTAGCAATCTCACGGCCTGTTGATTGACGAGTCGGGTGTGGTTCGCACCGAGCTTGGAGCTTGAAAACGTTCAGGCGTCGAGAACGAATGCTCGGTTGCGCTTCAGCGTTGGGTGATAATTTGTTACAGAACAAGAGAGAAAAAACAGCGTTTCTTTCGCCCTCAAGCTTGGGTTTCCAAATTATCGATTCTTCTTCATATGAATCCACATGTTGGTATCGCAAAGCTAAATTGACTACTGAATACTGAATATCCGAAAGATTTCGCACCGTGTGACTGTGCACACAAGTTTCGTCACTCGACGCATGGCATATTTTCTTAGAACTGTGTAAATTTTATCTGCAATCGATGGTACCTGGCACTCCGCGTGAAACTTGTCACGCTGCATCATACTCACGACGTATGGAGTGTCAGTTCACACGCTAGGCGCGATACTCCACTCGCCGTGTAATGGCTTCTTCTACTGACAATCGGCAGAACCTAGCATTCCGCGAGAATCTTGTCACGCCGCACCATTTTCACGACGCGTGGAGTGTGAGTTCACATGCCGTACAATGGCACCTTAACCATGTCAGTCACCGCGTGCACTACAGTGTACGCCACGTTCAGTTATTTTTATTATTCCAACTGAATTGGAGCATTATATTTTGTAGAATACTGTAATATAATCATTTGTTGTTCATGAGAGACATGTGCCACCATTTAGCTACCGCAAGTAAAACTGCTAAAATAGAATTTTAAGTGTGGGCAAACATGCAGAGTCATTGAAACCCATAATGCTAAAAAAAAAATTCTTATCCACTGACTTCTTGTCAACAAGAAATTGTGATGTTTTTTTAGTGTGCATATAAAACATTGTTTTAATGTGTGAATTTGTTTCCAAGGACAACTTTTTACTTGGAACTAGTTTATTCTCATTTTGAAGGGTGTGCACTACAGTGGCCACTGATTTAGGGGGTATAACATACCAGGTAAAGATAACCTAACTTTTTTTAATTTATACTCTAAATTAAATATTAAATACTTTTAGTCAGAATGGCTATTAGGAGAGCCCTAACTCATAATGAATTATTTGGGTTAATAGAGAATGATCTTTCTCAGAAAGTATATATTAACTTTTAATTTTGCCGAAATGGTAAATTAATATAGTGAGCTTCATGTGTTACAAAGATAGAGACTCAGCAAGTAGAGCAGGGACAGGAATTTTCAGACACCGATACACCCGTGTGGATAAATGCTCTAGAAAACATTATGCAAATATCCCCATTGAAATAGTCGAACACATAAAATGTATAAAATATAATGTTCATTTATTTATTAGTAAAACTAATTGTTTTTAAAAATACCACATAAAATAAAATATGTAACAAATATCATGTATTTTGTATATGAACTACAACCTTTATACTGCCGTGCTAAGCAAAAAAGGCGTATCTGCAGTTTTCATGTTTTCGAAAAAATTATGTTTTACTATTAGACTGGGGGCAATTTTTGCAGATATAACAGTTTTCATAAACTTGTAATATAAGCTAATTTTCATTTACGACATTCAATCCCAGTATGATAGGTGCAAAATGATGCAGACAAACCAAAACTGACCTAAATTCAATACCCACAAATTTGTTGATACGCCATTTATGCTTAGCACAGCAGTATAGTTCACAGCGTACACTTTAGCTTACATCCATTTTATCAAAAAGTAGAGAAAATACGACTTTGCAACCAACCTAAAAATAAAAAATAAATAAATCCTCATGCCAAATCGCAAAATATTACTACTACAAACAAAAAGTTATGACCGAAAGGGTTAAGAGACAGGTCACACTATAGACCAAACTATCGTGGGTTGTAATAAATCAGTATTGACTGAACAGAAATGTTGTAGAGGAGAGCTGCTATTGTTGCTTTCATTATAAAACTATTCAAGGGGAGGCGAGAAAAAATAATAACAAAAGAATTCAAAATTATTGGGTTGCATTCAATAAACAGTAATAGATATTTGCTACAAGAAAACATCAAAATCGTCTCAACAATGATTCTGCATGATGGTTATGCCTGAACGATCAGGTGAAAAACAAAAACATTTGCGACCGATATATAATGTTTTCTTTCAACACTTGTAATTTTTTCTTACTACTCTTACATTATAGCAATAGTACATTATGGTAAGTACTCGACTGGAACAAGATTATGGATGACATTTTGAAAATTTTCAAGACTCTCGAACCTGAAGTGACACGAGAGGGGACTGGAGCTTTGAGAAAAGACTTGATTCGAGATTTCTTAATTCATCGCGAGACGAGATAAGATTTTATGAAATTCTTGTAGATATCACTAGTTCAAGGGCAGTACAGACTGGATTTTGACGAGTCGGCAAATTGATCGAGTTTGTTGGTTTAGAGCACAATTCGTTTTTATCTGGTCTGTTCCGTTTAGTAACTAAAATAGGTGAAACAGTAATTTTAAACTAACTCAAGTACAATTTATTCGGCAAATTGTGGTAAAAACCAAACCACTCAAGTACAACTTATAATCATTTACAAAGACGGTCCTAATAGTTTATTCTCCTCAGCGAAACTATACCTATCTCCTTCACCTGTATATGGTGACAACTTGAAGAGAAAGTATCTTGAATTGTCTCTCAAGTATCCAGTCTGTCTATAAAATAACCCCTTCCCCTGTTGATTTTTGAACGGATAAATAGTTTTCTGGTTAAATTCTAATTTATATGTTGCTCTCTGACAACAATAAACAGTATCACTATTCCTTAAGCCATTTTGAAAGAGCTTTTAAATGATGGGCATTATAGGTCTAGCGATACTCTATTCGAAACGTCTTTTAATTCTCTACACGACAGAACAATGTTTTCGCTACTCTGTTGTGTATGTTGGAGAGCATCAGGAAATATTCATTGAAGAAATAAAAAGAGATAACATTTTATGGAAAAAAGAAATGAAGAATAAACGATCCTGAATTATTTATAATGTTCCAGAAGAATCTAAAACTCTATAATAATGAAGATAAATCTAGAATATTCAAATATAATCTGAAATTATATAAAATTATCTAGGATAATATAGAATGTCGAAGATAAAATATTCTGGCGATGATGATAATAATACATTCAAATGTTTTAAAACGATCTTGTACAATGATTTGTTTTATCAATAAGAGAGAAAAGTCTAGATGACCGTGGAATGAACCAAAACATAGACTCCAAAAGGTCATAGACACTGTCAAAAAACTCCAATGAATTTTGGTTACCATTGATGGTGTATGGAATCACTCAAGTGCAGTTATTTAAGACCATATACTCTTGCTCAGACAACAAAGGGTATAGCACTTGATACTTTCATATTATCTAGAGAATTGTTCCTGAAACTTGTTCGTATAGTTCTTCTATTCTGAATTGAATTTGCTTCATTTCTGTCTTTATAAGAGCTCGTCTTGGTTCTCGTTCTTTCGACTGAAGGGGTAGTTCGAATATCTGCTGCATTTCATTCGTCGTCTCTATTCGGTGAGGGATTTTTTCCTTAATGGTCAATGAGGGAACAGTTTTCCTTTTCTCATGTGCATCTCATGTGCAACTTCTCTTGTTTTTTGAACTCGTAATTCACTTTACTACATTGGTCCTTCTAATTGTGTGAGATTATATCATGATAGGGTACTAGTTTCATTCGTATCTATGCTCTCTTTAACTTTTCGGTTTTGTTCTTTATTTTCCGGTGTTGTAAGACTGTTGTTGTTCTTCACATTTCACAGCTGCAGTTCCGAAGTTTGCACTACTTTCGGGAATTTTTAGTGGCCTTCCATTTTTTCTGGTTCTTCATTCAGGCTAGTCAATGGTTCATAGCATTATCCAGATTTACAGCGTCTTCTGTTTTTTTGCGGGTGGAAACCTTAGAGACCTTGATATTAGTGTTCAGTGTGCTACTATATCCAGTCTGTATTTTTGATGGATTTTGAAGAGCTTCAAGTTTTTTGTCAAGCGCAGACCACAAGTACCATGTTATTCGAGATCAGTGGCCTCTGCTGATAATTATTTATGAATTTGGTGGAATTTACAATGCTTCCTGGTTTTTGTTGAATGGATACTGTGAGATCCTCGTTTTGCGGGATTAGTGACCTCTGTTAGGAACTGTCGGTGAATTTGGTGCAATTTGTTGTGCTCCAGTTTTTTGTTAGGTGAATCCCGCGAGGACCACGTTTTTTGGTATCAGTGAACTCTACTAATTACTGTCTGTGTATTTGGTGGAATTTTGTGTCCCTCAATTCTTTCTTTGGAGACCACAGGGGGCCTTGTTATTCAAAATCAGTGGACTACTATCTGCAAATTTGGTGGATTCTGCCGTGCATCCTGGTTATTGTTGAATGGAAACTCATTGTTCGAGATAAGTGGCCTCTGCTGACTACTGCCTGGGAATTTGGTGGAATTTGCAGTGCCTCCTGTTTTCTGTTGAGTGGAGAAGAAGGGGAGCTCATTATTCACGATCAGTGGCTCTGTTGTGTAACGTCTGTGAATTTGGTGGAATATGAAGCTTTTCCGAGTTTTTGTTAGGCGGAGATCGTAAGAACCAAGTTATTTGCCAAGTACTGTCTGTAAATTTGGTGTAATTGGCAGTGCCGTCATTCCTATCTGTGATGGAGACCTCGGGGATGTCGTCATTTACAATATTTGGTCTACCAACGTCGACGTCGAAAGATTCCCGGGCCCAGCTGATTTGTTTTAGGACCCTCATTCTTCAAATTTTATTCCTATTTCACTCTTCCAATTATTCCTATGCCTCCTATTTTGCTTTAATTGGGGATTTGGATTTTTCGATATTGCTCCCTAGTTTTATCAACTGTAGCACTAGTATAATTGCTCTAACCCTCAATTGTCATTTCAATTTTAAAATGTTTTTCTTTGATACCACTACTCTACTAAAGTGACTCCTATTCCATAACCTGATAATCAGCCCTATGCTGTATCACTTCCGTTAAAAATAACGTCACCGTTATTCGCCATTTCTGTTATTTTGCTATTGCTTGGTAATGGCAAAATAACGGAAATGGCGAATAACGGTGACGTTATTTTTAACGGAAGTGATACAGCATAGGGCTGAATATTAAACAAGTGAATAGAGAATAATGTTGAGCTGTCTCTCATATTTTCCCACACATGCACCTCCTTGATCTAACCAGACCTGAAACTGAGAGCGAATGAATCCGTTTGACATATTATAAATATCTGGGATTGTCACTTACCACCCAATGCGAACATGTTCTATCGCATTCTATGATAAGGTGCTATGCTTGTTTATTATTATTAAACCCTCATTCCGTTTCCATTCATTATTTTCATGTAAATTTTCTCTAGTCTCAAATGAATTATACTATGGCAATCCATTCGCAAATTGGTACGCCAATTCCTCATAATTTGCCCGTTTTTTGGTACATTGCCTCCAAATTTTTATTTCCAGTTGTTTTTCTCAGTCTGTAAGGACTTGCTTTGTATTAGATTCTCGATATATTCAACCAGTACTCTACTAAGTTCCAAATGCATTTGTCAAATTTGAGTTCTTTGAATGTCACAGATTCGCAGTCCAACTGAAAGTAAGAATGCATGCTAATAAACAGCCACCTTACAAGCTCTAGTAAAATGATAAAATATTTTTTGTTATCTTTGTTAGTTCTTTGTCCCTCAGACCGGCAGATGGGGGATGATTCCATGATTTAATTTGATTCAGGGTGCGCGGTAGCGAGGCGGTTAGATGCCGGCCTTCTAAACTTCCGCTTGCATTTGGCTAGGTTCGAATCCTGGAAAACGAGAAATTTTTTCTCATTTCATAGGAGTCGTTAGGCAATATAAATTGTCTAGATGCCAATCCCGACGTCTGGTGCTTGCTTGGAGTTCGCGCCGACCACCCGGGGTGGTGCGGTAGGTTTTCCGGGTTTTTCTACAGCTGAAAAGTGAATACGCTACCAAAAATTAGTAAGTCTTACCGGAGCGTCACGGCAAATAATAATAATAGCGGTCCTCTACCCGCACAGGCTATGCCTTTGGATACAATCTATGAGTGTTTATGAGGGAGTATTATTATTATTATTATTATTATTATTTTGCTGGTATTGAATGGAACGAGTTATCACTCTACCTACCTTGTCATTTGAATTTCTTTCGAATATGCCTTATTTGTCATTTTGAGAAACAGAGAACTTTTGTAGATACCAAAATATATTTTGTCATTTTACTAGAGCTAGTAATAGTCATCTATTGCATAGGATCCCTGTATCAGAGTTATGACATTCAGTCCTATGCTGTATCACTTCCGTTAAAAATATCGTCACCGTTATTCACCATTTCCGTTATTGTGCTTTTACATAATCATAGCAAAATAACGGAAATGGCGAATAACGGTGACGTTATTTTTAACGGAAGTGATACAGCTTAGAACATATTGTCTACTGCCATTTCGATTCGGGAAACTATTCGTCATGAATTCTGCTGTCATACAGAGAGTTGAAAGACGTTTCGAATGAGATATCACTCGGTCCCTAATGAAATTTAAAATAAACTTTCGTAAAGCAAGTCCGTTCATAAATTAGCATTCAACCAATAAATAAATATTTAAAAATTTCTTTGTTGAAAGTTACCAGAGATGCACGAGATTACTTTAAAACGTAGGAAATCGTCTCATTCTCCAGAAATAATAAAATTGAAGATCCGTAACTAAATTATTTCGTTATTTTTCTCTGGAACATCTCTAGTAACTATGTTATATGCTCAACAGGCACACCAAAAAATATATATAAGATGTTTGTATAATTACAGAAGTTACAGAGGTAGTTTCATGGGAGGTGAAACAAATTTGGATTTTTCACAACTGACTTTTCCACAACTACTACAACTATTATATGTTAATATGTTCAAAACTACCTATATTGAAATTTTTTAATTCTTCCGCTGAACCGATGAGCAAGCACTGACGATGACCTATATACTAGGTCGAAAACACTCCGCATCAAATAATAAATTCCACTTTTCTCGAAGCATCCGGAAGGCGCCCTGGAATAATTATTTACTCATACAATCACTACAATCTAGTCAATGCATCTGAAATTATATTTCTAATCACCCAAAAAAACTCCTATTCACGAAAAAGATTCAGATATATATATATATATATATATATATATATATATATATATATATATATATATATATATATATATATATATATATATATATTATCCTAACAGGTATGGAAACAGTACACTTCCCGCATGCGACTGCCGTTACCCGACAGACGCAAAGCGGAGTTCAATTTTGATAAGTTTTTGTAGTGATTCTAATAGTTACTTTTCGTTTACAGAAATCACAGAAAAATAAACGCATGATGCTCACAAGGAAGTTCAAAACAGTTCATGGACCTCATGCTGACTGATTTCTTACTAGGATCCCCTCTCTGTCATATAACGTAATGGATTTTCAGCATCGGCAATAACTTTCGATGAATCAGCGTTTCCTCGATGCGTCATCTATCAAGAATTCAATTTTGAAAAAAGTCTGATGTGCATAATGTATAATGTTTTATTATGCTCTGATACCATTCGCACAATTATAATTCGAATAAAGATTGTTGTTATATTTTTTATTTCAATGCTTCCTTATAACCCAGTTACATTACACTCAGTTGTTGGACTTGTAGGTACTGAAATTGAATACTATTCATGATAAGTAGTTCCGTTTAGTATTGGTAGGAGTCACCGAAAAATATATACAGTGTGACCCATTTCAAATGGGAGTACCTTAATAAAAAACACATTTTTCATTAGGAACAAATTCAAAAAGTCCTCAAGGACACCAAATTCTATAAATAAATTTTCATTTACTAGGTCAGCTATTCTATTTTCCATGGTCACAAATCTAGAAATAAGTTTTACTGGATTTACAACATTTTTAAATTGTTCAGTTCAGAATTACGTTAGAAAGTTAAAAGGGAATTTGAAAAAAAATTAAGAAAATATAATAAAATATCAATAATCTCCTTCCGATTTAACTTTTTTATTCATAGTCGCATTCCAAAGTATCTTTGACTCAAGTCATTTAGAAATGTTATAAACCAAGTAGTACAGTCATATTTTTCCTAAAAATTGGTAATGATATATTTAGATTTTTTATAATAATTAATAATAATTAATTCATAATATCCCAAGAAACAGGTTTGTTTATGCTAGGATTAAAATATAATAATAATAATAGCAATGCCTTACAAATCTACAGTAAAAATAATATACAATTGCAATAGGTACAATTCATAATCAACTTAGAAAAAGAAAAAGTTATCCATGTCAATTAAAAATAGTTGGGCGGAAAAATAAAATAAATTATGGAAAAAAAGTCATTTTAGGTTTATATTAGGTTTATATAAGTTTGCTGTGGGTTCTAAAAACGGTAAGTTGTAAATACATTTCAAAGATTTATTTTTTAATTTTTTAAGAGGTTTCAAAACTGAATTATTAGCGGTTCCCCAGATTGATATCAAATACTGTAGGTTAGAATAGATAAGACAAAAGAAAATATTTTTAAGGTATTTGATCGGCATAAATTTTCTCATTTTGAACAGTACACCAATGACTGGATTGATTTTTTTTCTCAATTTATCAACATGATTGTTCCATGATAGTTTTTCGTCAATAATAAGACCTAAAAATCGAGTAACTGTAGTAAATTTTATAGAATTAGATCCAAATAATAGCGGATGAATGAAATTGTTTGTGTTTTTTTCAGAAACAAACATAAATGTTGATTTATCAAAGTTCAGAGTGAGTTTGAAATGTTGTAACCATGTTGAAATTAAATTTAGATCACTTTCCATATTTTCACTTATTTCATTGAAGTCAGTGGCAAAATATATTAATGTGGTATCATCAGCAAATAGTTTTATTTTTCCTTTCAATTTCAAATTTGTCATGGAGTTAATATAAATCAAAAATAAAACAGGCCCTAAAATTGATCCTTGCGGTACCCCACATTTGATATCCATCAAAGAACTGCTAATACCATTAACTAACACGTACTGCTTCCTATTCATCAGTAAATTTTGAAACCATTCAAGAATTTTTCCTCTAATAATTTTGCAAATACAATTTTGTGGTCAACTGTATCAAATGCCTTACACAAGTCAAGAGAGAGAAGGCCACACTTCTTGTTACTGTCTATCTGAATTTGAATATGCGAAACAACATCCAGAACTGCCGCCTCTGTGTCTCTTAACCTGCGAAAACCATATTGATTATGACTTAATAAATTGTATTTCTCAAGAAAATTAAAAAGTCTGACATTCACTATTTTTCCATTTTTTTTTTAATGTTGGTAAAACTGATATAGGTCGGTAATTATTAACATTATCTTTCCGACCACTTTTAAATATTGGTAAAACTTTGGCATTCTTAATTTTTTCTGGGACACATCCTGTTTTTAATGACTAGGATATTATCAAGTAAAATGGGATATAAGAAATAAGAATAATTGGTCTTGGAAATGAAGAATCCTTTATGGAATTTGGTGTCTTGATGGATTTTTTGAATGTCTACTCAATGAAAAAAAAGTAATTTACATCGGATGAAAGATGTATGTTTTACAAGGGTATTTCTCGTTAAACTGGTTCACACTGTATTTTCTTATAAATGTTATAATTTTTACTCAAGTGCGTGATAAGTGACAAATCCTATATAATTTTCATTCTCGCAAGGAATTCCTTAATATTTATTAATAGCCTAATAATAGTGCCCAGATTTTTTACTTCTCATTTTTGTCTGTATAAATCAGATGAATAACATTTGGCCTCTCTTTCAAATGGATCATCCTGTATATTTTCAGTCTAAAAATATACTCAATATCGGTTTTACGGATTTTTTTATGTTCAGGAATCAAACGCAACGTTGTTATGTTATTCATATGGAAAAAATCAAAGGCAGGGGAAAAATCATAGGCGAGGGAAATCATGGTAGAAAATCTCATTGTTAACAATTTAAGTTCGGAAATAGCAATCAAATTCCACTAATCGCAAATACTCGTACCTGAAACTATTTTGGAACACACTGTATACGGTTTTATTTTTTGAGAGCTCAATTAATGAGCTTTAAAATGGATTGGATTGAATAAAGGTAAATTTTATTGCAACGATTTTCCGAACGCACGTAGTAAGAGTGGAGCAATAATTACGGCTTTCTGCATTCTTCCGGCTAAGATTTCTGCCGTATCACTGCAAGTCGGTTTAATTTTCAGATAAGAGAGCAGCGTGTCCATCAACCCACTAAGTATCCCTAACATCAGAACCGCTATTCGAACAGAATTATTTGGGAAAAGCCTTCAGGGTTCAAATAGTAAGTCTTGATATTTAGGCCGTTTTCCTCCCCTTTTCATACGATATTCGTTTGGCCAGGAGCTGAGAACTCCTACTTTGATAATAGAAAAATACTACATCAAGCAGATTGGCTTATATCTGCCTAAGGGTGGGGAATGGAAAGTTCCCATAAATTCGGCACTTCTCATTCTCCACAACAGACTCAATATACCCAGAGCATAAGGCAACACTGGTGTTTTATCTTTACCGTTCGAGTGTCGCAGGTTGTAGTAGTACAGCACTCGTAGCGCCGCGTTATGTCTGTGGATATAGGCTGAGACCGCAAAAGACTGACATCCAGTGTCTCGGACCTATTACGCGACTACGGTAGACGTGTCGAATACACCATCCTGGCAGGCCATTATGAATCCCTCGGTCTCTGAATTCAGTCCACTTGACCTGAGAAAAGTAAAGGTAAAATTTTTGGATAAGCCGATATTCTTGTAGGAGGCCCCATACATTGGTTTACCGTTATGTAGCTGCAGGGTATTTCTGTCACTCTATTCGGTGTTGAGCACGGGCTGCTACCTTGAATGCCCCGACCCTTGCTTTCTCATTGTCGAAGACCATGCATAGAAGAGAATCTGAACTATTGATGATTTTACATGCTCCATCCAGTACCATTCCGTTATCTGGGGAAGTATAAGCAACGGGCAATTAAGGATGTCGGCTCCTATGAATATGCATTATTTTACGAGTTTTCCAATCGAGCTGTCGCAACTCCTCCTGAATCCATTTCATCACTCCAAATGAGTTAAGTGGAATCGGACTGGAAAGCATACATATTAGTAGTAGTAACTTTGTTCTTTCCCGACAGTTCTGATGACCAAATCTGTAAGTAGTTAAGTATACCTCCGGTATCAACATGATGTAGAATGCTTCCGTCTAAGAGCAGAACGTCTTATTCTTCTTTTGAAAAGAACCGTGGCACATTTGTCGATTCCGAACTCCATTTCGATAGCATGTGTGTACTCTTCCACCACCCTTAAGGACTGATGTGATCATCTTCTTACGAAACATATAGTTTGAGGTCAACCAAGTGGAACACGTGGGTGACCCTATGCATTCGGTTGCTGGGGGTGCCGCAGTTGTAATCGTGGGTTTTCCGTGGTGCAACGGACAATGGCAATCAGAAGATGCAGAAGATAGATGATCATTTTATTTTTATCATCCTAGGGGAGCTTGGAACATTCAATTCAAATTGTTTCTCAAATATATCTGAATATTATTTTTATAAGGTAAGTAACTACAAAATTGAAAACACGTTTTTCAACTGAGAGATATTACCTTTTCGTGTAAACCTGGATATAAAAAAAATTCATGAATACACTAGTGGCATATCGATATCGATTGTCATGTTTTTATTCACCTGAGCCAATATTCTGCATTGCAATATATCCGCATACTAACTTTTACAAATTCAATTGGTTTCGATCCAATAAATAACCATACTGATTGAATTCTCTCGATACGAATTGCCCGAGGGGATAAACTTGTTGATCAAAGCACGCGAGCAATAATTCTCTTATATCCTGACCATCTGCCTATTCGATATTTTCCTAAACATCGAAGGAAAAACATTATTATTGCATTGTTTCTAACCGAAGATAGATTCTCCATTCTGCAGAAATATCATTTAGATTGAATCGACCCTTCTTTAGACCACTATAAAACAAATAAATAAATTGCTTTTATAAGGTACGGGTTCGAAGGGTCATCATTGAATTTCACGGTGGATGGAGCATGAAATTTGATGTGCGACTTGTATTGATTCGAATGAGATGAGATTAAACGGAGTTGAACGGAGATTGCCGTCCGGGGTTTTCAGACAAGCAATATGTCCACCGTGATTTCAAGATAACTTTATTACTTCATCAGTGATGTTTTATGTCTTGAAAGGACGCGTTGAGGGATTGATGTCGACGGGCAACTGAACGGGATGAAAGATTATGACTTGTCAGTTATCGGCTGTAAGAAATTAATCAAAAAATCGTTCTTCGCTGAAATCCTGATAATTATTATTTCCGCCACAAATGGACCTTTCCACGGGCTATAATAATAATAATAATAAACGCCTTTATTACTCACAGAATAGAAAATACATTTCTTATAAAAATAAAATAAAATGTATTATTTGGAGTAAAAGGCGAAGTTCAATTTAGGAGGTGATAGCAAATCACCAGTAAATTGTTCTTCCACTCAACCTTAAATCGTCTCTTGCCTTGAGGAAGCAGTTAAGCTTTTTTTCTTCTAAACAAAAATCATGTACACATGTCTGATGTCTGATACCTAGAAAACAGCTATATGATAAAGGAATTTGAATTAAAAAAAATCAGAGGGAAGGAAATACACAAATGGAAAAATGAATTTTCTTGAATCTATTTTATGCACTGCTGATGGAATAAACATTTTTCGAAATTGCTTTTAAACTTTTATCACTTCAGGAATGGAGTTATATACTTCACAAATTTGATAGGAGAATGATCGTTTGAAAAGTTCTATTCTGAGACAGGGTGGTGTTAAAGTACCTTTGTATCTTATATTCAGATTGTGAATATCAGAGCGAAACCTAATTTTTCTATGGAGGTACGAGGGTGTTTTACTTATAATGAGTTCGTGGTAAAAGCAAACACTGTGCAGAATCCACATATTTTTCATATTTTTAACCAATTAGCTTCTCTTAATTTATAAGTGATTTTTTGACGTCCATGTATGCCATATATCAATCTCAAGCAAGAGTTTTGAACTTTCTGAATTTTGGTCTTATATTGATTAATCAAATTTGGTCCATATAAGGTATCAGCATAACTGAAAATTGATAACACTAGCGTTTCACATAGAGTAGTTTTGACATGTAAAGGAAGAAGATGTCTGGTCCCATAAATCAACTTCAATGACGAATATGTTTTTTGTAGCAACTGATTCACAAGCTTCTCAAACCTCATGTCGGTATCAATTCGCCTAGATTTTTGGCTATGTTCACTTTTACAAGAGGCTCATTATCTATTGAAATATTAATATTAGGTGTATTGGATTCACTGACTTTTGGGCCAAAAAACATCAGCTTAGATTTAGAGGCATTGATTAATAAACAATGGTCAGATGCGAGTTTTACGTAAGCATTTGAGCATAAAGATGAACAGAACAATTCTTAAGACATTTGAACAATGCAGAGGTATATATGGACCCTTGAGGCACTCCTGAAATAAGATCTAGATATTGAGACGCATTATCTTCAATATGAACTTATTGCTGTCTATTCTTCAAATATGCACTCATTAAAGCAACAGCGGAATCAGAAAGGCCAATATAATGTAAGATAGCTCAAAGTATATCCAAGTTTATGGTATCAAAAGCGCGGCTGAAGTCCAACAGAATCAAAATTGTACAGAGACCTTGGTCTTTAGCTCTGAAAATGTCATCAGCAATGTGTAGAAGAGCAGTTGTACAACTGTTACCTTTTCTAAATCCAGACTGAATTACCGGTAGTAATGATTGATTTGCAATATGATTTCTAAGTTGTGACTCAATTGCTCTTTCTAGAACTTTGGACAGAGTCGGAAGGATGCTCAATGCTCGAAGATCTTTATATTCATTTGGATTAGATTTCTTAGGCAAAACTTTCACAACAGCTCTTTTCCATGAATCAGGTACAACATTGTTGCATAAACAATAATTTATTATATGTGTAACGTATGTGATTATGTGCGGACAACATAATTTTATAAGTTTCAAATTCAGTCCATCACAACCCTGTGCATTGGTCTTGATATCACAAATATTTTTATAGACAAAATAGTCATTCACTTCAATAAATTCGAATGAAGAATTAATTCGGGTGTTATTACTATAAAAATGTAAAAGATCATGAGGTGGCTGACTAGGAGGAATTGAATTTATTTGAATCATTTATATCATTAGAGTTTTTCAAATGTTCTGGAAGCTCGTGTGACTTGTCCGATACTATTTTATTCAATTTCAAAGTTTTCCATAAGTTTTTTTTACTATTTGTGTTGAATTGATGAATTTTTCATTTTTTGTGACCCTATTCGTATAGTTTCGCATATCTTTGTAAAATTGGAAATGAACATCTGATTTAGATTTTCTGAATTTTCTTAGTGCTTTGTCCCTAATTGAAATCATCTCTTTAATTGTTCCGGTTAGCCAAGGTGCTTTTGGTTTAGTTACCCTAGTGATAGGAGCGTGTCGATCAGATCAGTCCATAACACAGTTCTCTAGAAAAGACAGCTTCTCGTCAACATTATTTTGATCAAAGATTCGTAATAACTCTTCGTTAAAGTATTTAAAGATCCGATAGGTACACATTTTGGGACCATGTCCTCCATCATGCATATTGATAGTGCAAAATACAATTTGGTGATCTGATATACCATAACTGTCTATTATGTCCTTATCTGCTATATTCTTGTAGCTAGTTATTATTAAATCTGATAATTTAGCAATTACATTTGATATCCTTGTCGGACTATCCACAATCTGAATAAGGTCAAATGATTCAAGAATAGAAAATAATTTTTCAACATTCAAATTCTCAGAATTGAGAAGATTTATATTTAGATTACTCATAAAAGACATCATCAAAACTAAGACATATCAAACTTAATTTATCTTCAAATTCCTCAAGAAATGTTACATTGTCTTGTTGTGGTGGCTTATATATGACACCAGCAGCAATACTCTTTTTTTATATGTGATTTTTATCCAAATTTGTTCCGAAACATTGGTAGTACTGTTATATAATTCGCTTTTGAATTCGCCCTATATAGTGTATAACTGTCTATCTTCAGTATGTCATCACTAATTTCCTTCCTCATCCAAGTTTCACATATTGAAAATACATCAATTCCTGAACTGATAATAAAATCTTAATTTCGTTAAAGCTAGGTACCAGAGATCGTACATTCAAACATCCGAATTTCAGATTCGACATGGCAATGACTACAAAATAAATGAAGACACAAACTACGTTTTTGTTTGAAATGAGAAATAACTAAACAAAAAGTGTGCAAAGCAGAAAACACTATGATTAGAAAATATATACGCTTATATCACTTGGGATTTCTTTATTTATATTTTCTGACCGCCAGTTTTTCTATAATTTGAAAAAGAGGGGTTTCGTGACGTCACGTTCATCAAAATTTAACTTGGCATCGTCGTATAAGTTGTTCACCATGGAATCTCAATTATCATTACATTAGAGCTGTTTTTTAACTTACTACTTTTTTTAAATTATTTGGTCCATTTTAAAAACTGCGTTTTAGCGTTGAGACAATGACGTCATAGACGGAATGTTTAAAAACCTTATGCAATATTTTGACACATATCGTTTTCGCGATAGTCAAATCTATGACGTAAAATTAAATAAGTTTTTAAAACATAATTGAATGCGGTCCAACGCCAAAAATCAGCTCTGGATAGTGTCATTTGATACCAGATGGGTTTATTCGTCTGTTTCACGGAGCAGATCAATTGTTTTTCTCTGTTTAACCCATTTGCTTACCTCATGTGATACAACATAGATGCTAGTAGATCAAAGCTGTATGCTGGAAACTAACAGACTATTTAATATTTTTTTTCTGAGGTTGAAGCGGTTTTCAAATTCAAAGTTTTGTTGTTTGTGTTAAGTAATTTCTGTATTCCTTATAACCGTGAAAATGTCTAAAAATAGTTGTCTGAACACCAGTGAAAATTCAAATAAACTATATGTGTTCTGTGGTAATATCAACTTTTGTTCCATAAGAACTGTTATTATAATTTGCGGTATTGCCAACAGTAGTTTTTCATCAAATGGCAGGTTCGTTCAGAAAATTTGAAAGTTATAAGATATGTTGGTCCAGTGGCTTATAATCAGCCAGTAGCTATATTTAATGGGAGAACGATATTCCCTATTCCGGAACGTGGATTATGGTGGGGGATGTTTCCGATGAACGTGATGTCAGAAGCACACTTTGAAATCTGATCTTTTTCTTATAAAAAAAAGAGTGGCACTCGTTGATAAATAGACTATTAAAAAATCGATTGAAACGAGTTTTACAATTAATTTTTTGTAAATGTAAAGGTCCATTGTGGTGTGAGCTCATATATTTGGATTGGATGGTTAGTAATTTTGAGTGAAACCGTACTTTCTGATCTTCCTTGGTTATAGTATATTGTGTTCCTAGAAGCATCAACTACTTGAGGCTGAAATATGTTTTTTTCAAAGGTGTTAGGTTTGTTGTGAAAGTTTACGTAGTTCCATTGTACGGGGTACTCCAGATTGGAGATATTAACAATGTTTTACAAAATTACCAATACCTATATGAAATGAATCACAAACCGACTTGTTATTTAAATAAAGTGAATTGAATAGAGGCTTCTTTTCGAAAGATATTCTACTGAATGTATTTTCGTGCTCAATTTTTCAGCACCTATGTGTAGAATGCGAATAATAATCATTTTTATATTTCTACTGCGCTTGGTTTAGACATACGACATATCACTTTATGCTGGGTTTAAAACTTTTCAGTGATCCGTGATTTATTAAACAAAGGAGAAATTTGTTATAGACGAGGCACATGCTGAATGCAGATCTTGTTTTTGCTTGTCATGATTCAATTCTATTAAGAAAATGGGCCCAGGTTCTGATTTACTTTCCTGAACCCAGTCCCCATAATTTCGGGGATATTTCATTCATATCATTGTACTACTCTAGATAGTTTACACTTAAACAGATACTTCAACTTACTGTTATACCGTGTATTGCTTCTCTAGCTATATTTCTGAAATCGAAAACATTGAATATGCTCACTAGACGGCACTTTTTGACATATTTGGGAAAAAAATCCAACTTCCGGTTTTTCCAGAAATGATATCAAATTTCGAGTTTCGAATGGGACACCCTTTATATTATTACATTTTTGAAATATTCGTAATCATCTGAATTCAATGATAACCTATAGTTGATATTTCATTTGTTAGAAATCCTATTTTATTTTCCATCTAGAGAGCCATGAACTCCCTAAGATTAATAATAATAATAATAATAATAATAATTGTCCGTTGCACTACGGAAATCCCGCGGATACAACTGCGGCACCTCCAGCAACCGGAGGCATAAGGTCACCCATTTGTTTTACATGGATGACCTTAAACTTTATGCCTCCGGAGAGAAGGACCTTCATCAGTCCTTAAGGGTGGTGCAAGAGTACACGCATGCTATCGGAATGGAGTTTGGGATCGACAAATGTGCCACGGTTCATCTCAAAAGAGAACGATGTGAGGAATACGGAGAGGACGTTCAGCTCGTAGACGGAAGCATCCTACATCATCTGGATGCCGGAGAGACGTATACCTACCTAGGGGTGGAACAACGCCACACCCAAGAGGTAGCTACTGTCAAAAGCTCTCTCCGCGGCAAGTATCAGCACAAACTCCGACAGATCTGGTCTTCAGAACTGTCGGGGAAGAACAAAGTTGCTGCAACTAATATGCTTGCCGTTCCGATTCTACTCTACTCCTTTGGAGTAATGAAATGGACTCAGGAGGAGCTGCGACAACTCGATGTCAAAACTCGCAAAATGATGCATCTGCATAGGAGCTAGCATCCTAAATCGTCTGTTCCACGGTTATACTTTCCCAGACAACGGGGAGGCCGTGGACTTTTGAGTTTGGAGTGTCTGCATAACAGAATGGTACTGGATGGAGCCTGTAAAGTCATCAGGAGTTCAGATCCCCTTCTCTGCTTGGTATGTGATCATGAAAAAGCAGGGATTGGAGCATTTCTTTTCAATGCAGCAACCCGTGCAGTCGATGAACTCGGTCTCGTATTCGACACTGAACGGAAAAACTCAAACTCTATTACCGAGTTGGAACCCGTTCAGCAAAAAGCCCACGTAAAAGCTGCGGAGTGTGAGAGGCTCCTGCAGCTACATAAGAATAAGCCGATGCATGTGGTCTTCTTCAAGAACTAATAATGACTTATGGTGGATTACGTAATCCAATCTTCCGCAAAAAAACCTATTCAATAGGTATGGTCGTCGGCAAGTATTCAACAGAAAACAACTACTGCCCCCTACGACCATTGAATTATATCTGTTTAATACTTGGCAAAGTTTTCTACAAGAACCACTTTGCAATGCATTTCAAATATCAAAGATGAATTTTTTTTTTTTTTTTCGATTTAATTGGGGAAACACCTCCGTACCGGTTTCATGGTCATTGCCAATCATCAGCGAAGGCTAGTTCGACACAATTGAATCGAAAAATCCTTTCATCCTAATTGAAAATCCCTGAGACAAACACTGAAGTATGAATTCAGCGCCATCTCTGGGTTCCAGATTAAAATGCACTCCGACTACGTGTCGACTTCAATATGAAGCCAGAAACATCATAAAAGATGGGCGACACTACTTGACGGAAGATCATAAAACTAATAATGAATTATGGTGGATTACGTAATCCAATCTTCTGCAAAAAAGCCATTTTGACATGCATTGCAAAGTGGTTCTTGTAGAAAACTCTGCCAAGTATTAAACAGATATAATTCAATGGTCGTAGGGGGCACTAGTTGTTTTCTGTTGAATACTTGCCGACGACCATACCTATTGTATAGGTTATTTTGCGGAAGATTAGATTACGTAATCCACCATAATTCATTATTAGTTTTATGATCTTCCGTCAAGTAGTGTCGCCCATCTTTTATGATGTTTCTGGCTTCATATTGTAGTCGACACGTAGTCGGAGTGCATTTTAATCTGGAACCCAGAAATGGCGCTGAATTCATACTTCAGTGTTTGTCTCAGGAATTTCCAATTAGGATGAAAGAATTTTTCGATTTAATTGGGTCGAACTAGCCTTCGCTGATGATTGGCAATGATCATGAGACCAGTACGGAGGTGTTCCCCCAATTAAATCGAAAAAAAAATAATTTCAGCTTTGATATTTGAAATGCATTGCAAAGTGGTTCTTGTAGAAAACTTTGCCAAGTATTAAACGGATATAATTCAATGGTCGTAGGGGGCAATAGTTGATTTCTGTTGAATACTTGCCGACGACTATACCTATTGTATAGGTTTTTTTGCGGAAGATTGGATTACGTAATCCACCATAATTCATTATTAGTTTTATGATCTTCCGTCAAGTAGTGTCGCCCATCTTTTATGAAAATTCTTCAAGAACATTGAAGGTCTAGGCTTATCCAGAGACCTGACCTTCTCGTTTCTCAGGTCAAGTGGGCTGAAGTCGGAGACCGAGGGATTCATAATGGCCTGCCAGGATGGTGTCTTTAACACTCTCGTCTACCGCAGTCGCGTGATGGGTATAGAGGTCCCTGACACTAGATGCAGAGCGTGTCGTGGGGCAGCTGAGACCATAATGCATTTGCTGTCCAGCTTATGCGGTCTCAGCCTATATCCACAGACATATCGTGGCCCTACGAGTGTTGTACTACCATCCACGACACTCGTACGGTGTAGACGAGACACCGGTGTTGCCTTATGCTCCGGGGGATATTGAGTCCGTGGTGAAGAATGAGAAGTGCCGAATCTATTGGAACTATTCATTCCCCACCCTCAGGCAAATACAAGCCAATAAGCCTGATGTGTATGATGGACACACTGCTCTCAAACTTAAAAATCATACCGGAATGCCGTGACATGGCAGAAATCCTAGCCGGGCGAATGCAGAAGGCCGTAATTCTTGGTTCACTCCGCCTACTCAGGGCACTGATTCTCGGACCCAGTAATCACTTACCCCATGGACGTGGGGAGTGTTTACTGGGGTTAATGACACACCAGCGCGCCCTCCGGAAGTGTCGGGGCTCCGGAGACAGGGCCTGACTGGGTAATTCCTATCGGATAAAATAATAATAATAATAATAATAATAATAATAATAATAATAATAATGGTTCTGATAATAGGGGTCCTTGGTGGAATGATGGACACACTGCTCTCAAACCTAAAAATCATACCGGCTTGCCGTGACATGGCAGAAATCCTAGCCGGGCGAATGCAGAAGGCCGTAATTCTTGGTTCACTCCGCCTACTCAGGGCACATGATTCTCGGACCCAGTAATCACTTACCCCATGGACGTGGGGAGTGTTTACTGGGGTTAATGACACACCAGCGCGCCCTCCGGAAGTGTCGGAGCTCCGGAGACAGGGCCTGACTGGGTAATTCCTAACGGAAAAAAAAAAAAAAAAAAAAAAAAAATAATAATAATAATAATGGAGTGGACGGATGGACAGTCTTCTGCATTGCTATGAGAGCAGTGAGCCCGCCCGAAGAGGATACATGGCGAGAATGCATGCTTTGTGGTGTGAAATACACCCAGAGCATGCTGCCTTTTCCGCACAAAACCTAAGGGATTATGTATCCCACCTTCGGGTTCGAGGCTATGTTAGAGCCCCTCCTCAGCCGGTTAACGCAGTGGCAGAAGTGGCAGATATGCCACGCGTCTATCTGGCTGTAGAGGAGGCCCGCATCATACCACCAACGGAAGGCATCAGAACCCGCAGGGCGCTGCAAAACACCAAGCCCCTGAAGCCACAACAACTGGCTCGGGTGGATGCGGAGATACACGATGTCCTTTCAGAAGAGGCTGACATCTGGCAGATCAACTCTGCCGTGTATGACGCCGCTCGGGCCCTGTCCCAAACGGAGAGAAGGGATACCAACCCTCTGATTGGGAGGCATGAGCGACGCATTCACAAGATGGAAGCTGAGATCAGGTCAGCGAGACAACACGCGTCTCGTATCCAGTGTGTGGCGGACTACGTGGCGGCCAATAGGCCCTTCACGCCCGCAGTGCGGCGAATTGCCGCAAGTTTAAGACGAGCTCACCACACACTAAATCAAGGCGTGCTGTTAACCATCAAACAGCACTGTCTTGATAGGATACGAATGCTGGTGGCTGCAAAAAAGTCACTAGTGAGGCGGGCGAGAAGCATCGCGGAAAACATGAAGTTCCGCGATAAACCTTCTCGCCTATTCCAAGAGCCTCCACGTGTTGTGGAAAACCCGCCGGCGGCTGATCGGGTAGAAACCTTCTGGAAGGGTATTTACGAATTTCCGCAACCACTCAACGTAGATACTCCAGCCCTAGCGCAGTTCGAAGCTTTATGCAGGAGGCTTCGTCAGCCTGAGCTCAATGAACAGCGCAATCCGATAACCCCGGAAGAAGTTCGACGGGCCCTCAAAGGCTCGAAGAATTTTGCTGCTCCAGGTCCTGATGGCGTGAATAACTATTGGTGGAAAAAATTACCAAGTACCCACCACCATCTAGCAAGAGTTTTCAACTCGTGGCTAGATGGGGAGCAGCAGATTCCGGATTGGTTTGTCGAGGGGCGAACCGTGCTAATCCCCAAAAACGGAGATTTGTCTGATCCGAAGAACTACAGACCGATAACATGCTTGAACGCATGTTATAAGATGTTTACACGCATCTTGTACATGCGAATACCCTCCGCAGTTGAGCCGGTGTATGAACGGATGTATGAGCAAAGAGGGTCAAAAATGGGGGTCGCTGGCTGCAAGGAGAACCTGCTGATCGACAGATGCATCACGCAGGTCTCCGTGCAGTATAAGCGTAACCTTTCAATGGCCTGGATCGATTATCGCAAGGCATTTGATACAACATCGCATGAACTCATCATGCATATGCTCAGATGCCTTGCGGTACCAGATCAAATAGTGAGATGCATTGAACAGCTGATGCCGCTCTGGAAGACTTGATTTAACATAACATCTGGTCAAGTCAGAGTCCAAACAGAGCAGGTTATCTTTATAAGAGGCGTGTTTCAGGGAGACTCCCTCAGCCCTCTTCTCTTCTGCATCTCACTACTGCCATTGTCCGTTACACTACGGAAAACCCGCGGATACAACTGCGGCACCCCCAGCAACCAGAGGCATAAGGTCACCCATCTGTTTTACATGGATGACCTTAAACTTTATGCCTCCGGAGAAAAGGACCTTCACCAGTCCTTAAGGGTGGTGCAAGAGTACACGCATGCTGTCGGAATGGAGTTTGGGATAGACAAATGTGCCACGGTTCATCTCAAAAGAGGACGATGCGAGGAATACGGAGAGGACGTTCAGCTCGTAGACGAAAGCATCCTACATCATCTGGATGCCGGAGAGACGTATACCTACCTAGGGGTAGAACAACGCCACACCCAAGAGGTAGCTACTGTCAAAAGCTCTCTCCGCGGCAAGTATCAGCACAAACTCCGACAGCTCTGGTCTTCAGAACTGTCGGGGAAGAACAAAGTTGCTGCAACTAATATGCTTGCCGTTCCGATTATACTTCACTCCTTTGGAGTAATGAAATGGACTCAGGAAGAGCTGCGACAACTCGACGTAAAAACTCGCAAAATGATGCATCTTCATAGAAGCTTGCATCCTTAATCGTCTGTTCCACGCTTATACTTCCCCAGACAACGGGGAGGCCGTGGACTTTTGAGTTTGGAGTGTCTACATAACAGAATGGTACTGGATGGAGCCTGTAAAGTCATCAGGAGTTCAGATCCCCTTCTCTGCTTGGTATGTGATCATGAAAAGGCAGGGATTGGAGCATTTCTTTTCAAGGCAGCAACCCGTGCAGCCGATGAACTCGATCTCGTATTCGACACTGAACGGACAAACCCAAACTCTATCACCGAGTTGGAACCCGTTCAGCAAAAAGCCCACGTAAAATCTGCGGAGTGTGAGAGGCTCCTGCAGCTACATAAGGATAAGCCGATGCATGGGGTCTTCTTCAAGAACATTGAAGACCTAGGCTTATCCAGAGACCTGACCTTCTCGTTTCTCAGGTCAAGTGGGCTGAAGTCGGAGACCGAGGGATTCATAATGGCCTGCCAGGATGGTGTCTTCAACACTCTCATCTACCGCAGTCGCGTGATGGGTATAGAGGTCCCTGACACTAGATGCAGAGCGTGTCGTGGGGCAGCTGAGACCATAATGCATTTGCTGTCAGCTTGTCCAGCTTATGCGGTCTCAGCCTATATCCACAGACATAACGCGGCCCTACGAGTGTTGTACTACCATCTACGACACTCGTACGGTGTAGACGAGACACCAGTGTTGCCTTATGCTCCGGGGGATATTGAGTCCGTGGTGGTGAATAAGAAGTGCCGAATCTATTGGAACTATTCATTCCCCACCCTCAGGCAAATACAAGCCAATAAGCCTGATGTAGTACTCCTCGACCATCAAAGTAGGACGATTTTCGTCATTGAGTTTTCAGCTCCTGGCGAAACGAACATCGTCCGAAAAGAGGAGGAAAAACGGACTAAATATCGAGATCTTCTCTTTGAACTCCGCAGGGTTTACCCAAACCATTCTGTCAAGATGGTGGTTCTGATAATAGGGGTCCTTGGTGGAATGATGGACACACTGCATGGCATGGCATGGCAGAAATCCTAGCCGGGCGAATGCAGAAGGCCATAATTCTTGGTTCACTCCGCCTACTCAGGGCACATGATTCTCGGACCCAGTAATCACTTACCCCATGGACGTGGGGAGTGTTTACTGGGGTTAATGACACGCCAGCGCGCCCTCCGGAAGTGTCGGAGCTCCGGAGACAGGGCCTGACTGGGTAATTCCTAACGAAAAAGAAATAATAATAATAATAATAATAATAATCCCTCATAAACACTCGTTGAGTGTACCCAAAGGCAGTGCGGGTAGAGGACGGCTATTATTATTATTTGCCGTGGCGCTCCGGGGCGACTTAGTGATGTTTTAGGTGATGTATTCACTTTTCAGCTGTAGGAAAATCCGGAAAACCTACAGCACCACCTCGGGTGGTCGGTGTGCACTCCAAACTAGCACTAGACGAGATTGGCATCTAGACAACTCACAATACACTTGCTTTTCAACAAGGCATGCGGCCGCCTATCGAACCGATATAAAGTAGTTGAGAAAAATTCTCGTACCTACATCGGATTCGAACCGACTATCGCTATGCTGGAGTTTCGAACGGCCTATGCATTAGACCGCTGATCCACCGACCACACCATTATTGTAAATGATCAAAATCATGCTACACTATCGCAATTTCGATTCAAATAGTATTGTGGTTCGGAATGCGTGCCAAAAAAATTAACCACAACGTTTGTCTACACGAAACTCCATTTTCTCAAATGGTACCATAATGGTACTCTGACGTCATTTGAAAGTACCATCAATGGGGTATCCATCCATATTAACTCTTTTTGTGAATAACCAATACAAACACAGTAATAGATTTCGAAAAGTTCAAGTATCTTCTCGCTAGGAGTACTTGGAGATCATATGATTGGTCCCTTAATATTTGATGGACCATTGAATGGTGACAGATACCGAAGTTTAACAAGAAATGAAATTGAAATTTTTTTGGAAGATTTACCGCTGAATCTGAAAATCGATTGTTCTTTCAGCAGGATGGTGCACCTCCGCAAAAATAGTAGGATCGTGACGGATTATCTTCGTGGCCGATGTGGATCGGAACACATGACTTAACCCCTTTAGAATTTTTTATTTGGGGTCACCTAAAAGACATCGTTTACAAACGACCGCCATGACCTAGAATTACAAGTTAGACTAGCCATCCAAAGTATAACGCCTCAATAATTGAACAATTCTATTCAAAATACATTGAAACGAGCTCGACACTGTTTGGATGTTGGTGGTGGACATTTGGAACAGCTTTTATAAGATTTTGTTTCGTTATTAATTAAATTGTGGGAGAATACCTAATTTTTATTACTTACATTGCCATTTAGACCTAGGCTTTGAGCCTTCGAGCTTTAGTTCTTTGTGTTCAAAGCCACCTCGATATATAATTGTTAATGAACAGAGAAAATACTTAAACTTCTCTTAGTTCCATTATTGTGTTCGTATTGATTATACAAAATAAAGAGTTAATATGAATGGATACCCGATTGATGGTACTTTCGAATGACGTCAGAGTACCATAATTATGGACCCTTTGAGAAAATGGAGTTTCGTGTAAACAAAGGTTGCGGTTCACTTTTTTGGCACGTATTTCAAACCACAATACTATTTTAATCGAAATTGCTATAGTGTAGCATTATTTTGATTATTTGGAATTAAATATCAACTATAGGGTATTATTAAATTAAGATAATAACGAAGATTTAAAAAATGTGATAAAATCCAGGGTATCCCATTTGAAAATTGAAAGTTGAAAATTTCAGAAATTTAGCTAGAGAAACAAAGAAGAAAAGGGGGGTGTACCATGAGTCTATGTCACACGGTATATTCTTCGTTCCTGTGGAATGTGAGTATCCATTTTAATTTTTTGGTTTTGTATGAATTTAAATATTTCAAAATTGTAATTTTTGATATTTGTTTTCTGTTTAACTGTCTGTTTATTCAACTGAAGATGAGCATTGCTATGCTCTAAAACATGTTTTTGAATTTCGTTTGACGCACCTTTTGACAACGGTATTGTCAACACCCTATCCCTAATCTGGGATTTGAATATACAATGTGGAGACAACTTCAAGTTTAACTTTGAGAATGGACTACTTCCTTCATACACTATTTATATATTTATGAAAAATATGCCGTGGTTAAGGAGACCAGGGGATGGCAAAAGGGCCCATGGGAGCCTATTTGCCTGGCTGCAGTAGCAGCCTCCCTCCCAACCACTACTACTACCTACTATTCATTCAAATTGTCACCGTAAAAGTGGAGCATCACTATAGCATTGTTTCAAACCAAGATTCTAACAGCACAGTAAACACCAAAATCCCAACTGAAAAAAGAGGAGATTTTCAGTAGTAATATCCCGATAAAATGCAGAATTTTTGAAAAATACTTTTTGTTCAATATTCACACATTTGGTGCCAAAACCGAGGGATGAATTGTAACACTATGAAACTTGGCACGTGACTTCTTGACATCATAATTAGT
The DNA here is from genome assembly GCA_958502065.1 of Chrysolina americana. Classification (NCBI taxonomy): domain Eukaryota; kingdom Metazoa; phylum Arthropoda; class Insecta; order Coleoptera; family Chrysomelidae; genus Chrysolina; species Chrysolina americana. The sequence goes on from OY293413.1 coordinate 74,503,805, forward strand.
TGAAAAAAAAATAGTTTACCAAAAATCAGGGGTGGAACACAAAAAAATTTTGACTTCAATAAAAATTAAAAAAAAATGGAGTTTTCTCGGAAAGTAAGAAGGCTATCGTAAAACGGCTTCGAAAGAATAAATGAAATTAGAAATTAGTCTTTTTATACTTTTAGGAGGCTGGGATAGGTTAGGTTCGGTGAGGTTAATGCTTCATATTTGCAAATCGATTTTTTCGAGCTCTGGAAACAGTGTTAATCGTCCTAAAATTGCGATTAAGAATAGCCGCCGTTGAAGACAAAAGGTGAGAATATTTTTTGACATTATGGATAAACCTCACATCCCATTCATAAATAAATTTTATGACAATTATGAGATTGGCCAGTCTCGGTGATATTTTGCGAAAACCGCTACTAAATATACATGGGCTCTTCATAACTGCTTTCGAAATTTCATCCTAACAAGTAGGTGCCACTTTTTTATTAGTTTTGTTTGGTGCTTTAGAAACTGTCCTAAGTGGTCGACTTCATTTTTGTAGACATTTTTGGACACAGATCAAACAGCAATGCAAGAAATCGAAGCTTTCTGAACTATTCCTGAGTTTGGATTCCATTGGAGAATATGAACCAATTCGAGGGTCTGGGCTATGACATTTTTCATTGCCGTACTTGAACTTCTGAGAGCTTAAAGCCCTGAGTGTGTATATCTGTCGAAATTTTTCATTCACTCAAGTCCGCCAGTTCATCAAGATTTCTGTATGAGAACCCTCTTTCTCTGCTCACAGAAATCAATGTTTCCAGCCCTGCTGAAGTGAAAAGACACCAATCCTGGCAAAATCTATCTGTATTGCAAATAAATCAAATCCCTTTCTTTCGTGACATCCTACTATTGCATTTTTGCATTATTTAAGATTCAACCATTTAAATCTACCCTTATGTTCCCTCTTATCCGACCGACATTTATTTCTATATAACATTTTCTCAAACAACTCTAAAAAATTATGTATTATTATTATTCATGGAAATATATTGAAAACGTATTTATTCATATAATTATCCTGGGACAGAAAAATCCCTATGATTTGTGTACGTACTCTCAATTCTGCATGTACAAATTTCAAAATCCTGATACAGCTAATAAATATACTTGCGTTTACTTCAGATAAGATCAGTGCATGATAATATATAAGATTCCATTATTTTTATCATAGTTATCAACTCAAATAATTCCTTTAGGAAAAACTTTCAAATGGAATATCACTTTTTTGAGAGAGAGAAAATTGTGGTCTATGCACTTGACAACACTCTTGTTCTTTGCCAGAATAATTCAATACCCTGACACATTTCCACCCTACTTTTTGTAAAAGATAAGCAATAATAATTTCATAGGTACCACAGCATTCAATACAACTTCACTTTCAGACGGACAATCGCAGCTGGATCTATTATAATCTAGTGTCTTTTACCATGAAATTTCTCAATAATAAACTCAAATTTTCACAGCAAGAACAAAAAACTTCGCATGACAGTAGGGTTTGACATGTCTATAATGAGCCGGAAACCGGACTCGAGGTACTACGCTCGCAGCTCATGATCTGAACTTCCAGCATACTGAGAAAACTGCTCCAAAAGTGTGGCCATCGTTGGCTTAGATATTATGGCTCGATGATCCTGGACTATGTTGTATATATGGAATGAACAGATACATTCATCTTCTTTCGTTTGGGATGGCCAGGGGTTTCTGAAAATCCCGTAGTTCGACAAAATTATCTATCGTTTAAAAAGAATGAGTTTTTCGACAGCCTCTGAATTTTTTTAAATTATAAAACATTTTGGAGTTGTTTTTGTGAGTTCAATAACAGACATGAGAAGTGTAAACCTTCAGCTTGAAATTGCATACTTTATTTTTCATACAGGTTGTGTATAAGTGATTATTTTCAAAATTTACAAAGATGTCGGAATTTTAAGGGAGTTGAAAATGGGGCGGGAGTAAAACTCAGTTTTTTTTTTTGGCGTGTGTAAGTGAGACCTGTCTCACTACTCTTAAATCATTGCCTAGTGTCTAAACAGGGTACTTAATGGTTGCTGCTTCAGTGCAATTATTCCGGATTAACTGAAATATCTATGATTTCTGCATCCTTCGTAAAAAACGCAGTTGGATTATGGAAAGTGGTAAAAATAACCACTTAGGTAGGTACTCAGATATCCACATGTTATATTTGCATGAAAAAGTAGAAGTCTTCACGACCAAAATACACTTTTATTTTAAATTTTTTCATCATGTTTAGCAAAGTTGTGACACATTTAACGTTCGGCACCGCCGGAACTTGCAGCGGCGGGCTAACACGAGCCTAAAATTTGATGTCGGCGTTCAATCACGTTTTCTGAGAATACGGGTTCATTTTATAGGGAATTACTGAGAATCATTCTTGTAGAGAATTGAATGATCTTCAACCCTATTCAAACCATATTTTTTTATACCTAATTTTTTCAAATCAATGTTTTTTGGTTTGCACCCCCGGAATTTTGGTAAACAATGTTTTTTTCTTATTTGACATGGTATCAAGTACTAGCATGCCAAATTTGGTGGTGTTACAACCGATCCTCGTCTCAAAACTAAGTAGACTGTACTATTTCGCCTTGCTGGCACGAAAACTGTGTTGCTTAGAAACACCACGAGAACTTGCTCGATAGGGTACGATACGTAAATTTTAATCCAAATTTTAGGAGAAATTAAAAAAATTTGTGAGATATAAGGTGTTCTGTGAAAAATGAGTAAGTTGATGTCATTCCCGGATAAACAGGAAGTGATACAATAACGAAAAGATTTCAGTTGAATTTTCATTGTTTTCTACACCGTCTTCATAAATTTTTAGAATCATGCTACTGTTAGTTTTCTATACAGTGTTTCTCAGCTAAATCTTTTCACCAGCCTTATCTCCAAAGTCGTAGAAAAAATTTAAAGTCGCTCAGACCCGTCGATTTTAATTGCGTCAACTTTCTTATCCCCAGCTTTTCCTACTTCAACATTTTAAATAGGAGTACTATACTTGTGATTCATCATTTTGAAGGGAATCAAATCACAAATTCAGGAGGTATAATGCAAATAAGAATCGATCAAGTGTTATGCAGAAATTATGGAAACAAGGGAGATCCGGGACCTACAGCTTACGTACAAGTGGATTCCGAAGCATTTTAGCTCAGTAGCAGAGGGCAGGGATCGAACTCAGGCCACCTGGGTGAGAGGCAAATGCTCTAACACTACAACCACTTTGCACATTTTTCACTCCAAAAGTAGTCGCCAGTTGTCCATCACTGCATGTCCTATAACTGCAATAGCGACCCCTTCATTCCTCATAGACTTTTCTCGTTGATGTTTTTTATTTTTCACTGATCCTGAATCCATGAACGTTTTCATCAATTTTATCACGTACTGATATGACATGTTTTTTTTTTTCTGAATGAATTTCACTGAAAACTTGAGTCGTAGCTCTAGGACATTTCCAAAATACGTAGCTAAAATAATAAATTGCTACTCTCTCTTGTATTGACCGTTGTCTACTGATTGAATGAAATAAATCGAAGCAATCAATGTGTCAAATCTTAACCAAAGGTTTTTTGTTCGACTCGTTTATTATCATTATTTGCCATTATTAGACATTCTGCTTCGTTATGGACGAGAATCAATAACCTGAGTGGTAAAAAAATATCGCCTTGAAAATTTAAATGTGTCCAAACAACATCGATTCTAGTATTATCAACAACCAGTAGTCAAATTCAAATTCATTCATACTCTTCATAAACCAGACCAGAAGAATAACAGGCGGTTTTTAATTTGAAAAAACTGAACTTTCACAAGTTCATCTTCCTCAAACGGCATCATATTTCAACTTATAAAAACAACACAATCATTGCAATTCGATATATACATAATCGAACTGAGCTCCAAAATATTTACTCAGTAATCCAGATAAAACTGATTTTTCCTACAAGGTAGATCCCTATCTCATTCTTTAAAGAATTTTCTAACCAATTAATCAAAAAAGACCAAGATTATTAGTCTTGGTTGAAGATTTTCTCTAATCAAATTCAGGGCAATAATTCAAATGCTACGGAGATTTCTTTTAAAATTTGATAAGTAAACTGTGGAAACATAAATCTGAAGCGGAATCGAAATGCACTATCAGCTCTTTAATTAAATACTGAACTCGAAGACACGATTATTCTGCATTCGGAATTGGAATCGGGAAGTAATCAGATTATATTCCTTCCAATAATTAAGAAAAACAAATTTCACAGAGTTAATCGAAAATCGAAAGAAGTCATTTCCTGCTCATTTCCGTACACTCAGCTATTTCTGAAATAGACGTTTCTGCGCTGCAAGATAATTCAAAGTTAATGAAGGAAATGCGATATTAATTTTTTCGTAATGGACTTGATTAGGCTGGATTATAAAATGTCATAACACACTGAAAAAACTGGTAGATCATGTATTTTTTTTTTTCATTTCTCCTCATGCAGAGTATTTGGAACTCATTATTGATTTCGTACATTCCTAAAATGTTAATTTTGTATTGGATGATTCCGCTAACTATTAACGACGCTATTTATTTTTCAACAGTGTAGGAGTTGATGATCATTTTGAATTTTTTACATAGCAACATTTCTCATTATTACATAGTTATTTTTTTCAAATCTCTCTGAGGTTATTTCAACTCTACGTAAATGATTGACAAACCCTTTGAATGACAATTATAATGAAATATAGTAATTTCAACTATTTCACGACAGAAACTGTTATCGGGAATTCAGCATACTTCGACGCTACTCTCACCTCTTGTTACGACGGTTAACGAACGTTCACAAAGCGCTATCCAAGGATGACGTTTTTGATTGTACATAATTTGTTTTGTTTTTATCAATACTACATTCGATAATTTCACTCGCTATATGAAACTCGCTTATCCTGCGATATGAGAACCAATAAAAACGAAGCTTCACTGATAGTACACAGTTCCTTCCTTTTGAGCCGGTATTACCACTTCGTCATGGGCATCTACGCATGCAAACAACAACGAAGGATATATCTTGCTAGCAAGGATGGCATTATAAATGTCAGTCTGTCAGCTTTTAATCATTGAACTAAAATGAACAAGAATATACGTTTTTCTAACTTCGTTGGCTCTCAAAATTATATCGATAAATACAACTCACTCCGGTCTGACCGGAAGTTAACTTCGACATGTCAATATGCTCAAATTCTAGCTCTTATGTCATTATATCGACGCTCCAAATTTCACAAACCTACTTCATACAATAACTGAGATATTCCGTAGGCAATACTTCCGTAGCCACCCTGTATATAATCTACAATTTTCTGCACATCCACATATGGAACGCCTTCACTTGACCTTTTTTCAACGGCTGTTCCATTCATTTCCTTCAAGTTAACACACATATTCAAACACTCGGAAATATTCAGGATTTTAAGGTAAAATTCATTTTACTTAAGCTCAAAATATTCATATTCAAACCATGTAATTGAGGCAAACTATATTGTCATATTATGGTTATTATAATAACTTCTCATGATTCCATAATAACAACCCCTACTTTTGTATCCTATAGATATCAAAAATTAAAAAGTATCTTGGAAGTCGTTCAAAACAGAAGGCAATATATTTGAGGGGAAGACAATTTCGACTAATATACGAAACAATAAGAGAAGTTTCCCTGCTGTTTCAGGAAGTATGGCGAAACTTCTGCAGAAATTCAGTGCATGTGTAAAAAGTTTTGTCTTCTAGGAGTTTGCAGGATTGAGTGAATGACTTTGGAAATGAAGGGAGGATATAAGAAGGCGTCTATTGTTGGTGACGACTTATCAAGTTAGTAAATATATTTTTCATCCGATCTTTTCGAAGATCTGGGCTGTAATAAAACGCGGTTGAATGTTATATCTATCAATTGGTAATGATACTAAAGAAAGTGATAGTTCTCCATTCTAGAGTTGCGAATGAAGCAAATGAATATTATCATGCGATCCGATGGGAATATATTAAAAACAATTTGATGGATTTTTGTCAAGAATGACAGTTAATCTAACTATTTGGCACTTGAATCAGCAAACGAACGTCACTTCGTTTGACAGTTTATAAACATTTTCACGATTATATTTGAACTTCTCTGTATAACTATTACATAATTAATGTGGGCTCTGATAGCGAAATTCCATTTATAAATTCGAATCGTAGCATCAAATTTTCTGGCATTGATTGGCTTGAGTTGTAAGATATTCAAGTTGGAATAAAAAACGAATTATCGTATCGTGTTGAAAATTATTCAAATATTCGGTTAATGGATGAAAAGTGGATAATTGAAACGTCTGTAAGTAGCAAAAATAATTTAAAACCGAGAAAATTAGAGATTTGTTTCGTTAACTTCATCATAAGTCGAGAACAAGTAAAAAAGCAATCTGTATTCAAAAGTAGGTATTGTGGCAAAAAATTATTGAAGGCCGAGAACCAGGAAAAATGTCATCTGGAAAAAGTGGAATAATCTCAAATAAAAATTGAAAATAATTTTTTTTATGAAAACAACCTGCGATAAAAATTCAGTTTTTTTTGTAATATCTAACAGAAAACAGCTACTTTCCCGGCAGAAGCCACGCTGGACATTGAACTATATCTCATAGATATTGTGAAAATGCCCTAACTAGAAAGAGAAAATCTGAAAGTGGAAATTTGCATTTTCATTCAGATAGTTGTTCATAACTGTTTAGTTTTCAATGGAAATTCCTATAGACTAATAAGAATGTTAGTCAAAAGTATCACTCACAGAAACCATTCAAATCATTGATGCCAGAATTGCATCTCTTTCACTAGGCCTCCAACATGAATACCTAACAAGAAATCATCTTGAACAGTTGAAAATGCCGACTTGACCTAATCTTTCAGTCGCAGTTGATTCGACATCTGACTTTAAACATCATGTTCATATTTTCATTAAAATCAAAATTTCATCTGGAAATATTCACAGAATGTGTACAAATGCATAGTCATTTGAACTTGAAAGTGGATACTTCAAAAATCGGTGTGAAAGCGAAAAATAATTGAAAACCAAGAAAATTCAAATTCAATTAGTTAATTTCTTCATAAGACGTGAACAAGCCATCTGGAAATTTTCACAGAACTTATAAAATGCACAATCTTGCGAAAACTCAAGTTTTTTCGCTTCGACGTCGATATTGCATTATCCACATCTTAGTTTTTGAAAGATTGTGCATTTTTACATTTTTTTGGATATTTCCAGATAGCTTTTGTGCTTTTTCTCGATTTATGATGAAATAAACAAAACGAATCTTGAAAATCCGTGACTTTCTATTCGTTACCTTCCGTCCAAATTTGAAATTTTCTATAATCAATTTCCAAAAGGATACAATATTTTTCTATGATCTGTAAAATTTCCAAAGAGGCTTTTCTCATATTCTCGACTTTCCGAAACATTGAAATCACCAATCGTAAAACCCGCGGTCATTTTGAGATTTCTGTCAAGTTTAAAATATTCCACAAACCACTCCAAGAAAGAATATACTGGTTGCTACATCCTGTAAAAATGTATCTATGAAGGTGATTTTTTTTAAGATGACTCGATACTTTGTTTTCTTTTTCAACTTGAATAAAATAAAATCTTTAATTGCTTAAATCCGCTCTCACACTCATTATTGACTAGCACCAAATCGCAGTCATTACTGCACCGATAGACCTATAAGTCAATAATAGGTAGTACTTAAGCATATCAGTAGGTATTGACCTGCTGGCAATTGCAGATACATACAAGAAATAGAATAGTATATTCTTCAACGAGCGCATTCTCGAGGATACAAATTTTTAAACGAGCCGAAGGCGACTTTCGGAATTATCTGAAACAATAATAGCTATAGAAGACTATACATTCTCTACGACTATACGATAGTAAGAGTTTTAATGCAATCTAAATAATCATTAATATAAAATTTCAGATTTATTTAATAGAATGAAATATTTATACGTGAGGACTCCATACGTCCTCTACGACTGTAGCAGATACAGTTTCAATGGCCATCTCGATGATTTTAATAATATAATAATAGTATTGTCAAAAATATTTAGTACTCATCGAACTTGAATAATAAAACAAAATAATTATAAGGTCACTTAATTCCTATGTATCCCACTTGTTATACTCAGTGACTAAATTTATAGTGATATTGTCACAGTTTGTGAAATTTAATGTCGGTGTTGCATTTATATCAACACTGACATTTTTATTTATTTTGTTAGTTCATTTTTTTTTGTGTGAAGGTACTTTTACTTGATAATGAGCATTGTTCGATTGATTGAAGAATCGAAATTGCCGTTTTGAGTTCTTCCAGCAACCATACCATGTCTTCTCTATGCAGATTGCAGATGATCGTCAGAAGCAATGCCTGGTGTACATCTCGGGATTTAAACTTATCAATACCAATTTTTTAAAGAGTACATTTTCCTTGTTGGCATCCAACATTTGTTGCACGTTTATCGATGTCAGTCACGGTAAACTTCCTTACAAGTTTTGTTTTGGTCTAGGGAATAGTTATCATCAAAGTAAGTAGATCCAAGATCATGAATATCTTCAATTCTCACAGAATGCATTTCTATGGAAAGGGAAGCCCCCATTATACCCATAATTGATGCAACCAGAAAATATAAAAGAGGACATATTGATCCGGACTTCAAAATTTCTAAATTTATGATGAAAGCTCGGTTTGTGGTACTTAGGCCCGATTTCATAAGCTCAAAGTAGTATTTAGTGCAAGTAGCTCTTTGATTGTGACTACCAAATTGAGTTACAGTTGATAGCCTGTAACAGTCTAATAATTATTTAAACTAAATGTGTAATTCACTATGAAATCGGTCCTTATAGGTATCTTTTGTAATTATTACCTTCATTACCAAAAGTAAGATAAATTACAAAGCGATATAAGGTAGAATAACAATTATACATGAATAGTCAGTGTTCATTCATGAATAAATGAATTCCTGAGGGAAAAATAAAAAAACTTCCAGCTCTAGGATTCAAACTCATTCTTATAACTAAACTACCTTTAACTTCGACATGCACCATTACACCTGTACCAACTGAGCCAGAACAGGCACTTGCAAAATTTGTGAATGACATACTGAAGAAACTGTTTCTGAACAAGGGCTAAGATAGTGTGGAACGTTTAGATGAATATTGTTTGACATACCTTGTTGCAAGATAGATTTCATCAGGAGCTTCATTGATCTATTTACTTCTTCTGTGGCGAATGCTTTTGACTTTTTTGGCTGATAACATTCAGAATTTTGTTTCAACAATGTACGCAATTTTGAGTACCTGTCTATGTTGATAACGTTGATGACGTTGAGTGTTCTTTCCCGCATAGAATATATCTTTCACAATGATGATGACCTATATTTCTCAGAGAGTTTTGTAAAATATACGAGAAGGACATTTTCCCTGCCGTTTTCAATAAATCCGGAGGTGTACAACAGATCTCATTCTTCTCACTATCACTGCTTCCGCTATACCCACTATTAATTTTTATAATATATCACACAGATCAAAGTTAAAACTGAGAAAGTTGTCAATTCGACATTTGCGGATATCAAGTCGTGACAAGTTAATTGAAGCAAATTCTTCTTGAGAAATTTGTTTGGTACATTTATTGTTTTGTCATTAGTCTAAAGCTCTCAGTTCCCGTGGATCCTGAAAATTCTGAATCTGTGATTAGTCAAGTGCCGTTGAATAATGAGTTGGGATCCACGGGGTTTTGGAAACATGGTCATTTATCAATTAATTATCGATATGTTATCAATGTAAAATTCAATAGTTATAGGGAAACATATTGAAAAAATGTTCAACTAATCAAAACGCTGTATCCGCATCGAATGTATTCTTGGACTCTGTTCGTATCCTAAGAAACTTTCTGTTATCTCATCCATTTAAACAATTTCTTTCGTTTTCATTTTAACTGCAATCTTCTGAAAACATTTATAACATATAAATTCAATGTAATCGATTAAAAAAAACACGAAGAGCTGAATTCCACCACGAGAGGCACATTCAACTCGTCGGAAAATATACTAAAAATAAAAATTCCTTCAGAAAATATATTCCCTTCTTTTCATATACTACACAGGCAATAATACCGACACTGGCTCCAGAAGAATGCCGGCCTTTTTTTAATAATACCCTTTATATCCCATCTAAATTCCAAAGCCGTAGTAAATTTGTTTGTTGTCAGATAGTTTGCTGGAGATCGTTATATCATCAAAAGCTGCTATATCCCGAAGCCCAGTACGTATGCATGGCCTGCCATATTCACGTATAATCGAGTGGGATGGGAAAAGGATATGTGCTCGGCAGAAATATACGACAGGGGATGATGTGGAAATATGCCGTGAATTTTTCCATCTTCTGGAAATGTCTGTTCTCTTATGGCCATTGTTATATGGATGCGAGCTTATTAATCTCTTGAATGTGAAAATAACCTGATAGCTAAGTTCTTTTCAGAAGTTGGTAAAACTCAAGATGTTACAGTTATGGCTATTCAGGTTAGATCTTGGGAGTATTAGTCCGATAACCACAGAAAAATTTGTGCTAGATGTAAAGGATGAATTGTAACACTATAAAACTTGGCACGTGACTTCTTGACATCATGTTCAATTAGAAAAAAAATTATTTTCCTAAAAATCAAGGAAGGAACACAAAAAAATGTACTTCAATTAATAAAAAAATTGGTTTTATCTCAAAAAATAAAAAGGCTATCGGAAAACGGCTTCGATAGAATGAATGGAATTACAAAAGTAGTCCTGTGATACTTTCAGTGGGCTAGGTTGGGTTAGGTTCGGTGAGGTTAATGCTTCATATTTGAGCACTGGAGACCGTGTTTATCGTCCTTGAATTGCGATGAGGGATATCTGCCATAGTAGACAAGAGGTGAGAATATTTTTGGAGGTTATGGATAAGCCTCACATCTAATTCATGAATAATATGAGAATTATGAAGATGGCTAGTCCCGGTGTTATTTTGCAAAATCCGGTTGATGCTTTAGAAAGTGTCCTGAACGGTCGATTTCTTTCTTGTACACATTTTTTAGACGCAGATTGTTTAAAATTGTTTAAAATTGTTTTTTCCGTTAACCAGCCCTACGAACGACAGCCCTCAGAAGTCGAAACTTGTGCGAGCTAAGGATTAACGAGGTCTTACCTTTTAACGTGCGCTTCCTAGCGATCAAATAGCAATGAGAGAAATCTAAGCTCTCCTAACTGTTCCCATACTTGGAGAATATGAACCGATTCGAGGGTCAGTGCTACGGAATTTATCATTTTTTATGAACATTGATGTTCACCAGTTCATCAAGATTTCTGCATGAGAACCCCATTTCTTTGCTCACAGATATCAATGTTTCCAGCCCTGCTGATGGAGTGAAAAGGCACCAATCCTGGCATAATATATCTGCGTATTGCAAATGATACAAATCCCTTCCTTTTGTGATATCCACAAACAAACGAATTTTTTGAAATACAACCATTCAAATCTACATACAGTGTGTCCCAGCTAAAACTTGTCACCCCCCTACTATCCGAACTCATGAAAAAAACTGAAAATCGCTCAGACCCGTCGATTTTTATTTCAAGGGGGAACACTTTCACCAAATACACCATCACTGTGTTGTCAACCCCCTCAACCCCAGCACCCCCTACTTCAGAATTTTCAATGGGACTACTATACATCATTTTGAAGAGAATTCAATCCCAAATACATCGGTGTACTGAAATTGAGGATAGATCAAGTGTTGTTGAAGTTTTCATGAAAACTAAGTTTTATCCAGATATTTTAATTTTTCATCACCTCAAATGTTAGCGTCGTAAGAAAGGTTCACTGTGGGTACGCCACTGTATTGAAAAATAATATGATGTCAGAAATAATAGTTTCGAAGGTGAGACAGACGTTTTTATGAAAAAAAAATTGCCCTCATGTGTTTTTGTATACGCATATCGAGTCATGTATTCGAGTCACTGCATTCAACAATTTGAAAACATTCGAAAATGGTTTATACTGTACAAGAGAGAATATCCATTGTAGCTGCGTATTTTGAAAATGGACGATGTGCTAGAGCTACGGCTCGAAGTTTCAATGAAAGTCATCCAGAAAACACCACATCATATCAGTACGTGCTTCAATTGATGAATAAGTTCTTGGAGTCGGGATCAGTGCTGAATAAAAAACATGAACGAGAGAATCCGATGCGAAATGAAGGGGTCGCTGTTGCAGTTGTAGGACATGCAGTGATGGACAACATTCAATCGTTAAGACAACTTGAGACTATTTCTGGAGTTTCGAAAAGCAGCGTACATCGAATTCTGAAAGACGCAAAATTCCATCCTTATAAAATGCAGAATGTACAAGAATTAAATGAAGATGATCCTGACACACGTACAGAGTTATGTGAAATCATGAGTCAATTATTGATTGGTGATAATAATTACCTCTACAATGTGTGCTTTTCTGACGAATCTTCTTTTTATTTAAATGGACATGTGAACAGGCACAACTGCAGATACTGGAATGACGTAAATCCCCATTGGTACAGGGAAACTCATTCACAAACTCCCCAGAAATTGAATGTTTGGGCTGGTATTCTGGGAGACCATATTGTAGGTCCATATTTTATTGATGGTAACCTCAACGGACAAACGTATCTTGAACTTCTTGATACAACTGTGAACCCTAGAATCACTCAGTTACTTGAAGACGATGATAGGTTACTTGACGGTCAGCTCACCTTTCAACAAGATGGAGCTCCTCCACATTTTGTTGCACCTGTACGTCAATTTTTAGATGACAATTTCACAGGGCGATGGATTGGAAGGCGAGGACCAATAGAATGGCCAGCTAGATCTCCTGATTTATCACCATTAGACTTCTTTTTATGGGGTCATTTGAAATCCAAAGTTTATATTACCCAGCCAACTTCTCTTGATGATCTACGCAGGAGAATTGTTGTGGAGTGTCGTGTAGTGACTCCAGAAATGTTGAGCAATGTGCGAAGAAATTTCGAAGATCGCTTATACTTCTGTATGGAACTGAATGGTTCACATTTTGAACCTTTCATACGATGATAACATGTTAGGTGATGAAAAATAAAAATATCTGGAAAAAATTAGTTTTCATGAAAACTTCAACAACACTTGATCGATCCTCAATTTCAGTACACCGATGTATTTGGGATTGAATTCCCTTCAAAATGATGTATCACAAGTAGTCCCATTGAAAATTCTGAAGTAGGGGGTGCTGGGGTTGAGGGGGTTGACAACACAATGATGGTGTATTTGGTGAAAGTGTTCCCCCTTGAAATACAAATCGACGGGTCTGAGCGAATTTCCATTTTTTTCATGAGTTCGGATATTAGGGGGGTGACAAGTTTTAGCTGGGACACACTGTATATGTTCCCTCTTATTCGACAGGCATTTATTGATATATAATAATCTCTCAAAGCAACTCAAATAAATTATATATTATCATTCATCAAATATATTGAAAACGTATTTCTTCATATAATGCCTATAAATTGTATAAGTACTCTCAATTCTGTAAAAATGTCAATATCCTGAAAACAGATTTGTTGGCACACAGCTCATATACTCGCTTTTACAGCAGAGAAGATCAGTGCGTGATAATATATAAGAAGATGGACTGGACTATATGGAATGTTTATCAAATATAAAACATAAATGACCATTCCAATAAAAATTGATCTTTGGTACACTCGATTCACATGCCGTTAACATGTATCATTTTTTTGAAAATGGTGGACAACGTTTCAGTTTGAATGCAATTGTTTTGGACTTCTTTTGTCTAAACAAGAGACTAAATAATTCTCTAAATGTGGCGGAATGGGCCTGTGGTTAGTACATCCGACTCATGGGCCAATAGTCCTGACAAGGGCAGGAATTTTTCATTTGAATTTCAGTAGTATATTATGTATACTAAATGGGAAGAGTCGTCCATCATTCACTGTTGAGTTCAAATTATATAATATGTGACATATTATGTGAGTGGTTTGAAATGTTGATACACAAAAATGGTCAAATAACCCGTTATATAGTATGGGCTGTAGTGATCGTGATGGTGGAGCGCTTGCCTCCTAATCATAGGGGCGTGGGTTTGATTCCCACACGTTGAAAGGTAAGGGTTGCGTCTTCCCTAGCTCGCACAAGTCTTTCTAGAACTTTTGAGGGTTGTGCTCGAAAAGGTGCAGCTGGTTGACGGATATAATAAGTTCAACAATAGCAACAACAATGGTCGAATAAATTGATATTTGGAGCAGTCAGTGTGAATAAAATTCAAGAAATAGAAAATACCCAAAATACTAAAACAATGTCAATATCACTCGACGCGCGTTTCGCCAACATGCTATGGAAAACATTTTCATTATTATTGAAGATATTAGTGGATGTTTTGAAATATTCACGCACCAAAGCATTTTTTTCGTCCCAAAAAACAAACTAGGTGATATAAGTGCTAAGGAAATTTGATGTTCTATATGAATATTATTGCTAACACTATGTCCTGCGTGAGGAAATAATTTTGCCAAGCGACGAGGAGCGAGAAATGCGAACGGATTGAATGACTCTTCCAGATTACGTAGAACAGAGATGAAAGATAAGAACTGAGCTGTGTATGGAAGACAAACGAATATATTATATATACAACTTGTGGGTTGATTTGAAAAATGAGCGAGCGATATTCGATATTCGCTGTTGGCATTCTGGTATTTCACTTTCGTTAAAAATAACGTTGACGTTATTTTTAACGAAAGTGATACAGCATAGGGCTGATTGGTATTGAACTTTATTATGATTATGTCACATGAATTTCATGCAATGGCAACCTTAGCGTTATTGTTTTGTTTTTGTTCAATGTTATCGTGTCATAAATGTGAGCGTTTCCAAGCATTTATTGCATTTTTGCAGTGCGGAGAAGTTTTCATTTTGAAATCGTTTACTCACACACAAGGTTATCGTAAATACAAATTCTTTTCTGAAAGACGTTTCCTTAGGAGAATCGAATAGTATTGGAATTTAAGACTGGTTAAAAACATTTCTGTGGTTTTTAATTGTTTTGTCATATACCGGCCGTTTCTTATATCATGTGGTACCATCGCTATATTCTAAACGATAATAGTTATTAATACGATTGAACAGAAAAAAAGGTAAATATTGTGTGGAACAGTCCAATGATCGACCAAAATTCACAGGAACTACCGCCCTTCCCGAGTTATATAAGAAAAACAAAATATGCTGATTTTGTTTTTTACGAATAGAATTGTTATTTCACAAAATTTCAAATAATAGCAAAAGAAACTTTTATTGTACTCAAAATGCACTATGATTATGTAACAATAAATTTTTGATTAAACGTTCCGTGTCAACACGACCACCATCAAATTTTTGTTCGAATACGGAACTGTCTTTTTCATTACAAGTATTGATAAAGCGATAAAATCCCAATTCAGTCCTTACCTATATCACACCTTGATATTTCCATAGCGTTTCATTTAAAATAACTAGCATCATCAGTGACAAGAATTTTCAATTACTGTCCTAAATCTTTGAAAACTTTTCTACAAATTTATACGGGGTGCTCAGAAATTGTCGCCAAAATGTGCTATCTCAAAAATTGTGTAACTAATTTTTTTCAAATAGCTATTTCGTTTTTTCTCAACGCTAGTGAATTCTACGCTTAAAAATAGGGGGAGTTTATGCGCATAACTATACCGGATGAATCAGCCAAGTATTCGCGGCCTTGTAACTTTCTTGTTTGTAGAAAAAAACCATAACGTCCCACATATATTTTCTCAATAGTTTATTGAAAACCATTGATTGACTAATTTCATTTATCTACATATTGCCAAGATTTTCATGTCAACATTTTTTTTCAAATGAATTGACTGCTAGGTCGCCAGAACTTGTCGCGTTGAACTTTTTTCTCTCACGCTATCTCAAAAAATGTGTTCACATTGAAGCCCTTGCAAATATCGAAGTCGTGTACAACATGACACTCCAGGAGTGTCAGACGTTGAAGAGCGTATGTCTCCAAAGAGAATAAGCACTCAGATTGTTATAAACAGGGTAAAGTTGTGTTCTGAAAACAGTTGAGGACGTCACTTTAAAACATCTGATGGCTATTTTTTTTATCAATTTGTATTTCCTTGTTGGTTTTCCATTTTTGACGTTACATTTTCCAAACATTCGTGTATAGTAGATGACTCTTGACTATACATAAAAAATATTCACTTCTTTTTCAGAATAATAATTTTCTAGGTATTATACTAATAATATAATAATGATAAAAAAGAAACAAATCTCCACACAATTCCACAAAGTGGATAATTAAGGCAAATATCTGACGAAAAACAACTTCTTCCCCCTACGGATACTGAATTATATCTGTATTCTATTTGTGCTACCGTTCCTCACGGACATATAATTGCAAGTGCTACTTATTATAAAGCCATGGGGAAAATCCTTCATTTTTGTTGGATATGACTACCTGCATACATGCATGTTTCGACTGTTTCGAGGTTATTTTCTTCTCTTCAGTGCAAGGATAGGTCAGACGTCATTAACGACAATGTAGTCGTCTTGTGTCACAAATATGAATGATAACATTCAAAAGCCTTATAGTATCCGTCTACGAATGGAGCTGCGACTCACAATAAAGTAATTCGCAGCGCCATCCGCCAACAGATCAAGCAACCCTCCTGGTAGCACTGTCAAGAAACAAGAAACCTCGAAACATGCATGTATGCAGGTGGTCATTTCCAACAACAACAGTTGTTTTATAGTTGCAGTTTATTATAAGACCAAGTGCTCAGTAACTCGTCAATTTGTCAATGAACTCTAAACCGGCCAGTTCAATTTTATGGTTGTGCTTCCTACATGCAGCTAATAATGGACGAAGAAGTTCTTGCAAAATTAAAACTTTAGGATCCAAGAATAATATATGGGTAAGTACAACTTTTACTACAGAATAATTTGCGAAATCATAAGTCACACGAGTTATATCTATAAATAGGTACCAGCCATTTCGATTTTTTCACATAAGTATTTTCTCGACAGATTCAATACTCAGATCATAATACCTATCTGTTGGACGCCATTTGATTTGTGGTTTCCACAATTGTGTAAGAACTTATCAGGAGACGCCAATTTTTGTGTAATTTTTATACACAATTGGACGTAGTTATGCAGAAACCTACCAACCCACAAAAGTCAAGAAAGATTCTCAATGTAAATATACATGTATTAAAACTCATTTTGTAATTTTCAGAAGTCTACCAACCCTACAACACATCGCAGCCCTGAAGTTGTAGGGTTGGTAGGCTTCTGCAAATAACAGAATGAGTTTTAATAAATGCATATGAACATTAGCAAGGTTTCACGATTTTTGTGGGTTGGTAGGTTTCTGCATAACTACATCCGATTGAGTTTATCAACTTTTTCGAACAACTGATAAATTCAAAAATGAAGGCATATATTACTGAAATCCATTCCCAAAAATATGATCAGATAATGATCATCTTGATGCATATTGTAAAAGTGGTGTTACGAGGTTTACCTCCTGAATACAAATCCGAAAATAAATAAAAAATAATACACTAAATCGCATGAATGCATGCTCCTTTTTGTCGGCTCCATTTATAGGTGCAAATCAACTCATATTTCGCAGTTGCAAGTACCAAAACCAAACACTTAATACTTAATTTTTTCAGAGCAAACATAATCTTAAATTTTAGTGATTTTTACGATTTGGTCACTTGATCCAACTATGTATTCGAATTCAGATGTGAGCAATAAATTCTCCCTCATTTAGGTG
This sequence comes from Chrysolina americana, assembly GCA_958502065.1. Taxonomy (NCBI): domain Eukaryota; kingdom Metazoa; phylum Arthropoda; class Insecta; order Coleoptera; family Chrysomelidae; genus Chrysolina; species Chrysolina americana. The sequence continues at coordinate 74,521,735 of OY293413.1, forward strand.
CACGTTCAATTGTTTAATTTGCGTACTGAACTTTATCGAATTGTCCAAATGGATTTGAGAAATAAATTGGAGAAAGCACACGGGCTACCATGCTGTAAAATGGGACAAATTACTCAATAATTGTTGAACGTAGGTATAATCGATATCTCCAATTTTTGCAGGTCTTCTGGTTTGGAAACCATTTTGAAATAGTGCACTTGTGATACTTTTATGCATTAATTGATTGCTCTTTGTTTCAGGAACATCTGTGCGATGCTGGAGGTGAAATCCTGAATCGAGTGTGACATTTTTTCTGTATAGATTTTAATTTTGAACTTTTTTTTGTTACTTATAAATAAAAACAAATATTTATTGGATGTAATTTTCTTTCTTATCCTTCCTGCATCAAAAGAACTGTTATAGATATGTGAATAAAAAACTAAACAAAAAATAAAAAAAAATTGAACTATATATCTACCTAAATGCGTTTTCAATGAAACATTGCTTATGGAGCACCCTATACAGAACTGTAGGAGAAAAATACTAAAATATTTGTAAAAAAGTTCAACAATATTGTGTATTTTGATATCAGATCTATTTTTCAAACAGAAACAAAATTGTGTGAAATATGTACACACAAGAGAGTATAATGAATGTATATTCTCTACACAGCTATTTTAAAAAACAAGAAACTTTGTGTATCATTTTTATATAGTATTGTGTATTTTGAATTTCAGTTTTGTACACAGAACTATAGAATAAAACAAACTTGTGTGTAAAATATTAACACATTATTGTGTATTTTTAATCCAGAACCTCTACAGAACTATGTAACGAATCACAAATGTATTCAATTTTCTTGCAAAATGTTGTGTATTTTGAAATTATAAAGTCCACAGAGTTGTTTTTAAAAGACCTAAAAATGTTTAACATTTATACACAAAGGTGTTGTTTTCCAATTTGAACAATATTGTGCAAAAAAATGGATTCAAAGAAATATAGGTACACAATGTGGGTATATTATCAAAACAAATTAGGATGAACAATAGTTTGCGAGATTTCTACACAAAATTGTTTCTGTAACCATTTCAAACACAATTTGTTTAAAAGTTTTGAACAATTGTAGGAAAAAACTCCACACATTTTTTTCCGTGTATTGATTCAGCTCCTCGTGTTATACCCTGTATACTAAATATGAAGCCTGTTATTATGGACACCTAGTGTGAACCAGATAAGTGCAACACGACAGGCCATTCTTTTCATTTACAGTCAGGAGAAGCAAGATGAATTCTACATTTCAGATACGAGCTGAAAATATAATCAAATAGTTCAACCAAGTTCTAGTCTGAAGCGCACCCGTATCCCAAGAACATAATCCCTGCAATCCACGGATTCTATCCCTCGATTCTTTCGATGCCCGACTCGCTTGATCCTCAGGCGTTAATTAGAAAATTGAATTAATCGAATAGAAGAGAGTGGTCGCTTCGCTAAGAAAGAAAAAAATTACATTTGTGAGGGAGAGCCGTCAGTATTACGAGGTGAATTTTACTAAACCCTGCATGAAATTGAAATTACTGTTGATGAGTATAATGGAATTGGGTGAACAAAATCGTTATAGTCATCATACTAGTCCACATATTTTTTTCTAAATATCCCAACGTAATTTAATCACCCCAAAAAATGTGACCCAGAACTAACCTCTGAACTCTGTCTTGAGCAAGCTTTCAGCCTTACAATAAAGCTTGCTTCTCCCTTCTCAATAGATATTATTCACTTAACCTCTAACAATATGTATTTCATCAGCAAGCACCTAACAAAAAAAACAAGTATTGCCCCTTACGACTTTCAGTTAAATCAGTTAGATACTCATGCAAACATTCTGTAACAGTCTCTTGGTGAATTATTCCACAACATACAGCGACAATTCCAGCTTCTTTAAAAACAAAGAACTTGTATTAACCATCATTCAATACCACGAATCGCCTGAATCCAGAGATATAGGATTTAGTAATGACAATGATCTGAGAACTTGAAGAAAGTACTTTGACTAATGTTAAAAGTCTGTATAAAGTGGAGTACCGCCCAATACTCGAAGGAAAGCTAATAAGATTGAATAAATTAATCTGGTCCAGTATCAACAAATTTTTCTCGTGGAAATTTGGCTTCGGAAGAAGTAGATGCTGTAATCGGAATGCTCTCTGTAACCAAGAGAAAGCGCTGGATATCTAATTCAGTATTTATTTCAGGGATTCCCAATAAATGCTGGATGAAGTTTCCCATTTAATTGGGTTGAACTAGCCTTCGCTGGCAACTGTCAAGAAGCGCAATACAGGTACGTAGGTGTTCCTCCCATCATATCGGCTGATTACGCATTATGTTTACCAGTGAGACACGGGTCTTGACGAATAATCAAATTCTTGTGGGTTGTGTGCTTTTAATGAATATCTCAAAATGCCGAAACGATCTCACGATCTGAACCAATAGGAAGAACGAATCGAAGATAAGAACTATAGAATCAGTGTCAAGTTCTTCAAGTAATACATTTGACTAATAAGAGGCGTAGAAAGTTTTTTCACATTGGTATTTATGGCAGTAGGAATTTTCAATGGTTTCTGACATAAATTTATTGAAAGATATGTAACAAAACAAATGCATTAACATGTTCGTGGTTTCCTTTCACTTGGAATGAGGTTGGTGGCTTCAATGATAAAAGTAAAGAATTATTCCGTGGTTTCCCAAATCAACTGCCACTTCGGATCCACATAAGTTTCTGAAATTTATTTTGACCTTAGCAACTTCAACGAGTTCGGCAAGTTTAGCTTTCGAACCATCCACTCTGATTCTCTCGCATAGGTAAGTAAGAAATGGTCAGTCATTTCACTCTAATAAACTATCATTGATTGAAATGATTACTTAAGTTTGCGACGTTCCATTGTTGAGTCCACTTTTTGTGTTCGGATATTCTTACGGATAACGGTCTCTTGGTCTCTCCGATGTAAGAATCTCTACATCAACATGGGACCTCATAAATGCAGTTTTTTCTGGTTTCCGCTAGATTTTCTGGTTTCGTCTTGGTGATGAAGCTTCGTGAGGTACTGTGAGATTGAAAGCAGTGCTCAATACTGTACTTGTTTCCGAGCCTTCTGATTTTCTTGTAAATAGCTCTGCATGAGGTACGGAAGGATGATGACTAGATTTTGTAGTAATTCTTCGATCGTCTTGTTACTTTTGAATTGTTTCTGTACTTCTTCTGGAATTTTCTTAAAAGTATCCATTTTGGCGTAGGTCCTTTCTGATATAGTTCATCTCCTCATCCAGTGACTCCTGGTTATTGCAAATTTGTATCACTTTTCCCACCAATGTTCTTACGATAGGGTGAATGGAGTAGAAGCTAAGATATAGTAAACAGAGGTACAGATACCCGCGTCTGTTCTTTCGACGTTACCATCAAGAAACGGCATGGAACTATTGCTTTTCTTTTCCATTGTGAAATTGATTGAGTTCCTCATGTTATTTATTCTTGAGAGGAGAGGAAGATGTCATTGGTATCATATCAAAGTTTAAAATATATTATCTCTTAATATTTTTGTAGAATACAAGTCCTTGGCTTTATTATTTTCCCTTTGTCCGTACCAGGATTATTGTGTAGCCAACTCATTGGCAAATAATTGGCGGAGGCATCTGAAAAGACGGTCTTCTGCATCTCTTCCACCCAATTATTTCAAGAGATGGGCCTGAAATGTAGGAATATTCAGTTAAATGAAATAAAAGCCATATATCGGTTCATATTCATATGGTGTCCACAGAATTTGGGAAAATTGTCCCTGATAACGTATTTTAATCTGCCTAAGATTAGTCATAGTGGAATGACAGATCTGTTATCAGGTTATTGTTTCGAAAATTAAAAGTGAAAAATATTTCACTTCCAGAGTTGACTATGAATAATCGAAATTTCTTTCTATTTTTCCAAATGTGTGCCACCTACTTACTTCTTCAATACAATACAGGGTGAGTCAACAAGATTCCCGTGGTCAATTGCTCCGTTGTGAATAACTATTTCGATTTCTTATATTTTTTTGCCAAACGAGCCATTTAAGACTATCTTCCAAAATTATTCTTATTCATACAGGGTGCATCATTGAAGCGTGACTGACCAAAGTTGGTCTTTTTCAAATAAAACACCCAGTATATTTTCATATATTCCGATCCGCTGTTTCATTGGCTGCTCAACGATTCTTTCAATTTTGGATTCCGTTGCGGTGTTGCCGAGTTATCTAAAAAATATCTATTTTGCAGACTTCTTTTTGAAAAATCTCCTATGTCACGTTTCGAAATATTTAGTGGAGATAATTCGGGAATCGATAGTCGAAATGGTGAAGTTATTGTGAATATGGTGAATATTGTATAAATTTTACAGGATGTTCGGTACAACAATACAAACTTGGCCATTTTCAAACATCAATATTTTGATTATTTCAAATGGAACACCCTGTATATTATTATTCATATCAACTCCTTTTTAATGACTCTTCAATTTTTACTCTTAATCTCATATGCCTAAACCAACCCGTTTCCGAGATATTCGACATCCTAAAGTTGGGGGTCTTTCTACAGAAAATATTGACAATATTCGTATTTTGTATCATATTTGGAATTAGACTTTATAAATCATATTAACCCAATAATTAAACAAATTATCATATTTATTTAAATCAGAAGAAAGAAAACAACAATACAACAATAATGCAGCAAATGTTCAATGTGCTTGCCATTTTCACTAATACACAGTCTCAATCTATTCTATTCCGTGCATCAGTCTGGTAATGTGCAGGCGCACCATCTTGTTGGAGCCACATTCTCTGCCTTATTGCCAATGGCAGTTCATCTGATAAATTTTATAACTATCACAAAAACCTTAGATATTCTCTTCCATTAAGATGACTATTGAAAAAAAATGGCCCTATCACTCGCCGTCCAATGATACCTCCCCAAACATTCAGTGACCAACGTTGTTGGTGATTGACATATCTAACGAAATGGAGATTTTCAGTTGCATAATAGTGCATATAAAATAGAACATACTCAAAAAAATCATGTTCTTTTCTTTTTTTCTTTTCAGTTAGCTCCTGCATCAAATGCATATGATATGGATGGAAATTGCATTTTCTTACCATCCGAGAAACACTACTTTGTGATATTTCCAACCCAACTCCATACCCAGAATACGTGTACTCACGTGGGAATTCTCAGTAATATGTAATACAATATCAAGAGTATTTTTATCATTCGTTACAGCGTTCAAACTTTTCGTGAAATACTGTTCCGGTTTCCTCAAATCTTGTTTTGAGGGCTTGAAATGCTCGCATGTCTGGATGTCTTTTCTCGGGAAACTTTTGTTGGTATAATCTAGATGCCAGTAAGCAGTTACCGTCACTGTCCCCCAAAGCATAAACCATTTGAACCATATCCTCTAAACAATAATTCATAATGCCATATTTGTCAACACAACTGGATTGTAGTTTGACAGTTACCTCTATTTACAAATGCCGATATTAATTTGTTTCAGCGGTACTCATGGATAACTAAACTAGAAAAAATTGTTCTTTTTCAAAATTTCTTTTTCATAATTCTTCAAGAATGGTCTTGAAGAAAGATAAAGTAATTAACACGGCTTTCAGTGTCAGTATTTTCTGTAGAGAAACGTGTAGGTGAAAAATATGCAGAATTGTTGATTTGCCATTGAACAATTCCTTTAAAAACCATAATATCTCGGAAACGAGTTGTTTTAGGTACGTGACATCTGGAATAAAAATTGAAGAGCCATTAAAAAGGAGTTGATATGAATGATAATATACAGGGTGTTCCATTTGAAAAAATCAAAATATTGATGTTTGAAAATGGCCAAGTGTGTATTGTTGTACCGAACATCCTGTATAATTTATATAATATTCACCATATTCAAAATTACCTTCACCATTTCGACTATCGATTCCCGAATTATCTCCACTGAATATTTCTAAACGTAAAATAGGAGACTTTTCAAAAAGAAGTCTACAAAAAAGATATTTTTTAGATAACTCGGCAACGCCGCAACGGAATCCAAAACTGAAAAAATCGTTGAGCAGCCAATGAAACAGCGGATCGGAATATATAAAAATATACTGGGTGTTTCTTTTGAAAAAGACCAACTTTGCACAGCCACGCTTCAATGATACACCCTGTATGAATAAGAATAATTTTGGAAGATAGTCTTAAATGGTCCGTTTGGCAAAAGAAATATAAGAAATCGAAATAGTAATTCACAATGGAGCAATCGACCACGGGAATCTTGTTGACTCACCCTGTATAAAACTTGCCAAAGAAGTTCTCACTCACCTTCGCCACTTCCTAACTGGAGTTCAAACTCCTGAATTTTATTGATGGTTTCCGTCGGAATATTTTTCAATTTATCTTTCTGAGGGGTTGGCTGATGTCCAAACTCGAAGAAATTATCTTTGGTATAAATCGTGTTTATAATTTTCAGAGCTTCTTTGTTAAAGGGAAGGCGATGATAAAGGTGTAACATCACTGAAATTATCTTCGTCCTCACCAAAAAAATTAGTTTTCTTACCTTTCGGTGACTCACTAGGCTCAAATTCACATACATATTCTACCGAAACACTCTCATAAGAAGGAAGTTCAATATTACTTTCGAGTAGTTTAGCGCTGCTACTAGATATATCCTTCTGGGGTAATTTCAGTATTTGGTACTTAATTTGAACTTTCATTATTTTATAAAATTCCTCAGTTGTCTCTGGAAAGGTTAACGAAATCTCGGGGCGACGTAGTTTCACAGTGTGGTGATTATATCGTTTAATCTTCAAAATAATGTTATCAGACGCAGAAAAAACAAAACGTTCTGCTGAAAACCACCGACAGTTGACAATGAGAAATTGTCAGTTGTTAAAAAGTCTGGACATTACTAACAGCTTCCCTTCTGCAGTATTGCGAATATAATATTGTGGGATCAAAATAAACGCCAGCACCACATTGGCAAAAATCAAACCAATCAATAGGATATTCAATATATACCGGGCGCCCCTATAACTTTTTTGTTTTTGGAGATAATGGAATGAAATTTGTTAAGGCATATATATAACTACATTTTTTGACGTAACTCAACCCAATGCGAATTCCAGATTTAACGGAAGTGACATAAACTTTCGATTTTTAAACCTGGTATATTTTAAGATTCTTTGTTTCCATATAACATAAGAATACAAGTAACCATTTTTTATTTTATTTTTTTATTTATTTTTTATTCTATGGATACTTTCAAATAATTAATTCCAGTCCTAAAATGTCTGGAAAAATACAACTTAACTGTTTCTGGTCAAAATAGTTCAGATTGAATAAGATTCAAAATCATCGAATAGCTGGTGACCAACACAACTGAAACAAAATCATGAAATTGTTTCGGTAATAATTGACGTGTCGACATATCCGAACACATTATTTGACATCTCTTCTACAAGTCAATTAGGTAGTTATTGTGCACCTCATTGTTTGGAAAACATGGAAAATAACAATATTTATACAAGAACTGAAAAAATTGATATGTTGTTAGTTTTTGGAGTGTGAAGCAAAATTCAATCGATGCTGCACCGTCTTTATGAACAGAGATATCCTGATCAGTAACACCCGACCCCGCACTATTTTCTCAAACTGGTTCAAGAAATGCGAAATGAGTCTGATAATGATGGAATCAATTTTTTTTTGTCAGTGAATTAAATGAAATAGATTTTCTGACATACGTTCAAGTAAATATTAATACGTCACAAGGGAGATCGCAAGGGAATTTCGGAGTCTTCTGCATTTTGAAGAAAAATAAACAGATATACCGGATGTCCCACATTTTATGTGACAGGCAATATCTGGTTTGTCGGAAGGGATAAAGAAAAATATTTCATACAAAAGTTTTATGAGTTCATGAGAGCTATATTTTGATATAATTTTCAAATATTCAGGGTGTTTGGTGTAGGTGCTACAGACCAAAATGCCATTTTTTAAAATAGAACGCACTGTATATCAGTACATATTCAGATTCTACGCTTAATTCTGATATCATTTCATGTCTAGTTTTTGAAATTCGGTTACGGCGTTGTTGAGTTTTGCACTTAAAATAAGGTTTAATATGAGGTATCAAAAAAACTTTAACGTGTATACGAATCCTGTCTATATCTTTTATTAAATTGAACTAGAATCCTACTGAATAATAGCTATTAATCTAACGAGATTATTATGCGATTTATGATAATCGAGGACGTGCAACTTCCGAGATTTATTCAAATTGCATAATAATCAAGTTACATTCACAGCATTATCATATCATTAACATTATTATTATTATTATTATTATTATTATTATTGACAACGATGATGTGAAAATAAAAACAACAAATTTGGTTATTGTCACATTATTGTCATTTTAGCGTGCCATTTGGTATGATTTGATCCAGTTGATGGAAGATATTCCCATAGCAGAACGACAAGGAATTTGGTGGCAACAAGATGGTGCTTCTCCTCACAATTCACAGGTTGTTACTGAATATCTGGATAGAACGTACCCAAATAGATGGATTGGTAATAAGGGTCCAATTCGGTGGCCGGCTCGTTCCCCAGATTTATCACCTCTTGAAATTTTTCTATGGGGTTATTTAATGGATATTATTTTCACCACTCCCCCTTTGAATGTGGATGATCTGAAAATGAAAATTCGACTAGCGTGCAGTGATATTACGCCTGATATAAGAGCGACTTGTTCGAGAGAAGTGATTCGACGATTCAAAGCCTGCATAATATCTAATGGGCGTCACTTTGAACATTTTTTTTTACATATCTAGGTATTATTCTTATGAAATGATTCATCAAGTTATATTACATTGTTATTGACGATTTGTTCCTGAATACACCTCTTTCAATTTCGCAATTTTTTCATATTCAAAATGATTCCTGACTGAATTCCACAACTCAAAATTGAAACCGTAACTACGAACACGAATAATTTTGACTAATTTTCATGTGATCTGATGCAGAGAGAATAGTTATTGTATGAGATATTTTTAAAAATAATAGTCATTCTCAAGACTTCACATTTTAAGCATTAACTCAACAACGCCGTAACCGAATTTCAAAAACTAAACATGAAGTGATATCAGAATTAAGCGTAGGATCTGAATATGTAATGATATACAGTGCGTTCCATTTTAAAAAATGGAATTTTGGTCTGTAGCACCTGCACCAAACACCCTGTATATTTGAAAATTATATCAAAATATAGCTCTCATGAACTCATGAAACTTTTGTATGAAATATTTTTCTATATCTCCTCCGACAAACCAGATATTGCCTGTCACATAAAATGTGGGACACCCGGTATAGACTTTAGGGGACAGAATTTTAGGCCCTATAACGTTTGAAAGTCCCTTGACAGGAGATAGTTATCTAACTTTCCTCACGCAGGAAATCGAGATTTTTTTGGACGAAATTTCATTAATGAATCGAGATGAATTATTTCATTAGCATGAGGGCAGTTACAGAATATCTACAAGAAACATACAACGAAAACTGAATTGGAAATATGAGTCCAGTTAAGTGGCTGGCGAGGTAATATAGGGTTCTCTTCCCTTTAATATATAGGGTTCATCATGTACCTTCTGCAACAAGACATAAATTAGAGGACAAAGTATGGAGAATCGTTGTAGGAGCAACAATAAGAAAGGTGTACATTTGTCAGCCACAAGAATAATAAGAAGGATATCTCTTTGAACATCTGGAACCGAAAATGTATTCAAATTGGTATAACAATAATAATAATATCATAATAATACTTCCTCATAAACACTCATATAGAGTGTATCTACCCAAAGACATAGATAGCCTGTGCGGGTAGAGGACGGCTATCATTTTTATTTGCCATCGCAGGTACCTATATTCGAAATAAATAATTCGTCTTCAACAGGTTCTTCATTTTAGAACGTAATTTTTTCCAAAGATCTTGCGAAAATTTGTTCAAAACCTAATAGTGCGCGGAACGAAATTCATCGTATTGAAATGCTCTTTGTTTCTAACCCGACGAGCTACCATGTTGCCATTTGAAAAAAAAAATAGTATAAAAATGTTACAATCAAACTCCATATAGCTGAAACTAATTGAACGAAACAGTATAGTTGCATTTTTGCACACATTTCAGGGCTGAAATTAGTTATTTGGATGTATCCATAGCCCTCTAAAATCAAAATTATTATAAAAAAAATTCAAATATGCTTACCAAAAGTAACAATGAGACATGGTTGTATTTTAAATGCCATATAGAAACAAAAAATCTGAAAACATACCATTTATAAATCGAAAGTTTATGTCACTTCCGGAGAATCCGGAATTTGCACGAAGTTGAGTTTTGAGTTTTTTACAATAAACAGATCCTTCAAATGCCATTCCATTCTCTGTAAACAAAAAAGTTATTGTGGACACCCGGTATATGTACCAGAATTTCTTTAAATATTAATACAGAATCATTAAAATGCATGACGCAATACCCAAAATCTTGGAAATTTTGACGAAATTATAAGTACGATGTACTTATGTATAAAGAGGTATGGTTTCCGGGCTTTGAGGCCGTTGTCGGTTCACCTCCGTGGAGACGGTTCCCTTGGACGTAAAACTGGTCAATTTTACGTCCTTCTTCGAGAAGACAAAATCCAAGCTGAAGATGCTCATCGAAGTTATGAGCGAAACGTCTAAGGGAATCGCCTCTACGGAGGTGAACCGACCACGGCCTCAAAGCCCGGAAATCATACTTCTTCATTCTACATCCGGCCGTGAAAGCCTTCATTCTATGCTACTTATGTATAGTTTCAGAACTCGACAACAGAGGTAGTATGTATTCCCAATTGAAATAATAACTTTTTATAGCAGTAAAGTGAAACAGATGATACTATTTTGGCCGTAAGCTTTTACGTACTAGATACATGCTTACATAAATGTCTTACGAAATGTGCGGTTTGAGTACCTCAGAAATGTGATGCAGTATGTACGTAACCATTTTACATAAACATGTTCCGTTATCTTTATGTCAAGTGTCTACTACGAAAACAATCACTAAAAAGAAAAATCTAGGGAGCTACATTAAACGCAGAAGGCTATGGTTAATCAAACGAATGAATATTTGGTACCTTTGGTGCAAATACAATTCAAGAAATGGAAACAATCCAAAACACCAAAACAACGTCAATACCACTCGACGTGCATTTCACCAACTATCGTAATCTCATTCAAACCATGCGAGGTGGTCCAGTGGACCAGTGGCTAAAGTAGGTATCTAGCAGTGGAACTTCTGGCTCACACCAGACAGACATTCGATGCTCCGGTACGCGAGAATATTTTTTTCCAAGTACATGAGTCTCTTTAGGTGGCCACATGCCTTGTTGTTAATCAAGTGTAATGTGAGTTGCCTCGATTCTAATCTCGACGTCTGGTGTTGGCTTGAAGTGCGCACCGACCACCCGGGGTGGTGCTGTAGGTTCCTACATCTAAACAAATTTCATTTTCATAGCGCGTTTGACGATTGACAAATGATAATTACAGATGACACTGTCAAATATCCATAACATGATCGCAGCGCCAATCAGCAATATTTGTCAGTCTCCGGCGTCGAGCGTAGATAACCGAAACATTTAATTAGTTCAAATTCCAGTTCAAACTTCAAACGTACTACTTCATAAACTAACTAATTTAATGGGTCATTTTGGCTACGAAACTTAAAAAGGTTTTATAAATGCATGTGGTTTTTCAGTTTTTATTAAATACGTATTCGAGAAACTTTTGATATTTTTCTAACAAAACGTTTCTTCAAATTGACATGCCTTTAGAATATTCCCAGAATAATATTCAAAAACTTACGTTTCTGCTTGATATGCCTTTTGAATTAACCACTTATACCAGCAATATTCAAGGAGAATATCTCATGGATATAAGTGAAAATATATTCCAGGAATATTGCAGTATCTGTTGGAAAATAGAATGTTGTAGGCATATTTCAGGAATATTGGGTGCCGTCTGGGTATATCGTTATCTTGTACGAACCTCGAGTTACTGTAAGTTTCGACAGTGTTTTCAAGTTCTTTAATATGAAGGTGGTATATTAAACCTCGCATGAGCTACAAGAGATCCTGGGTACTCAACAGAAGAAAAAGAAAAGACGGGGATTTATGACATTAACTGCAAAGACTGCGAAAAGAAGTATGTCGGTCAAACTAGAAGCACATTGCTCACATAATCTTGAAATAATGAGAAACAGGTGTACGAAACAAACATTTTTGATTCAAGATTATCTGCATTTGGAGGTTGACTATGTGGACTGTGCATGCAATTGGTAATAAAAATATGCCATGGAGACAATTTTCAAATACTGAGGATATTTTGCAGAAATGTTCGAAAAATAGTTGGATTTGGCCTATTGGGAATACCAATACTTATTGATGAATATGGTTAACTACCCCTTTGTTGTGAATTATAACGCAGTAAGTTCATAACAAAGGTCAATTGAACAGAAAATAATGCATTAACAACTACAAACAATTGAGGTATAACGGCTATATGTAAGAATAGTTTTGTAATGCTAATTTTATACCTACGTATTTAATGAAATCCGTTGGCAGTGATGCACAACAATGCGATCGAATACAGAAAAAATTTTTTTCGCCATCATACACACATCAATTGAAAACGAAAATATTTTCAACCTACCTTCACAACTGGCCCATAAATGATCTAAATTTCAATTCTGCAGGAATAATTCAACCTCCATATTGCACTTCCTTAGTGGCACATCTGCACACAAAATACTATGACGAATATAACAACTTTGGTATTCGAACTCACCCCCTCAAACAGTCAAGTCAAACGAAATACGATTACAAGATGGAGGTCCCGGTAGCAGTTCTCGCTTTCGCGTGGGTTCGCAGGGTTTCGCGAGCACCCGCTATGGCTTAAGCTTATTGGTTGACTGTATCGTGTGCTTCCACCAGATCTCTGCTAAGGAATTATATTTTTGAATCAAGAGGAATATGTTCTCTAGGTTGAAGAGTTAGAATGTTTTGCTGCGATCAAATTCATTCCAAGAGAATTTATGTAAAGAAGCAAACAGCTCAATTATTTTGAAATGAGAGTATATTCATCAATTAGAAATAATTATTCTTCTCAGAAGAGTATTCTGTTCAAGAGTTTGTGTATATTTGCTTGAAGATATCCTTTTTATCTGTGTGAAGGTATATTGCTAGGTAATGAGTGCAATTAGCCACTTGATGCATGGTACAAAGATTACGATAGTATTAGTAGTTAGTACGCTTTTTTGAGCTCCTGAGGATGCCAATTTCGTTGTCGAAACGCGTGTCGAGTTTGTGGGTAGTTCATTTCTTGAATTTTTTGGTTTATGTATGGAAACCTCTCATTCGACGCATAACCAAAAATAAACTCATGTCAGGTATAAGGAAGCTTCAGGCATGTGAAGGCTGAGCATTGGTTAGATTTCAAATCGTTGTCTGCCTATCAGCAGAATGAAGATCATCTCCGATGGCGGGGTATAGGAATGGGGGGAAGGGTCCGAGCATTTTCAATGCTTGGTATATAGGTCCTCTTTTCGGCCTCCAACTTATGAGGTGCAAGGTGAGCCGAACATCGATGAATTGATACATTTTCCACCAACAGCAATGTCCATATTCATCAATTATCATCTGAAGACTGTTGAAAATTCTCATCAACCGGCCGGTAAAGTACACTTTACCGCCCGGTTCGCCGGGCGTAAAGTGGCACTTTACCACCCGTGGGCGCATCATGGCCCGCGGGCGTTAAAGTAGACAATATACTAAAATTGTCCATATATACCTACGCACATCATTTCACGGAAGACCTACCACGAAACAATGAATTCAGTTCAATAAAGAAATACTCATTTAACAACTTTTATTCATAATCTACATTTTTTCTACATAACCCTGAAAATTAGAATTTTATATTAACTATGCAATTGTTACAATTTTGAATATTGAGGGTGGGATATTCACTTTTCTCTTGAAAATAATTATTCCCTTTTGAAATATCCTCACCACTCATTTTAGATGTGGATGGTAGGTCCAAATAATTATTATTTGGTATCGGTCCATCACCATCGCCAGCAATTTTTTTGGCAATATTCAATTTATTTGAATTCGATTGTTCAATGTAGCTCTCTGCTACTGTAGTTGATTTCCAACCAGCGTGTCTTTTGATATTGGTGATACTTTCCCCAGCATCAGCCAATAAAGTGGCTGAAGAACGTCTGAAACAATGACCCGTATATTCTTCTGGGCCTGGTAGCTTCAAAAATGCTGCAATTTTTCTTGGAATTTGATCGAGGATATTCTTCCCAACAACTTGTTTTGTATACCTATTTGTTGTTCTTATAGAATATAAAAAAACGCCCATGTTCAGTATTTGCGGGATGTAGACTAGCATATCTTCTATAAATATCCAAATAATTAACTGACTGGTTTTCAGTACTGCAGATGGTAAATATTCGTTGAATTTTAGTTTTTGACTCTCGAACTGTAATCAATAAAGCATAAGTTAGGTCTTGAATGTCATCAATCTTGAGATTTGTTAATTCTTCTCTACAACAAGCACCATGTACCCCAAATATTAATGCAACCTATAAAAGAATCAATAAGTTTTTTAATTACTTAATAAATATAGGTAGCTATAACATACCTTCATCATGAGATATACATTATCTGGAGCTTCTTTTAGAAAAAGTTCGATTTCATCCCTATTCAATATTTTGGATTTCTTCGGCTTATATCCATCATTCTTCCGCATCAAAAATTCTATCAATTTTTGAAATTTGCTTATGTTTATATTATAATACAAATTCAAAGTAGACTTTAAGATCGAATAGTGTGACCACAAAGAAGATGGTTTTCGATTATTGGACTTCTCAAAAAAATATCCCAGTAATATATCTTCTATAATCACCTTCACATTATTTTCATTGCGCCATTTTATGAACTCATCATACGTCTTTTCGTAAAGTTTCTTTGACTTTGTTGGTAGCAGTTCGAATTTGGCACTCTCAGCCGATTCCAAAATTTCCATTGGTATGTATACATTATGTTCTTCATCTGATGGTTCCATAATTTTCGTGTTGAGTTCACTCACGCACTTTTTCAGATAAACATGAAGATGACCGTTTACCTTGTTTATTGAATTTGTTGCTAGACAACAACCAGCTTGCTTAACAACTTCATAATTAGGTGGGTATATACTGGGTATTCTGTGTACAATTTGAATAAATGAATCTATTTCAGTATACAGAGATGATTATTGACAAGATAATTGTGATATAAATATATATATATACAGTGTCCGCCAAAATCTTGGAACCATATGGAAAACTTTTTTATTAATATTTTCTCAGAAAATGTCAATCTTCAGAGAAGTTAGTTTCCCATGCTGTTCCAAGATTTTGGTGGACACTGTATAAACCGCTAGTGCGTAAAATGCGTTTATGGCCTTCGGCGTGTAATGGCCCTCGGCTAACGCCTTCGGGCCAGTATCCACGCCGCAGGCCATAAACGCCTACTTTACTTTACGCCCTTGATACATAAATAACTATTATCTGCTGGAATATCATACTGACATCATTATGTAATTGTATTTTAGTAACATAATGAAGTTCATTATGGTCCTAGTACCATAATGAGTTTCAAATATAAAGTTTATGAGACTTTACCATGATCGAAATTTATAAAAAAATATGCAAGTACTCAATATCAAACAATTTGATTCAAAATACAAAACTTCAGCCACCAAATAGAAAGAAAACTATCATCAGAATCGCCCATTTCCAAAGATTTCACTACAAATAATCCAATTGACAGCAGTGAGTGTTTGACAGTGAATGAATAAGCTATTGCAATGTCAGTGTATTGGAAAGGTACAGCTTGCATATTATTTTTCATAATAAAACTCGAATGTATCTGTAGTTTCGAGAGTACTGAATTTGGAATTTGAAAATTGCGTTTATATTAATTAAAGCCAGCAGATAAAGTTTTGTATGTAATTCTGATTATAAACGATCATTATGGTGCACACCGTATTATCGGGCTTGACTCATCACCTCGCCTGATAATGTTGATCCTTATAACATAAATAATTATTATTCTCGGTATCGCGCCATAGGCCTATAAGAGACGTTCATAAAATCTTTGGTATTTAAACAATTTTTCATTTGTTTGGTGGTGAAATGAACTTTGTTTAGTCTCGAGCAAATAATGTCTATTCGGGAGTTCCAAATTAGTCTTTCATCTTGAATGAAGACCTGAGAACTTCACTTCTTCGCTAGGGTTATAATTGTTTCGTTTGATGGTTATGTCCCTCCTAAGACGGAAGCTGATGGTCATCGATTTGTCTACATTGAGAATTAGTTTCGGTGGCATTAGCTCTTTCTTCTACGTGGTCTCCTAGCATAGCATAGTTCATGGGCATTCAAAATTTTTTGGGGTAACTAGATCAAAAAGAAGAGGTCCAAGAACTGATTCTTGGGGAACAACTGCACCCAACTGCACATTGTATATACATTTGGAGACGATAGTTTGATGCCCAATATTTGAAAACACATGGTACAGAAACCATTCAATAGATCCAATATAAAAGATATCATAAACTCATTGTTGACACGTTGTCGATGAACATAACTGAGCACATGACATGACACAGATTCAATAAATATATTTATTCTGGACCCATGCTGATGCTTACACAAAAATTCAATCACATTATTTTGATATTGTATCATTCACCAGTATGTGGCAGTGGAGCTTCTGGCTCGCATTGTACAGGTCTCAATACGCGAGAATCTTTTTTCTCAAGTACATAGGTCTCTTTAGTCGGCCACATGACTTGTGAAGCAAGGGTGATGTGAGTTGCCTAGATGGCCAATCCCGATGTCTGGTGCTGGCTTCAAGTGAGGTTTTCAGGGTTTTCTTACAGCTGAAAAGTGAATACACCACCGAAACATCAGTAAGTCGCCCTGGAGCGCCACGGCAATAAATAATAATAGCCGTCCTCTACATGCACATGCTATGCGTTTGGGAACACTCTATGAGTGTTTATGAGGGAATATTATTATTTCCTATAATTTTTACAGATAATGAGTTCAAAACTGATATTTGCTGGTTATTTACCATGTCTATTTTCAAACTTTTTTGTGGAATAATATATACGTAAGTATTCTTCTAACTGCTTATTCCTAATTTATTTGAGTTATCCCGAAATTGACGTCAGGATCCCGAGATTAAAGTCGGGATCAAAAAAAAGGAAAACTTAGGCCCTTCAGCGCTTCATACTACGGTTTAAAAATTTTTGGTCAAAAATCGCTTAATCACTTTCAGTTTTGTGCTAGGTACTTATCTATAATAACATAATAGAATTTGCTATTTGGCGAATTCTAAATAGTAGTAAAAATTCAAAGCCATAGACAGATTATTTCCGCCTTTTTACTCAATATTAAATACTCGGTTTATTAGAAAAACGAAAACGAGATGAGATCGCTCACACCCGGTATAATCGCGGATCGATTGTTCGGCTGCGTGGTCTGTCGGTCGTCTATCGCCCTCCTCCGTCGAATGTCTGCCACAGAGGTTGTCAGTGTGTTATGGTGGTTTCGCGTAGTTAGTATACCTCGTGCGCTGATTGTGTAACAAGTAATGCATCCTTCACGAGCCGGCGGTCTCGTCGTGTTTTTCTTCATGACCTGCACAACCCTCCACGTAGATGGTTCGACTCTCTTGCCGAATACTTCGGGCATTGACGGACAACTGACGGCCAATTTGAAAGTTGACAACTTTTTCTCGCTCTGGCTGGTTTTCAATAATGACGATGTCGAAATGTCAGGTTAGTGATTTGCGATTACCATGCATGAATTTAATCGAAAAAATGTATTTTAGCGTTGATTACTGTTTCGCGAATAAACATGTTATAAAATTTCCGAGCACATGAGTATAAGGTTATATTCCATTCCGAATATTTCAGATGAACGCCACAGGTAATTTTGAAATTCCGTGGATGGAATTTTTGCAATAGGGAGGTATTCAACATCAATCTGAAGTGTCAAATTCGTGCAAAATAATTACCTACATGATGGTTGATAAAAAGCTTTGAGACGTCGAGTTGTTATACCACTTAACTAGTAATATAAATCACAATTGATGTTTATTATAAAATTGTGTACAGCGCGAGTGTTGTTGCGTCAAAATCTAACCTCTCCTGCGTATGGAAAGAATTTTGAATAACCAGTGACTCTTACAACTGGTGGAATTCATTTACTTATACTAATGGAATGCCCATATTTTATGAAAAATCTATATAAAATTCAAGTTCTGTGGATTTAGTATATTAGAAAAAGTGTATTCGTACTATCAACAATAATTTCACAACTCTCCTTCCCGATACTCCTTCATCGATCAGATGACAGCAATATTCCCAATTTGTATGATATATCTTGCAGATTATCCCATCATCCTTTCGACTTCCGTGTCACAAAATTAGTTGGTTGAGCGCTCTCGGAAAAGGTCAAAACTAGGTACTCCAATGCTGATTTTTTGTTGGTGATTAAAAAGTTTATTTATTGTAGTTTCAAAACTGACGCTTTATTTTATATTATTTTTAAATTTTTTTCATTTCACTGTTGAATAATAAGTAATAAGAGTATAAAATGGGAATGTGGGCTAGTTGGTTCCTGGGTTATACCGTGGTCTTCTTCGGTTAAAGTCTGGCAAAACCAGGAAACCATCCCCAGCAAAAGTATAACGTTTTAAAAACAATCGCATGAGAAAACGATATGGGGAATACGGAGACGATATCGTCAGCTCATAGACTGAAGCACATCATGATGACGCTGGGAAGGTGGACAACGTCTTTTCTTATGGAAACGCAATCACTCACTTGTCAGAATATATATCGTAAATAAGAGGTTCCACAACGACTCAAAGTTATTTGTCCATACTGAGTATGGGTTTCCAGTAACATTAATCTTCATCAAAGAAGACAAATTTTTTCCACGGGTAAGATCTCATTTGAATATGAACATAGATCGATTGAATATATCATATCATTTGTAAATCACAATAAAATATAAAATGAATCGTCACTTCCCAAGTTGGTTGAATTGAACTAAAATCCTATAAAACGTCAAAAATATTATTAATTTTTATAAAATTTGCTTAAAAATTTGTTTTTAGGAATCACACAGATTTTCGGAGACAACTCCTCGAAAGCAGAGCTTGTGCGAGCAAGGTAGATTATGCAATGAGCAATAAAGACTTCGCTACCTCCGTTGGTTCGTCAGCGAGTTTTGTGTCTTAGGGATGACTGTTTACTTTAGCTGTATGCTCAGGGATGTACAGGAACATGCACGGCACATCAAAAATATTTTTATTCCTAGTTATAAACAGAGCTAAACCTAGATGACGTGAAATAAACTGGTCAGACCAGAATGTCAAAAAGGGTTGGCAGCAGCTTCTGAACGTCAGAGGTGTAGATAAAAACCCTACAAAGAAAAAAAAATAGATGTCTATCTCTTGAATAATAGTCCCAAGTTAACACCAAGATTCAGCCGAAGCGTAGACTTACATAGTCGAAGGATGGCTTGGAAAGAAGCTGTCCTTATGTCGAGGAGACAGATGTAGCGGATAAGTCTGCTACTGTTGATAACTGAAGCAGTCGCTTGACGTTAGCGAGGGGCAGAAAGAACACTCCAGACAAACAGAAAACTTTCGTTAGATTCTGCCCCTCCCCATTGGCCCTCATAGACTGGCCAAGACATTGATCAACTATATAAGAAGCTAACGGAAGTCATAAAACAACTTCCGACGAATAAGGCGCCTAGGCAGGATGGGCTGGACACGATCCTCATTAAAAAAAATCCTGATAAACGCCATCATCAGGTGGCAGGTCTACCCAGGTTGTCTGAAGTGGTAATTCCGATTCTGAAACCTGGCAAGGATGGCCACAAACTAGAAAGCTATCGACCTATCTCGCTGCTGAGTATAGTGGCCATGATAGTGGACAGATTCTTCTGAGAAGGATGTTGTGCCTAAAGAAGAGGCTCAAAATAATCCCCGATGTGCAATTCGACTTCCGGGCGGGTCACAATATGACCCCCCAGGTAGAATTGGTCACGCCGTTCACGGGGTGAAAGTGGCCTTTCATAACGGTCTCCACAAAGTCATGGGTCTGCTGGACATGAAGAAAGCCTTCGACTCCGTCTGGGTCGAGGGTCTTCTCTCAAAGATGCTGCGAGCAGACATGCCACCATACATGATAAGGTTGATCAATTCCTACTTAGTTGGGCGGACTTTTGAGGTGAGAGTTAATAACACAACCACGTTAGCGTATCCAATCGAAACAGGTATTCCGCAGGGCTCGAGTCTTTCACCACGCCTGTATTCCCTACAGACGCCTGATTTTCCTCAATACAAGAGAACGAATATGGCAATATATAAGGATGATACCATATACGCTCATTCGTTCTCAAGCGTTGTTATGCTTCTATTCAGATCCAAATTCATTTGGATATGGAAATTCTGCCGTATTTAGCGGAAAACAAGATTGTGGTGAATCCGACCAAGAATGGGGTCATCAACTTCACGAGAAAATATAAGGGCACCAGAATCTTTCGGCAGTTGAGGATCTCGGACGAAGTCATTGTGGAGTCGAGCCCTGTGAGACATCTGGGGATACAACTGAACAGGCATCCAACAATGAACGCTGACATGAAACTGATGGTAATCTATTAGAGGGCTGCTGCGGCAGTAAAGCGGATCTACCCTCTGGTTTCCATTTGACCTTTGAAAAATGTGATGATAATTCACGCGTACTATCTGCAGGAAGCGTGGTTTATTTCACTTATTCCCATCACCTTGGCAAATTTCGACGCATCCGCTAATATTTGCAGGGACCCTTGGTTTGGCTCTGACCTGTCGCCCGTTTACAATGCTGGTAGAAAACGGCCAAACTGGCGAGCGGTTAATTTTTCCTCCACTCCCGACTCTTCCTATCCCCCGCCGGGATAAGCTGGGTCTAGAACAGGAGTTCTGAATTTATCCGAATTGATGAAATGACGTGTACATTTTTATGAATACAGATGCTCTGATTTTGATTCAATAACTGAAGCCAAGCAACGGTAACTGTGAAACTGTGACCATCTGTTTGAATGGGTGACCGACGTACTAGGACACGATCTTAAATAATTTTAATTCTTGTCCGTGCATGCCATCACGCGTTAAAAGGTAAAGACCTCGTCTTCCCTAGCTCGCACAAGTCTCTCGCTGATAAGGACATTTGTCCCCCACTGCGATTCTTCTCAGAACGCGTTTTACTTTCCTTTCCCTTAGAAATGTTGGCATCTTTTTTGAGTAGCGGTTTGTTTGGGATGAAATTACCCTTATCCGAGTTCACCCTCGCGCATTTTAGTCCGAGGTGCACGTTTCAAAGTAGGCTAGTGAAGATCAGCTTACTTAAGGCAAAATGACAACCAAGTTTTGCCGTCTCCCAGAAAATTATTTCAATATAGGTAGTGAGGTGGTTACTTCTCCCATAGGTGAAAACCCGGAAAATTGTTATGTAATAAACAACGATGGCGGAGATAGTGTTTCAAATTCTGGTTCGTTACTGCTTCAATCGTGTTATATTTATAATCATTACAAATTATTTTACTACGTGAGTTAAAGATAGTATTTACGTTATTACTTTCTCTGTATTTATAATGCTGATCTCTCTTTATTGTTATTGTCACCATTTCTCTTGATCTAATGGCGTGCGACTATGCAAATCATGATTTTTTATTATTTATCAAACAAAAACTGAACTATAACTATACAGTTTGTGATAATAATAGGAAAAAACTAATAATTATATCAATGTTTCATTAACTGTAGAAGATACAAGAATGGCCTCAATACATTTCTCTCGTAACTTTTGAAAGATTTCATTAAATATGTCCGATAGAATCAGTAACTGGAAATATTGATGAAAAATCTTTAAATTATTCATGAATGCGTATTTAATGACTCACTGAATGACCTACACTTAGCTACTGTGTTTAAGGATGGAACGTGATGTCCAAGCTGAGTCTCAATTTGCATTTTACAGTGCTCTGGCGGAACTTCGATCACCACAAGAAACATGCCTTGGGTTTGGAGATAAGCATTCAGGAGAATTGGATATCATCGATTCTTCAGATAACTCGAAATGAAGACGTTCGTCTTTGTCTGTTCGAGTACAACTTATTGGGTTCATTTCCCAAATACCAAATACGTTGAAATAGAAAGTATTTTTTCTACCCATTTATATAAAAATGATCATTTTTCAACTGGATACCCTACATGAAAGTTTTGTTTTTTTTTTCTCTAGAGATGAAAATGAAACAAATGAATATTATCATGCGACCCGATGGGTATATACTGAAAACAATTTGATGGATTTTTGACAATAATGACAGTTAATCTCACCACTTGGCACTTGAATCAGCAAACTAACGTCACTTCGTTTGACAGTTTGTAAATATTTTCGGGGGTAATATAAGAAGACCTCGTTATCAGCAAATACATTTTTCAATTTCAACGAAAACGATTTTGTTTCAAAATGTATCTTGTTGAATTTGGAGATTTATGTTCTGAATAAAACCCTAGAGCTTCTTTTATTCTTTTAACATTAATCTTCGAAATTAACGAGATGAATTTTCTAAAACAAAAATGTTTGAGTGGAAATTCCTAAATTTATTCTATACGACGGTCTAGTTATATTTGATCAGATTATTTCTCAAATATGTCAATCAACCAATAACATTTATCCCACAACGTACATAATTATTTTTATTAAATTAATGAACTAGGAATCGCACGTTATATTGGTAAGTATATCCGCCATATTTCGTTAAAAAAAAAAATTACAAACTTTAGTTAAACCAAATGCTGAAACTCAGATGGGTACTAGCTCAGTCTATCGCCATTTGGTAATTTTAGTTAACTGAAGGTGGTAGAAATATTTTTTTTACAAATAACATGATCATATGTTTACCTTTTCAACTGTCAAAAAATTTATACTTAAATATCATGGCGTCACGAAATAATTTCTGGAAATTTTTTTAGTTGCCATGGTAACTAGTCAAAATTAAGGCATCTTATTGGTTAAAAAGTATAGAGGTGTGAAATTTTCGATAAAATTTGAAGCACTCGTGGTATTACCTTTGATTATATCTGAACTTCTCTCTTCAACTATAACATCCATCGTAGAAAAAAATGCATTTCATAATCGACATGAAATACGTTTTTTTTCGTTCGTGAGATTGCCACACTCGCTCCGCTCCGCTTTGCTCGTGGACAAACTCTCACCTCACGAAAAAAAACAGTAATTTCATCTCTTGTTGTAAAATATACTTTAATTCACTCGTAATAATTTTGATTTTGATTCATCCAGTTTCATATTTGTTCTGCAATAAGGCATCACACTCTCTGGAAATTATTCGATTTCAATTTGCTAGTTAAGGTTATCAATGAATAGGTATCAATATCGTTGTTACATAGGGTGTGAGATTAAATAAATTTCCGAATTCCAATATCATTATGAGCTCGATGAAATATGAGTGGCGGTTGTGAGTGGACCGAGCTCATTTTGAACATATATCGAAATGTTTTCTTATAGCTATCGTTGGAGGGTTGCTTGCATTTCCAATTGTAGCTGTTTCGGAAGTAGAAGTTGATAGCTGAACTCACAAAAACAAACTCACTTTATTCTGTCATGGTCTTCTAGTTGTTGAAAAATGACAAGGTGAGGGGATTCGACAGGTCACATATTCAACAATTCAATAGTTTTCTTTTTTTTCAGTATGAATATACAGTCGAGAAAATGTTGAAATTCTGCGCAATTTCGGAGATATTCGAAAAAAACACAAATGTTGGAATATAACTTTTATTTTTTTTCTGGTTTCATTTGATGAAGAATTTCAAAATCACTAGTACATTTTAATGTCACTTTTTCCATACTATATGATGAACTTTTCATTTCGTTTCTTCTTTTAGCTACCACCATTCTCAGGTTTGTGAGATAGTGAAGAATAACATGTTATTTACATCGTTGAAATTAGAATCAATAATTCAATTTTTATTCGTGATAATCCAATAGCTATGACGCCCAGAGTGAAAAGTTGAAAATGGTATTTCGTTCGTATATCTTTGGAATTATTCGAAATTTATACATTTCCTAGATTCACTCCCAATTTGACCATTATCGTATCTCCCATAGATTCCGAGATCCCGAGGGTTGGCCCCAAATTTGAATTAGTAAAGGTCTAAATATCAATCCTTCATCTTAGTGCGTGATAGTCTGAACTAATAACGTTCGTATACACCTGCTGTTGCCTGAAGTTTAGGTAGGTCTCTATTAAAAACAAACATTACTAGAAAACCCATTTATTTTGAAATAGAAATCATTAAATCGTTATTAACAAATCAATAGCGTTTTTAAAATCGCAATGTTGAATATCCCAAATCGGTAGAATCGAAAATGTCATTAAAAGAATTGATATAACCACATAAAAACATAGAGATTTAGCCCGACTAGTCGTCTTGATTGAACCGCTAACGGTAAAACAATTGATGATATTCAAAGAGAACATCGTCTCTGAAAGTACTTTCTCAAAGAACCAACTCTGAAGGTTGACATCTATCTTCAAAAAAACTTCTGAATTTTTATGGATGGATAATATGTCAATGTGAATTCTTCACAAAGATCCAACTTTTTATATGAATTGAGAATCGCAGTTTGATTACTTTTCGGTAATCATTCGTGTTAAGATTTCCAGATCTTATCCTCTGTAAAACAGTATACATAAAGTAAAGCATAATTTTCCCTGCTAGTAGATTCTTCAGCCGTTGCTGTTTTATTTAAACTTATCGCACTTCCTTCCCAACGAGAATATGAATCCTCCCACAACTTTCCGAAACTTTATGAATTTTCCCCCTAATATTTCATGTTCAAACGATAAGCCAAGTCACCAGGTAATTTACGAGATTTTGAATATCGAAAGCTCTCTGAATTCTGACTGAATATCAGGAAAATTCACTGAAAATTATTAACCAATAGCAGTAATATCCAATAAAGATCGTTGAAAAATAGGATAACATCTTCTACTACGGAATTTCTTATCAATACCCGCCATTATCGATTTCAACAAAATAAATCGACTCAAGATACTATTTCTAATTCAACATCAGAGATATTAAGAAATTTTGACACTGGAAAAAAATATTCTTGTGTATTCTTAGATCTTGATACGGTCTGCCACATGTATATGAAGTTAGCAAGACCACTTACCAGAAAATCGATGAAACCAATTCCAGTAATTGTCAAATAATTGTAGAGAATTTGAAAAAAATTTGTCGCGCTCGTAGTTTTTTTTATATGGGGTATATTAAGTTAGCACCGCCAGAGATATAAAAAATGCCGATGACGTCACTTCTCCACCAATAGCACGTCTAAAAAATATTTGAAATCCTAGAAAAGTGCAGAGCAAAATACTCTTCAACTTTCATACGAACTTTTTTCGAATATATTAACTGAGAAAAATGACCGGTCCATACTTTTGACTAACTATTATTTTTGAAACAAGTGAAAAACTGGTTGTTAGTAATAGAAAAACTCCAACATTCACTGAACAATTTCCAGATGATTATGAAATATTGCTCGGGAAAACTCCTACTCTTTTACTTATAGCCGAAAAACTACATACAAATGGTGTAAAATGGAGATATTCCCTTTTCTCAATAATACACACTCATAATTTTGTTGGGTTATTTTTTCAGTTGTCGAACGACCAAATAAAATTTGTCTTGAAATATACCACAAAATTTGTTGAAGAAGAATATCTCAGAATTATTTAACATACATTGCTCGAATCCAGATTGGCATATGGGATAACAGATGGGGATGTGCACTCGAAGAACTCATTAAAAATTACAAAATCCTGCAAAAAACCTTTCTGAAAGCTTCAATAAACAAATATTCTTGATACTCATCTGATTTGATATACTACGACCACATAGGAAAGTAATAGTCCAAGAGCTGGTGAACAATTTTGGGTAGATATTTGAGACACCATGAAAAATTGTGTAATTGTACTTGAAGGACACCTAAATGTTAGAGGGAGAACTGGCTGATATAGTGCATGGGTCTCAACTAACCCTTGATTTTTTTGTAAGTGTAATTTTTTTCAATAAAAAAACTATTCTTGAAGCATGTTTGATTTCAGGAGAATAATAGACACTCAAAACAAAAAATTCCAACAGGCCATATCAATTTGGTAGGACATGAGGATATGACTGCAACTTCATTCGAATTATTATTGCCTAATACATCACCAAATTCTGTTATTGTAATGGATAAAAATACTGACGAAGCAAATAAAAGACATTTCGGAATTTATGGCTTATAAAAAATTGAATAAGGTAATGGCACCAGTAATTGGCACTGTACCAGTGTATGGCACTTAAACTTTCAAAGTCAAATTATAAGCTTATATGTTTGTTTCTGTAAAATAAAATAAGCACTAAGCGTCCCTCACACCCTTTAGTTTTTCATGTTTGAATGATGAAACCATCCGGTTATTCTTTTTAAGATGGTGGATTTATATTTTGTCGGCTTTGCTGTATAAATGTTTTTAGTGCAGTTTTTCTGTAGAATTTCTTAAGAAGGTGAGTGGTTATGCTGGAATTTTATTTCTTTACCGAATGTTTTTATAATAATATGCTGAAGTTGACGTTATGGTCTAACATTTTATCACCAATTTTAATCTATTTTGTTCCACACCCTAACTATAATTAACAAAAAAACCTTAGTGCTATCTACTGGAACAAAATTTATTCCAAGCTCCAGTAGTTGGCATGGGTGCCATCTAGTGGAGAAGATATGCCTGTTTCTAATTGAAGAATAGAAATTAAGTATTTGGCTGCAGGTATCTCGAACAAATTTTTGATTCGTTCAATACACATTAACCAGTAGATGGTACCCTGCCATTTACTGGAACATAAGTGTGACAACTACTGGTGTTTCAGGAGTGAATATACCACCAATAAAGGAACACCTGCTGAGCTACTCAGGATGGCAAAAGGTGGCTGCTTTGGAACCAGTTTTGAAGGGCCCACCTACCGCTACAGCAGCAAAATTCACCGAAGAACTTCACTGAAAAAACGAAGGTTTAGTTTTAACCATAGAGGAGGAGAAAAACCTTGTTCAATGAGTACTTCATATGGCCGAGGCAGGATTTTCAATTTTCCAATTGGAAAAGAACGATTGATTGGAAGTATTTTGGCCAGAAACCAAACTAACCACAGAAATAAAATTAAAGAGGAAAAAAAACGAAAAAAAAAGAAAAAAAAGAAAACTGAAATAAGGAAAAAAGTTAAAAAAGAGCACATCTGAAAAACGAAAATGAAGTGAATCTTCATCAGAAGGAAGCCTTCAGGAGACTGTGACTCCTCGCATAAGAATAAAGAGAAAATGGTAATACAGAATACAAAGAAAATGACTTCGTGTTGGTTCAGTTTCCAGGTAAGAAGCGGGTATTACAATCTGTAGCCGTCATACAAGATTTGTTACCAGGGAGTGAACTAGAAGTTGTAGCACTTATTTGTTTCAATGTTCAAATTAAATGAAAAGGATGTCAGTGTCGTAACAAATGATCAGATTGATCGAATGTTGGACTTTCCTTATTCCTTAGATGTTGATGGATGTCATCTACTGGATCAATTAAAAAAAACTGAACTTTCACGCTGCCAACTACAGGAGCAAAAAATTTGGTTTCATTTTAAATTTTATTTTAAAGATAAATAAACACAAAATGTATTTCAAACACTTCATTTTGTTCTAAAAAGTTTGTTTATAATATATAATAAAAAAAAATTAGGCATTTTAAATTATTGACCTCTTTCAAAAAATAAATGTATTTTCGTTCCTTAAAGTGCCAATTACTGGCCCCTTTACCTTATTCCCCAAAAAGCCTCGAAGGAAATATTACTACGTATAAGTAAAAATGAAAATTTTGAAAAATAACATTTTATCGATGAACTTTGAACATTCTGGTCATACGCTTCTGAGGTTACCTCCATATTATCCATCTAAACAGTAACATAAACCAGGGTGATTCGTCTGATTCGAAGGATTATGATGATTGGGTCTTGCCACGACTTTGATGTATATATGAAATAAATTAACAATGTTACCTGGTGTTTTTTGTTATTGTATTTTTTTAACAACTTTTTGGTGTGTCATCTAGCTTGTCAATAAGTTACGAGCAATGTCCCGTACCCATATACACGCAGTTCTCGAATTTTATTCATTATAAAAACAAGAAACAATATAATGATTAGGCTTTCACGACCCTCGCTCAATGTTCTGTATGGCTTTTGGGTTTTCGGTCGTGTATACATTTTTCTTGGGTTTTGACGTTTCGCCTACACGTGCGGTAGGCTTCTACAGAAAATTACACGTGCGGTAGGCTTCTTCAGAAAATTACGAAGAAGCCTACCGCACGTGTAGGCGAAACGTCAAAACCCAAGAAAAATGGATACACGACCGAAAACCCAAAAGCCATACAGAACAAGAAACAATATATTCGCAAATTTCTTCGTTTTCGCTTTTAGCTGATGTATGACGGAATATTTATACAGCAATACGTAAAGTTATCCCAAGTTAGAGAAAATAATTCCGCCTATGGTCGGTAAGTACGTTCAAAGAGGCGAACTCATTGAGTGGTGAACGGTTACAGGTATAATATACTCAATCTGGCCTACTGTTGTCTTTATAAAGTATAAAGGGAATTATGAAGTCATATTCAACTGAGTTTGGAACTATATCTCCTAGGTGATCGAGAATATATTATATAAGTACAAGTGAATAGTGCTATGTTTGGCTTAAAGTGTGAGTGAGAGCATAACTTGGCTGCTCTTCGAAATGGTTGTTACTGCGAGCGACTTGCTTTTGGAAGACCACATAACTCACAAGACGCATGCGTGTTTCAGTACTTTTGGTGTAGAAATGAAATTCTCATTCGTATTATGCAACGATTTTGTGTGCCACATGCTATTTATTGTATTTTTTTAATGTTGATTAGTTACAATGAATTGTGAAAAGTTAATTTGTGTAATTTTTTAAAAATACACTGAAAAAGTGATAGTTTTTAATGAAAAAACTTCAAAAAAAGGCAAGATGTATTGGAAACAATAAAAAAAACAAGTCCTTAGAATTGATGATAGGTGGCCCTCCTGCTTATTGATTATTAGTTGTATATTAGTTTGGAAGTCTTCTCAAATTCGTGATTTTTCAGTTCTCAGACATTTCTTCAGAACTGAACTTTTCAATAAGGATTTGATAATGGACGTATAAATGGAAATAACATGGAAATGGAATGTTCAACATATTTCTCACACTTAGGAGTTTTATGATGAAAATTATACAGATATACTTCAACATAATGGTAATGAAATATTACTCTACCTCGTAAACGCCTATAATGAATATACCCGAAGGCATAGTTGTTTGTGCGCGTAGAGAACGTTCATTATTATTATTTGATGTTGCGCTCTGGGGCGATTCACTGCTTAGAAGATAGCACATCCACTTTGTAGCTGTAGTAAAGCGCGGAAAAAAACAACACCACCCCCTTCCACGGATAGTCGGTTTAATTCAAGCAGCACTCGTAACTTGTAACAAGCAATTTCAACTCTACTATAAAGAAATTATTGAAGTAATTACTGCTTTGAGTTTCAAGAAATCAGAAAACAATTCGAGGTGAGAATGTGGGCTATTCTGGAGTCGAATCCAAGGACCCAATTTCAGAATGAAATTAAATACCTCATAGAAGTGGTCGTTTCTAGAGAATGAGAGAAGGTAATAAACAAGAATTCAGCCGATTCCGTTCGTGAAGTTCGGTGTCTGCAAGCCTGAGCAGCTGAATTGATTGTTATTTGAAGTTTATCTCACCTAAATTAGATTATTCCGGATATCTGTAGCCGCAATCAATTTATGTGAGTTTATGGCTGCTGTACCTGTGCACTGCTGATTCCTTGTTATGCATTTGATTGTAGAATCGTGTTGGTTGCACTAAAAGCATAATTAATGAATTGCCATCTTTGATGAACACATTCTGCTCAGTTTTATAAAATGTTATAACGAGTTTATTAGCAACAAATGAAATGTTGCCTACTTGCCTACTCTGGATTCATGGGTTCTGGTGAAAATGTAGATAATGTGGAACGATCTGATTTGAATCATTTCTTCACTGTTTTCTCTCTGTTGCACAACCAAAAAAATACGTTACATTAAAAAATAAACATTCCAATCATGACTACTGTACATTCATTTTCATCCGATGGATGAGAATCATTACCATAATTTAGCTTTTGTTCATTACTTCATGTCATCCATACGCTAATTTTGGAAGATGATAACACTGATGAAAATTTCGTATCATTAAATTTATTTTCTTCATAAGTAACTGATTAGTTTTCCACGAACATTGTTCTGGTTATTGATTATGGTTAAATTTATTTTCTCAATAAGTAATTGATGAGATTTTCCAGATAGATTGTTATAGTTATTGAGGTAAAAGTTGTAATTGTTTCAAGAAAGTTTCCACTAAGTACTTCAATTCATCAAAAATAAATTTAGAATGTTTTTTTTTTTGTTATATCCGTCAAACGGCTGCACTCTTACGAGCAACCCTCAGGAGTCAGAGACCTGTGCGAGCCATGGAAATCGTAGCTCTTACCTTTTAACGTGCATTGCCTTTTACGACACCAGTGACCATGCTAGGAATCGAACTTACGCCCCTGTTTTGAGAGACAAGCGCTCTACCATCACGACCACTAAGTTAGGTTCCAACAAAATATAATTACGTGTAATGAAATTGCTTGATAAAGCTACAGTGTAGCCAAACATGTCGCGATTGTATTAAATTCTGTGAAAATCCAATCAAGTAACGGCCCATTCAATTCAATAAATGGCTACATAGATTTAGTGATGTTGTTCGTGGAAATACTGGAAATTGTTCACAGGTCTCCGTGTCTTTTTCATTATATCAATGAAAAAGTTGTGCTGGTGAAAAGAAGGAGGCATTTGGAGTATTTTTTTGCTTTTGGTGGTAGAAACGTGTGCAACAAAATTGGTCATCATTCAAAAATTTACTGGTATCTCCGAAGTTACTTGAGACCAAAATACATAAATTCCAACAAAAATATTGCATGTAGTTGAAAATTCACTGAATTTTACCGAAGATTCAGTTCATGAACAAAATGTTTTCTGCGAGCTCAATTTTATTTTGCAGGAAGTTCTCAATTTAACTTTCAGCTACAATGCAATACTTAATTTTTCCTGAGACTTCACAAGCATAGAAACCGTCACAATACAAAAACTTAAATGGTTGTTAACATTAAGTCAAAAATTGAATAAATGATGAAACATTACACAAGCAAACGTTCACGATGTCAATAAAAAGCATTTTCATAGGGAAGATGTTAACAGTTTTTTTTAATTATTAAGGTCACGAGTTTTCTTGATGAATATTGGCAGTTTATTATACAAGATGGATGTCTACCAGAAGTTGAAATGAATATTGTTCATTTTACATTTCAATGTTAAACAAATCAAACGAAATAAAAAAATAGCAAAACAAACAAATATACGATGAGGTATAACCCAACATTCAAATAATTTCGAATGTTTCAAAACATACCTCAACGTAAAACGACAATAGCAGTCAAAGACCAACCACCAATTCTTTTTTTCATTGTTTCGTTGAAAAAATTTAATTGAATCTAGCAAATTGAAAAATATATATTTGAATTTTTTTCTCGATAACGGTTCCAGATGTGGAAAATCTACACGGTATGAAAAACTTCATGGGGCCCAAAAAGGCTTGACCCCTGAAAAAATATATATCCCTGTAGATTCCCACAATCAAATGGTTTCAAAATTCAAAATTGTTTTTTCCGTTAACCAGCTGTCACCTCCCTACGAACGACAGCCCTCAGAAGTCGAAACTTGTTTATCACTACCCGGCATGCTGGATGATGTAAGCCTCGAAACGTAACATATATTTAAAATTTTATCTCAATATCCCGAAAATTGAAAGAGCTATGGAGGAAAAATCTTGAAATTTTAACGCTCTGTAGATCGGTAACGAAGCATTTGCTGACACATGTTTGTGGACAAGGAAGTCTTATTTTCATCTGAAAAATACACCCCTAAAATATTGATACCGAATTTTGAACACCCTGTATTTCTTGGCGCGAACACCATTTCTTTGAATTACAAATTTTTGTTATATGAAATTTCACTTCAAACATGAGCAAAAACGAGGCTTCATCGGCCAATAAGTCGTGGCAACAGTAGTAGTTTGGAATCCACGTTGATTACCTTGAAAAGGGGATAACAAATACGATTACATATAATTCTTAAAAATGGTATAATATAGATCTGAAATAGTCTATGATTTAACGATAGATATTATGGAGAATCGAACTATGGATAGGTAATAATTTTAAAGAAATGAAAAATAATTGAAAAATAACTTTCTTGAGCCAAATCATCACAATAAACAATTTTTATTAAGAACGAATTATCCCATAATCAAGATTGATCACACCAGACTTTTGAATAACCAAAATTTTATGAACTGAAAAATTACAAGACGGTATATCTGTGATACCATAAAATGAGAATAAACGAAAATGTGAAGACGAATATTCGATCAAACCATCAAATTACAGAAACAATGTCTTGTAAAAATTATAAAATATAGTAACAGAATATTGTAAGTCTGCAAGCGTAATATTCCAAAGTCAAAGGAATTAAATTCGTCGAATCAGTATACCACAATTCCTAAAATTGGCATATTGAAAATTTTCAGAAATTGTAGAGGGTATAGCGTAGCGGAACGCTGATTGATCTATTCTCTCAGAGATGGCGTAGCGTGCGGTCAGTTTACTCAAATAAATTATCATGTCCCCATTAAATTCCTTTTTATTATTACTACGCAGATCTCCTGTATATAGTAGTTAAACAACATAACATATCAAATAAAGAAAACCATTAGTGAAATATTTATTTCAAAGCAATTATTTATTCATATATATTATTGTCACCTTTATACTGAACATTCAAATGAATAAACCTTAGATTAGCTGTTTTTTTCGATATTCTTAAAAATCACCACCCAGCAATTGAATTTTAGAATAAATCGTGAAAAGACCAAATGAATGAACGATCAATACAAGTCCTTACCAGGCGATTCGCTTTGTTCAACTACATCTTAGTGCCATCTAAGAGCTGATAGAGCAAGTTTCATAACGACTTGATCGTTCTTTACCAGGCTGGTATATCGCTAAAATTTCTGCTGGATTTCGATTCTGATCCTTTTTTAACTCACATATTTCAATCCCATAGATTCTACGGTACTACATTTTTTTTTATTAATTTATTGTTTCTTGGTTACACCTTTTTAGATCATATTAAATGATGTTTCTTTAGTTTTAGCTGGACGGTTTTATGATATGAATTTATTAGAGATTTGCGATTAATAGTTTCATCATTTCAGTCACTTTCGTTTCTTAACGAATTCAGATCTACGAAAAATAGTTCTTACCGTTTTCGCGTATGATGCTTTATTAGTTCTCATACATACACATTAGATGAATTTCTTTTCGGATTATAAATCAGTTCTATACATTTCATTCTGCTATATATAAATCTCATAAGAAGTTATTCTGATAAATGATTTATTCTCCATCACGTTTTAACGATTTTCTCATTTATTGTTATTACGAAAGAAATTCGGCTATTCTTTGGCCCACCACTAATACTGTTCTGTTGGGCCATTTCTACGTATCTATTAAACAACAACGTCTACAGTTGGCTAAAAAAAATTAAGTTTTCTAAACAACAGTTGGAATACAAAACGCTTCCACATCCGCCATATCAGCAATTATTTCCCATTTTCGAATATAGTGATTGCTGAATCGATCTCCTATTTTGATGGGTTGTACAAGTGTATCGAGCTAAAACGAAAATGTTGAAGAATCACATTAATTTAAAACAGAAAGATATTTTTTCTTGTCAAGGCCAGGCACTTTCTAGACAGCCCTCGTATCTTCATTAGTATATTCAGATCCCTTCACCACATTTACTTAACATGACAATTAATTTGCGATTTGGACTATTACGGTTACATGCTGTCAACTCACAGTTCAAATTACGGAGTATGTATGGTACATGCCGGATGTCTGTTTGTTACAGGCAACTATACCTACTCGATAGATAGTAACTAATTGTAAGCACTTTCTAGCAATTACGAACTATACTTTACATTTATTTATAGCAAACATACTTAAGCCGCTTTCAGACGGGCGATATTGTGAAGCCGGGCGACATTTTGCTGACGAAGTTGGCAGAAAAAATGTCGGCATTCTGCCGTTCAACCCATCGATTTTTTGTGGTCACGTTGACGACAAAAAGTGGTCAGTAGATGCATCACTCTTGTAGTCCCAAATCGCGGGCCAGCCTGAATTTCAGCGAATGCACTTGCCGTGTGAAGAGAGAAACGACACTTGTCCTGCAGTCAGACGACGTGACTGACGACAACCGTCGGCAGAAGTTGTATTGCAGTCGAAAAAACGCCTGTTCGAACAGGAATCGCTATTTCATGAATATTAAACGGTGACAACAGGTAACGACAGTCAACCACGAACGTTCCACTTTTTGTAGCCGACTTCGGCTTCACAATATCGCCCGTCTGAAAGCTGCCGAATTCGGCTACAAAAAGTCGAGCTCGTATTGTAATCTGCTGTTGAAAAATATGTTTAATGATATTATAAACAAAAGTTGGTGGCTTCGGAAATGAATACTTGAAAAAACGTTGTAATCGCTGTTCAAGGCTACAAACAATTCATCTCCAGCGAGGAGGATAAGAATTGTAGAATTTTGAGTTTGAAGACAGAAATTATTAGAATAGACAAAAAAGATAAATATATTTTCTTGCTAAAAGTTTTCGATATCATTTGACTGATTATTCAACACCAGTCAACTTTTTCATTTATTTTCCACAAGTCTAATGTCACGTGATATAAAACGTAAAATCGAACTTATTTTCAAAACTTTCATTATCCATAATTTTTTCTCGTGTGTTTCCAACTCTCTAATGGACACTGTATAAGACCGTAAAGATAAACATATTTTTCATAAAATACTACTATCGTAAATGTCGAAGTGAATAATGTTTGAGGTTGAGAAAAAACAATGATTGATATGATGAAAAACCACTTGAGGTATAAAATTCAAGAAAATTTTACTGCAACATTCCAGTCAAGTACCTGCCAGTCAAAACAAATGCTCAAGGATAGTATCATACATATTCTGATAGAGTCATATTCTGTAGATAATTACAGACATAATTGGTGATTATCGATATCAAAACAATAGTTAGCCCTTCGAGTACCTGGGTCAATTATATCAAAAACATTTAGTGGTAGCATCCTATAAAACCTTTCTACACTGGCACACTAGTAATCAGTTTGTTCTGAAAGTATTATTGAATAGAAAGAATCCTTGAAAACAATTATTCTGTTCTGTGAGTAAAATAAAAGTAGTTCTTCAGATATAGATATAAAGGAATCTGCTAAACGTAAGTGATTCAATTTGATCGATACCATGACTCATTTTTTTCTGAGGTCGCAATGTTGAAGATTAATTACAAGTCAAAGAGACACAGAGACAAATCAAATTATATATAACGTATTTATTCAATTGCAGGTTCGAAGAAAAGTGGCTAATAGGAAAGATTGAATTACTCTCAAGACTTATACCAAGATTTCATTTCATTGGAGAATGGGTGTCACATCAGTACGTGCGAGTGGGTTTCCTCGTAAAACGACACATCTTGATCTGCAACAATTTTTTGAAGGACACGGTAGAGTTACACATATTTACTTTGTACGTGGAAGTGTTGCAGTCGTTCAATTCGATGACAGTACAGAAGCTGAAAATGCCGTGTTCGCCTTGAACGGTAAGGAACTTTTCGGAAAGCATATCAACGTGGAACTGCTAAATCGTCTAGTGGAAGAAGAGAGGGTAGACGAACTTCGCTCTACCTCCATTTCTCTGAGTGGTTCTAGGTCTAGTTCATGTTCCAGTATTGCGATGTTTGACCATGGACCTGGTGACCAGTCTGGAGCTAGTGTGAGCTCCCAGGACCGATCCTGGTCAGATTGTGCAAGTACAGTCAGCAAGAACTCGAGTACTGGGTCTGGTCAAGGTAGGTCGAGATCCAGATCTCCGTCAGGAAGTGCAAGTACAATCGGTCAGCAATCTTTGGATAGCATGGACATCAATAAAACAGAATTTGAGTGTCCCTGCTGTTTCTCTTTCATGAATCCTCCGATTTATCCATGTACCGAAGGTCACTGCTTCTGTTCCGATTGTCCTTCTTATATTAGTAAATGTGAAGTATGTCGGGGTGTCATTCCCAAGTATCGCATCAGATCATTGCAGCGTGACAAGTCCTTCGTAGCGCATTGTTGTAGATACAGTGGTCAAGGTGAGTTCAGTGATTTTTTTAATCGAATATGATCATGCTTTGCTAGATAAAATAGAACAAAAAATTTCGATAATTATGATATTTCTATTAACTCATTGTTTTTCTCATTGCAGGTTGTGACTACATCGGAAGCGGAATGGAACTAGCAGCACATCATGTAATATGCAAAATTACCACAATGGAGTGTCCTTTGAAATTCATGAAATGTAATTGGTTGGGAAAGCTTTCCAGAATGCCACAGCACTGCGCAGAAATGCATCCCAACAATTTTCATTTTGAGAGCAAGAAATATTTTCTAATATCAAATTTTGCTGAGATAATGGATAGAAGGATCGATATGATTTTCAACGTGTTTGATACGTATTTCCGGAGCGTTTGGGATCTGAACAAGGAAACTGGTGATATGAAAATTGCTGTGTATCACGTAGGAAGTCCGTTGATTTACAATCAGTTTTCATACGAAGTGGTCATACATTCCGAAAATTCTCGAGCGATTACTCTGGGTGGGCATGTTTTCCAAATGTATAAATATAATGAGCGGTTCGTGGAAGAGAAATATGTTGGAATCAAGCACGGGTGTGTGAAGGACTTTTGCCAAAAAGATGGGAGTTTACACTATACGATATCAATTTTAAAAGAATAATTTGAAGATGTTATAGTTCATCCAGTTGTGAAATTTTGGACGATGTCTCTAAAGGGCTGAAAACTGTTGCTATTCCACAATTGGAAGATGGATAAAATGATATGTTTAGTAATACAAGTATTAGAAATTTATAATATTTTTCCGTATTTCGTAGCGTTTCTTCAGTATCTTTCAGGTTGATGTGTACGTTTCATAATTTAGCAGCATATTCTTTTTTAATATGCCACTTGAAGGTGTTGTAATAAATCATCTATTATGCCATGGATCATTCATTTTCATTGCACTACTCAGTGTCATAATAGTGCCAAGCTCAAAATTCTGCGATTCTCTTCCTCCTTACTGGATATGAATTGTTTGTAGCCTTGGAAGGCGATTACTACGTTTTATCAAGTATTCATTTCTGAAGCCTCCAATTTTTTTATAATAGTATTAAGTATATTTTTGCAGATTGAGACAAGTACAAACAAGCTCTGCAAATGAGTTGCTGTCACCCTTAAAATCAAGTTGACTATTGAATCACAAGAAACGTTGAAAAGTTACTAGCAATAAACCAAATAAATAATAAAAGCAAAATTGAAAAATGTTGATGAGAATGTCAAACTGTCACCTTTTAATATAAAAATATGTTTTAGATGCATCTAAAAATGGGTTAAAACCTTGTTTTTTAAAGAATAATAATAAAAATATTGATAATATCGTTTGACAATATATACCTACTACCTGTAAATTATATCTGCAGTACTGTTCAATAAATATTTTAATTATTTATTATAACTTCGAAAGAAACGGACCCCGCACGAAAACATATGGGAAATTGGATCTCGGTTAAATTGGCTGAAATTGTATTGTTATAGTAGCATGGGTCGTAAAAAAATGTGTGAGTTCAAATGATTTTGTATCTGTCTTTTCTGAGAAATAGGCGGTCGAAGTTCGTAAAAACGTCCTAGTTGAGTGGGATTGACATATAGGAAAACCGACTTGTTGGTCGAAATAAGACAAATTATATTGATCGGAACTCGTTATCATGTTCAATTATAATCTTATTTAGGATAGTACACGGATCTATACGGGGCATAGTCAAAAATATCATAATTCGATTTTTTTTCTAGCACTATTCCAGAACAAGCAAATCATATTTTAGTAAGACATCATAGTTTCAGTCTATTCTAGTCGACTGGAACGTATTTTGTTGCTTAATAACTCTCACTGTTTGAAATATGTATCTATTTTAAAATTTTGGAAAATACCTCTCTAATGAAAATAATTGACAGATCGTTTCTGCCTACGTGAATAATTATTCATTGGTACTGTTGATCGAACAGAAGATAAAGTAACTTTGTGATGAATACAGTTGTTCAAAATTAACTTCCATTTAGATTCAGTGTGCGTTAATTTTTTTCAAGGTTATTCATAATTTGTTTATTGAATATCTCAAAAACTGGTCGGTTAATTTGGACCTTACTTCACTCATACCATTTAGGAAATGACTATTATCTATTGAAGTGTTTTCAACTTTGTATATTGCGTTTCTGAGAAATGCAATTTTCAAGTTTACAGTATTACGATACGTTGGGTTGTTACTATCGATTAAACAATCCTTTAGGGAACCTTTCGATAAATTGAATTATACACCATAACTTACTAATATTAACTAATATATTATTTGATAATATAAACAAGCCAAGCTAGACTCA
Organism: Chrysolina americana; assembly: GCA_958502065.1. Taxonomy (NCBI): domain Eukaryota; kingdom Metazoa; phylum Arthropoda; class Insecta; order Coleoptera; family Chrysomelidae; genus Chrysolina; species Chrysolina americana. The sequence goes on from OY293413.1 coordinate 74,560,766, forward strand.
AAAACAAGATTGAACTCAACAATAAACGCAAACTCAAGAACAAATTGAAGGGGATTGGAAGACAGAGTTATGTTACAAATATGTCTTTGTGAGAAAAATAGGTTTTAGTAACGTTAGCGTCCTTGATGTTTAATGTAACACTGTGTATCTGCTCAGATATGAAGAATAGAAGCAAATCCTGACGGGGCAAGTTACATATGCACATAACACCTTCTTCCATGACATAACCGAATATTTTCAGAAAATGTTATTTGACTCCTTCTTCCACTTGCTCCTTCATTTATGAATAACGGTTTCAAACGTAAAATTGCGATTTTATTGATATTGTTACAGTAATGTAGAAATCATTGGTTGATGATATCTACAATATAAAAACTATGGAAAATTCGAAAAAAGAATAATAAATAACAATTTCCACCCCACATATGATAATACCGTAAACTTAAAAATTGCATATATTAGAAAAGCAACACACGAAGGACAAACTTTCATAGATAAAAATCGATATTTTGAAAATGTAAAATTAGGTCCAAATTGACGGAACAGTTTTTGAGATATTCCATAAGAACATTATGAATACCAAAAAAAATAACGTACTCACCCTGCATCTAAATGAAAGTTATTATTGAACAACTGAAATCATCAAAAAGTTACTTTATCTTTTTTATCAACAGTAACCATATATTTTTTTGTAGTCAAAAACGTTCTGTTAATTATTTTCATTAAAGAGGTATTTTCAAAAATTTTCAAAATTCATATTTCAAACAAAGAGAGTTATCAAGAAACAAATAGATTCCAATCGACTAAAATATGTTGAAACTATAATGTCTTACCAGAATATGACTTAAACATTCTGGAATGAGTAGTGCTAGAAAAAAAATTCTTCTTTTTGATTATGCTCTGTATAGACTCTAATACAAACATTAATAAGAATATAATTGGACATGTTAACGAGTTCCGATAAATACACTTTCTTCCTGAATTTGTCTTATTTCGACCAACAAAACAGTTTTTTTCTGTCAATCCCACCCAACCATGAAGTTTTTACGAACTTTGACCGCTTCTATCTCAGAAACGACTCATAAAAAATCATTAAAACTCACACATTTTTCTTACAACCCATGCTACTACAACCTAATACAATTTCAGCCAATTTGACCGAGAGCCAGTTTTCCATTTGTTTTCGTGCGGGGTCCTTTGAGGCGGTGTTGAATTTCGAAGATATAGGTAGCTCAAGAAGACATCAAATTGAACCAAAATTATTAATAATAACACAGCGAATAAAAAAATTAATTAAAATCATCATCGGAGTTGTTAGCATAGGTATCAAGTGGATGGTCTGTTTTGTATTATTATAGATTGCTCGTCAATCAAACTGTCCATAGAAAATATTAGGCTTCAGGCTTCTTGAGCGAAACTCCACTATATTTTCTTCCTATTTTTCTCTGCTCGGAATAGTAAGAGCAAAAAACATTATATTCCTTCGCAGTCTGTCTTGTGCTCTTTTCACTCTGAGCGGAAATAGGAATATCCTGCTTCGCCCACTTCGCGATTTCCACATATCCCATCATTGCTCCTTCCTTTACACATCATCCTGAGTCCCGCATCCTCAAATGAGCTGCCATGGCCTCCTTGATTCACACTGGAAGCGGTGGTAACATCGCGGTTGGAGACGTTATCATTGCCTCCGTTATTAACAAACAGGCCTCTGAACCTGTATTTGCTTGTGTAGTGCAATGAAGATGAACGATGAGATTGGGTAAATAGTATGAAATCCATAGAATAATTGCAAATTAATTACAACACGATCAAATAGCATACTATAAAAAGCGATTGCTAGACATTTTTATTTCTATCTTTATTGCATAACTTCACATTTTATGAATCTTCCAATTGTGAAATAACTGTAATAGTTCTCAGTCATTCAGAGACATCGTTCGACATTTCACTGGATCTAAAGAGGACTAGCCAACATCGCCATAGTCCTTTATTCTTCTAAAATGGATAAAGTATACTGCAAACTTCCATCCCTTTGGCAAAACTCCTTCACACACCCGTGCTTGATTCCAAGATATTTCTCTTCCACGAATCGCTCATTATATTTATACATTTGGAAAATATGCCCACCCAGAGTAATCGCTCGAGAATTCCCATTTTCCGAATGTATGACCACTTCGTATGAAAACTGATTGTAAATCAACGGACTTCCTACGTGATACACAGCAATTTTCATAACACCAGTCTCCTTGTTCAGATCCCAAACGCTCCGGAAATACGTATCAAACACGTTGAAAATCATATCGATCCTTCTGTCCTTTATCTCAGCAAAATTTGATATTTGAAAACCTTTCTTGCTTTCAAAATGAAAATTGTTTGGATGCATTTCTGCGCAGTGCTGTGGCATTTTGGAAAGCATTCCCAACCAATTACATTTCATGAATTTCAAAGGACACTCCATTGTTGTAATTTTGCATATTACATGATGAGCTGCTAGTTCCATTCCGCTCCCGATGTAGTCACAACCTGAGAAAAATTAATATAAATAATAGAATTCTCGAAATTTTTATTTTATCTAGCAAAGCATGACCATCTTCTATTAAAAAAAATCACTAAACTTACCTTGACCACTGTATCTACAAAAATGTGCTCCAAATGACTTGTCACGTTGCAACGATCTGATGCGATACTTGGGAATGGCACCACGACATACTTCACATTTACTAATATAAGAAGGACAATCAGAACAGAAGCAGTGACCTTCGGTACATGGACAAATCGGTGGATTCATAAAAGAGAAGCAGGTGGGACATTCAAATTCTGTACTCATGTCCATACTATTCAAAGGTTGCAGACCGACTGTACTTGCGCTTCCTGGCGGAGATCTGGATTTTGATCTACCTTGTTCAGATCCAGTACTCGATTTCTTGCTGATTGTACTTGCACAATCTGACCAGGATCGGTCCTGGGAGCTCACAGTAGCTCCAGACTGGTCACCAGGTCCATGGTCAAACATCGCAACACTGGAACATGAACTTGACATGGAACTGCTCAGAGAAATTGAGGTAGAGTGATTCTCGTCCATCCTCTCGTCTTCCACGTGACGTATCGGGAGTTCCGCCACGTTGATATGCTTTCCGAAAAGTTTCTTACCGTTCAAGGCGAACACGGCATTTTCAGCTTCTGTACTGTCATTAAACCGAATGAGTGCAACACTTCCACATAAAAAGTAAATATGTGTAACTTTTCCATGTCCTTCAAAAAATTGTCGCAGATCTAGATGTGTCGTTTTACGAGTAAACCCACTCACATGTACTGATGTGACACCCATTCTTCAATGAAATCTTGCTATATAAATATTAATATGTCAAACAGTAAACACCTTCGACAGATTTCTTTATATCTGAAGAACACTATTTTATTTCACTCACAGATCGAATGAATTGTTTCTGAAACAACGATTCAATACTACTTTCAAAACAATACTGGTTACTAGTGTCCCAGAAGCTTTTATATGAGACTACTACTTGATGATGTGAATTAATTAACACAGGTACCCGAAGGGTCAAAAATAAAAGATGTCTAATTATGATTTTGATCTCGGCGGTATTATATCATAAAGAAATTATTTTGTACTTAAATTTATCATTTAAAATAAATGAAGTCAGAATGGTTCTCAGTCGGACTATTCATTCAATTTTCTTGGACACATGTCAATATCATCTATATTTTTTGGAGTTTGATTTAAACAAATATCCATTTGAAAGCATTCTGAATCATCTAAATGAAGTCAGGCAATCTTGTAATCGGCTTGTTAGTTATTTATTGTCAAAATATTTTTATACATTATTTGGTACAATTATTATGTGGTCGTAGGAAAAATAGTGTACATTACTCGTGCGAAAGTGACCAAAGCATCACTTCATAAGGGTGTCAATGATACTTTCACTCAGTTATGTTATTCAACTGAACCAGGTACCTGCCGGGTTACATTGAAATCTTGAGTGTTATGAATAATGATTTGATTTCATTAGCCATGTTTATATTTTGAATTAATTAGTTCTCAATATAATTTGTTTTTGAAATAAAAATTATTGTTATAAATAATAATTTGTTATTTTTCTCATTGTCTATATAAAGAAAGGTGATCAACCAGACTTATTTCATAGGTAATTAATCAAAGCATTTGTTTTCTCAATTGGATGGTATACCTGGAGGCACCCGGTGATTATTACACTCATGCTAAGAACACTTATTTTCATTGGTCAACATTTTCGTATTGATAATAGAAAACTTCATAATTACACAACATCGAACATTTAGCAAAACCGTGACAAACACTCACTATTTGATTCAAAACCGACCAAAACTTTTCTGAGAACATCCAACACCATTGCAAAATGCACAAAAGACAAATCAGTTGCATGTCAGTTGAAAATGCTACTTTGGTATTGGCATAGTTTCAAATCATACATGCGGAATTAATGTTCCAGTTCAAATCAAGTAGCGGTCTGTTGCACGAATAAACTAAAACCACAAAACAAATGTTGATTCAATATTTTTTTATTATTTGATTAGTTTTCAACCAAATGAGTATAGATTTTGGTCTCAACTTAAAGCTTCCCAATAACCCTTAGTCCTGGACTAAGCAAATCTACAATTTCTATGAAAAAATCTATATTGGATACTTTTACGACTCATTTCGTAGCCAATCCGAATGCGAACGTTGAATATTGGTCTTGGCATGTTTGGTCATCCAGGCTTGCGTTTAAATTGGAAGGAGTTTTTTTATTGCGTGGATCCGTTACTATATGGATGGAAGGAATGATTTAAGAAATGTTGTGGATGGTCATTCATTCATTCGATTATCAATCATCTTTATTTCTTTAGGTTTATACAAATAATCATAAAAATGCATCAAACAAGTCATAAAAATATGCATAACAAATGTTCTTATATACTAACAGAAAAAAATTCACAGTAAAAAAAATATATCCATTTGAAAGCATTCTGAATCATCTAAATAAAGTCAGGCAATTTTGTAATCGGCTTGTTAGTTATTTATTGTATATATGAAGCAAACAAGTCATAATATGCATTACAAATGTTCTTATATTCTAACAATAAAAAAATTCACAATAAAAAATAAAAAATCGAACAGCTCACACATACAGATTAAAAGACAATAAAAAACTAATAGGATGGAATGAAGGTATAAAGTAAATATAACATAGATTAATTAGCGTTGACTGAAGTACTCGTTAGTGGAATAAAATGGATTTTTGAGCAAAAACCTCTTTTTTGAATGAATTTAGACTTGCGATGTTTCTAATATCGATGGGAAGATTATTATATCATTTTATCGACATAATATAATGACTTCTTGAAACAATAGATGAGTGATGAAGTGGAATCGACATCATCTGATTTTCACGAAAATTATGTCCTGTTGCTAGACTCAAATCTTTTCTGCTTGTGAAATTATCATTGTGTCATTTCACATAAGATACACAATTAAGTATATACTCAAATTAAGTCGGCACCATTATTGCCGTTATTATTGATGCTACGAATTCGGTTAAATGGGCAAACTAGTAGCATTTTTAATGGCCTTCTCGATGCCGAAAACAAAAAAAATTGACAGTCGCGTTTTCAGAATATTTCATAAAATGATATTTCTTTCAAGGAATATTTTTTCATTCATTTCGATTCGTAATATCATTCTCAACAACAAATCTCATTTAACTTTTTTTCGTAAAGGTGAAAATAAGACAGTTTCATCAATAGAAAACATTTATAACAAACGGATTACAATTATTGGATGGAATGGACTCCGATTTCAAACAAAGGCGCCTTTGGCACAAAAAATGAATGAGTTCCACTACAAATGCTTTCTGTAACCATTATTTATTAGCAAAAGATGCTAAGAGATTGGATCAGATGAGAAAGTCGTCGCTGAAACAGAGGCCAATTTTAAGGGCTTCTAGAAATCATATAATTCGGAGTGTACCAGTCCTTTTCTAACATCCGTTCAGTTCTACATTCCAAATTTCAGTAATTCAGGTAAAAAAGATACGAGAGGGGGAAAGCTTTCGGCTAGTACTGTATAACAACTCCAATATCCTTGATATTTCCTGTTTAGGTGAATGGAATTTTCCTATCATGTTTCTACGGCGTAATATTCTTTGTTTTCGAGTTCATATATAATAATAATCATGATCGGGTAGAAACCTTCTGGAAGGGCATTTACGAATTTCCGCAACCACTCAACGTAGATACTCCAGCCCTGGCGCGGTTCGAATCTTTCTGCAGGAGGCTTCGTCAGCCTGAGCTCAATAAACTGCGTAATCCGATAGCCCCGGAAGAAGTTCGACGGGCCCTCAAATGCTCGAAGAATTTTGCTACTCCAGGTCCTGATGGCCTTAATAACTATTGGTGGAAAAATTTTCCAAGTACCCACCACCATCTAGCAAAAGTTTTCAACTCATGACTAGATGGGGAGCAACAAATTCCAGATTGGTTTGTCGAGGGGCGAACCGTGCTTATCCCCAAAAACGGAGATTTGTCTGATCCGAAGAACTACAGATCGATAATATGCTTGAACGCATGTTATAAGATGTTTACCCGCATTTTATACATGCGAATACTCTTCGCAGTTGAGCCGGTGTATGAACGGATATATGAGCAAAGAGGGTCAAAGAAGGGGGTCGCTGGCTGCAAGGAGAACCTGCTGATCGACAGATGCATCACGTAGGACTCCGCGCAGTCCAAGCGTAATCTTTAAATGGCCTGGATCGACTATCGCAAGGCATTTGATACAACATCGCATGAACCCATCATGCATTTGCTCAGATGCCTTGCGGTACCCGATCAAATAGTGAGATGCATTGAACAGCTGATGCCGCTCTGGAGGACTCGATTTACCATAACATCTGGTCAAGTCAGAGTCCAAACAGAGCAGGTTATCTTTAGAAGGGGCGTGTTTCAGGTAGACTCCCTCAGCCATCTTCTCTTCTGCATCTCACTACTGCCATTGTCCGTTGCACTACGGAAAACCCGCGGATACAACTGCGGCACCCCCAGCAACCGGAGGCATAAGGTCACCCATTTGTTTTACATGGATGATCTTATACTTTATGCCGGAGAAAAGGAACTTCATCAGTCTTAAAGGGTGGTGCAAGAGTACACCGATGCTATCGGAATGGAATTTGGGATCGACAAATGTGCCACGGTTCATTTCAAAAGAGGACGATGCGAGGAATACGGAGAGGACGTTCAGCTCGTAGACGGAAGCATCCTACATCATCTGGATGCCGGAGAGACGTATACCTACCTAGGGTTGGAACAACGCCATACCCAAGAGGTAGCTACCGTTAAAAACTCTCTCAGCGGCAAGTATCAGCACAAACTCCGACAGATCTGGTCTTCAGAACTGTCGGGATAGAACAAAGTTGCTGCGACTAATATGCTTGCCGTTCCGATTCTACTTTACTCCTTTGGAGTAATGAAATGGACTAGGGAAGAGCTGCGACAACTCGACGTAAAAACTCGCAAAATGATCTTTATAGGAGCTTACATCCTAAATCGTCTGTTCCACGGTTATACTTCCCCAGACAACGGGGAGGACGTGGACTTTTGAGTTTGGAGTATCTACACAACAGAATGGTACTGGATGGAGCCTGCAAAGTCATTAGGAGTTCAGATCCCCTTCTCTGCTTAGTATGCGATCACGAAAAAGCAGGGATTGAAGCATTTCTTTCCTAGGCAGCAACCCGTGCAGCCGATGAACTCGGTCTCGTATTCGACACTGAACGGACGAACCCAAACTCTGTCACCGGGTTGGAACCCATTCAGCAAAAAGTCCACGTGAAAGCTGCGGAGTGTGATAGGCTCCTACAGCTACGTAGGGATAAGCCAATGCATGGGATTTTCTTCAAGAATATTGAAGACCTTGGCATATCCAGAAACCTGAAGTCGCTTTTCTCAGGTCAAGTGGGCTGAAGTCGGTAACTGAGGGATTTATAATGGCCTGCCAGGATGGTGTCTTCAACACCCTCGTCTATCGCAGTCGCGTGATGGGTATAGAGGTCCCTGACACTAGATGCAGAGAGTGTCGTGGGGCAGCTGAGACCATAATGCATTTGCTGTCAGCTTGTCCAGCTTATGCGGTCTCAGCCTATATCCACAGGCATAACGCGGCCTTACGAGTGTTGTTCTACCATCTACGACATCCGTACGGTATAGACGAGATACCGGTGTTTCCTTATGCTCCGGGTGATATTGAGTCCGTTGTGGAGAATGAGAAGTGCCGAATATATTGGAACTACTCATTCCTCACCCTCAGGCAAATACAAGCCAATAAGCCTGATGTAGTCCTCCTCGACCATCAAAGTAGGACGATTTTCGCCATTGAGTTCAGCTCCTGGCGAAACGAACATCGTCTGAAAAGATGAGGAAAAACGGACTAAATATCGAGATCTTCTCTTTGAACTCCGAAGGCTTTATCCAAACCATTCTGTCAAGATGGTGGTTCTGATAATAGGGGTCCTTGGTGGAATGATGGACACACTGCTCTCAAACTTGAAAATCATACCGGCTTGCCATGATGCGGCAGAAAACTTGGCCGAAAGAATGCAGAAGGCCTTTATTCTTGGTTCACTCAGTCTTCTCAGAGCACATGACTCTCGGACCCAGTAATCACTCATCCCACGGACGTGGGGAGTGTTCACTGGGGTTAGTTACACACCAGCGTGCCCTCCGGTTGTATCGGAGCTCCGGAAACAGGGCCTGACTGGTACATTCCTCATGAAAAAAAAAAATTAATAAGAAAGCAGGTTATCTTTAGAAGGGGCGTGTTTCAGGGAGACTCCCTCAGCCCTCTTCTCTTCTGCATCTCACTACTGCCATTGTCCGTTGCACTACGGAAAACCCGCGGATACAACTGCGGCACCCCCAGCAACCGGAGGCATAAGGTCACCCATCTGTTTTACATGGATGACCCTAAACTTTATGCCTCCGGAGAAAAGGATCTTCATCAGGCCTTAAGGGTGGTGCAAATGTATACGCATGCTATCGGAATGGAGTTTAGGGTTCGACAAATGTGACACGGTTCATCTCAAAAGAGGACGTTCAGCTCGTAGACAGAAGCATCCTACATCATCTGGATGCCGGAGAGACGTAAACCTACCTAGGGGTGGAACAACGCCACACCCAAGAGGTAGCTACTGTTAAAAACTCTCTCCGCGGTAAGTATCAGCACAAACTCCGAGAGATCTGGTCATCAGAACTGTCGGGGAAGAACAAAGTTGCTGCAACTAATATGCTTGCCGTTCCGATTCTACTTAACTCCTTTGGATTAATGGAATGGACTCATGAAGAGCTGCGACAACTCGAAGTAAAAACTCGCAAGATGATGCATCTCCATAGGAGCTTGCATCCCAAATCGGCCGTTCCACGGTTATACTTCCCCAGACAACAGGGAGGTCGTGGACTTTTGAGTTTGGAGTATCTACATAACAGAATGGTACTGGATGGAGCCTGTAAAGTCATCAGGAGTTCAGATCCTCTTCTCTGCTTGGTATGCGATCACGAAAAAGCATTCTTTTTCAAAGCAGCAACTCGTGCAGCCGATGAACTCGGTCTCCTATTCGACACTGAACGGACAAACCCACACTCTGTCACCGAGTTTAAACCCGTTCAGCAGAAAGCCCACGTGAAAGCTGTGGAGTGTGACAGGCTCCTACAGCTACATAAGGATAAGCCGATGCATGTGGTCTTCTACAAGAACATTGAAGACCTTGGCTTATCCAGAAACCTGACCTTCGCTTTTCTCAGGTCAAGTGGGCTGAAGTCGGAAACCGAGGGATTCATAATGGCCTGCCAGGATGGTGTCTTCAACCCTCTCGTCTACCGCATTCGCGTGATGGGTATAGAGGTCCCTGACACTAGATGCAGAGCGTGTCGTGGGGCAGCTGAGACTATAATGCATTTGCTGTCAGCTTGTCGAGCTTATGCGGTCTCAGCCTATATTCACAAGCTTAACGAGGCCCTACGAGTGTTGTACTACCATTTACGACACTCGTACGGTGTAGACGAGACACCGGTGTTGCCTTATGCTCCGGGGGATATTGAGTCCGTTGTGGAGAATGAGAAGTGCCGAATCTATTGGAACTACTCATTCCCCACCCTCAGGCAAATACAAGCCAATTAGCCTGATGTAGTCCTTCTCGCCAATCGAAGTAGGACGATTTTCGTCATTGAGTTTCAGCTCCTGGCGAAATGAACATCGTCCGAAAAGAGGAGTAAAAACGGACTAAATATCGAGATCTACTCTTTGAACTCCGCAGGCTTTATCCAAACCATTCTGTCAAAATGGTGGTTCTGATAATAGGGGTCCTTGGTGGAATGATGAACACACTGCTTTCAAACTCAAAAATCATACTGGCTTGCCGTGATATGGCACAAATCTTAGCCGGACGAATGCAGAAGGCCGTAATTCATGTTTCACTCCACCTGCTGAGGGCACATAATTCTCGGGCCCAATAGTCACTTACCCCACGGCGTGGGGAGTGGTTATTGGGATAAATGATCCAGCGCGCCCTCCGGAAGACAGGGCCTGTCTGAGAAATTCCTAACGAAAAAAAAATTATATTAATAATAATAAATGTCTTTATTTCTACATTATTTCACAGGCTTTCAATAATACCATATAAACAACTTTTCAGAAATCTCAAGTGGGAGTTCACTTGAAAGTGCTCTTCCACTCAACCCCTTTCATGGTCATTACATAATTTTTGAATTATTGTTATACTTATCCTAGCTCAACCCAATGTATAGCCAAAATTATACGATGAACAAAAAATTTGAAGAAGCGATTGAAAGAAGATAACACATCAGAATATTACTGATTTTTCAGATATAATGTAATAGCCCGTTCAAACTTGGGTGGGTCGAAATCTTTCATGTGAGATGGCAGAGCATTATACATTTTTATAAATATTAAATTTGAAACCCCTTTCAAAAAAACTTTGTTCTATGTGTTGGGCATGTGTTGGGCATGTCAGCACACCCTTACATCTGATGTTAATGTTGTGAACCTCACTTCGATAATTAATTTTTCTTACTGAGTATGAAGGCTGTTTTTTGTTATTATTTTATGGTATAAACATAGAGATAGAACGTCTCGCCGTTTCTTCACATTCAACCATCCCAATTCTTTGAGTTCGTGTGAAACCCTATCATACTTTCTAATTCCAGTTATGAATCTGACACAGGAGTTTTGAACTCGTTGGATTCTGTTGATCGTATCTTGATCCAAGCAAGGGCCATAAGCAGGCGCACAAAAAGAGAGTTGTGAAAGTACTAAGGTCTCACACAAAATCTTTTTCGTATCTTTACACAAACTATGTCTGTGGGGATAGAGTAATCTTAATGCAGCATGAGATCGTTGTACGCAGCTTGTGATATGTTCTCGAAATCTTAATGTTTTGTCTATATCAAAGTTCAACAGGCACAAGTTCTTCTGGAGACGTGCTCATCCTGTTTTTCCAACAGTCTATGAGCTCAGCTGATAAATACGTACTGAGGAATTATATCATCAATAATTTCGCCATTCTGTAAAAATGCGCTACCTCATTTTTTGCTTTCCACAGAAATCTACCCTCACTCATTTTGCCGTACTGATAAAATGCCCCCACTATTATTTGCATACTATTAGGATTCAATGGGTAAATATAATTCTTACTGGTATACATAAAATTAAAACTAAAAAAATTAAATGAATGGTAAATAACTCCGACATAATATGTCGTTTTTCTATAACACGACAAATTCAGTTTTTGTCCTGCCTGAAAATCGCGAAATGAGTTGCCACATAAATTTGCATACTTTAAAATTTATCACAAACAATGAACATCAATCAACTGGATCATTCAGGCTCAACTAATATCATATTCTAGTGGTTTATGAACATTTTTAAATATTTCCTTTCCTTTCGCAATAATACCCATTATTTATTTGTACAGAATCGAGTGGATTCAATCGCACCCTGCCCGGCTACGAAAAAAGGATTATACCAAGGATTATTGTAAATCGTAGAATGAAATTGAATTCTGTTGCTATGATTTATCGTTGTTTTCGTTCAACAAGTTGGAACGTTTGGTCAATGGTCATAAATTGAAGTTTATTCACAACTGGTAAAACGTTTTTAAACAGTTCTTACAACAAAATCGAAAAACAATAATCAGAAAGAACCATGTCAATTGTGCAATTTTATTTATCAATAAAGGTCATAGAACATCGCGAGCATACTCGTACTTATTAAAATTTCCCCGAGCGAGTAATTTTCGCGACTCGTGTAATTTTCAAAAAATTCATGTACTCGAAAAATATCCGGCAATAATTCAAGCACTAGGGATATTATAAGTGAAAACATTCTTGAAATTATTTACGAACCGAATATCAAGAGGTGGCTTGTACTTTTGTACAAGCCCGTTGGTCGAAATGGAACAGTCTATTATTACCTATTGATATTGAGGGGAGTAATGTCACTTTAAAAATTTTGACGTTTTCAAATTAAATTAATAATATACTGTGAATTTTCTACTGAAAAAGATTAATTCAGATATACTTCAGTTCGGAAATTGTAGATAGTGGCTCATCGTCGGTTCGCGGGGTTCAGAGTGCGGATTGCCTAGGAAACTCCGTAAACTGACGATGAGTCACTATTTACAATTTCCGAACTTGAGATAGTGAAGATGAATTAATATATACACCTCCATCAGAAGTAAGACAAGTAGCTAATGTTACCATACTTGCATAATTTACAGTTGATTTTATTAATAAACAAAATGAGTAATTTCAATTAAAATTTTTATAGCATTGTTCTAGGTAACTATTAAGATTTGTGAATACAGTTCTTTCTCTGTACTTGTATCTTAGTATTTATTGTTATAGTCGTAGATAAAGTATAGTATTCTACTTGCGGTAATGGTCATAACTCACTTGATGAATTACAACACTCGCCTGCGGCTCGTGCCGCAAACTTCATCTGCGTGAGTTATGACCTACATTACCGCTCGTTGAATAATATACTATTATTTCACGTGTGGATAAAATGCCACCTTAAGCGTCTTAATAAGCATGACACTGACCAATTATGACTTCTTTGTAGATGAATATCTAATATTATTAGATTAGAAACATTTAATCAAAAATGTATTGAAATACTCAATGAATAGATTTCTCTATCACATGAATTTTCAATGATCGATATTATACTACTAGCAGTTACGAAGGCAAATTACAATATCGTATATGCCGATGTTGGCACAAAAGGAAGGATTTCAGACGGCTATATTTTTAAATATACGCCGAATCTCTGAGAGCCGTTACGAGCAGAGCGGCTTAAGAAATAAATGTCACCCGTGCAGGATAAGCTTTTGGCGCTCCCCGCAACAGTTGATTATTTACGGATTACTCACCGGAGGATTTGCAATTCTCCCTGAAAATAGGTAACGGAAACATTTTCATTTTAGAGATTTCATAGAATCAAAAATGTTTCACACATTTCTTCACTCTTCAAGTTGATTATAACCCACAATCACAATATATAATAATATTACCTACTAATAGAGTATTCATTAACAACACAGCTTCTCTGAAAATTTTGTATAGCTTAGGCAAAGTATCAAGGCTCGTCGTTTCGTAGATAGTCTACTCAGTTTTGAGACGAGGATCGTAACACCACCAAATTTGGCATGCTAGTTGTTGATACCATGTCAAATAAGGAAAAAAATTGTTTACCAAAAAACCGGGGGTGGAACCCAAAAAAAATTTATTTAATAAAAAATGTTGTTTTTTTTCGGTTTTATTTTGGAAAAAATTAAATTTAATAGAAATATGGTTTGAATACGGTTGAAGATCATTCAATTCTCTACAATAATAATCCTCAGTAATTCCCTATAAAATGAGCCCGTTTTCTCAGAAAATATGCTTAAACGCCGACATCAAATTTCTGGCTCGTGTTAGCCCGCCGCTGCAAGTTCTGGCGGTACCGAACGTTAAATGTGTCATAACTTTGCTAAAAATGATCAAAAAATTAAAAATAAAAGTGTATTTTGGTCGTGAAGACTTCTACTTTTTCATGCAAATATAACATGTGGATATCTGAGTACCTAAGTGGTTGTTTTTACCACGTAACATAATCCAACTGGATTTTTTACGAAGGATGCAGAAATCATAGATATTTCAGTTAATCCGGAACAATTCCACTGAAGCAGGAACCATTACCCTCTTTAGACACTAGGCAATGATTTATGAGTAGTGAGACAGTCTTACTTACACACGCCAAAAAAAACTGGGTTTTATTCCCGCCCCATTTTCAACAAATTTTGTCGAACCACGGGATTTTCAATAACCCCTGACCATCCAAAACGAAAGAAGATGAATTTATCTGTTCATTCCATATATACAACATAGTCCAGGATCATCGAGCCATAATATCTAAGCCAACAATGGCCACGCTTTTGGAGCAGTTTTCTCAGTATGGTGTCAGTTCAGATCATGAGCTGCGAGCGTAGTATCTCAAGTCCGGTTTCCGGCTTATTATAGACATGTCAAACCCTACTGCGAAGTTTTTTGTTCTTGCTTTGAAATTTGAGTTCATTATTGAGAAATTTCATGGTAAAAGACACTAATTGAGATTATAATAGACCCAGCTGCGATTGTTCGTCTGAAAGTGAGTAGAAATTCATTTCAGAGCAGACAAGACATCAAAAATTCTTAGAGAGGATTGGAGTTGTATCAAATGCTGTGGTACCTATGAAATTATTATTGCTTATCTTTAACAAAAAGTAGGGTGGAAATTTGTCAGGGTATTGAATTATTCTGACAAAGAACAAGAATGTTGTCAAGTGCCTATACCACAATTTTCTCTCTCCCAAAAGAGTGATATTCCATTTGAATTTGTTATGTAGAAGTTTTTCCTAAAGGAATTATTTGAGTTGATAACTAAGTCATAGGAATATTTTATCCCCAGTGGTATTTCAAGTAAAAATAATGGAATCTTATATATTATCATGCACTGATCTTTTCTGCAAGTATATTAGCTGTGTGCCAACAAATCTGTTTTCAGGATTTTGAAATTAGTACATGCAGAATTGAGAGTACGTACACAAATCATAGGGATTTTTCCGTCCCAGGACAATTATGCATAAATACGTTTTCAATATATTTCCATGAATAATAATAATATATAATTTTTCAGAGTTGTTTGAGAGAATGTTATATAGAAATAAATGTCGGTCGAATAAGAGGGAACATAGGGGTAGATTTAAATGGTTGAATCTTAAAAATACAATTGTAGGATATCACGAAAGATAGAGATTTGTTTTATTTGCAATACAGATAGATTTTGCCAGGATTGGTGTCCTTCCACTTCAGAAGGGCTGGAACATTGATTTCTGTGAGCAGAGAAAGGGGGTTCTCATACAGAAATCTTGATGAACTGGCGGACTTCAAAGTAAATGAAAAATTTCGACAGATATACACACTCAGGGCTTCAAGCTCTAAGAAGTTCAATTATGGCAAAATTATTTTTAAATTTTTATTGAAGTCAAAATTTGTTTGTGTTCTACCCCTAATTTTTTGGTAAACAATTTTTTTTTTAACTAAACATGATGTCAAGAAGTCAAGCCAAGTTTCATAGTGTTACAATTCATTCTTCGGTTTTGGCACTTTGTCTGTGGATATTGAACTAAGAACATGTTTTGGCATTATAGAGTTAGAGTTAGTTAGAGTTTATTCAATTCAATTAGATATTTACACGTTCATAAATAAGAGAAGCTACCTAAGCATAGCTTGTTTTGTGAGACATTCTCTTATTACACATCATATAAGAGTTTAGAATGAATAATCGAAATTCCAAACTATCGTTTTCATCTGATTTTTTAAGCATGAGGAGAGAGAGAACTAAGTGCATGTTGGCATAATGATTGAATAATTTCCAATATGATATAACACTCTATTCGATAATTGATTCAAGGACATCTTTATAATGTATTTTTACAAAAGATTTAGCTTTATTTTTGAATTTATTTTTATTTCAGTATTTCTGATATCAGTGGGCAATAAGTTGTAAAATTTTGGACCACAATAGGTTACAAATTTCTGTGTTATCGAGGTTCAACATAAAGAAATTGAAATTAGTTGTTTTGTTGCTCTTCGAGTATGGTATTCATATATTTTTGGAGGAAATGTGCGATATTTTGTCCAGATAAGACATTGGTAGCAGCTGTATACTGCCTGAAATTCAAGACTCCTATTTCATCGTAAAGTTGTTCTGTTCTGTACGTCCTGTTTTTATGAAACAATATTTTCAACAGAGTGTTTCGTATAACTTCTAGGAATTGGAAGGAATATCTGATGGTTCCACCCCAAACAATAATACTGTAGCATATAATGGACTCCGCCAAGGCATCATACACCATTACTTTATTTTTGTTATTCAAAATATGTTTCAATTGATAGAATTTATGTATTAATTTCCAAAGTCTTGCTGTAGTATGGTTAATGTGTTCATTCCAACGGATATGTTGATCAATTGTCACACCCAGATACTTTAAGTTATTGATTTTTTTGATGGTTGAACAAGCACAGTTGGAGTGATCTGTACAGGCAGATTCATGGAGTTGAATATTATCCTTTTTAGATTGATCTCTCATAGTGAGCGAAAAAGTTATAAATTTAGTTTTTTTGATATTTACACTAAGCATATTTTCACTTAACCAACTATAAATTGTTCCTAGTCCGCCATCTTATATGTTTCTTCCCAATTTTCACCTATGATCACAAGAGCGGTATCATCAGCATAGGAGACGAGTTTTCCATTTATATTTTTGAAATTAAACATGCTAATAATATAAAGTAAGAAGAAAACTGGACGCAATACCGTCCCCTGTGGCACACCCATTGATATCGGTAGAGGGTCACTTAATGTGTCATTCATTTTCGTGTTTTGTGTACGGCCGGCTAAATAATTCTTAATTAAGTTGAGAGAAAGGCCTCATATGCCTGAGTTTTCCAATCGTTGAATGCCTTGGCCAAGTCCAAGAATACAGTCAAATAGTTTTGATGATTTTCGAAGCAGTTGAGGACTGTTTTCGTTAATTCGAATACTGCTTTCTCAGTAGAACAGTTCTCCCTGAATCCAAATTGTGATACTGATAAAATATAATTTTTTTCGCAATAGTTCATAATTCTGTTTTTTATACATTTCTCAAAGATTTTTGAGAAATTGTTTATAACTGTTATTGGTCTATAATTATTCGATAGTTTTTTATCCCCAGATTTGAATATAGGAGTTGTTAAAGATTCTTTGAATGCATATGGAACTGTTCCCTTTCTCAATATTAAATTAAGAATATGACACAACGAGTCAACTAGATATGGATGGTACTTCTTTATTATTTCTACAGAAATTTTATCTGGTCCTGGAGAAGTATTATTTTTATTTCTGAGATGATTTTGATTAAATGATTTTTTGTTATAGGTTGCAGGAACAGAGAATCTCGTGAATTATCGTTCTGTGCGATATATGTTCCAAATTTAAGGTGTTGTTTAAAACTAGTGCCTTGTCCAGTGATGAAATGAAAAAAGGACTTCTACATATGGCCAAATTGATTCAACTCTGAATATTCTGATGGTGAGGTTATCCTTGGTATATGAAGAATAGCAATCGGTCAATTGAAATGTTCCTAGATGGAAAACCAGCAAATTTCAAGTATTGATTATTTAGCTGTTGTCAATAGGATCGATGGTTTTTTTGTTTACATTGCTAATGACATTTGGTATTGTTTTTGATATTATGAACCAATTTTCGAGTATTCAATATTCTGACTGCTAAATTTTGGCTGGATAATATACAAAAGCATTGTTGCCTTAGAGCAAAAGCACCCACATCTGCATAAAAAATCCCTCGAGCTGAATCTCTCTGAATTTTCATCTATGCAGATGTGTCGTGCTGTTGCTAGGCATCAATGCTTTCGTATATGTTGGGAATTCGCAGGATGTAGATTAAAAATGTATTTCCTATCATATTTATGTTACTCAAACAATTACAACCTCACAAACCACACGACATCTTGATAATGACTCCCTTATCATCAATTATAACAAAAGTTAACTCATAGAAAAGTAATCGAATGAGTAACAGCACTATTTTCATCGACAGAACCCGTAGTGTGAAAACAACACATCCTTGTAAATTTTTTACACAAAAATTAAAGGTTCAAAAAAAAATGCGAGATAGTCGTTTTAACTAAGTGAATGATAGACTTCAATACTGAGATAAAACCACATAAAAATATTCGTTCCTTTTGATGGTATAGAAATTAACAAAAATGCCCAAAAATGCGGGAAATATACTGTTCATTCATTTAATACTTAAATAATATATTTCTTTCATTATTTTCGTCTTCACACACTCATACATCTCATGCACACATACATCTCTCTATCAATCACAAAAAAAATTGTTTCCGACCCCCTTTTTTCTCAGGGATGAAGACCCTCAAGTATAATGACCGATTTTAACAAAATATTTAGTTCGATTGATTTATCATTTTATCAGCACCGAAAGTAAATACTCACTTGTCTCGCTTTCGCCATTTTATAAAAATATCAATTTTTGGGTTTTACTAACGAGCAACATATCAACTTTTATAAATTTCTATTAGAAAATGCATTCGCCCTTGCCAAGGAAACTACAATATATTCCGTATTTTCGACAGTTCTGGTAGTTTGTTTTTCTGCTGAAGTTTCCGCTTCAAGCAGATTTTTGGCTGGTGTAACAAACATTTATCTTTTATCTTGCTTCCATCGCAATAACATTTTCTCATAAATGTGGTAGTGTGTCAGGACATGAATATGACATTGTCCACGATATGTAGAGATAATCTACTGTTTCGTTGGGATTAATTTTGACGACCATTTCAGTCTTTTACAAGAAGCATGGGTTTTGAAATACTGGAAATGATACAGAGAATATGTTTCACTCCGCTCATACATCATGATAATCGTGAAAAAATAAAATTATATTTTTATTGTTTAGGGAATGTAACGTAATACTATGGTTGAAAGTTTTATGTTGTGGAGGAAGTTTGTTTGTAGGTACTTTTTTAAGAATTTCAAACTTCCATAGTGTGAAAATGAAAAAGTTACACCAAAAAACTCTAAATAAATAAATAAATAATTTAAAAGGGCTATGCAATTCTCTCTATAAGTTACCAGCGTTTGCAAGAAGGTTTTTCGTTGAATATTTTTTGGTTATTTTCTAAATTGAAATAATTACAACTGGCAATGAGAACAAAATAAGTTTTCCCCTTCACCACACTAGTAATTTCAATACTAGATGCGCATTTCGTTAACCAAGTTAACTTCATCAGTAGGATTTCTAAACCTAATCCAATTGCTATGATTACCATAATATGAAACAGCGGGTGATCCTACCTTGTAAATATCCCTACGGTCAGGTATAATTACAACTACCCGTACTGTTTAAATGTTATTAATCACTTTTTCGGTAACAACTCAAATAGTTTTGAATATAATGGAACATTCTCGTTATTAAGCAAGGGCCTGCTTGAACCGTTCTTGTATATAGCGATACTTTCGTAACAATCCAATTTTCTATAATCATTAACAGATTTTAGTCATTTTAAATTATAAATATTGATTTTATGATGGGTTTCTAAATGACCAGCAACACTCGACTTATTTTCTCGTGAATATTTAGCATGGGCTAAATGTTCATGAAAACGTACATTCGTAGATCGCTTGGTTTAACCATAATAAATATTATCACAATTTGAACAGCTTATTTCATGAATTCCCGATCTATCTAAAGTTGGAATTTTGTCTATTGGATTACCTAATATGATTTGAAGATTGTTCGTACTGCTATGTACAAGATGAAGGTTACATCCCGGAAGATAGAATTGAGACCTCTCGTAATCCGTAATCGTGTGTAATTTTTATGAATTCTTTGTTGTTTAAGTTCATCTAGTGTAGTTTTTGTATTGAGAACATTTTGAACTTTTTCGTTTTCAACATATTATCTATTATGGCTATCTCCTTGATTGTTTTGATTTCTTTCTGAAGACGTTCATCACTGAGTGGGAAGCTCAATGCCCTATGAACAGGGAAATTGAAACTCGCCATCTTGTGCTGTCCAGTAACTTCTATCTCCACCGTGAATTTTATTTGTTCAAAGACGGAATTCAAACTGCTCAAAAAATTATCTATATTTTGGTTTTTCGCATCGAAAGCACAAAATACATCATCCACATACCTGATCCAAATTCTCGGGAAATAACTATTTCGTAACTTGTGAACTGTTTCAAACCGACTCATGCAGAGATTGGCCACAAAAGGTGATAGACAGTTACCCATAGCTGTGCCTTCTTGCTGTTGAAAAACTGTATCTTGGAAGATAAAATAATTCTGCTGCAACTGGCAAGATCTCTAACAATATTGTCGAGCTGGATCATTTTTAGTGGCCATTATCCGTGTTACAAATTGAACTGAGTTATGTTCCATTATTTAATTTTGAAAATTATTCCAAAAGTGCTTAGTGCTCGAACTTTCCAAGCACTTTCTAACAGTGCTTAGTGCTCTCGAGCATCTTACTATTGAAAGTGCTAATTCATTAGCGCTTAAAACACTATTTTAAGGACTAATTTCTCGCACTGTTTGTCAGCTCTGATTCTGAAGCCATTGGATTCCATCCGTTCGTTTCATCTAATGAGACGTACCAATTAGTTCATTCTTACTACAAATTGGTCTTTGGTCTGGAAAATAACCTCTTTTCCGGAATTTATCGATAAACGGCAAAGCTTCGCCTAGGGAAATTTTCTCTGAAACCTAAAATCTTCAAAACTTCGAAAATTATAAGAAAATAATTCCTGCCTCCTTTGTTCTCTCCTAGTTCATACAGTGACTGCCAAAAAGTATTTAACATATGGGGAAAAAATTATTACTAGAGCATTAGAGAAAAAGTATGAATGATCGATTGTGAATATGCGACAACCTGAAAATCAATTTCGACACATGTCACGTGATCACTGGTTTGGTGTAAAAATGAAAAAACTTTCTATGAAGTGGCAAAACGTAGGGTTCAATAGCAAAATATCAAAAAAAATTATTTGAAAAGGTTTAGAATCTCATATTCATATACCAAGCTTCAAGTAAAAATTTGGTACAAGTGAAAATAGCTATGTTTTCAGAGCAACTTGTCTTACATATCCACTTCTTTCTTTATGGCTCTAGTGTAGTAAAACAGTTGTATTTAAATTATAGACATTTAGATGATAATGAAAAACCATTCTCATTTCTCCAAGCTGGATGACCCTAAAAAAATTTGGTTTTAACCAGTGCCCTCGCTGTTACATTGGTTACAAGCACTGATTGAAACTTCAATTGCATATGAATAATTGGTGTTGCATAAAATATTTGGTGGTTTTGCCAAATGAATCGGAGAGCGAGAGCTCTATACCGATTAAGAAATATCCTCGAATCCAGCCGATTCTACGGCTCTCTCTGGTGAAGCACCTATCTGCTTTTTTGAAACAATTTATTTTTTGTTATTTTGTTACCGCCGAGGTTAATAATTTGCCGCCATACCAGCGATCACGTGACACCCAAACATATTTTTTTCAAATGCTATAATAATCTTTTTTACATAACGTCACATACTTTATGGCGGTCACTGTATGATGAAGGCAGTATTGATGAAAAGAATGGGCGTGGATTCAAGCTGAACAAGTTCTACTGTATGTTTCGCTGAAATCGTTTGAAATTTGTCAATTGTTTGTTTCGAATTACTGCACGATAAAAAAGTTGAAATTCGTTAAAACGTTTTCATCTCAGTTATCAATTCAGTTAACAGCCAGCTTACGAAAACAGTACACAAAATGATACGAACAAGTCTATGTCAAAGAAAAACTTTGAGAGACAATCAAATTAGTGAGAATTATTTTCCACAAAAATCTCCCCCGTGCGATGCCTGAAGGAAAACCGCAAACTGAAAAATTCTCAGATTCTGTTCTCGACGGATGACTCTCGAAACTAAGGAGCTCCGACAGATATTTAATTATGGATTATTTGAAGATCAAAGACGAAGTTTTGATGCAACTGACGGCAAAGAAATAAAGTTTTTGCCAAAGGATATTCATTTGTGAAGGAAAAATTGTAGCCAACAAAGTAAATGCAACGAGTTGCCAGCTCCTTGGAAGCACACTATTAAGGAATGTAGAAAAGCTAGAAACTTCTGAATTTACTGTAAATAGTGCAGCGTCTTGTGCATTACTGGTTAACTCAGACTGAATTTGGAATAAGTTGAGTGAAAAAAGTCGTGAAAGTTTCATGGAATTGACATTCATGGTATACAATAGATTCTGAGATGTCGATCTGGATTTTACATTCGGATTTTGTTCATGAAAAGAACCTATATAGGAAATAAGGATGTCGCCACTTCATGAAACATTTACTATTTCATTCTGTATTGGGATGATACAAATTGAAAAAACAAACGGTTTATCTTTAGATGTATAGCTGATGTCCAAAAATGCTGTTGAGCTGATAGATTTGAAATATTTGCGAAAAAATGAGCTTTTTCTACTTTTTTATAAATGGTATATTACAACAACTTCAGCTGCTTCAACGTCGAGATAGACATTATCAGCCATCATAGTTTTTATTTCATCAAATGCGAATACCGGGTGGCTATGGAAGTATTGCCTACGGAATATCTCAGTTATTGTATGAAATAGGTTTGTGAAATTTGAAGCGTTGATATAATGACATAAGAGCTAGAATTTGAGAATATTGACATGTCGAAGTTAACTTCCGGTCTGACCGGAAGTAACATCAACTTTCTTATTTTGAATGGAAACCCTATTTTTTTTCTTTTCGCTTTATTTAGCATTCAATTCCCTTTCTAATGACATATCACAAGTTGGTATCTAACCAGAAACTAGATCAGAAAAAAATTATTATTGAAATTCACCGAGTAGGCCGTGGAAGCAAAATGAAAGCCAAAAATTGAAAAGTTGGCTATGGAAACCATACGTCACTTGATAACACTACTGTGATATTTTATTTTCATTCGTCGACGTTATAAAAAGCCGCCAAAAAAAATATTGGAAAAATTGGGAAAAAAACAATACTCTGTAGGTCCATAACTTAAATAGGAACATACATCTTTTTCTTGCCTGTATTCAGCATAACCATTCCTTTCTAATGATATAATAGAAAGTAATTTTTTGAAATGAAATACCAAAAAATCCAATTATTATTCTTCAAACAACAAAACAGATTATCGCCATACGCAAAAATAACATTAAAAATAATGTGGAATGATAAATTATATCCTGTAGGTTCTAGGTTAAATAGGAACATAAACGTACTTGGTTTGTGCCATCGTCCATAGATATTCTAATATCTACCTATGGACGATGTTTGTGCAATTCAGAATAATCATTCCATTGCAATAATCATTCGAACCAAAATATTAACAAGTAGGCTGATTAAGATGTATTTTGGAATGAAACAAAAAAGAAACGAGAGCTCTCACGAACGCTGCTATCCATATTATTTTGACGTTCGAAGTAGTGTTTTTGATTCTGCCATTTTAAAAGGGTTTGGAAATCGAAATCAGTTAGTGGAATATTCAAAAAATCCCCCGTTATTCACGAACCGAACAAATTGACATGCTTCTCATTTATGGTGAATGTTTAAAAAATTCTTATGCCGCTGAAAGATTGTATTTAGAGCGATATCCAGGGAGGCAGCAACCGTCAAGAAGGTATTTCCAGTGGCTTGAAGAAAAATTAAGAACTGAGCCTGATGTTCACGAAGACCAAGAAGCATTTGTTATTAATGAGGAAACTGAAATTAATATATTAGCTTTAGTACAATATGATAGCACAATTTCCTCAAGGCAGATTGGCGCCGAATTAGCTATAAGTAAGGACTCTGCTAGGAAAATTTTGAAAAAACATCGATTTAAATCCTTCAAGTATCAGTTGCATCAACATTTGTATGAAAATGACGGTGAAAGGCGCCTGGAATATTGTAATTGGTTTCTTCGACAAAATGCTGAGAATCACCTATTTAACTATTATATCTTGTTTACGGACGAGTCAAGATTTACCAACAATGGATTTTTTAACAGGAATATTACAAGGTAGGTACTGTACTTTATTTGGATTATTGTCGATAGTCGAAGTGTAAAGTGCTAAAAGTGTGAACGGTCTTTTGTTTCAGGTACTGGGCGATAGAAAACGAGCACCGGTTTCGACAAGGTTGCTTCCAGGAGAGATTTGGTGTGAATGTTTGGGCAGGAATAGTTGGAACTCATATTGTTGGCCCCATTCTTTTTCAAGGCCAACTCACCGGAGAGAGATACTTTAATTTTTTAACGAATGAAATTTCGGAATTCATTAACAACCTACCAGCGGAAATAACTGAGAGAATGTACTTCCAGCAAGATGGCGCCCCTCCGCATAATTCAAGAATAGCGAGAAATTATCTTCAAAATCGCTTTCAAGAGAGACTTATAACAACCCATGGTCCAGTCAGGTGGCCACCAAGGTCACCTGATCTTACTCCGTGCGACTTTTTTCTATGGGGGCATCTTAAAAATAGGGTGTATTCCACACAGCCTACAACTCTACATGAGCTAGAAGTAAAAATTCGTAGAGCTTTCCAAGATATCACGCCCCAAATGTTGAGAAACGTTTTACATGAAAATATCACCAGAGTCAATAAATGTATTGACGCTGAGGGAATGCATTTCGAACATTTGTTTTGAATTTATTTTATCTTTAATCCTATCAATTTGAATTTTTTTTTTTTTCGATAAATCTGTTTTTTTGTTATTTGAATAATAATAATTGGATTTTTTGGTATGTCCTTTCAAAAAATTACTTTCTATTGTATCATTAGAAAGGAATGGTTATGCTGAATAGTACAGGCAAGAAAAAGTTGTATGTTCCTATTTAAGTTATGGACCTACAGAGTATTGTTTTTTTCCCAATTTTTCCAATATTTTTTTTCCCAATTTTTCCAATATTTTTTTTGGCGGCTTTTTATAACGCCGACGAATGAAAATAAAATATCACAGTAGTAGCAACTGTTATCAAGTGACGTATGGTTTCCATAGCCAACTTTTCAATTTTTGGCTTTCATTTTGCTTCCACGGCCTACTCGGTGAATTTCTATGATAATTTTTTTCTGATCTAGTTTCTGGTTAGATACCAACTTGTGATATGTCATTAGAAAGGGAATTGAATGCTGAATAAAGCGAAAAGAAAAAAAAATAGGGTTTCCATTTAAAATAAGAAAGTTGATGTTACTTCCGGTCAGACCGGAAGTTAACTTCGACATGTCAATATGCTCAAATTCTAGCTCTTATGTCATTATATCGACGCTCCAAATTTCACAAACCTACTTCATACAATAACTGAGATATTCCGTAGGCAATACTTCCGTAGCCACCCGGTATATTAACCCCATATGAGTGCCGAATCACCTCTGTGCAACACATTCCAAAATGTTTCTACAAGAACATAATTTTCAATTCTTCCTGTAACAACTAGCTAATGTTGATCAAAACAGGTGGCAGGTGACTATCTGCCTATCATCATTGCAGACCCTATCAGGATGAAGAGCTAATTCCCAAATCCATCATCCTGCGATTGATTTCCATTTGCTTTTTTCAAATGGCTCTACGATAACACCAGTACCCACTATAAATGTAGGCACTAGAGCCATCTATAGTAACCACAGAAAGTACAAACTAGGGCCCAGACTTCAAATGAAGCCGAAAGTTATTTAATGATGTCAAATAATTGAATATTCCACGTGGAATTTGGCGTACTTGGATTATTTTCTATTTGATGTTTGTCTAGCAAACTCGTATAGTACAGGAAATTTGCGAAATGATGAATTATTTAAAATCTATTTTCATTTGATGAAATCACGGCCTTTTGCCACACGTGAATTATTCAATTATCAATGACGCACCATTAAAGCTTTACTGATATGGGATTTTTCTCTTGGAAGTGAAATTTTAACAATGGTATGAAATAAAACGTATTCAGTCATATACCCAGTAAGTGACAACAGTGTTATTTGAAGCATCTAATTCGTACTGTAAACATATCACTTACTTATTTATATAATTTACGCTAAAAGTCCGGTGTAACATAAATAACTATATTCACCACATTTGCTTATACCAAAACAAACCATTTTTATGGTTCATATGTAAACAGTGAAAGCTCTTAATGTGATGGAATTTCATAGGAAATGGGCGCGTTTTTGACCAATAATAATTGTGCTGCATAATGTTTTTATTATATGTTACCAGAATCTTAGAGGCAAAATACCGAGTATGGGAGGTTGAACTTTTCGTTAAATAATATCTGTAACTGTTTTACAAACTATACAATCTTCAATCGTGCATTGTCCAATTGACACAACAATTATCATTCGGATATCAAATTTCAATGAAATTGAAATCATTTAATTAATTTTGTTACCGGTGGTTTGCCCGTTAGATAAAAACGGCCGCTGGAAAGTGGCCGCTAACTCCTTACCAGTGTAACGTAAAACAATAATTTCAATTATCAATCAGTTGCAGTCTATACGGGCATCAGGTGGCAGTATACCCTCCTTTCCATTTGTTATTACTCCATTAACATGGTTTTGGGGGTCATTTTTACAAATGGATACAATCATATCTTCAAGGTAAACAAATTGTCGAGACCAATGTAAATTCTTCAACAGGGCAAATAAATTGTGGGGTCCCTCATGGTTCAGACCTGGGCCCAGTTCTATTCTTATCTCGGGTGGATCACTTTATTCATCGTTTACACAACCATCACATGGATTAACAAAAATACTGAGGAATTGAAAAAAAAACAAGGTAACAAATTGGTCTGAATGTATCATTCAACACCAGTAAAATAAATTTGCTAACTTTTAAATATGAGCTTGAAGATTTAGCACTGAATTTATGAAACATTGATAATAAAATAATTAAAAACATGAAACTAAGTTTGTGTCTTATTCATCACATCACACTACTCGACAAAACGGAGATATAAAACTTTCCCTACCCACCTCTAGTCTCATTAAAGACTCATTCATTCACACTGGGTGTGTGTAAAATTTGTAACCATCTTCCCACTAATATAAAAGAAATCAAACCATTAGAAAAATTCAGAAAAGCTCCTAAATATTTATTGATAAATAGAACCTATTAGAGTTTGATTGAGTTTTTTATCGACTCACTGGATCAGTGAAATTCTCAAATTGTTATTTAATATGTTTTATAATTATTGTGTGACAGGTTTATTTACTCTAATATATTTATATGCAAATTTTGATTTCGTGAGTATTTCTATTGCATTGACTTCAACGTGATTATGACTGTTTATACAATTTTTTATATTTTGTTTTCTAGCTATTAATATATTTATATTTATTTTTATATCTACTTACTGCAGCCTTTTTCAATAAAAATTGTATTCTTTCGACAATAAAGTATATTTTGACTTTGACTAAGCAATATTGCTTCAAAAATGGAGACAAATTGACCAAGACAAATAAATACCGCAACGTATTTTAATTTCACCCGAACAAAATGTTGTTTCAAATTTTCATGATTAAATCCTCGTTTCACGGGGCTACGCAATATGGACAATGTGAAGTGTTTATTTTCATTTTGTTGTTTAAGCCATGAAGTGAAAACCCGTGGCCTGACTGTTACCGAGGATTTATCCAGAGACTCAAAGGATCGTCGATCATACGTATGAAGCTAACCTCCACAAAGGGTAATACCAACAAAAACCACACTAAACTCCCTCTACCTATTGTTCGCTTACACCGATGAAAACGATAATTTAGCCACTACATTGAGCGTCCCAAAATCGAAGGATATCCGCACTCATTGTTCGGGCAGTTCGGGATATTAAGGGGCTCCAATATTTCTGGATCCACCGGTTTAACGAAATCCCTCTCAACGGAATTACGTACAAGTGTAGAATCTTAATCAGCCGCTGTAGTTTTAATTGAATATACGAAGATTCAGAAAAACGTGACTAGTCACTTATTTGCACAGGCTTTTGTAGTTATTTTATTCTTTATTTTTCCTAGAACGTTATTACTTAAAATTCTCAGCATCCCAGAAGCTGTAAATCTTTATGGTCTGAGTTTCACAAAACATTGAATTATTCTAAATCCATCCAAATGGCTGTTGCACGACTACCTCAGTATATTATTCATTAACATGTCAGCGTTTCTTATGAAAAAATACTACAGATACGGAGACATATTTTTTATTGTAATAACCCTCCAGAGACTATCATTCCCAAAATACAAAATTAACAATTCAATCAAATTATACATAATACATAAGTGATTCTCTAAAGAATGGCGATGAATTTATCAACTAAACATTAGCTATCAGGATTGAGATTGGACCAGGACAATAAGCTAGGAATCACACTAACCGACCAGCATCAACCATCCGCGACCGTCCAGCAACGACCAAAACTTGAAAGGGGTTAATAAAAAATTTAAAATTCACACTGGTCGATCAACATTTTCAGCATATTGAAATTTTAAACATGTTCTTCAAAAACCGATTGAAGACGATCATTCAGTGTGAGTTATCCAATAAGAATACACGTTTTGGAAATGTTAGTCGTAGTTGGACAGTCGCGGACGGTCGGTCATGGTTGCTCAGTGTGCCTGCTGCCTAAAACGACAGGATATCCAATACAATGAAAATTTTAAAGACGAAAATAATTCAGAAAACGAGCACTGATGACTCTCAAGAAAATTTTTAGATGTCCTAATCAAGTTATCTATTACTGATTATTTCACTTATGCTAAAATAGCGTGTTTTGATTGCTTGAAATTTTTGTGTTGATAATCGAAAACATGTTTTCGATTTTGTAGTTTGGCTCTTGATTGGCTGCAGGATATGTATATAGATCTACAGCTGCCAGTCAGTTGGCAAGTTCCGGAATCGAAGAACAACAAATATTCAAAGTCACTGGCCATAGTAGTTCAGATGGTTTCGATATTATTCATGAAATAATCTTAACAAATACAAATCGTGTTATCGGCGATTATCGTAAATTCCTTCTCGTTTTCGAAACAAATTATGTTGCTTCAAACATAATTTGTTTATCAAAATCGAAGGAACTTCTATTTCGATCACCATCGATACACTTTTTGTATTACCTACGATAATTTTCTTCAATGTTGAAATAACTGGTGCAATAGATGCTACCTAAGTAATATATGAGAACCTCTTTTTGCACCTTGAGCTTTATAAATGATTTTTTCTTACAACCTTAGCCCTATAGGTATGAGAACCTCTTATTGAACCTAGAGCTTTATGAAACGATTTTTTCTTGCAACCTATAGGGCTAACTGGTTACATTAAAGCTTCTTTTGGCTCTAAATTGTTCATAAAAAGATTTGGTCAAATGAAATTGCTGCTAGAACGTTCTTAGCGCTTTTACGAATGTGCACTGATAAAGCACCAAACAGTGTAGTGAGTTCTCTTTAACAGGTGCGAATTATGTAAATCATAAATGTCGTATATCTAAGTCTTTATATAACGTTCACGTGCTGGCATGCGGGTTAAGCGCTCGCTTCTTAGAACAATCATCATCGGTAGGTGTATGGGTTCGAACCGCAGCACAGTCACCGGTGTTGTGCATGACATCACACGTTAAAAAGGTAAGGGCTATGTCTTCCCAAGCTCGCACAAGTCTCCCGGAAACTTCTGAGGGTTACTCGTTAGGGTGCAGCCGGTTGACGGATATAACAGTTTCACTAATTTTCCATAGAAGCTATAACTGAGTTTTGAATACTTTGAAGGCAAAATTTCACAGTGATATAGTTGTATAAGCCAAATGCCGTCTATGCCTATTCTCGAACAGTATACTGTTTGGAAACTTTGGTGTAGAAAACAATAAACTGGAGTTTTATCCCGACACCAAACCGCAATTTTTACACATCGACAAGTGTTTCAGTCACTAAGTGACCATTTTCCGGTGGAAAGTTTGAATATGAAAGAGGTGAACGACGGTTTTTGTGTGATTTTTCGAGAAATACGATTCCAAAAATGTAAAAAAACGTCAAACTGTTACGAATTAAATGTGTTATAACTTAATCGATTCTAAATAATCGTTTGAAATGCAAAATATTTTCTTTGACATAATACCTATATACCTACAAGACCAAAATCATAATTAGACGCACTTTACCCAGACAGCACTAGATATTCCATGAATAATCCTAGAACATTCTTTTTGGCATATTGAAATATTCTTGGAATATACTAGGATATTCTAGGATATTGGAGGAATATTCCATGAACATGCTTATGGGAATCCCTTAGATAATCGTAGAATATTCCCAAGAGAATATTCTATGAATATCTAGAATATTTCTGGGATATTCCACGGATATTCCATACAAAATATATAATATTACCAAAGAATATCCTCAGAATATATGCCAAGAGTATCCAGGGAATATAAATGAAGAATATTCATAGAATATTCTTATTGAATATTCAATGAGTATTCTTTGAATATATGGTATGATCCAGGTATATTACTGTAATATTCCCAAAGTTACCTTTTCAAATAATGGAATAGAAAAAATTAAATGGGTATAATCCCCAAATTGTAGAGCAACCTTACATGTTCAAGACTGTTGGTCATCAGTATTCTACAAAGTTACGATTGCTTTATTTTTAAATTTCAACAGGGTGTGATATCTAATTTTGAAATGAGAAAAAAATCAAATCCAATTTACTCGTCCATTTCTGGGACATCCGTTGAGGATGCTGAATTGAGAACCCTGAAAAAAAAATTAATTGTGCGATTTGATATTTGGTATGTTTATAAATAAAATATATTAAGCATTTGTACGTTCAATGTGTAGAATTCGAAACTGTAAACAATGCCTCTCAAATCTCAAAATGAATGAGAGGTTGTTCATTTATTAAAGTTGAATCAACTTTTAAAATGAGTCTTCAGTAAAAATATGAGTCAAATATATTGGTCTCCTTCGAATTTTGCTAGGAACCATTATCTATCAATAACAAGAAATATACAAGTTTGTAACTTCTAAACATACTTATTTCTTTTCAATCGGTCGGAGGATTTTGCGAGGTAACAGATACCACCACTTCAATGTCCTTCAGAGATGTTCTATTTTGGCAGCGTTGAATTGCATCTAGAAATGAAAAATTCTTTAATAGTGTGTAATTTACTGAGACTGTAATATTTTCCTAATAATCTAATTCAGTGTGAACATTTCAAATACTCAAAACTTGTAGAGTTTATACTGTATTTATAAAACTACTTCTATTTATATGGGAATAGGTTCGAAGCAGAACCTAAATCTATACTACTGATATTATCATTTTTAATTTGCTTTTCTGAATGGTGTTCGTCAGAGTCTTCTGAATCATGATGTCACACGAGTTCTTAAAAATTTAAGAAAATTATACAATTAACAGCTACAATGTTAGGCCAGAACGATGAGACATAACCTAAAAATTATAGCGTAATTATTGTTCCCAATATCAATTATCATCAGATTGTAATGAATGCTTTCAAATTTTGTTGATATCATCTCATGCACAGAAATTATTAGACATAACTTCAGATGGTTTCTATCATCCTAGAGATGATAGGTATATGGCTCACCTACCCGTAGCGATAAAATTTCCTATTTTATTACCATTCTGAAGAAAAATATTATTCAAAAAGTACTTAGTTTACTTACATTTTATGTGATAACACTACACAAATCACTAAATAAAAAGAAACAGTTCAAATACTCAATAAAAACAAACAAATTGAAATGAAACCTGAAACTTCCCAGACGACAGAAGACACTTGTTGAAATGATGAAATGCACGCATAACTTATACTGAATGAGCGATGTGTGATCGGTCACTGTAATGGCGGGAAGTTTAAATAACAAGGCAGCTGCATGCAAGCTGAGTTGAAATGTTATAACTCATTAGTCATTCTCTGCCAAATGTGAAGTTTGCTAAGTACTTATCAAAATAGAGATTAGGCCATAGAGAAACGAAAGTTATTTATGAATCAAGCATCAGCGCGCTAGTATGGAAATATGAATAATCTTTGGTACAAATATGGAAACGTCTTGTATAGAATAATCCACGAATATTCCATGCATAACGTTCCTTGAATGTACTATAAAGAATATTCAATAAGTAATATTCTAGAAATATTCAACTCAGAATATTCACATTGAAATATTCCTGGTATATTCTTTCAAGAATTTTCTTGAAATACTCTACTTTGTATATTCCTTGAATGTGCCCATGATATATAAATATTCCAGGAATATTCCATGATTAATCGGAATATATATATATATATCCTATCTGAGACATCTGAGGAATATTCCAAGAATATACCATGCTGTCTGGGATACATATAATAATTATTACAAATATGAAATATTCGATTAAATGATGTATGTATAATAAATACTATTTTAATTTTTAACCATTTTATTATTTATTTATCCCCATTTTTACCGATTCATACTTTGAAATTTAATTTCAATTTTGGAAATCACATACACAAGTAGTTACTACTACTTCTGTGACCCACCTGTTTATTCACAAGCACTCATTCTTTAAGTGTATATCATGTATTATTATCATGACGAATGAATAATATTATTGTTTTTATTATTACTATACATGGTAATTCATCTGGTAAAGTTAAGTGACTTTTTGAACTTGCAATCAGTAGCACTGATGGTTTCAACTTTTTCAGTTCATTATGAAAATGAAAAAATGACACTTTTTGAACAGTTTGTTTTTCATACTCAAATATTATGAATGTAATTACTTGAAGCGGTAAATCTAAACAGAAATTACGCAATTGACAGCTTATCCACACGCGTGCGATTTATTCTCTGTGGGAATCTGCTGTGCGATATACATTACTTTCCCATTAGACTTTGCGTCGTTCGGGTAACGGCAGTAGCATGCGGGAAAGGTACTCTTTCCGTACTTGTTAGGATAATAACTATTACATCAACAGAGTTCTAGGAATTGTACGTCTGTTCGCAACAGTTTGGCCTGCTTCTATAATTATCATGCAGTGGTGTGTAGAGTATTTCGTAAAAGTATACAGAATTTCATATTAGTTGAATCTGATTTTATTCTAATTCACAAATATGTCTACTTTAGCACAAACCGGTAGCTTCCACTATCCCTAACATTGGTAAATACAATTCTATTAATCATTTCACCAATTATCCTCTTTTAACACTATCAGGCTGAAACGCGGAATCGGTTGTATGCTCTGGGGGAAAGATGTCATCCTAATACTGTTCAGTCTATACTGATTTCTCCGAGGCATTCCTCAGTAATGGTGGAACAATGTATTTCGCGATAATATCAATATAACTATGTGGATTGCGCTACTCCACTAAGGCTAATCAGCTTGAGATACGTCTTCGTGATCTGGGTAATGTATTATTTACATCTATATTGAAAATTAGAACAAGCTTCGGTATATCCACTACCAAAACTTAATCAAGAATCTAGTGGTGACAGTGAATAATCACTCAAACCATATAACTTGAAAATATATTTTACTTTTCGCAAAATATACAAAATAGGGGATTGGTATTGGTAAGTATGGATTGTGACTGATGCGCTGCGATCTAATTAGATTTATTGTGCCCCATCTTCTTCTGCTATTTCAAGGTTTTCTCGTTTACAGCAGCACCTCAAGCCCCAATTCCTTGAGGAATTTAAGGATTTGGAGGAGGTCTATTCGTGGTATTTCTCCCTCAGTCAGCTGGTGTGATCCCAGTATATTCAATATCTCGTGATGTACAGCATAAAACTCCATAAATATATAGTGTGGTGTTTCTGGATGTTCCCCACAGAATCTGCAAGTGCTGTTCTCCTCTAAGCCTAGCTTCCTTAGGTGTTCTTTGAGTCTGCAGTGCCCCGTCAGAAATCCCGTGATTGTTTGAAAAAAAAAATTGAAATTTGTTTTTTTCCATTAACGAGCTGTCATCCCCCTACGAACGACATCCCTCAGAAGTCTAAACTTGTGCGAGCTAAGGACTAACGAGGTCTTACCTTTTAACGTGCGATTCCTAGCACGAGACCAGTGACCATGCTGGGAATCAAACCCACTTCTCTCTGGTTGATAGACTAGCGCTCTACCATCATGACCACTGCGGCCCATTGTCTTTGGACTAGATTTGCTGAGGTTAATCAGTGTCTTCGATCTTGCTCGGTTGAAGTTGCCGAGGAGAACTTTGGCCTGCCTAGCCCTGGAAGTCATTGCCAGTATGTTACTTTCATTGCTTCTTCAATTTTATTGAGTTCTTCTTGGAAGTAATATTTTCCAAGCTCGCAGAATGGTTCTGGCCCGATCAGTGGCGTTGATGCCCTTTTTCGTGCCAGGGTGTCTGCTTGTTCATTGACCTCCACTCCGACGTGCCCCGGCACCCAGAGAAATATCACCTAGTTGTTCCTGCCTAGATCATTAAGTTTGTCTAGGCATTCCCAGACCATCTTTGAGTTGATGTTATATGAGCTCAACGCTTTGATGGCTGCTTGGCTATCGGAGAGGATTGCGATTTCCTTGTTCCGGTATTTCCTGTCGAGGTTGAGTTGAATGCACCTTTCTGTGGCGTGACTTTTCGCTTGAAAAATAATGGGGAACTGGCCCATGGGCTCGGAGTATTTGGTGCGAGGCCCAAAGACTCCTGCTCCAGTTCCGTCAGGAGTTTTGGATCCATCCGTGTACCATGTAATGGTATTCTTTTCCAGTGCTCGAATGGAGTCCATGCTCCATCCACTCTTGGTATTTGATTCCGTTCGAAAAAAATTCTCGAAACTAAATTTCCCGGTAATTTCGTCAGTTGGGAGATTCGCAAGGTGTGCACTTTCGGTGGGGGTTGAGCCCCTTACGATGTGTGCTGTCCCTTTGAGTCCGACTTTAGCCAACCTGAAGATTACTCCCCAAGCAGTTCTTCTCACCATGGGAGGAGTGAGATCCAGAATTGCATCTATTGCTGCTGTTGGAGTAGACCTCATTGCTCCTGTTATACAAAGACATGCTAGTCTTTGCACTTTCTCCAGGATTTTCTTTGTTATGGCGAGTTCGGTTCTGCCGTGCCAAACTACTGCTCCGTAGGTGATCATAGGTCTCACTATCATGGTGTACAGCCCCACGTTTTTCCTGCAATGTTCCTGCACACCATCAGTGATGATTTTGCCTTGTTAACGATCTTTTCTACGTGTCTGTTCCAGAGTAGTTTTGAGTCTAGGGTAAGCCCTAGATACTTCACCTCTTGCTTCCATTCTAAGTCTGCTCCGTCGAGGCGAACAACCCTTAGGTACTGAAACTTTGTTCTTCTAGTAAATGGCATCACTGTGGTTTTTGATGAGTTAATTCTCCACCCCACAGAAAGGCACCATCTTCTGGTAGTCTCTAGCTCACTTTCTATGAGATCGCAGAGGCTTCTTCCGAATTTGCCTATGGCCATAATAACTATATTGTCAGCATATCCAAGGCAAGTGACAAATTTTCCGGTTAGTGTTCCGAGTAGTTCGTCTACTACGAGACTGCACATCAGAGGAGATAGTACCCCTCCTTGTGCTGATCCGAAAACAGATATCGCCCACTTTCGTTTCAGCAGTTCTTGTAGCCAGCAGTTGGCAAATCCATCTGGATGTGGTTCTGTCCACTCCTTTGTTCGTTAGGGCCCTATTTATTGCTTCGTGAGAGGTGTTGTCGAATGCCCACTCTATGTCTAAGAAGGCGCATAGGGCCATTTCTTTATGCTCGAGAGATCTCTGGATGCTTTCGGTAAGCACGTACAGAGCGGTTTCCGTTGATCTGCCCGCCCTGTATGCATCCTGCCCGGGGTGTAATGGCACCCTCTTCAGTATCTCGGTTCTAACAGAGTTATCTACCATCTTCTTCAGTGTCTTCAGTAAGAAGGATGAGAGACAGATTGGTCTAAATAGGGGATATCTCAAAAGAGTTAAATTTTTCGTGTTATCAATAATAAATATATAATATATCTGGCATTGAATTGGATCTTACATTTTTGCCGTGATACTAGATCATAATCGATATCTTCAATTTCAACCGCCTTCAGAATATAATTCAGTTTTCTCAGAACTCAAGGAAACTAAATGAAGTTATCGATAGAATCCAATACTGTTTCAATTTGCGGATGCGGAGTTCATGAATTGGTACAGGGGCTGTGAATTCATTTATTTTTCCAAATATAGATACCTATGTACCAACTGAATCAAAAAATTCTTCTTCATTATTTTGCAATGTGAAAATTTGCAATAACCTAATAATCATAAGCAAAAAAAAGTATCACGGACGTCCGAAACAAAGAAGTAACTAATATGATGTCAAGAACAATGATCATCTATACTAATCCTATCATTTCCTCCTCGAAATCATCTACTGTACCTAACATCTCAAACAATGCACAGTAATAAAAGTACCTCCTTCATTGCTATTTGGTTTATTTGAAAGAATTTGCAGATAATTCACAACCGATTCTTTAAACATATTTCAACGGATTTTTGGTTAATCATAATTGTGATTTTCAGTTACTTTTTACTGCTTCTCTGCCTAACAATAGACACTGAACATTAAAGGCCATAGAATACAATTATGAGAAAAAGAAAAGTGTTTATGAACAATATAAAATCGGTTCGAAGTTGTCTGTCAATCTGCAAGAATGTTGTTTGTTTAAACTGAAATTTTTGTTTGGTTGGAAGTCTGGGGAGTAATCTATCCCCCACAACGAGGTATAATAACCTTCAGTCCGTTCAAATCAGCATGAAATCCAAACTGTGCGAGGAGCGTATCTACTGATTCCAAACCTAGTCCGTCTGTTCAGGGTAAGCCTGGCCTACAGGTAAGTACCAAGCATCTGGCGAAGGTCCAATGTGGTCTCCATACCAAAGCGAGACATTCAGACCAATTTACTTTCCGTCGTTCATGCTTAAAACGATGAGAAAACTAGTTGGTAGGAATATTACTTGAAAATGAACATGAGTATTTGATTCTCTTGGAGTACCAAAAAGCCTTTCAACGTGAAAAATCCTATCAGACGGCTCTCTATAGCCTAGTCGGTGGGATTGGGAAATCTTTCTCGAATAAAGACTTTTGATAACACATAGGAGTCTATCACATCAGCCGTCAAGGAAAGAATCGTTGCTCCAACCTTGGAGGTAAGAGCCACTAGAGCATTCCCTCAGGTTGTACTATCCCACTATCGTGGAACCTCCTGGTGGAATGCCTCCTTACCGACCTGAACTAGAGCTACGCTGACAAAGAGTTTATGATGGTCTGTTCGAGGTGCATGAGAAATAACCTCAAGATCAACCCCTAAAAAACACGATTGTTCCGTTCATCAGAAAAAGGGACCGCTTTTCGAATCTCTTCAGACGGCAGAGGTGCCAAAATACTTAAACCTGCAATCAAAGCTCATCTGAAAATAACATATGGAAAGAATGCTAACGATGGAAAGGACCTCACTAATGATTGCCAAGCGATTCTTTGATAAAGCATGGAACCCAAACAATCCAGTTAGCTTGCACATCAGTAGTAAGGCCCTCGATAACATATGTATGGATTCCTGCTGTGGTGGCCAATGATAGAAGAAGTGACAACCAGAGGAAGGCAGACTAGTTTGCAAAGACTGGTCATGCTAGGAGTCACTACTGCTTTATCCCGCAAGTCGAAGATTAGCCTGGAGGTGATTGTGAACCTCCCTCATTTCCATTTGCATTTTGTAGCGAAGTCGAGGATAGAGGCATCCAAACTAAAGTGCCTGTGCTAAAGGAGGGACAACAACCTAGGCAAATCCAACATAGTGGAGGTCATAAAATGACTCCAACTTACTCCTTTGATAGAACATACACCACTATCATACAGGATGAGAGTCACATCAAAGGCCATACCATTAGCAAACTCATCGGAATGGCATGCGTCTGCAATGCCCAAGACCGTCAGTACCTTCATAAGCAAAAATGTGTCATGAGATACATTATTAGTTCTTTTGTAAAAACACTTGATCTTTTAGATTTGTAGCTATCATTCTCCGCTTTCAGAAATGCCCTCATATTTGCAAATTTTGATATATTGATGTTCTCGATGAAAATACTTGATCAGTGAGTATTAACACCACAAACTTGCCAGTGACTTGATGTTGCTGGTCTTTCCATCATTATAACTCAGGTTCAGAAATAGTGCACCGTTTATATTAACGTTATTTTTGAACAAGAACAACAATAAAATCAAAGTGGACTAGGTGAAATCTAAGATGTCGAGTAAATGTGCGGTAAAAGTTTGAATTTTATTTCATATTTCATAAACCGTAGCTGAGACAGATAAAACATTATAGGTATCTACACCGTCAAGGAAGTAAGTAGCTTTATAGTACTTTACTCATATTCAGTGTTACTAATTACAGCAATACACAACCCTCATTGTTGTGAAATAGGTATAATTCACTCTTTCAACGTTTTTACATACACGTTAAATCAAAATATGAGGAAGTTTCAGCCAACGTGAAAATAATGAGTGGTGGTTCATTTCACGAGGATTCATTTCAAATTTAAGTTTGTGCATTTTACACAAGAACCGTGCAGGGTCCTTACCGCCCAGTATATTTTCACTTTGGACAGCACTTTTTTTATCATACGTGGTCATGATTTATTTTACGATACTCATAACGAATCTGGAATGAATCAGAAAGTGTAAATTTAGTCTATATTTGTTTTCATTTTGTTGATCACCCAGTTCTACCAGCTTTTATTCAACTTGCAATGGTAGTGAGTTAGTTACTTTGTTTATATCAAATCTTGCAAGCTCAATTAGAACCACTTTGTTTTATCCAACGGAATCAAAATTTACATATTGGTTCAGTTTCGATTATAGTAATGTTGAAAAATGTTAACCCCCTATTTCTCAGAGAGGTATAGGGAACCCATAGAATTCAAAGAAGCTTTCGACACTTCCATACGCCGAAAATTTCGTAGAAAAAATATCGATTGGAAAGCTCGGACCCACTCCTAGAAAAAAATTGCGAAATCTCGCGAAGTTAAAATCGGAAAAATACACAAAAATAATGAAAAATATCTGACCGTCGCGTCGATTAATTACGTTCCAAAAAGGGTAACGATACCCTTTTTTCCCCCTCAAAGGTTAGATATAAAATTAGGGAAATTTTCCAACAGTTTCGGGCATAGAAAGTTGAACCAAAAAAATATTGTTCAGTAGCCTTGGACCCCCTTTTTTCTTGGAGAAATAAAATTAAAAAATGCCATAGAAACAGTGGAATACATCGAATAGTTAAAAAATTGAAACCCTGTCCCCCTAAACAATAGGTAGAGAATGTGTAGAAACTGGGACAAGTTTCTGACTGTTTCGGGCGTGGAAAATTACAACAAGAAAAATTATCGGATGGGGGGGGCGCGGATCCCCCTACTTTTAAAAAAAAGTTGCAAAACTCGCATAAATTAAGCCAAAAAAATTCGTAAAAATTATGAAAAACATCGAACTGTCTGTACTTTCCAGAGGGGTAGTCTGTAGATAGAAATAGTGGTTTGAATTTAAATGGACTGTAAAATCTATAGGTTGGCAATATATATTTTAGGCAAAACAAATGAATGGCACACCTTGGTACAAGAAACGAGCAGTAGCAAAACTCACCGACTGATCCTGTAATGATGGGTTTTGGACTTGGAACTTCGCGTCGTCTTCTCCGTGAGCTAGCTCGGGGCGGGATGTGGTTCTGCAATTTGTACTGGCCAGCTGGGCCACTTGGAGTCGCTATTCACACCGCGAGGGCGAAATTGTTACACAAAACAAAGTATGCGTTTTCAATCAGAAGTGTGGAATATTCTCCACTTGTAGTTAACATTCGATAAATCTGAACGTCTTTTCACAAAATAATCAACAGTGTCTATCGAACAAGGACGAATCTTTATCTCGACGTTTCCAATACAAAAATACATCGCAAAAAAAGAAACTGGTGATTTCTGTTGACTGCTTCAAGGCGCGAAATAGTTACAGGATGTGCCATCCAAAGTATGAATACCGAATACTGTCGAATAATTTTTGTTGGTTGACATTATTGGTATATGTTTCCAGTTAGGTAGGGTACGTGGTGTCGAGAAGCTGAGAATTAATACTTGGAAGGTTGCATAGCAACGAACTTTTTCTGCCTATAGGCAGAAATATTGAACTTTTTCTGCCTAGGCAGTAAAGGTACACCTTTTAAGCCCATCAAGTGTCACTGAGAAGACGCTTCTAAGGCCATTTGGAGAAAAAGTACATTCTAATCAAT
This sequence comes from Chrysolina americana, assembly GCA_958502065.1. Lineage (NCBI taxonomy): Eukaryota > Metazoa > Arthropoda > Insecta > Coleoptera > Chrysomelidae > Chrysolina > Chrysolina americana. The sequence continues at coordinate 74,601,257 of OY293413.1, forward strand.
CAGAATATGAAATAAACCTGTCAGTCACTAAAAAAAATATAGATGTGTTCCGTGACATAATATTCATACCTGTATGGCTGTATTTTATAATAATAAATGTTTATTGAATAATTCAGATCAATATTATTGTTGAACTAAACTTCACTAGAGCGAATAATGGCAATGATTCATTTTTATTACGCCTTCAGCCAAACTTCAGGTATATACTCAGTTTCCGAAATATTCTTTAAGAATAATTGAAGCAGCTCTTCTAATACTTCACAAAGGAGCTTTTCATTTATTAAAATGAACCAGTGAACATTCAAAAGGCCCTGGAGTATCAAAATCTTTCGAATATCCTCACGAAAGCGACACGATGCAACAAATCGTTTAAGCATGAAATATTAGGGAGCACGCAGATTCATAAAGTTTTGTTAAGTAGTTCCCAAGCCAGAGTATCACTCGAGAACATGTATGGAAAGTTCATAGAATGATGAAAGGAAGCGAAGGAAATATATGAGGCAATAATGTGGAAATTTTGTTAGAGCTGCAGGAAATTGCTTGTTCATTAATAATGACGTATAGAGCACGTTCCAAGTTATCGATATTACTGGAAGGAAACTCATTCAGGAGAAATATGAGACGAACTGTGGAGGGATATTTTCGAGAGTTATTCATGAATTCATGTATACAGGCCATTTCTTTTATCATGTGGTAACATTGCCATATTCTAAACCGTAATAGATTGAAGACGATTGAATGGGAAAAAATGTAACTATTGTGCTGCTCACCACATTGTACCAAATTAGACAACACTTGTATTTTGATCAAAAACTGATATTTTCATTACTTCCAGGATTGAGAATTATGAAAATAATCAGTTTAAAAATCGATACAGGAGAAATCAGCCTTGAATCAAGGATTACTGTGATACAAAAATCCCCAAAAAGGAAAAATACGACTGTTCGTTGTGTTGGGGTATCTTCCTATCGAAAGTATTGTGTAATGACTGAAGTATCCTAATAGTTGAATAAGTTTTGAAGAAATCAAAACAATTTACAATAACGACAGGACCGTAATTAAAAATTGTTGTCACTGATGATGCCAGTTATTTTATATGAAACGCTATAAAAATGTCGAGTGTGATATACCACTGAATTGTGATTTCATCGCTTTATCAATGTTTGTGATGAAATAGACAGGTCCATATTTGAATACAATAAAACTTTCCTTTTTCATTTTTTTATATTTTCTGAAATAACAATTCTATTCGTAAAAACGAAAACAGCATTTTCAGTTTTCCCTGTATAAGTTGGAAAGGGCGAGAATCCCCGTAAATTTTCTATGACCAATTTACTGCTCACCACAATAGTTACCTTTTTTCCCATTTAATCGTCTTTGTATCTATTACGGTTTAGAATATAGCAATGTTACCACATGATAAAAAAAACGGCCTGTATACAGCCAAATAGCTCCAAATCTATTTTCAAAATTGTTATCAATCTTTATTGATAATATTTGACATCATAGCATCAATATTTCGGCGACAGTACATAATCAATAATAAATAGATTGAATCAGACTCAAGTGGTAATCGCGTAAGCAATTAGAATATGAATATAAATTGACAGAATTTATGTTGAGTTATTGTTTTTTTGTACACAGCTTCCATTTGGGATTCATTAAATTGTGCCTAGGGAACTTTTCCTTTGCTTCACGATTGTTTTACTTACGTATATGGTAGTCGGTGGCGAGACGGTTAGATGCAGGCCTTTGAAACGTCCACAGGTTCGAATCCTGGGATTTCGAATTTCATAGGAGTCGATAATCAATGTAATTTGTCCAGATGCCAATCCTGGCGTCTGGTGCTTGCTTGGAGTGAGAACAGACCACCCAGGGTGAAGCTACAGCTGAAAAGTGAATACGCCACCAAAAATCAGTAAGTCGCACCGGAGCGCTACAGCAAATAATATTAATAGCGTTCCTCTACCCGCACAGGCTATGCCTTTGGGTACATTCTATGAGTGTATACCGGATGATTCTTTCAGGTATTCGCGAACTTTATTATTTGAAGATAATATTATGATTTACCTCATACCGTTTTTGAATGGTTCATTGGAAGCAATTAAATGACTGATTCCAATTATCCACTTTCTGACTCACATATCAACTTTTTCTTAATGAGCTGCCATATTTTTGCTGACTGATAATAGAAGCTGTCTTTCTGAGTTAAACCATATAAAGCAGTAAGTATACATTTTCAATATAATTACGTTGTACGTTGGGTAGTAAGGAGGTAAAATGGCCTGCTTAGTCGACAGATCTCACGCCAATGGACTTTTTTCTGTGTCCGCATCTTGTCCGATGAATTTGCCTTCAAGTTGTTATGAATAGGGGAACAGGGACAGTTGTGATTTGATAAAAATAGACGCGTCATTTCAAACATATGATAGAATAATATTATGATGAAGAAAATGTATGATGCTTTATATGGTGGAACTCAGAAAGATAGTATCATCATTAACAAAAAAAAGTGACATGTAAATCAAAGGCAGGTGTCAAAAGGTGGATGATTGGAATCAGTCATTCAATCAATCAATCAGTCATTCAATTGCGTTCAATAATCCATTCAAAACTGTATAAGTTATGACATTTTTTTTCAAATAAGAAAATATCAGGTCCTCGACTAGGATAGAATATACAGAGTTAGTCGAATGTATGGATTTTTCTGAGTTAATAAATGTAAGAGTATTAAAAATAATAGTTCGTGTAAAAGTTAAACGGTGATCCACTGCATCTTTTTGAGAATTCAAAATTTGTTTTTGTTGTGCCTTTGGTGGAGGAGTGATTTCTTCGAAGGGAACCATATTTATGTCTTGTTTGGTATCGTTCGAAAACCTGTTTTTTTTTTTCTAATTTCCGTAGTTCTAATACTATTTCAACTCTCTTGGTGGATACAGCGTGTTTCGTATATTTGTGTTCACTTCTGTTATTCACTTATATACATATTGCTTGATTTGTTAAAACATTTGGAGAAAGTAGAATATGCTACATCAATAGTTTTTGTTTCTTCAACAATCTTCACTTACTCGAATTTTGTTGTTCTACAGGTCTAGGAGATTCAATACCAAAATTTTCACGGCTTATGAAATGGCAACTTAAAAGACGTTGCTGGCTCTTGGTCTGTGATGGTTATTGATTATTTTCTAAATCTCCCTCAAGGACTCATCCATTCGAGATATTTTGTATCTCAGATCACGGGTCAAATAAAAAATTTGTTTTCAGGACTTATAAATAAATGAAATCGCCGTTCTACAAACGTCGTCAGGCAAACCATTTTATTTTTTCATAAAAAAAAGTTATTTTCGAACCTATTTAAATAAATAATAATGATAAAATTTTCTGTTTTTTTGATCTTGTATTCAGGAAAAATTCAGAATAAGGGCACTTAAATTATTATGGAACAAATGTTTCCTATGAAATTTTCCAATAGAAAAATAACTAGCATTATTCTTCGAGAAATAATCATCTGGGAAAGTTATATCTACGTACGCCACTGTCTGATTAAAATTGCCATTTCTCTAGAATATCCGTCTGGCTTAATTTTTGAAAAAATCAAGCAATATCATGTGAGTGAATTACAGAGCTGAACACAAAAACACGAAATACACTGAGAGAGTTAAAATAATATTAGTACTACTGCAATTAGAAATCAACAAGCTTTCTAAAAATATGCACTATTGATGACGTTTCATTTGTGCCGATGACGTCACTCTATCAATAGCTCAACAAAAAAATGTTTGAATTCACAGAAAGATATGTAGAGTGAAATACCGTTAACATTTTATACAAAACTATTTTTTAATAACTCCTATATTAACTGAGAAAAATTTGGCGGGTAGATACATACATTTGAAAAAAGTCCATGTAGTCCTGGAAGGAACTGTCTATTGAGTGGTTTGTGTTTATTTGCTTCTATACATTTTTGTAAAATATGAAAAGTTCCTCTTTGGTTTGTAGATTATGAGTATGTTTATTGAAATATGATGATGATGAATAAGTTGAATGAATAGATAACATGAACTAAGTCTACAAGGTAAAATAGCTGGCTAAATCACTTGGTATGTAGAATATGCATAAGTAGTATTTTTTACTCCCGTACTATAATTTATACATTTCTCAGTGCATTCGAAGTCAAAGTTAAAGACAGGTCATGAAAGAATGCAACTGAAATGTATTGGTGTCTTGAAATACTGTATCCTTTATAGCAGATATTCATCTGAAGTAACTTTTGTTCAAAACTATTGTCCAAAACAGTTGATTCGGATATTTCCATGGTTATTATTAGTATTCCCTCGAAACTACCGCATCATAAGTGAGATCAGCGATAACTATAAAATAATCCTCCTAATTATCTTAGATAGTTTGCAGTGACTCACATCATCGGATATCCCGAAACAATTATCACTCATGAGACAAGGTTGTGTGAATAAAAGCACAAGGTTGTAAGAGAAGACAAGAAGGAATTACTATCATCTTCCGGATGAATCAGAAAGTATGATCAAAGATTCAGGCCCGTATTTTACATGATATGAAATTGTTCAAATTTGAGTGACAGCAGTAATATTACATTGTGAATATAGTTGGAAAAGCTAATTATTCCCGGACGACAGTAAAAATTGCCTGTCGAGGCACAAACCAAGACTGGCAATGCGGAGTCAGGGTTTTTCCATGTTCTCCTACAGCTGAAAAGATAATACACCACCGATAATCAATAAGTCGCCACAGCAAATAATAATGATAGACGCCCTATACCAGCACAGGTATCTACGAGTGTTTGTGAGCAATTATTATTATATTATCACAAAATACACTTCTTCCTTTGGAAAGTTTCACTAGGATCTTGTTTGAGTCAAGATGGGGGGTATCCCATGATGGATTCACAGAAAAATGTTAACTGACTCCATTTTCTACGCTGGCTTAGAGGTCTTTGGGAAATGAACATATGGTGAGAGATAGGCTGTATTCAAAGTTCAGCAGTATTATAGCAAAATTCAAGTTATTCTGAAAAAGCTAGATCTTAATTTAATTGATAAACAGGAACTTCACAATTGACTGGTCTGTAGTTATGATTTGGAGCAAACAATGTCTATGTACCTACGTTATATTGTGGTCTGATATTTGAAAACATCTGTATGAAATTAGATATTGTGTTTGTGTATTCGTCTCTGAATATCATTGAAATATACATATGCTTTTGCACCTACAGTGAAGTATAGTTTGTGGGAAGACTTTGTTTTAATTCATTTAATTTGGGTTAAATAATTCAATCCCTTCTGGTATACGAAATGTTCTGTTTTCACTTCCCCATTTCATGGAAGGTGATGGATACCACATCAAAGTCTGTGTAAAAACAAACATTGGCGCTGTAATGAAAAATATCCACGTGACGACCCTCGAAAGAATTCAACTGTTTAACGAAAGTAACACAATCAATCTTTCACCGTCAGTGAACGAAACCATAAATAATTCAGCAATTTCACATGGCACAGATAATACAGGAAAATTGAGTACTTTTAGATGAGTCTAATATATTATGATTTTTCGAACAATTGGACTATATTAGGTACTGGCAATATATAAGTATTATTTCCTTCAGTGGCAGTAATGGATTTTATGTACTATACAGTTCGACTATTATATCTTTACCCGTGCGTCATCATCACAATACCATAATTCTTAGCTTAGTAGACAAATGTTAACGAATTTTGATTCGCTCATAGCGGTTGTTAGAAAGAGATGTTCGATAGAGCGTGTGTGATTTCTTCGATCATAAATTGATGACGCATGGGTAACGATACAATAATCGAACTGTATATGACTATTTCACGTACTTGTTAAATGAACCAATCAGGAGCTCTGGTCAAGTTCGGATTATCGATAACACTAAACTTGATTCTTGATTCTCATTGTTCTGTCAAGTTCATTTTTTTTCAGATTTGTGTATGTGACAGTTGATCGTCAAATATAAGTAATCACCCTATGCATGCATTTCAAAACCAGCAGAGTACTGGTTTCATTAAATATGCATTTCGTTCGATACCAATGTTTCCTGTTTATTAAACTTTATTAATTTTTCAGGTCAACTTCCCAACTTTTTTGCCAATTTCCTCTAATTCTCCTTAATTTTAGATTTTTTACCTTTCACTATGATTGTGAAATAGTCTGATAAAATTCCACTCGTTATTGAATTTATCTCATAAGTTTATCTTTTATTTCTCTACTCAACGGAATTGATCCAAGAAAGCACTACTCGTCCTGCGGACTCGTGCATTGCTTTCTCGAAACGATTCAGTTTCGTTCAGAAATGAATCGACAGACTTATCGCTTCAATCACTTGAGGTATTATTACTGAGAATTTTTGGAATATTTGCATTTATGAATGATAATGTCCAGTGAGTAGGTGAGCAGGAAGTTATTGGCCTGTAGTAATTGTTTACATAAGTACAATATTTCAGTTATATTCTGTCGAATTTTTTTCTTATGTTTCAACAAATATATCGAATAATCTGCTAATAATTTATTTTCCGACGATTTAAATAAAAATCATTGTTGCATTAAAATAATTAATGTAAATGTACCTAGCTTAATTTCAATAATGTGCGTAGCAACGTAAGGTAACAATAGAATTGTCCGCCAAGCATTGTAAAATGAATAATTTACCCCCAAATGTAGCTTGAAATGCAGTTGCTGCATTAATGCCTGAAAAGACTAAAAGTGTATAGTGTATATGCATGAGAAAACTTATGCCTATTATGAAAGTTGTCACACGAAAAGGTATTTTTAGCCTATTATAAAGAACAATCAATGACGAAAAGGTCTTCAAGTTTATGGAGTTATTACTCAATGTTATTCGAAGCAAGTTGTTTTTATATATTCACTGTAGTGTTATATAATTTACCAATGTAGAATATGATACGAAACTAACGTTTTATTTCCAATACTTATTAACAAAAGATTATGTAACTATTTTTATATTGTCATAACGACCTCGGCAGAGAGTGATTCCAATCAACAAGAATAAATATGTATATACAGGGAGTACATGACACTTATTAACAAAAAAAATGTCGACCCAAGTAAGTTTAGTCACCTGATTTCTTTTTCAAAACGAAATTCCGATTCTTACAAACTCAAAAAGGTTTTACAAGAGGCGGAGAATGAAAAATATTTGCTAGTGAAAATATCTATGATAATAGGTATGAGTGGAGCATGTCGAATAATTTCTAACTGAAGAATTTTAAAAGGGAAGATGTGCACGATGAAGGAATTGTTTGTTGTAATACCTAGCACATAAACGAATGTTTCTCGAGAATTCTTCGTAACGCATGGTGATGTCGAAGAAGTAAATATGGTACGATTGGTGCGAACCTAGGTATGTATCAATGAGACCCATCAGCGTTGCCGACACTTCTCGTTTCTTTTTGTCCCTTAGAAATAAGAAATAATGTACGAAGCAGCCAGTAGCTATTCATACTTTTGGAGACGTGCAAGAAAATTGTTTCTTTTTCAAAGATACCTCTTTCTGTCGAATACACGGGTCACGGTTTTCGAAGATCTTCGGCTTCATTGTTGGTTGTTTCCGAAGTAGATCTTAACACTGTTAAACATCATGGTGGGAAAATTCATGCGAAAATAAAAAAGAATTTCGGTATCCATTCTTGGAGAACTATCATTATAAGATGTTTCCCCGATTGTTTTCTCTAGATCTAGTTATTGAAGTCCTGCTCACCTATCGCAGTGTTGATGGGTTGTAGTAGCCCCACGATTTTTTGCTTCACTTCCTACTTACAAACTGCTTCTCCTCTCTCAGGGTTTAGGCAACTAAGCGTTGCTTATCTTTGCATACATTGATAGATCCGCTACTGTGTGCATGGTCCATTAATTTTTTTGATATAGGTAAACCCGCCTATATAATTTCTTCCCTAATTTCTCAGTTTAATCTGATTTGAGTATTTCCGACTAAGGAGATATTCCAAAAGCCATCAAAATGCAATCATCTCTTCGCGCTCCTTCCTATACAGCCATTTTTGCACCTTTGGAGTATCTCTTCTAGTTCTGGAGTATACAAATTTTCTGCGGATTAACAGTATTTTATCTTTTAGATGTGCTTTGAATAGACGGCTTCATTTTGAGACCTTCACCAGTATATACAATACAATCAAATGTACCATGACACGTTGCATTGAAATTAACACTTTTCGTTCCTGAAAAGACTCTTAGTTTCCACAGGCCTCGATAATTTATCAAAAACTGCTAGTAAAATATCCACTAGTACGGTAAAATATTCTTTATCGTAACATTAAAAATTAAACTTCCTCTAAGTCAAATCTATAGTACAAATTATTACCATCATGACATAACAACAACACATAATACGTTAGTTACAAAATATAATACGTTAGTTACTTTAATACCCTAGATACCAATTATATTTTAAAATCTATTTATGAAAATTGACATGAATGTTTTGACAGTTTCCAAAATTGAGAGATACACCTACACCATTCTTGTCCAAAATTATTGGCCAGCAACATTCTTATTCAGTTCGATAGTCTCTTTTGTACATGAGATAGTGTTTACAGAAACGTCTCCAATTCGAATTCTTCGCGCAACGGAAATCTTCTTAAATTTTTTCCAAATACCATCTTACAACATTGCTCGATTCCCAACCACTAAGTTCTTGTAAATCTAATATGTTTCCACCCGCATTAATAAGAGAAGTTGCTGAAGATCTTCTAATACAATGAGTATACTTAGTTGGATTTTCGAATTTGAGATAAGTAGCAATTTTCTCAGGTATTTTAGAAAAGAAATTATTACCGCAAGGCATTTTCCGTTTCTGTATGATACGAACAATCTTCTATGTGGAGTATATTTTTTAAATAATGTCACTGGATTAATGTCTGTATCAGAAATTGGGATTACTAGCTTGCTCTCTAGAATGTCAACATTTTACATGGACCTTTTCGTTAATTCATTAGTTCTGCAAGCTCCGCCAATTCCAATTAAAAAACCTACCTTCGTCATCAAAAATGTCTCGTCTGGGGCAGTACGAACAAATTCACTAACATGCTCTTTCGTGAATACTTTCGATTTTTTCGCTCTATATCCCACTTTATTTTTTTCTTAATGAATCGTATGAAAGCGCCATACTTGTCGATTTCTACTATTTTCTTCAACTCGAAACAAGCTCGCAACATACAATATTTAGACCACAAAGTTGATGGAGAGTACTCATTTTAGAGTTTCACAAAATAAGCAAGTATTACTGTTTCTACAGCACCTTGAACCTGTTCTGTATTCCGCCACTCACAAAACTGAAGGTATTTCTTTCCTTAATGGATTTTTGATTCATCCGGAAGCAAATCTGATCTCACAGTGTTAGCAGCCGCAAGTATATTTTCAGGAATATGAGTATCTGCCATGATTTTCGCCATAGTTTTAAATAAGTTTTAATTAAGAAGTATATACATTTTTATGGCATGTCAAAATGACAATAACGAGACAATAAACAAAGTTATTGATTTTATTTTCATATCGTTGTCAATGATACGATAAAGCTCTAATTGTAACTAGATTATTATGCAATTTAAATAAATCTCGGAAGTTGCATCAGGCAACTCGGCGCAAGGCGCCTCGCCCGCTGGCAATGTCCTCGATTATTATGTCTCGTTACATTTATAGCTATTATAATTTTCGAAATTAATATTTTTGACTAATTTTCCTGGAGTATAAATAAATCAATGATTTCACGTGAAACTTTAAGCCGTTCGAAATGAAGGATGTAAATGCGGTGAGTGACCGATGGGTCCTCTAATGAGCACTCAACGTATCCCATATGTTCGTGTCTGTGCTGATGGCTTGCATTGATTGATGAGCAACATAATTGCAAATTCCTACCTTCGTTGGATTATCATACGTACTCTATTAAAATTCCTCTCTCGGAATTAACTCTGCTAATTGGCTCGTCATTACTGCACATTTTTGTCAATAAAATGGTTCTGTCGAACTCTGTTGGGAGAGGTTTATCATTTTTTGTTAATGTTGGTTGTACGTGGTTCATTTAAGAGCGAATTTTCTCGGTAGTAAAGTTGGTGTTCGTTGAACATAACATACTACATCTCGTTTTAAAATAAGGGCATTGACGTTGGTTTAGAGGAATAAATTAATTTTAATGAATACAGTGGAAATGAAAATAGTTAATTACCCACCTACCCTACAGCATGTATTTGACAAAGTAGCATAAGAAAACACGTTATATTTCATTGCCGTTGTTATGATATAATCATAATACACCCAACGAGCATTTTACGGAAATCTAGACAAATCGATAGTACTGGCAACGTCGTACCGGCGCGGGGAATCACTCTCTATGTGACTTGTGGTTTTTCACAATCTACGTCATAGGTCCTAGGTATGGTGTAGGAGCAGAAGTTAATCTTTATTTACCTTTTCTGAAGTGAAATTTGATCATATGAATAAAAGTAAAAATGCCAATATTTAAAATTTTTATAAACAAGTTATTGGATACTGAATTTCTTTCTTTAAAAGATGGCAAATTATATGGCTGTTTGAGTCAGGATATCTTTGCTTCTCTACAATTTTATTGGAAAAAGCCATTGATAACTTTGTGTAAATCCTTCAACCCCCTGAGTAGGGATGTCATCCCAAATATGTTTTCAAGAGGAAAGGGGGGTCTACTGATAACTCATCAGAAGGGGCTTGTCATTCCATATCCAGTTCTGCGTAACTTTTGAAAGTCGATCCACTGTTTTAGAACGAATGGAGCGTTGAAACTCCAACAATAACGTGGGAGTAAAAATGCAAAAATCGATTCAATTGTACTTTGCTCGAATTGCTGTCCGCCAACCTGCATACAGTGATACAAGTTATATTCAAGCCGTTGTCGTACATTCTGGAGTATTTGCGGTGTCACTTACATACGTTAATAATTCTTCGCAACTTTTCTAATGTGTCTGGTGGTGTTTTGTAAACAAAGCTCTTTATGTGTCCCCACAAAAAAATCTAAAGGACTTATGTCGGATGATCGAGGTGGCCATGCAATCAGGCCCGATCGTCTTATTCGAAACGTGTCATTTGAATAATTGCGCACATTTTGGGAGTAATGCGGAGGAGCTCCAGCTTGTTAGAAAATCAGTACCTGTTCATTGTATGCGGAATCGTTCTCAATGATATTTAATCGAGCTTGGTAGATAGCATTTTGTAGTAAAGCCATCAGCAAGTACATATCGAGATAAACTTCCAGAAAAAAAAAAGGTCTCACAATGGAGTTTCCAAGAATACCAGCCCACATATTTAACTTCTGGGGGTGTTGCGTGTGTGACTCGTGGAAAATCCTGGGATTGGTGTCAGCCCAGTAACGGCAATTGTGGCGATTCACTGAACCATTTAGGAAGGAGGAACACTCGTCCGAAAAACACACATTAAATAAGAAATTACCATTGCTCAACGCTCGCGCACTCATAACTTTGAAAAATTGCAAACGACGATCTGAGTCGTCTCCATTTAGCTTGTGCACTAAGCGAATTTTATAAGGATGAAATTTGTATTTTTTTAATACCCGTTGAACACTAGTACGAGAAACACCCGTTGCAGTGGCCAGTTGTCTTGTACTTAGCATAGTGCAACTTGCCCCAATACTGCTATCTCTGTAGGTTCATTCAGTACTCGACTTTCAGCTGCCTCTTTTTATTATGCACCGAATCTGTTTCGCGAAATTTTTCGATATGTTCGTCAGGATGCCGTTGGTTAAACAACTCCACGACCCGATTTCCACATTCATCGCTTTTGAAAAAAAGCTCAATAATTTCCACTCTTTCTGCAACTGAATACACCAAAATGATACATTTTAAAGTTAACAATTTTTGAACATTTAAACCACGATAGGTATTTAGGCAACTACTAGACCTAATTTAAACGTGAAGAAACTTGATAATTTTTCACTCACTAGCATGAGCCTAAAAAATCTTTAAATCGGCTAAAACAGCGAATTCATTTGAAGGAATTTATTTCAATAATACCTACGATAAGTTTTAAAGTACAATTGAATAGATTCTTTTAATTTTTCGTCCCACATTATTATTGAAGTTTCAATTCTCCATATTTTCTAAAAGAGTGTATGGGAATGACAAGCCCCTTCTAATGAGGTATCACTTGACCCCCTTTCCCATTTGACGAAAAAAAAAATGGGATGATATCCCTACTGGGGGGGTTGAAAGTACTATGGTTTTGCGTCAAAGTATGTCCCCCATACAAATAATCTCAACGTGTTTTCGGATTTTGCCGACAAAAATTTTCCCACCCTGTATTGCCTTGCAGTACGTTTTCGATGGGCCACCCTGTATATCTTCAGAGAACTGTGGCTAAGGAGACAAAGGTACCGAACGATTCAGCAGCGATTGCAGATTACGCAGCTCCACCAGCTGTAAAGTCGATTCGAGATACAAAAAAAAAGAGTATCGGAGTATCGACACAGATGAAGTCCCATATTGAAGATTTTCCCTGACTGCATTCATTCTCGCGGTAAGTTGGTCACTTGGAATAGTCGCCGCTGACAATTCAAATATGAATAAATAACGTCTCCTTCATTCATTCATGTGTTCGAGTTTTTCATTTTCTCCATTGCTACAATCAATACCAATTTCAAAAATTAATTTTTAAATAGACCAGATAGAGCTTATGAACCTGATTAAATTTCAAAAACAAAGCTTGCTTCGCTCGCTCTCTTGTGGCTCATGGATGAAAAAATAAGGAAAATCCATTCCTAAGCTAACCTTGCTATCCAAGTTGAATGCAATCCAATTACACTACAATCGGTCATAAAACCTGACTGATAATATAAAAGAAAACTTGCTCGCTTCGCTCGCTATTCATCAAATTGAAAAATTCATGATTTTTTTCTGTAATTAATATAATAACACATAGCAAAAATTAAACGCGAGAATAGAATTTAACTGTGGTTATGAGAAAGTGATTTTCTTCGGATTCCTGTTCAGGAGAGAAAACACCGTAAGTTGAACCTTTTTTTAAGGTGGAGCCCGATAAACTTAAGATTTATTTGAGCTCAGGACATACGAGAATCTCGTTTTCTCTTATCTTCTTAATAACAACTTTCTTGATATTTTTTATAGGAGAGGTTTGCTATCCCAAGATAACCATTAGAATAATATCCCCAGTTAAATCCACGCTTTTCATTTTCCTGCCTATAATTTTTTCAATTTCCAAGATTTTGTTCGTTTCATACTGTGGACTATTATTCGTTGAAATTTTATTACAAACTGTCAAAAAAAGTATTTTAAACTTCATATAGATTGACCCAGGATATGGCAAACGTTTAGGATTGTTTTTTTAGGTAGAAATAAGTTTTTTTTCCTCTGACCACGTGCCATAACTTGCATTGTTTTCTTAATCACTCAAAATCTCTTGGCAGAGTTTGATAAAACTTAACATGATTATTTGAGGTAATGAGAGACTTTTTTAGTGTACTTAAAATAAAATTATCATTCCCAGAGGAAAACCAACTGATATAAGGGCAAAACATTGTACACCACAGTTTTGTTTGTGTTTAACTCTTGCTGAAGATTGAGCAATTGAAATTTCATTATTTTTCAAATATTTTTGCGTATTGGGGCTTTTCTGAGAAACAATTTAAAAGCCGTTTCCCTGCTTGTAACAGGAAAAAATTAACTAAACGATAGTAGGACAAATTTATTCATATAATTCTATTAAAAAACGGGTAACTTTGAAAAATTCTTAAGAACTGGTCAAAATTACCAGCACATTTTTCAATACAATGTTCGCACCTGCAGCTGCATACGGCACTCTGCTAGTGTGATATCTCGTGCTGCTAGAACAATTCTTTTCAGGAGTACCTTCATCGTTCGATTTTCTTTGTACCCCATACAAAAAATCCTTAGTGGATTGGGTCAGGAAAGCGCGCAGGCCAAGAAAAGGGGCTGTCATGAAGCAATTAACTTTTCCTTAAAATAGTGGGCGGCCATCGTCGGACTGGTAGAGTGTAATGAGCAGGACATCCAACTGGAATCATTTCTTTTCTCTAATCATTAAAGACATACCATCAAATATTGGATAATTTTTTGTTTTTTTTTAATGACCGTTAGCTGGACATTTAGTATTTATGCGGAGGCAGAAAATATGGACCAATGGGCGAGTCGTCGCATAATGCCATCCAAAAGTTGCACGAGGATTCGTTAGCCTAAATCGCCCTCTGAGAGTAGCATCATTCAATATTTGCCCCAGGAACCTTTCAGAAAATTATCTTCTTCGTGGCAAGTCATTAGTTACTAATTATGAATTTTTCGAATATGATATGCCTGACGACCATTTGTTATAAAAGTTTTGTTCACAGTGCTCTGGCCATATCCTAATTTTAAAGAAGATGGCGTGCTACTGGAGGGCATTTTGTCGAAGTGCACTAATATTTTATCTGAATGAAAATGCAAATTTTGACTTTCAGATTTTCTTTTTCTAGTTTGGGTCTTTTCATAATATCTATCAGATGTATCAATGTCCAGCGTGGTTTTAGCCGGGAAATCAGTTGTTTTCTGTTAGATATAACAAAAAAATATATAAAAAATCTTCATTTTTATCGTATGTTGTTTTCATTTGAACAAAATAATTTTCAATTATCATTTGAGAATATTCCCTTTTTCCAACATGAATACCTTCCAATAGGTTTTTTCAACAGTGGAAAATGGCGACTAAAGTTCATCTTACCAATTACCTCAAATAATCATACAAAGTTTCATGAAAATCAGAGAAAAAGTTTATGAGTAATTAATATAATACTGATTTTCTCAAAACTTTGACATCCTATCTCTAGAAAACTAAGCAAGTTAGAGCACATGCTTGTGTGAAAAAAATCTTATTTTCATTTGACCAATTCCAAACGTTTGGCGGTCTAACCCTGGGTTACCGTGTATATCGGCGATATTCAAAATCACCTGGTGGCTTTCTCTTTACAACGATTCAGGCACACTTCAATTTCACTTGAAACTTTGTTAAAGGTTCATTTTTGATTGTAATATGTATTTTGAAGACTAAATTATTGATTATTGATTGGGTATCAGTACCGATTGGATATATCTGGTGAAAGTGATTCCTTATATCAATCAATTATGTTTTATTAATTTCATATTCATAAAACCGAAGGTAGTCATACTTATAATCCTTCCCGTAACTTAATTTGTTTTCTTTTTGTTAAATTGGCGAATATCTCGTGATTGATTCCACAGTGGTATAAGTCACAATACCATGGTTTGTAGATATCTCAACTGGATTATGATGACACAAATATTAAACATTTTATTTGGATTCTGACTCTTGAGTAACTTTTTTGCCTTTATTCGGTCCCACAATCCTTTCATTGTCGAATACTAAAGAAGAAAAGATTCGTGCCATTCTGATGTACAGATCCATTTCCTCCTAAGGCAATTCCACCAGTCAGATAATCCTGATAGAATTAATCGTTTTGGAAATACGCGACGTTATTATCAATAAGTCTCTTAAATACGTCAATTATTGAACTCCTGGAAAGTTTGAGTCGAATCCACATCATAAATAGACATAGAAAATATATTCGTCGCTCACGACTTACAGCATGATAACTGAATTTTACCATTCAGTTGAGCTAAATTAATTTTCAACGTCCGTAAACCCGATGAATCAAGTTCGTTGATGAAGTTTCCACAGAGAAAGTTGCAAGTATTTCCACAAGTGCAATCAATCATTATATCAGTCGAGAACACCAGGATGTCTTAATTCATAACAAGAGATCAGCTGTAGCGTATAATGAACGCCGAAGTTCCTGTCGGAGTCAGAACTTTCAACTGCGTCGATATGAATTTCCACAAAGGATTTTCGGCTATTGAACTCACAATGATGAGTACTTGCTAGATCCAGATGCATCTTTGATTTGACAGACAACTTGAGTTGGATAATAGTTGGAATATTTATGTAATTGAGTATTATTGGCGATGCAGGAGTACAGTTTTTAGTGCCGAATTCCACTAGTTTGGAAACGTAAATATCAAAAGTCAAGATACGCAGCTTTCTGAATTTTCTACATTTCTAACAAAAATGTTTTAGTTTGTTTCTGCTATACAGGGTAATTCAAATTCGACCCCACCATAGGGATCTCCTAAACTACAGGAGATACGCCGAAGCTTAAATGGGGGCAAAGTTGCGTATATTGTGCTTAACAAAATACTGTTTTCAGAGGTGGAAAATTTCGAGAGTATTTTCGTTTTTATTTTTTTTCTAGCGTTATTTTACAACATAGCTCAAAACCAAAAATACATTTTTATTGTTACTTTTTTCAGCTACACGTTTTCATGTTCAGATTTACTATCCGACGTTTCATCTTCTAGCAATTATCATCAACTTTTTTTCTATTATGGGCGCCATATTGTTTTTTTTATACAGAAAAATTGTGATTCTCATTCTGATTTCAATGAAATGGTCATGACTTCATCGAAATATTTTTTTTTAAAAACACTAGTTGTCAGAACTCATCAAACATCATAAGTTTGCACAAATACTTCTGTCGAAATATCCTCATTCTCAAATTAAGAAAAACGAGATATGTTGAAACTTTATTATAAATTTGATAGGAATAGTACGAATTTTGGACAAACACTTGGCTGAGTAGGTACGGTGCGTTTCAAAAAACAAGAATTATTTTATGAGCTTTTAAAAAATGCACAAAAAGTATTACAACAAGTTTTCGAAATGGTGGCCTTCCTCTTGAATAGATAAGCGAGCTCGTCGTCTCAAATTAAGAACAACCCTAACAATATCCCTTTTTCTGAAAGACCTGAATTGCGTGATGATATTGTCTCTGAGTTCATCTACTGTGTCATAGGATCCAAAACTGTAAGGTCAGGTGACCTTGCCGGCCACCTCACTGGTGCTGAATTTCCTAACCACCTATTAGGAAGTTTTTGGTGTAAATATTCGCAGACCGCTCTTTTATTGTGTGGAGAAACCAGCAGCTGTTATAATTAACAAGGGGAAACGATTCCATATATTCTTCGAATTCGTTCCATAAGAACCGAAGATAGGTTTCCTGTTCGAAGTATTAAAGAAGAAATGAGGTCCAAGTATTCGGTCGTTATTAATTCCAGCCCACACATTCAAACGAAACCGAACTTGTCTGACTTCTCTGAAGTGTCGTGGATTATTTTCACTCCAAATGTGCTCATTATTTCCATTAAAGACACCACAGTTCAAAAAAGTACTTTCGTCGGTCAAAATAATGTTTTTCAAGAAGTATGTAGGGTCTTCCCTATTCGAGAGCCAGCTACAAAATTCCATCCTTCTCTCATGATCACCTGGATATAATTGTTGTGAAATATGTATCTTATAACATTTCAAACCACTTTTTTTGAATTCCCTCCAAACGCTCGTCTGTGGCACATCCATTTCTGCCGAGACTTGATGTGTTGATTTGCTATCTAAAAAAGTACTAAAAATAATTATAATTCTTCGAATATGGAAAGAACAATTATTTTACCTCGGCTAATAAGTTATTTCTAGTACTTATTTTGTTCCATTCTGCTTCCATACTTCATTCTTGGTATTTGTAATGACCATCTCAGATGAAGTTGTTTTTTTTTTAAATCTGTGGTTTCAAAAGAGCAAATCATAACAAATTATACATCAATGAAATCAGAATGAGAATCACTATTTTTCTGTATAAAAAACAATAAGACGCCTATAACAGAAAAAAAGTTGATGATGATTGCCAGAAGACGTATGTTCGGTCTAGTTTGAACTGAATTGCTGTTTTCTCAAATTCTCAACAGATAAAAAGTTTTTTAATAATATAGTGAATTTCAAAAAGTTTGCACCATATGGAAAAAATGTTTATTATCCATTTGACAGAAAATTCTATTCCTGAATATTGTTTCGTACCTATAAATAATAGGCTGTATGGAAATATCAAATAGATATGCCTACATTAAAATCGGGTCGATGTTTGTTGTTGTGACATTTGTACCAGGTACAGTGTACCAGGTACAGAGGATTGAACCCAGATAGCTAATTGGTGTTAGCGATAATTTTCGGATATAAATGCTCTCAGTTTTATAATTTTTATTCATTGTTAATTTGTATGCACAGTGCCGATGATAACCAAGGAGTTTAAAACAGCTGTCCACTGTTTACGTTTTTCGGTGAGTATGATTTGAAATTGAGAGCATTATATTTTTGTTTTTTCTTATATCTTACATGTCTTCGAGACGAGAACTCTAGTACTCTACTTGTCCCACAATTCTGGTTTCAATTTCGTGTTTTCGATAAACTTCGATGAATATTGTTTCGTACCTATAAATAATAGGCTGTATGGAAATATCAAATAGATATGCCTACATTAAAATCGGGTCAATGTTTGTTGTTGTGACATTTGTACCAGGTACAGTGTACCAGGTACAGAGGAATCCTTGGACACGTCAACTTTTGTTTCAAGATGCGCATATTTTGGAGTCCTAGTCGGAATAGTGACGTCATTACTCTTCCGGAAATGGTATCATCGATTTTTTTTTTTCAAATGACAACCTATAGTTTTGACAGTGCCATTTGAAAGACCATATTTTTCTCCAAACAGCACATCAAAAGTTTTGTCATTTTACATGGGGAAATTTTCGAGAAAATTAATTATTTATTGATTTTAAGTTAACTCACTTTATTCGGTTAGTTGAACAAACTAATTAATGAAGGGTTCAAAATAAAGTCCTTCCTAGCTTTGTAAAGTTCTCTGTCAGCACGCCTCTGGTGTGTTCGTTTTTGCTACCCTTAAAATATCACCCTTTTTATTATCGTAAAAAGACATGTTACTGTTTATGATACCTTGCTGATTTAGACGTTTGGTTGACGTATGCCACAGTTTGAAAGTTCATATTTCATTGATTCACTTCTTTTCGAAACAATTAAGAATAAAATGCTCCTTTCTGTTACTCAGAGAATCGAAATTCTGATGATGATTGGATACGGTGATAGAGTACGAACGCAACAAGAAGTAGTTGGACTGTTTAATACTAAATACCCGGATAGGCTCATAACTCAATCGGCAGTGAGCAAAGTTGAGATGAAGTTTCGAGACACTGGTAGTGTTGATGATCTCCCTAAAGCTGGGCGTCCTAAAATCAATGAGGGGGTCAAATTCAATGTTTTATTAGCAATGGAAGAAAATCCACACAACAGCCTAAAACGCCTGAGCCAAAATCGAGATATCCCTGACACAACTACAAATAAAATTTTAAAATTGGAAAAGTGGCATCCCTATAAGATGACTCTGACCCAAAAACTTTCCGGGGACAATCCAAGTTAATGGATATGTGCAATGCCGACCCTTTGCTAGTAAAAAATATTGCCTTCTCTGATGAAGCTACCTTCACACTAACAGGAACAGTGAACCGGCAGAATTGCAGGTACTGGGCTGAGGAGAATCCAAAATGGATGAGAGAACATCACTCACAGTATACTCAGAAAATAAATGTTTGGGCGGCGATTGTAGAAAACAGAATTATTGGACCCCACTATTTCGAAGAAACCTTAAATGGTCCAAGATACCTTCAATTCCTACAGGATTATGTTATACCCAGTCTGGTGATCTTATTTCCTAACGCAAATAACCCTGCTATACCAAATGAAAGCTATGGTACCAGCAGGATGGTGCACCGCCGTATTACGCAGCTGATGTTAGAAGGTATCTTGACCAAGTCTTTGCCAATAGATGGATAGGTAGGCGTGGTGCTATTGAATAGCCCCCAAGATCTCCGGACCTTACTCCATTAGATTTTTTCTTTGGGGCCATCTAAAGAATGTCGTCTACAAAACTAGACCAGATGATTTCGAGGAATTGAAAACTAGGATTACAAATGAATGTAACAATATTACTCCACGAACTATCACGAAGGTCCAACGAGAATTTATTGACCGTCTTGGATACTGCCAGGCTCAGGAAGGACTTCAGTTTGAACATTTGATCAATTAGTTTGTGCAATCAACTGTGTAAAATAAATTAATATAAAATCATGATAACAATAATTTTCTCGAAAATTTCCTTATGTAACATGACAAAACTCTTGATGTGCTGTGTGGAGAACAATATGCGCTTTCAAATGACACTGTCAAAAACATAGGTTGTCATTTGAAAAAAACAACCGATGATGACATTTCCGTAAAAGTAATGACGTCACCATTCCGACTAGGACTCCAAAAGATGCGTATCTTGAAACAAAATTTGACGTGTCTAAGGGTTTTTCCGAAAAGCTTTTCCTTTTCTAGATAATGAATTTATTCCTTACTTTATGTACACACTGTATATATATTTTTATGAAACGAACTTACTACAAGACCTAATACACTGTTGAAATTAAAAAAAAATATTTTGGCCTATCACATTTTCGGAATAGCATCATTAGTGTTGGATGGAAGAGCAAGGTCTGATCATGGTAATCTACCATGGTCATACATTGAATCCTGCCATTTGATAGGATTTCCCATTTTCATTGCTGTACTATGATTTTTATTGTTATATAGCTATTCCTGTCAATAAAATCTATTATTATTATTTTGTTCTCCATAAACGTCTTATAGTCCACTCGCCTTGAGTTACCCTATACAGTGAGGGGCAATATTATGGAATAAATTCATTTTTACGAGAATAGGCAACTTTTGAGACAAATCCCGAAACACGTCGATTTTTATTTCCAAATTATGATTTTGTGGCAGATATGTCATACTAGTGACGTCATCCATCTTTGCGTGATGACGTAATCGATGATTTTTTTAAATGAGAATAGGGGTCGTGTGATAGCTCATTTGAAAGGTTATTCAATTCTCTATGCAGTGATATGAACATTAACATAATTATTTATACAGGGTGGCCAAAAAAATATTTAATTTGTAAATGAAATTAATTGTCACAAAAAGAAGTATTATCATTTATTTAATACAAAATTACATTGTACTACTGTCGGAAAACAGAAAAACAAATTAGTTGACAAATAAAAATTGCTTTTCGCTTAAATTAAATGTTCAAATTGCCACCCACCTGCCTCTTGGCAGTAATTGAACGGACGAATACATTCTTCTTGAACATTGTGGATCATTTCTGGAGTTGAATTACGAATTTCCAATGTAATGCTATTTGTCATATCTTGGAAATGTGTGGTCTATCGGCGATCTGGATCATCCTCATTGATTTTGTCTACTATTGAAACACTTGAAACAGTTTATAAATAAATGTTTAGAACTGCTGTGCTTTCTACTACTATGAAGAAACAAAAATAAATTCCGATATTAGGCAAATAAATAATGAGAACTAAAAAGATAGCAAAAAGTATAGTTTTTACAAATCGAGTTGGCTTGGGTCAAATGTAAGTCAGTTCTTGACATTTTCTCATAAGGACTAGTTTATTTCATGAAATAAATAAATAATGGCCCCATTAACTGAAACACAAAGAATCGAAGTATTAATTATGGTTGGATATGGAGATAGAACCAGAACACAACAAGAAGTATGTAATTTATTTACCATAAAATATCCTAATACGCCTATCACACAATCCACTGTTAGTAAAATTGAGAAGAAATTTAGAGAAACTGGACACGTGAAACATGTTGCAAATGCTGGTCGTCCACCAATGAATGAGGATGTGAAACTGTCTGTATTATTAAGTGTGGCAGAGAATCCTCAAATTAATTCTAGGCAAATTGCAGCTGATACAAACATTTCTAAAAGGTCTGTTTTACGTGTGCTGAAAAAAGAGAAATATCATCCATATAAAATTCATAATGTCCACGAAATCAATGAGGATGATCCAGATCGCCGAATGCAGTTTTGTGAAGTAATGCAAGATTTATGTAATCAAAATCCACGCTTCATTCGTGAAATCCTTTTTTCTGATGAAGCAACCTTCTGTTTAAATGGAACAGTGAATCGGCAAAACTGCAGATATTGGAGTCAAGATAATCCCCATTGGATGACTGCGGTACACACTCAGCACCCTCAAAAACTAAACGTGTGGGCAGGGATAGTCGAGGATAGAATTATAGGTCCTTTTTTCTTCGATGGGTCTCTTACGGGGCAAATATATCTTGATTTTTTACAAAATGAACTTATACCCGCCCTTACAGACATGTTTCCAAATGAAAATGATCGTAATTCGCCAAATGAAAACATATGGTTTCAGCAAGACGGTGCACCTCCGCACTTTGCACGTCCTGTTCGTGATTTTTTAAACAGATGTTTCCCTAGGAGATGGATTGGTCGACGAGGAACAATAGAGTGGCCCGCAAGATCTCCAGATCTTACACCACTTGATTTTTTCCTATGGGGTTACTTAAAATCAAAAGTTTACATCGATAGACCACAGAATTTACAAGATTTAAGAAATAGAATTAGATTGGAAATTCGTAATATACCTCCAGAAATGATCCACAATGTTCAAGAAGAATGTATTCGTCGGTTCCATTACTGCCAAGAGGCCGGTGGGTGGCAATTTGAACATTTAATTTAAGCGAAAAGCAATTTTTATTTGTCAAATAATTTTTTTTTCTGTTTTCCGACAGTAGTACAATGTAATTTTGTATTAAATAAATGATAATACTTCTTTTTGTGACAATTAATTTCATTTACAAATTAAATATTTTTTGGCCACCCTGTATAAATAATTATGTTGATGTTCATATCACTGAATAGAGAATTGAATAACCTTTTAAATGAGCTATCACACGACCCCTATTCTCATTTAAAAAAATCATCGATTACGTCATCACGCAAAGATGGATGACGTCACTAGTATGACATATCTGCCACAAAATCATAATTTGGAAATAAAAATCGACGTGTTTCGGGATTTGTCTCAAAAGTTGCCTATTCTCGTAAAAATGAATTTATTCCATAATATTGCCCCTCACTGTATAAGGGCTTCAGTTCATCATGTAGGTAGGTACTATAAATTATTTTGGATGGGTTCAGATGAAATTTACGGTGAATCTGTTGAAACAAAACATATTCCAATTACGGAAGCTTCAAGATCGTGCTTAATACATAACATTAATCATTTCATGCTGAAATTCAGCAGCGATTATTCATAATCAACCATAATTTTCATACAAATTGTCATGATCTTGAAATATAATAGCTATTCGAAAGTGTGGAATGTTTTTCTTGTAAGTGGTTGAAATTATTAGTAAGTATGGTTTCCATTTACTGAATACTATGAAACCGCAATAAGATTATTGAAGAGAAGGGTATTTCGATTTCAAGGGTGTTTCGATTCGTCGAAATTATTCAATTTTCATTGAAGGAAGATGCACAGATTTCCTTAGCGTGAATTTCATCCCACATTCCACAAATATTGTTCATCCCATGAGTTTGTATGTACACATAAGATGATATGAAAAAATATTTGACAAGAACAACCACTTCCTCTTATGAACATTGAATTATATCTGACTTCTATTCGTACACTGTTCATCAAGGAATACACTGTTGCTGGTGCAAATTGCAATCTACCATCGAATATTATTCCTCATCTGGGAATGACATGTTTCAAGGTTCTTACCTCTCATCAGTGCTATGATGGTTCAGACAATATTAGAGTCATCCTATGACAGCATGAAGCACTCTCTGGCAGCACAGACCCGAGAAAGAGTGAAACAATGAATTCAATCTTATTCGAAAAGTGTGCCGGTAAGTTTCAAATAAATGAAACGGATAATTTCGTTAAAGTCAAAATATTCTCCTTTCCTCATAGTCCCAAACAAGCTCTATTGGTATTCGTGAACATAACAGTTTTTGTGACAGTAATGTGAGAAGATTTTTTGAAATTGGTACATTATGCCGGGATATTATTACTGTTTTTTTTAAAATCCTTCAATTTCTGATCACGTGATTGGAAATAAAAACATCTTTCTGAAAATGGCAAAAAGCTACTTTTTGATAAAATAGCGTTTTGTCAAATTATGGGAATATATGGGAACGTTGGGCTCCATTGTCAAAAAATTAGAATAATAAAGAATTTATGATTTTTATCTAACCTTAACATCGTCTTCTGCCTCTCTTGGATGCTATACTGTATATTTTCCTCTTCATTATTGGCTGGAATCAAATTCGTAGCAAAATTCACTAAATTTGCGAATTTAACACTTACTCTGGTTGTTCAACTCTGAATTAAGTTACCTATTCTCAACTCGAGCTGAAAGAGCCAGTGTATGAACTGTTATATAGCATTGAAGACAAGATTCAACAACACTTTTTATAATCAATTGATGAAAACAATCACAACTACCTTTTCTTGGTTCTTTCCAAATATCTAAGCATTCTGTACCACCCAACGATTAATAAGACCCAACGCTCAACAGTAAAAATACATGTGAAAAGCATCAAAATATTGCTCTGTTCTATTGAAATGTTCCTGTTTGGAAAGATTCCTGTATCGAGTACTTGAAATAATCTCGAAAATGGTTATTTATTTGAGGATCCTTCATAATATGTATCCCGGATAGTTTTTGCAAAGATTAAATTGAGAAAAAAAACTGAAACTGTTATTCGGTACATTTTCGAGATGTCTATTGGATATTAATAGCTTTCGCTTTTACGACCAGAAAGAATATTTCAAGTTTTTCTGTGATAATTTTAATAGCTATTTGTGAATTACCAGCGCAAAGTAATACATTGCCGCTTGAGAAAAAAGTTTGAAGAGCGACACCAAGCGGAGCGCGGCAATGTTTTGAAAGCGGTAGTGTTTGCGCTCGAGTTACACACAAGTTTTTATCTACAACCGCAGATTTCACAAAAATATTTGGTAAAAATTAATGATTATTGATAACCTCAATATTGACAGTTCAGATTTTAAATCGTGCGAGCATTACTTTGCGCTAAAAAAAAACATAAAAAATTACTTTAGTATTCCTATTTAATTAGTTATTCACCTATTATTGTATCGATTTATTATTTTAATCTTTGTGTAACAATATCTAAATGATTTTGTATTTCTTCTAATATTTCTTCCCTGTTTAGTGGTGAAAAACAAGGCAAATTATTACTCGGTATTGAATGTCTGTGTTTGATAACATGTGTTATATTTTGAAGTGATTTTATTAATTCTCCTTCTGGGAATATTATTATGTTTGGTCGACATTTGTAGTTTACAATTAGCGCAGTTAAGTATATCAAACTGGAATGGCGTACTTGGACATGACATAATTCTTTACAATTACATAAGTTATACTTATCAAATAATTATTACAACCAATTCATTAAAAACAAATAGCTGTTTCAAAACTTTTGAACACGTCAATGTGATTGATATATGTCTATTTAATATTTATTTCATATATTACTATTATTATATCAGGTTCTTTGAGTGTCCTCTACTTGGGAACCCTGCAAGGGCAGTAGTATTATTTTTCTAGAACAGACATGTGTGTCTGATAGCTATCGTGTTCTAAATCTTTATACTAATATCAAATACAACAAACATTAAATAACCTATTTGTTATAAACGATTGTGTGTGTTATTATTACTCTCATCACTAAGTGAAACTACATATATTACATGGTGGCAGCGGTAACGTGAACAATAGGTTATATTTTTTGTTCGCCTATGCGGAATTTCAATATTCGCATTTGGATATTCTTGTGGTGTGATTCGCAGAAACAGATTGGTGGAACTGGAAAAGGTAGCGGTGTTGTCGGATTAACTTGCTGGGAGTGTATTTGTGAGACATTAAGTTTCGACTTGAAAAGTTCAATTGAACTTGTAAATCGCGATTTTATTGTTTGTCGTATCTAATAAAGTTTCGCGAAATGTCTGAGCAAGAAGAGCTCCTGAAGCATTTTGTTTTGAAGGACATAACGTGGCTAACAGCTGGAAATTCTGGAAGCAGAAGTTTGAACTCTTTCTAATGGCCACTGGGAAAAGTTCGAAAGAGGATAAAGTGAAAATCGCCATTATTTTAAATATCCTAGGGGATGAGGGGTTACAAATATTCAATGCTTTCGAATATGAAAACGATGGTGATGAAAAGAAATACTATTGGGGAAATTTGATTCCTATTGCAATCCTATGAACAATCTGATATATGAACAATTCAAGTTCTTCAAGAGGGATCAACTAGTCACTGAGAGCATATATCAGTTTGTAACAGGGTTGAAGCAGCTTGCCCTAACCTGTGAGTTCAAAGAAAGGGATGTTTTGATATTGGATCGGATAGTTTTGGGTGTACGAGATCCAAGAATTCAGGAAAAACTCCTGCAGTCCTTCAGTTTAGAGCTTAGTCAAGCTATAGATATTTGTCGTTCTATGGAAAGCAGTGTATTAACTCAGCGGGAAATCGCGAAAGAGGTGAACCCTATTCGAAATTGTGATTTTCGAGGAAATAACTTACGTGAAGTGCAACGGAATAAACACTCAGGATATTCTGGAAGCCTCAGAGCAGTAAGCAGAAATACAAAAAGTGACGATGTACAACAGAACCACAAAGGTGAAAAAATTCCTTGTTCAAAATGCGGATATCAGCATGATTTGGGTAAGTGTTCTGCGTATAACAGATACTGTTCATTATGCCATGAAAAAGGACAATATCGAAAATTTTGTACTAAAAAGGGCCGAAATGTTCGTGAAATTAATTGCTTTTTTGACTCAGCGATCCTGAGACTCAAAACAGTGAAAATATTGTGTGGACAATTCGAAATGACTCTCGAGTGGACTCAGTAGACTGGACTGAAATAGTAAAATTTTTCGGTTGTTAAATTAGCTTGAAAGTTGATACTGGTAGTCAAGTCAACATTTTGAACAGGTCTGACTTCCAAAAGCTAAAAATTGACTTCAATGAACTTGAAAGTGCCTCTACTATTTTAACCGGCCATAAAATCGATGTTTTGGGGCAAATTCAGTTACAGTGTGGACATAAAAATATTTCTAAAACTCTTATATTTTATATTGTCAACGATAATGCCTCCAAATCAGTTTTAGGACTTTCGGGTGCTCAAAAGTTGAAGATAGTCGATAATAATTTAAATAACATGACCATTGATGTTATTAATACTGAGTTAGAGCAAATATTGAACACCTACAAAAATGTGTTTTCTGGCATTGGTAAAGTAAATAAGTGCTTCAGAATAATTTTAACCCATGAGCGAGTGGTGAGCGAAAAATTCCCCTTGCTCTAAGAGACAAGGTTAAAGACAAACTTGACGATATGGTGCGCAATAATTTGATTGTTCCGGTTAATGAACCTACTGACTGGCAAAATCCAATAGTTGTAGTACCAAAAAACAATGGTAATGATATAAGAATATGTATGGACCCCGTGTATTTAAATAAATACATTCAAAGAGATCGTTTTCCTATTCCTACACAGGATACGTTGTTCACAAAATTAGCGGGTGCAAAATATTTTTCGCTATTAGATGCTTCGTCAGCATTTCTACAATTACCATTGGACTATGAAAGTTCGCTTCTGTGTACTTTTTCAACTCCGTTTGGGCAATTTCGCTATTTACGGTTACCGTACGGATTGACGTGTTCTCCTGAATTTTTTCAGCGCTATATGCATGAACTGTTAGAAAATGTTCCAGGTCAAATAACATATTTTGATGATATACTGGTGTTTGGAAGTTCAATAATGGAGCACAATACAAATTTGAAGATTGTACTGGACAAGATTCAAAATAGTGGACTAACTCTCAATAAGGATAAGTCAAAATTTTGTCTGAATCAAATAAAATTCTTAGGACACCAAATAAGTGAAACGGGAATCACCCCAGATTTTGATAAAACACAAGCCATTTCGAATATGTCCCCACCACAAAATCGTAAAGATTTGCAAAGATTCATGGGTATGGTAGTGTATTTATCAAAATTCATTCCTAATTTATCTAATGAAACAAGCATTATTTGAAAACTACTTAGTGAAAAAAATAAGTGACATTGGTCTCCTACAGAACAAGCAAGTTTTGATAAGATAAAACAACTTGTTTCTTCAGCCACAACTCTATACTATTTCAACTCCAAAAAGACAGTTTTATCAGTGGACGCTAGTCCATATGGCCTTGGTGTAATGATTTCACAAGAGAGACGCCTAATTGAATTTGCGCCTGTTTCTTTGACTCCTACTCAAAGACGTTATAACCATATTGAGAAAGAATTACTGGGATTAGTCTTCGGTTGTGAAAAGTTCAGTTTTTATCTTTATGGAACTTCGTTTGAAGCTGAAACAGATCATCGACCATTAGTAGGGCTTTTAAAAAAACCTCTCGATGAGATGTCACCCAGAATTCAAAGACTTGCCATGCGATTGATGCGATATCAGTTTTCTCTTAGGTATGTACCTGGAAAAAATCTTAAAATACCTGATACATTAAGTAGAGATCCTGTGAGTGATACTATCAACACCGATTATTTAGAAAATTATTTAAAAGTATATTCAGTTATCACTACTAGTAAAGAAAATCAAGAAAGACTTCAGAGAGAAATTGATCTTGACCCTGTGCTTCAAAAAGTTAAATATTATGTGCTGAATGGATGGCCTTTACACAAGTCTTCAGTGCCAAGTGATGTTAAACAATACTGGCTTGTCAAAAATGACATTCATTTACATGAAAACGTGTTGTTTTATAAAAAAGGAATTGTGATTCCAGAATCTCTTAAAAGTGAGTTTCTCAATATTTTACATCAAACTCACCAAGGAATAGTTTCGTGTAAAAGGAAAGCGCAAGATGCCATTTATTACCCTGGACTCATGAGTGACATTGAAAAACTTGTACTGAATTGTTTAACGTGTCAAAAATACTCTAAAAATAATGTTCGCGAACCATTAATCTCACATAAAATGCCTAAACTCCCGTGGCAAAAAATAGGCATATAATTTATGTCAATAGCTTCGCAAGACTTTTTAGTGCTGATTGACTATTTTTCCAAATTTGCGGTTGTCAATAAACTTTCAAGTAAAACGGCGCAAAGTATAATTACTAGTTTGAAAAACGTGTTTTCAATCACAAGACTTCCGTTAGAATTTTTTTCGGATAACGGTCCTCCATTTCAATCTAAGGAGTATTCACAATTTGCGAAAACATATGATATACAACTTACTACGTCTAGTCCATTGTATGCAAGAAACAACGGAATGGTTGAAAGAACAATTCAAACCGTCAAAGGACTCTTTATCAAGGCATCTCAAACACAAAAAGATTTATTTTCGGTTATGTTGGACTATAACTCCACCCCTAAACAGAATTTGTCAGCTCCTTGCACACTACTAATGGGAAGGAAGTTTAGAACCAATTTACCTATAAAAACTGAACTGTTAACTCCCAACTATTCAACTAAAGATGTCGTATCAAGATTTGATTATAATCAGAAACTTCAGAAACAGTACTATGATAGATCGACGAAGAAATTACCTGAATTGAAGGTAAATGAGCCAATTCTCATGCAAGAGGGCAAGAGGAGATGAAATCCAGGAGTAGTTACTGAAAAACTTGGGCAAAATGATTATGTTGTTCAAGTTAATGAGGGTGAATACAGACGGAATCGCCATCATTTTAGACCTCTAAATACTGAGCAGCCATTCTGTTTTCAGAAATCAACAGATTTCCCTTTAAAAGTGGAAAAATATCTACCTACTGGAAATGATTATGATGGATACATAACAAAGAGCGGTCGGATCAGTCGTCCTCCAGATAGACTCAGGATGTGAATGTTTATTTTCATTATTTTCCATTCAATCATTGATTCAATTATGAATTATAAAAAATATAATTTTTTAATTTTTGGGTAGGACGTGTGATATATGTCTATTTAATATTTATTTCATATATTACTATTATTATATCAGGTTCTTTGAGTGTCCTCTACTTGGGAACCGTGCAAGGGCAGTAGTATTATTTTTCTAGAACAGACATGTGTGTCTGATAGCTATCGTGTTCTAAATCTGTATACTAATATCAAATACAACAAACATTAAATAACCTATTTGTTATAAACGATTGTGTTTGATATTATTACACTCATCACTAAGTGAAACTACATATATTACAGTCAATATTATTTTTTTTCTTGACAACAGCTGCAAACAGGGGCTATCAGGTTCAAATATAATACTCGCATGTGCTGTGCGAAAGCTGAGAATATGAAAAATTAATAATTTTTGAACTGCTTTTCGTAACAAAGTTGGTAGTTTTGTATTTTATTTAACCCGATAATTTGGGCATCAATGTAATTTATAGCTAATGTGAATTATTTACTGATTGTACATTTCTACCATCTTTAGTATAATTACTTTGTATAGCTAAAGTTTGTGATTTGCTTCATTTATCGCTCTATTTATCGTAATATACATACTTATATGATGTAGAATCTAAAATTCAATTATTTATAAAAAAAGTATATTTATAATATCATCATTAATGGAATGAAATCCCCTCAGAACGATGTATTAGACTTTCCGAACATATGGTTTGGTTATTTTGTTTAACTAAAGTTAGTAATTTGTATTTTAACAATATTAAACGTTCAACGGAACATGATAAGTGTAGGTGAAGTAGTCAATAAGAAAGATTGTTGCTAATATACCAGCTTATTTTATTATTATAATCATTATGTATGTTCATTTAGGTCTTAAATTCAGACAGAGTAACAAATATTTTAATAGCACAAATAACATATTGATGTTTTTTGAATAAATTTATTTCCTATATCTAAAAACCATTATTTTTCTCATTATTTACAATATCAACATTAAATGTGCAATTTTCACAATTTTCGATGACAATTTCAGATGAAGTTTCTGGTGGTGACTGAACTGGGATATTTTCTGAGCTTCTTGCTTCTTGTGGGTGTTTTGTTTACCATCGGCGTCAATATCGATCCCAAAATCTTGTCACATGTAGACAATTTTTTAGTAAGATTTTCATCTATATATCCTTCTGCTGTGTTAGTACTCTTCCATCCTCCATTTTATTCAAATGCGTGATATCGCCTCTTCCATTAACTAAAAGAGTGGCAGAAGTTAACCTGAAACTGAAACATGCATGCATGGTTCTGGAAGTCCAAGATACTGCGCTATGTTTTTTGGAACTTTTGCAATATAATTCATTTCAACTACTTGATACTTCATTCGCCATTCGAATATTTCAAAAATATTCTACGTATTTTACAATTTTTAGGCCTGATGTTGATATATTTTTGATAAATTGATATATAGTTCAGTGATGAATTATTTAATATCTTCAATATCATCCATTACCATATTGACAAGTTCGTCCAATCTACATGCTCCAGCGATACCGAAAATTAAGATGACTTTTTGCAGTAAATATATCTCATCAGGAGAGTCTGTTATAAAGGTTTTGATTTCAATAAAATTAAAATTTTGTTATTAAATTGGTTTGTGGTCTACAGCTTGACGTTTTAAATGAGCCAATAGTTTTTTATATTCGCTGATGTTTATATCATGTGTGACTGATATCGCAGATAGCAGCATTGAGTATATAGACCAAAGAGTAGAGGATTTTATGAGGTTGGCTTTCTCTGCAAAATACGCAAGTATAATGTTTTCTGATGTCTTCTTAGTTCTTTTTGAATCGCAACATTTACTAAGAAGTGCATACTGCTTTTCGTACTTGCTTCTCGACTTCTCTGATAGTAAATTAAGAGCAAAAAACTGATTTTGCATCCTGAGCAATTTCCGGCGGAATGCTCGAAATTTCACTAATTTCATCGATTTCCATTGAATTTTCACAAAAAGGCATTTTTATTTTCGATGACGATCTTAAAATCACACGTTGTTCATGAAATAGTTGACATTTGTCAAATACCGTTGAACACCTACTCTGGGGTCAAATGTGGCAAAAACATTTGACGTTTTCTTTAATGGTTTCCATGGTACCTCAGCGAGCGTTTTGGTTACTTTTCCGCTCGGCGAGCGGCAAAGTAAAAAACATGGTATTTTTTGCTTGGTTATAAAAAAATAATATTTCCTAATATCTGCATGTTTGGTTACAGTAACAATAATCGTCAATTTCAGATCAAACTTTTTCCTATCGGTATAAATCTCTATTACTTGAATGCTGTCGTCAATGCCGGATCACCTTATATATCATATATAATTTCATTAATCTCTGCCATAACCCAACTTATGTTCTTTTTTTGTTACAGACAAGCCGTTCACGATCTTGGCGCCTCAAAACTCTGCTACAAAACGCGCGGAAAACTTGCTGCATCAGCCGGAGCTCGTGAAAAAGTTACTACTTGACCATGTGGTGCTCGGTTCTCTCATTGACTTGACGAACATTACGTCGGATACTTCCTTCAAAACTCTAGGTGGAAACACGGTTAAAGTTCGACCGACTAAAGAAGACAACAGCAAACTTAAAGCCAACGATGCAAATGTTATAGAAAGAAAAGTTTTAGTTCCAAACGGTTTGTTAGTCGTCCTCGACAACTTCCTCTTTCCTCAAGAACAGCTAATAAAAAGGAACGTGTCGCAAGGCAAGCTCAACGATATGGCCTCGTTTCCAGCAACGAAGGAGAGCAGTAAAAATCAATCGAACACCACGTTCGTCGAGAATATTATGGAAGTACTTTCGTTCCTCAAGAGTGGAGTTAGGGTCTTTCAACACTTCTTATCGAGATCGAATGTTTCCAAGTTGCTGCATGAAGGTAGGTAATTGAAATTTAATCTGATTTCATTTCGTCCCCAGACGAGTGTCGCGCTTGTCCCAGATAAGCAATGTTCAAATCTTGAGTTAATGTGTATAGGGGACGATGACAGAAATATATAAATAGCCATAGTTTACATTTTCAGTTTCAAAAACCGACATTAGACTGGAATACACCGTTATGTTATGACAAGTCATATGTAGGTACCTACTTAAAAATTCATGTTTCTTAAACGAAAATAATAATAATATTAATAAGAATAAAACATTCATATTCAATAGGTATAAGTACACCCAATAACCGAAAAAAGGTAGAAATTTGTTCTAACAGTGATCCGGCTGCACACCTACGAGCAAGCCTCCGAAGTCTTCAGAAGACTTATGCGAGCTTGTAATGACAAGGGTCTTACCTTTTTAGGTGCGATCCCAAGCACGGTCGAAAATTTCTACTGAAAGTATCCGTTTGAATATGCCAGTCTTCCTTCGAAACAGTAACCGCTTCCACAATTTCTGATGGACATCACCCGACTTATCCACTATAGCTACACTTCATATTTTTGCCTGTTACCTCTGACATAAAGCAATGAAGATGACGAAAGTCGAAAGCGCTTTGCAGTAATCTCCCCCCCCCTTTCAATATTTATAGTGTGTTTCAATTGTCATGGACAAACCCTCGTATCTTTCGTAATTTTCAAAGTAGAATCATGAAATTTCCAGGATCGAGGAAATAACGAGAATTGAACCTACTGCATAAAAAGGGTTATTGTAATATACACTGCACGCCAGCAGCGACGAAACCATATTTTTTCCGGAATGTTATATTAGGGAGCAAAATTGGCCCGAAATTCCTTTGGGTTTGTGTTCAGGATCTCCAAATTACTACAAATACACTCGTGTCCGGAAAAAAATTCATTGCTGAAAAATGATAATTTGTCCCACTCCTCATGGAAACGCCCCCGTATCTTTCTTTTCGAGAATTATGAAACCTCACAAGATTGGTAGATATGCTGAAAGTGCACCTGGCAACTAAGTGGCCTAGTCCTAACTGATGTACCTCAGTTGCCATGGAACTACCCCACTTTTCCAAACATCATAGAATGCATTTTCGATCGAATGGAACAAATGGAGTACCTAACTAACTGCCTTTGAAATTAATATATGCACCAATGTATCTCATTTCAAATGAACTATTCGTTATGGTTTGGTATTTTTCAACTTAACTTTCTCATCACATATCTCTCCTCACAGAAGGTAAGTTGTGCTAGAGGGAAGGTACCTCTGTTTATAATAATGAGAATTGGACAATGGTTTTCCACGATTATCAATAACAATAATTCGAATGTATAATTTTTATATAAGGAATATCGGGCCAATTTTGTCCCCTAATGTAACTTTTCGAAAAAATGGTTGGTTCCATCGCTGCTGGAGTGAAGAGTATATAACGTAGGATGGCCCCTTTTTCGCAGTAAGTTTCTTACCAGTGTATCTATCGATCCTGAGAATTTCATGGTTCTACGTCAAAAATTACGTAAGATACGGGGGCGTTTCCATGAGAAGGGAAACAAATTAGAATATTTCAAGACTGAAATGTTTCCAGGAAACAGGTGAATTAGTAATAATTTGTGGATTCGAACACGAATCCGAAGGAATTTCAGGCCAATTTTGTCCCCTAATATAACTTTCCGGAAAAATGGGTGGTTCCATCGCTACTGACGTGCAGTGTATTGTATATAACGTAGGATGACTCATTCTGTACAGTGAGTTCATTTTCAGTGTATCTATATCATTCCTGAAAACTTCATGATTCTTCGTCAAGATACGAGGGTGTTTCCATGAGAAGTGAAACACACGGTATATGTGTTTAAATTTTTTTGGTAAATATCCACTTTTAGTGTGATATCGGTGTTTATTGGATTGATTGACCGTGGTGGCGTGCGGGTTAAGCGCTCACTTCTTAATCCAAACATCCGTAGGTGAATGGCATCACACTTTTTAAAGGTAAGGGCTACGTCTTTCCTAGCTCGCACAAGTCTCTTGGAGACTTCTGAGGGTTGTTCGTAAGGATGCAGCCAGTTGACGGATTTAACAAAAATGTTAAAAACAAACAACAACAATTTACTCAGCCTTCCCTGATTCCATGAATTTATAACAAAGTGGAGTGAATGTGGCCAGGGGTATTTTTTCAATTTATGAAAAAGTGAACGACAGTCATCTCTGGAACCCGATTCGCTGATGATTCTGGTTACTTTTATCTGCTGGATGAGAATTGCAGGAACTTTCCCAGAGCAATCAAATTAATGAATATCTGAAACTTTTGATGTGAATGCAATTCTAAAAATATAAACTACCCTATTTCTTGAAGTTCCCAGAGTAAACATACATTGCATGACTGAAATAAACTGAAATAAGTCAATTTGAGCACTGGGAGCCGCCCACATCTGGTCTTCTGATCAATTATATGAAAACTAGTTGTCGACACTACTTTGGAATCATGAAGAGGGGCGATACTACTTGACGGAAGACCATTAATTTAATCATGAGAAATGGTGGATTACGTAATCCAAATCTTCCGCGAAAATCCTATACAATAGGTATGGTCGTCGGCAAGTGTTCAACAGAAAACAACTACCGCCCCCTACGACCGTTGAATGATACCTGTTTAATACTTGGAAAAGTTTTCTACATGAACTACTCTGCAAAGCATTTTAAATATCAAAGATGAAAGTATTTTTTGATTTAATTGGGGGAACACCTCCGTACCGGTTTCATGGTCCTTGCCAATCATCAGCGAAGGCTAGTTCGACCCAATTGAATCGAAAAATCCTTTCAGCCTAATTGGAAATCTCTGGAACAAATACTGAAGTATGAATTCAGCGCCATCTCTGGGTTCCAGAATTAAAATGCACCTCGACTGCGTGTTGATTTCAATATGAAGCCAAAAACATCATGAAGAGGGGCGACACTACTTTGCCAAGTATCAAACAGATATAATTCAACGATCGTAGGGGGCAGTAGTTGTTTTCTGTTGAATACTTGCCGACGACCCTACCTATCGTATAGGATTTTCGCGGAAGATTTGGATTACGTTATCCACCATTTCTCATGATTAGATCTCTTGGAATATCAACTGTCTATTGTTTATACATACCGGAAGCCTGCACTCACATATATAAGAATAACAATAAGTTTGTAGCAGAAAATCACTGTTGTAACACTGTTATAATACCCGCAATAGAAATCTCTTGCAGCCTGTTTATCATCGAACAACACTTTACCAAAGAAATGTTCATTGCATTTTTCTACGCCCATGTCTGTAAACGTCAAAAATCGCACTGTCAACATTCCTGGTAAATGACATTTATCTACTCCTATTAAGTTATATATTAATTATTCAACTGCTTTTGAGCAATTAATAGTGTCTATGAACAAAAAGCGTGAGTTATAATTACTCACTGCTATAACTCACGCTAATAAATCGGAAAATTTTACACCTCACTCTTTTAGCAAATCAAAAAATTCGTTCTTGTTTAGATGCTATGGCAAGCCAAAAGTCTTCCGGAAATTTTTATCCCCCCAGGGACCCTCGGCGAAATTAATGGAAGTGGAAATTTTTCTGTCAAATATTTGACGTGGCCGGGTCACCGATATATGAGGTCAAGCAACGTTGGGCGAGGTTGGGCTTCCCATAGTTATTATGAATTGTTAGATGATTTTCATTTCTTGGTGTGAAATTTTCTTACCGAATCTAGAGTAATTTTCGCGACTCGTGTAATTTTCAAAAAATTCATGTACTCGAAAAATTTTCGGCAATAATTCAAGCACTAGGGATATTATAAGTGAAAACATTCTTGGAATTATTTACGAACCGAATATCAAGAGGTGGCTTGTACTTCTGTACAAGCCGGTTGGTCAAAATGGAACAGTCTATTACCTATTGATATTGAGGGGAGTAATGTCACTTTAAAATTTTTTACGTTTTCAAATTAAATTTATAATATTGTGAATTTTCTACTGAAAAAGATTAATTCAGATATACTTGAGTTCGGAAATTGTAGATAGTGGCTCATCGTCGGTTCGCGGGGTTTCAGAGTGCGGATTGCCTAGGAAACTCCGTAAACTGACGATGAGTCACTATTTACAATTTCCGAAATTGAGATAGTGAAGATGAATTAATATATACACCTCCATCAGAAAAAAGACAAGTAGCTAATGTTACCATACTTGCATAATTCAGTCCCACATATTCAGTTTACTGGATGTTCAAACTTTGCAGTTGATTTTATTAATAAACAAAATGAGTAATTACAATTAACATTTTTATAGCATTGTTATAGGTAACTATTAAGATTTGTGAATACAGTTCTTTCTCTGTACTTGTATCTTAGTATTTATTGTTATAGTCGTAGATAAAGTATAGTATTCTACTTGCGGTAATGGTCATAACTCACTTGATGAATTACAACACTCGCCTGCGGCTCGTGCCGCAAACTTCATCTGCGTGAGTTATGACCTACATTACCGCTCGTTGAATAATATACTATTAACAATAACATGCACGTAATGAGATCTCATAATATACACGTGCGTTTTGAGAAGAAAACTTAAACTACTTGGTTTAATTAAATTACAATCAGATTTTTAATTCCGTAAGACTTTATTTGGTCTATTTACACAAATTTAGTCAATTAAAAAACATAAAAACTTTTAGCATTAGCGAGATATATTTAGGATTGAAAGAGTGATGCCCCTAAATGTAGGCAGCACATTATGCAATTCCTTCAAAAATAGGACACGTTTTCTTAAGTAGCATGCTATGAAAATAAAAGTCATGTCATTTATATTGTCAATTTCTTGAACAAAATATAATTGTATCCGAACATTTTCTCAACTTTATCTACGAATATATCTGATGGTACTGATAGTTGCGATGTTTTTTATTTAATGGAAGGAAATGAATGGGCGTAGAATACGAGTTGTATGCCCATTACGCACTCATGAAATTTATGCACTCGCCGCTGCGCGGCTTCGTGCATAAATTTTTTCATTTCGTACGTCATGGGACCGGTGTGAAGTTAGCAGCCACTTCTCAGCAGCCAATTTGACGGAAACGCCCGAACCATCAGTGGCGTCGGTGGCTGCTAGAATTCAAATTTTAAGGGGTCATTATACGAGTAGACGTCTAAACATAGTAAGTATTTGAAGTAGATAATTCATACGAAAAATAAATGCATACAAAAAACTGAAAGAAAATCGAAAATATGATCACTAGAGTCTGTCCGAAACGGAGTATCAACTTGATGCATATAAAAAATAAGTTATGATGATAACGATATGATGTGAAACAATGTATTATTTAGCGAGGGTAAGGGGGTTGGGTCATTTTGTCTAAATAGTAAAAGGAATCGGAAATACAATCCCTAGAGTCTGTCTGAAACGGGATATCAACTTGATGCATATATAAAATCCAACGTTTTAATAATAATGATCATATGCTTTCGTCGAAATGACCAGCCTAACCCCTCGCTAAGGAATTAATTCCTTCACATATTATCTTCATCATTATAACTTATTGTTTTTTATATGCATCAAGTTGATACTCCGTTTCAGACACACTATAATGATTTTATTTCCGATTTTCTTTTAGTTTTTTGGCAAAATG
The DNA here is from genome assembly GCA_958502065.1 of Chrysolina americana. Taxonomy (NCBI): domain Eukaryota; kingdom Metazoa; phylum Arthropoda; class Insecta; order Coleoptera; family Chrysomelidae; genus Chrysolina; species Chrysolina americana. The sequence goes on from OY293413.1 coordinate 74,639,674, forward strand.
ACCTCCCTAAACCCTCGCTAAAGAATTAATTTTTTCACATATTATCGTTGTCATCATAACGTGTTGTTTTTTATATGAATCAAGTTGATACCCCGTTTCAAACAGACTATAATGATTTTATTTCCGATTTTCTTTTAGTTTTTTGGCAAAATGACCCCCCTAACCCGTCGCTAAGGAATTAATTTTTTCACATATTATCGTTGTCATCATAACGTGTTGTTTTTTATATGAATCAAGATGATACCCTATTTCAAACAGACTATAATGATCTTATTTCCGATTTTCTTTTAGTTTTTTGGCAAAATGACCCCCCTTACCCCTCGCTATGGAATTCATTTTTTCACATATTATCGTTATCATTATAAAGTGTTGTTTTTTATATGAATCAAGTTGATACCTCGCTTCTGACAGATTATAGTGATTTTATTTACGATTTCTTTTTACTTTTTCGTCGAAATGACCACCCTAACCCCTCGCTAAGGAATTAATTCCTTCACATATTATCTTCATCATTATAACTTATTGTTTTTTATATGCATCAAGTTGATACTCCGTTTCAAACAGACTATAATGATTTTATTTCCGATTTTCTTTTATTTTTTTGGCAAAATGACCCCCTAACCCCTCGCTAAGGAATTAATTTTTTCACATATTATCGTTGTCATCTAACGTGTTGTTTTTTATATGAATCAAGATGATATCCTATTTCAAACAGACTATAATGATTTTATTTCCGATTTTCTTTTATTTTTTTGGCAAAATGACCCCCTAACCCCTCGCTAAGGAATTAATTTTTTCACATATTATCGTTGTCATCATAACGTGTTGTTTTTTATATGAATCAAGTTGATACCCCGTTTCAAACAGCCTATAATGATTTTATTTCCGATTTTCTTTTATTTTTTTGGCAAAATGACCCCCCTAACCCCTCGCTAAGGAATTCCTTTTTCCACATATTATCGTCATCATTATAACATGTTGTTTTTTATATGAATCAAGTTGATACCTCGCTTCTGACAGATTATAGTGATTTTATTTACGATTTCTTTTTACTTTTTCGTCGAAATGCCCCCCTAACCCCTAGCTAAGGAAATAATTTTTCCACATATAATCGTCATCATTATAACATGTTGTTTTTTATATGAATCAAGTTGATACCTCGCTTCTGACAGATTATAGTCATTTTATTTACGATTTCTTTTTACTTTTTCGTCGAAATGACCACCCTAACCCCTCGCTAAGGAATTAATTCTTTCACATATTATCTTCATCATTATTACGAGTTGTTTTTTATATGAATCAAGTTGATACCTCGCTTCTGACAGATTATAGTGATTTTATTTACGATTTCTTTTTACTTCTTCGTCGAAATGACCACTGTAACCCCTCGCTAAGGAATTAATTCTTTCACATATTATCTTCATCATTATTACGAGTTGTTTTTTATATGAATCAAGTTGATACCCCGTTTCAAACAGACTATTTTATTTCCGATTTTCTTTTAGTTTTTTGGCAAAATGACCCCCCTAACCCCTCGCTAAGGAATTCCTTTTTCCACATATAATCGTCATCATTATAACATGTTGTTTTTTATATGAATCAAGTTGATACCTCGCTTCTGACAGATTATAGTGAATTTATTTACGATTTCTTTTTACTTTTTCGTCGAAATGACCCCACTAACCACTCGCTAAGGAATTCATTTTTCCACATATAATCGTCATCATTATAACATGTATTTTATATGAATCAAGTTGATACCTCGCTTCTGACAGATTATAGTGATTTTATTTACGATTTCTTTTTACTTTTTCGTCGAAATGACCACACTAACCCCTCGCTAAGGAATTAATTCTTTCACATAATATCTTCATCATTATAACTTATTGTTTTTTATATGAATCAAGTTGATACCCCGTTTCAAACAGACTATAATGATTTTATTTCCTATTTTCTTTTAGTTTTTTGACAAAATGACCTCCCTAACCCCTCGCTAAGGAATTCATTTTTCCACATATAATCGTCATCATTATAACATGTTGTTTTTTATATGAATCAAGTTGATACCTCGCTTCTGACAGATTATACTGATTTTATTTACGATTTCTTTTTCGTCGAAATGACCACCCTAACCCCTTTCTAAGGAATTAGTTCTTTCACATATTATCTTCATCATTATTACGAGTTGTTTTTTATATGAATCAAGTTGATACCCCGTTTCAAACAGACTATAATGATTTTATTTCCGATTTTCTTTTAGTTTTTTTGTCAAAATGACCCCCTAACCCCTCGCTAAGGAATTCATTTTCCCATATATTACCGTCATCATTATAACTTGTTGCATTAAGTTGATACCCCGTTTCAAACAGACTATTATGATTTTATTTCCGATTTTCTTTTAGTTTTTTGGCAAAATGACCCCCCTAACCCCTCGCTAAGGAATTCATTTTTCCACATATAATCATCATTATAACATGTTGTTTTTTATATGAATCAATTTGATACCTCGCTTCTGACAGATAATAGTGATTTTATTTACGATTTCTTTTTACTTTTACGTCGAAATGACCACACTAACCCCTCGCTAAGGAATTAATTCTTTCACATATTATTTTCATCATTATAACTTATTGTTTTTTATATGCATCAAGTTGATACTCCGTTTCAGACAGACTATAATGATTTTATTTCCGATTTTTTTTAGTTTTTTGCAAAATGACCCCCCTAGCCCCTCGCTAAGGAATTCATTTTTCCACATATTATCGTTGTCATAATAACGTGTTGATTTTTATATGCATCAAGTTGATAATCCGTTTCGGACAGACTCTAGTGATCATATTTTCGATTTTCTTTCAGTTTTTTGTATGCATTTGTTTTTCGTATGAATTATCTACTTCAAATACTATGTTTAGACGTCTACTCGTCTATTATAGGATAATTAATTCCGTAATGACTCCTTAAAATTCGAATTCTAGCAGCCACCGACGCCACTGATGGTTCGGGCGTTTCCGTCAAATTGGCTGCTGAGAAGTGGCTGCTAACTTCACACCGGTCGTCATGGGTTACTTACAACTCTTGTTACGTAATATACTATTAAGCTTACAATGTACTCCATGAACACATAAAATCATCAAGGCTGAAAAAAGTCCTAATCAGAAAGTGTTGTTATTCCCTAGATGATTTTTTTCTTAAAATAATATATTATTTTTTATACATTTACCTTTATATCTTGTGAACTGTTCATTTAGTCGATAGTTGGTGTTTTTTATATACAGTGTCTTTCAAAAGTATCGGAACAGTCCCATATTTCAGAAACGGCCTTGAGAAAATTTACGAAAATTTCGACAAGATAGTTTTCGATGATGTCCGATTCAACGGTGATATCGGCAATGTTGCCAAATCGACAGTTTTCCAGATATTGGGGGTAATTCATTTCTTTAAATGAAATATGCTATTTGTTTTTATTGCAATCAATTCAGTGACGCCTCATTACTTGTCTCCAAATATCAGATTTTAAATTAATGCAGTTTTCGAAATATGACAACATGGCTTTTTCGTTCAAAAGTCTGGGAACGTACCAATATTTTCAATACGGTTCAAGAAAAAGTCGTGAAATTTTATACAAAATGGTTTTTGATAATGCCCGATCTAATGGTGATGTCGGCAATGTTGCCAAATCAACAGTTTTTCAGATATTGGGGGTAACTCAATTTTTTCAAATAGAAAACCATATTTATTTTCTTTGAAATCAATTCAGCGCCTCGTCGATATTTTCAGTACGGTCAAGAAAAACTGGTGAAATTTCATACATGACAGTTTTTGATGGTAACCGATTCAATGGTGATATCGGCAATGTTGTCAAATCAAGAGTTTTTGAAATACGACAACATTGTATTTTCGTTCAAAAGTCTGGGAACGGTCCAATATTTTCAATACGGTCAAGAAAAATTCGTGAAATTATATACAAGATGGTTTTTGATGATGCCCGATTCAATGGCCAAATCAAAAGTGTTTCTGATATTGAGGGTAACCCAATTTTTCCAAATGGAAAACCCTATTTATTTTCATTGCAATCAATTCAGCGCTCCGTCGTTACATATGTCTCCAAATACCAGATTGTGAATTAAAGTGGTTTTTGAAATATGAGAACATGGTTCGTTGAAATGTCTGCGAACGGCCAATATTTTCAAAAGGGCTCGAGAAAATATCATGAAATTTCATACAAAATGGTTTCTGCTAAAACAAATTTTTATAATTGAATTCTTTTCCAATAGAGTTTTGGATCAAATAACAGATACCGAAAACTTTCTGACCAAGTGCTCAAAATGTTTGCCATCATCTGGTAAACAATAGCCCAAGCGGTCATAAAATTCTCTCAAAGTATTAGTTAGCATAAATTTTCTCTGGGCCGTTTCTGAAATATGAGTACGTTCCGATACTTTTGAAAGACACTGTATACATTGTGATCCCATGTTTTTATGTACGTTACCTTGCTGGTGCAACTCAACTCAACTTTTGCCGTTTTTAAGCATTTATGTAACCTATGTACATTTAAATGATGAAATAAATGAATTATTATTATTATTATTATTTAATCCGTTAGGGATTACCCAGACAGGCCCTGTCACCGGAGCCCCGACACTTCCGGAGGGCACGCTGGTGTATCATTGACCCCAGTAAACACTCCCCACGTCCGTGGGGTGAGTGATTACTGGGTCCGAGAGTCATGTGTCCTGAGAAGACAGACTGAACCAAGAATTACGGCCTTCTGCATTCTTCCGGCCAAGTTTTCTGCCGCATCATGGCAAGCCGGTATAATTATCAAGTTTGAGAGCAGTGTGTCCATCATTCCACCAAGGACCCCTATTATCAGAACCACCATCTTGACAGAATGGTTTGGATGAAGCCTGCGGAGTTCAAAGAGAAGATCTCGACATTTAGTCCGTTTTTCCTCTTCTTTTCGGATGATGTTCGTTTCGCCAGGAGCTGAAAACTCAATGACGAAAATCGTCCTACTTTGATGGTCGAGGAGGACTACATCAGGCTTATTGGCTTGTATTTGCCTGAGGGTGGGGAATGAGTAGTTCCAATATATTCGGCACTACTCATTCTCCACAACGGACTCAATATCCCCCCCCGCATAAGGCAACACCGGTGCCTCGTCTATCGTTGATGGTAGTACAACACTCGTAAGGCCGCGTTATGTCTGTGGATATAGGCTGAGACCGCATAAGCTGGACAAGCTGACAGCAAATGCATGTGTTGAAGACACTATCCTGGCAGGCCATTATGAATCCCTCGGAATCCGACTTCAGCCTACTTGACCTGAGAAAAGCCAAGGTCAGGTTTCTGGATAAGCCAAGGTCTTCAATGTTCTTGAAGAAGACCCCATGCATTGGCTTATCCCTATGTAGCTGTAGGAGCCTGTCACACTCCGCAGCTTTCACGTGGACTTTTGGCTGAATGGGTTCCAACTCGGTGACAAGAGTTTGGGTTCGTCCGTTCAGTGTCGAATACGAGACCGAGATCGGCTACACGGGTTGCTGCCTTCAAAAGAAATGCTCCAATCCCTGCTATTTCGTGATCGCATACCAAGCAGAGAAAGGGATCTGAACTCCAGATGACTTTACAGGCTTCATCCAGTACCATTCTGTTGTGTAGACACTCCAAACTCAAAAGTCAACGGCCTCCCAGTTGTCTTGAGAAGTATAACCGTGGAACAGACGATTTAGGATGCAAGCTCCTATAAAGATGCATCATTTTGCGACTTTTTACGTCGAGTTGTCGCAGCTCTTCCTGAGTCAATTTCATTACTCCAAAGGAGTAAAGTAGAATCGGAACGGCAAGCAACAACTTTGTTCTTACCAGACAGTTCTAAAGACCAGATCTGTCGGAGTTTGTGCTGATACTTGCCGCGGAGATAGTTTTTAACGGTAGCTACCTACCTCTTGGGTATGGTGTTGTTCCACCCCTAGGTAGGTATACGTATCTCCAACGTCCAGATGATGTAGGATGCTCTTCCGTCTACGAGCTGAACGTCCTCTCCTTATTCCTCGCATCGTCCTCTTTTGAGATGAACCGTGGCACATTTGTCGATCCCAAACTCCATTCCGATAGCATGCGTGTACTCTTGCACCACCTTTAAAGAATGATGAAAGTCCTTTTCTCCGGAGGCATAAAGTTGAAGGTCATCCATGTAAAACAAATGGGTGACCCTATGCCTCCGGTTGATGGGGGTGCCGCAGTTGTATCCGCGGGATTTCCGTAGTGCAACGGACAATGGCAGTAGTGAGATGCAGAAGAGAACATGGCTGAGGGAGTCTCCCTGAAACACGCCCTTCTAAAGATAACCTGCTCTCTGTTTGGTCTCTGACTTGACCAGATGTTATGGAAAATCGAGTCCTCCAGAGCGGCATCTGCTGTTCAATGCATCTCACTATTTAATCGGGTATCGCAAGGCATCTGAGCAAATGCATGATGAGTTCATGCGATGTTGTATCAAATGCCTTGCGATAGTCGATCCAGGCCATTGAAAGGTTACGTTTGTACTGCACGGAGTCCTGCGTGATGTATCTGTCGATCAGCAGGTTCTCCTTGCAGCCAGCGACCCCTTTCTTTGACCCTCTTTGCTCATATATCCGTTCATACACGGGGTCAACTGCGGAGAGTAGTCGCATGTATAAAATGCGGGTAAACATCTAATAACATGCGTTCAAGCATGTTATCGGTCTGTAGTTCTTCGGATCAGACAAATCTCCGTTTTTGGGGATTAGCACGGTTCGCCCCTCGACAAACCAATCCGGAATCTGTTGCTCCCCATCTAGCCATAAGTTGAAAACTCTTGCTAGATGGTGGTGGGTACTTGCGTATTTTTTCCACCAATAGTTTTTATGGCCATCAGGACCTGGAGCAGCAAAATTCTTCGAGCCTTTGAGGGCCCGTCGAACTTCTTCCGGGGCTATCGGATTGCGCAGTTCATTGTGCTCAGGCTGACGAAACCTCCTGCAGAAAGCTTCGAACTGCGCTAGTGGTTGCGGAAATTCGTAAATGCCCTTCCAGAGAAGGTTTCTACCCGATCAGCCGTCGGCGGGTTATCCACAACACGTGGAGGCTCTTGGAATAGGCGAGAAGGTTTGTCACGGAACTTCATGTTTTCCGCGATGCTTCTCGCCCGCCTCACTAGTGACTTTTTTGCAGCCACCAGCATTCGTATCCTATCATGACAGTTATTATTATTGTTATTATCAATATAAGAAAACCAATAAGTCATCGATTACTATATGATATCGAAAAAAGTTCGAAGTGTGATGGAGAGTATAAAATAAAACAATCGAAATTATTCGTTAAATTCGTCAATAACTATGCCAATTAATCTCAAGTTAAATCCAGTTGAAATTAACAGTATAATGATACCATACCTACTGAGTATTATTGTTTGATTTTTGTTTGTGTCCAGTTTCAACTCATTTGGATAAAGTATGTGAGTTTTCATCAACAATAATCAAAGTACTATCATTATCAAAAGAGGAGGTTACTGGGAGCATATAATGATAAAGATGGTTAGGTATATCATATTTGACAAAAGACAATTGCATGGCGTTGACCGAAATACAAGATTATCTTTACTAAAGTCTGATTTGAAGAATTGATGAGTCGTACTTTTCACAACATCATAGTGCATTTTTCAATAAAGTAACATAAGAAACATAATCAAATGCTTTTGTGAGGTCACACATAGTTACAAATTAGTGTTTGCCCTCGAGACTCTCCACTACATTTCTCATGACTCTCAAAATCCCTTCGGTTTCACAAGTATATGTTTCCTGAAACCAAATTGACCCACACAAAGGAGAATCTTTGTTGAATATTCAGTTGGTCTGTGTTTTATTAGGATTTCAAAAATTTCATCAAGAATAGATATTGTAACAATGGTCTGGAATGTTCTGATGTAAATCCTTTCCTCTAGTGAAGGTAAAACGACGGAAGGTTTGTACGCGTCTAGAAATAATCATAAAATATCCAGAGAAAATGAGTTCTCTAAAGATATTACCCTTTCATTCGTTTTTTTGTTTGTTTACTGTGTGGCAGTAGTAAAAAAACAGAAAAATGGTACATCTTGTTCTTTAAAAAGTCACTTGGCGTTGGGGTGCCATTTTGAAATATTTTTTTAAGTAGCGTTATGGGTCGAGTGATACCTCATACAAAATATTTTTCAATTCTCTATACAACAGTAGAATTTCAGACCAACATATTAATTCGAAACAAAATGGCGGTACAAAATGTTATAATTTTCATAAGAGGATTCTTTGGAATAGATGGCTATGAACGAACTCTACCAAAATGAAATAATATTGTTTGGTTTTCTGTCTGGAAACCAACCTAGTCTATCCCGTGCTTTACAGTAGATGTGCTAAATCTAAAGTGCGTAAGAACGGGAAAATCAGCTGTCGCTCATCATGTTTTGTAACGAAACCTTTCTGTAGACTTTCATCAAGATTAGTAAGGCGAATGCATAACAGCAAGCAGCTAGATGCCCATGAAAGCAGTGTACTTTTCAGTTCGCCTCATAGTTTGTTGAAATAATCTACCTGTCATTTGACATTCTACATTATGTAATGAGTACATCCAGTCAATTTGAATCACCTGTTAGTAAATAGGTAAGGCAACATTTTAATTTTAAGCTTACTATCGGTTGATTAATTGAAATTGACCAATAGGATCTCCGAAGTGACACTTTCGGATCATCGTATCGTCGGATATCGTGATTGTGAAGCTTTACTGCTACAATGTATGTAATAGGTACAAATATAGGAAAACTTCTTTTTTAGAGTTGGTTTAAAACACGTGTCAAGGTGTAAAAATGGCGATCTGGTATCACTGGATAAAACTCCAGTACCTATATTCATTATTCAAATGTTTTATTCCATCACACGTTAAAACGTTAGGGCTGCGTCTTTCCTACCTCGGACAAGTCTTCCGAAGACTTTTGAGGGTTGTAATCTTAAGGGTGTGCAGCTGGTTGACGGAAATTACAATTTTACAATACAATTTACAATTTCACAGTTACAATTCAACCATATGCTAGTCACAATTTGGAATGAATTACTATCTGATGTAGTTCGAAAATAGAAATTGAGTAGAATTAATAATTTATTATCTTTTGATAAAAATGAATGGTGTATCTGTTTAGTACAACTGAAAAATATTTAACATAATTGTACGTAATTTGTTTTTCTCAGATCTAACGTAAGTTTTCGAACCCCAAAAATTATCAAAACATTATTCAACTAGCGGGCGGTAATGTAGGTCATAACTCACGCAGATGAAGTTTGCAGCTCGAGCCGCAGGCGAGTGCTGTCAATCATCAAGTGAGTTATGACCATTACCGCAAGTTGAATACTATACTTTTTCTACGACTATAACAATAAAAACTAAGATACAAGTACAGAGAAAGAACGTTATTCACAATTCTTAATAGTTACCCATAATAATGCTAGAGTAAAGTCGCCGATTGTGGAATACCCATTTGTTTTAATTGAAGAAAAATATAAAACTAGCCATTTCAATTTCTGATTTTTTTGGTATATATAGGCTAAGGGGTTGTTAACGTAAGGGCACATATTTATTAATGAATAAATTAAGCAAATACTTTAAAATTAAACAAATGCTAAAAGAGTGAAATGCTAGAGTAATGTGGAATACCACTATACCCTAATGTGGAATAGCATATTTCAATGAAGAATAAAAAATATAACTTGTTTTTAGCAATGAAAAATCAAAAGTAACAAAAATAAGAGTGTATTTATTTCACAACTGGTACAAAAACAATATTCCAACAAAGGTATAAAAATCAAAACGATACCTATTCGAAAACATAGATAGCCACTTTAGTATTTCACAGTAACGGCCCTTCAATATATAACTTCAAACAATTTTAACAAAGTTATATACATCTTTTAGGTTGAATATTCAGTATAGGTTAGCTTCATACATTCATTATATGACCATACATGTAAATATCTCACCTTATAGATTTGAACAGCAGTCACAACAAAACTTTTTCGCTCTAACCATAAAAAAGTAGCACCACCATAAATACACGATTTGATTAATATTTGAGGCAAGGAATACAGACTGGCTTTGCAGTTTACAGTTAGGTTAATGCTACTGGAATACAGATGACGATTACAGTTTAGCCAAAGTCCTGGTAGTCCTCCACATTTACTCCACTATGCCACAATCGGCGACTTTACTCTATGAAAATTTTAGTTGTAATTACTCATTTTTTTTATTGATAAAATTAATTAAGTTGTTATTACTCATTTTGTTTATTAATAAAATTAACTGTAAAGTTTGAAAAACGAGTAAACTGAATATGTTGACTGATTCATGCAAGTTTATTGTTTCTTTTCGTGTTTGTGCCATATATGTTGTTGATGTAGGTACTAACTGGTTGAGGTGTTATAGAACTGTATATTTCATTTGTCATTTGTCATATTCTTTTCGGAATCATCAACGTACCCATCAGTAGTTGATCGCCAACCGCCATGTTCCGATATATCCCCTCCAGCATCTACTAATAAAGTGCCTTGTATATAAATCACACTCTGGTAATTTTAAAAATGTAGCAAATTCATCAAGTTCAATTCTGTGTGAGTGATATTTGCAATTTTCAAATTAAAAGAATAATATCATTTGCGATATATCGGTAGGACGAAGATTTAAATATTTCTTAACTATATTATTGGTTCACTGACAATAAAAATAAAAAGCTACTTTGATAGTCGCTTCGTAAATAATTCCATGAATCTTTTCCGATTGATTACAGTAAGTTATAGTAGTGAGTTATTATAACTCACTTTGTTTACAGAAACTATTGCTCAAAAGCAGTTGAATAATTGATATATGATTTGATAGGAATAAATAAAAATATTTTCAAATTCTGTCTTTTTGCTAACAGTGAATCATGTACTTAATTACGTAATATACAGTGTGACAATTTAAGAACTTACAATGGGCTATGTCTCACAAACGAAAGATGATATCAAAACATGCTCAAACCCTTTTCTAGGATAGGAAGAGGGAACTAAAATGCCCCCTAGGCCCCACCTACCCCTACTAAAAATTGGTCCATTGGCAAACCCCTACTTGTGATACATCATTGAAAAGCCTATAAAAAATGCTATCCAATGGTATGAATAATAATTGTACAGGGTGTATCAATAATGTGTAACAATTTAAAAACTTACAATGACCTATATCTCACAAACGAAAGATCATATCAAAAAATGCTCAAAACTCTCCCTAGGATAGGAAGGGGAAACTAAAATGACGTAAAAGAGAACTCGCCCCCATCAACCTCCTAGGCCCCACCTACCCCAACTAAAAAAAATAAATAGCAAACTTCTAATGGTGATACATCATTGAAAAGCCTACAAAAAATTCTATCCAATGGTATGAATAATAATTGTACAGGGTGAATAAATAATTGTAAAACCTTGCCTTGAAAGAAATATTTAATGATGTTTTCGTTGAACTTCAAATTTGTTAAAAATGTCAATGAAGTAAATGTTCAAAGTGGGTTCCGATGTTTTGTAAACAATAATACAGCCTATTTTCAAATTCTGCACGAACCTTGACAAATGTTGTTCTAGTAATAGCGCGACATGCTTGAGTCAGTTTTTCCCCAAGTGACGCAAGTTGAGTTTTATACACAACTGACTTGAGGTAACCCCATGAAAAAAATCAACACCTTCCTGGCCGACTCACGTGATAGTCCTGTCATTGTAGATACTTGACGTGTTGATGTAGTAGGCTCTATTGCAAATTGCCCAAGGACCTCAACTAAATCGCGGATGTACACGTGACTTGCATGTTTGTCCGGATGCCTCTCATTAAATATTTGAGCTGTTCGTAAATAACACTGGTTCTGGAAGTGTGGTACATCTCTGTATAGTGAGGGAAGATGATCCGGAGTTTGCCTGAATTTGTCAATGTAATGTCATATTTTTGAACTTGAATGTCAAAGACTATTTTGAATATAATTTGATAAAAACTGTTGTTTAATCAATATTTCGACCGTTCAGAGTTAGAATCTGAACATTTGGTGACCCCTGACGTGATTCGCGATATGGAGAACGAAAGACTTAAACGAGTCGGTGCTGGATTCAACAGTCGTTTATCGGCAGATTTTGTATGGCCCAAAAACTTTGGAAATAAGACAAGGAGTCCAGGGCCTGATAGAAGCACATAACTGCCTGCAGAATCCGTGAATTCACTTCTAAAACCATCCGCACACGAAGAAACAGGAGTAAATTCGACACCAGTAGTATCAAACATTGAGAAAGCTGAATCGAATCAAAGTTCAAGAATTCACACAGTGCGATCAGGATCAAAGCATAGCTATATATGCCTAGAAAGAAAGAAATTAGCGCTTCAGAACGAGAAAAAGAGGCAGGAATTGGAGATGAAACGACAGCAAATTGAACTAGAAGTACTGCAGATCAAGAATTCAATGCGTCTCTCAGAAATGGAAGAGGATCTCCAGAACGCGGAGCTTGAATCCCAACATTACTGGAGAACCAGCTATGCGGCGTCGAGAATCACAGATGAAACCGAGAAAGATGCCGGACAAGAAAATCCAGTTTCTTTGTGGGTAAACAATATACCACAAATTGTCGACAGATTCCCGAACCTATTCAAACTGAAAATTTAAACAAGGGTAATTCTCAAAATACTGATATTCAGATGTTATGCAATACTTTGAAAGAGGTGCTAGTGTCTTTGAAAACGCCAAATAAAGTCCCGCACGAAATGATGGCTCGACAAGTAGTTGAAAAGGATTTTCCTTATTTTGATGGGAATCCGCAAGACTGTCCATTATTTCACAAACATTTCACAAATATCTGCAGTTTATGTGATTATACAGATGAGGAGATCATAATAAAATTGCAGAGAAGTTTGAAAGGGGTTGTAAAATCGAGTGTGGCAGGAATGATGTTGACTGCAGACGTGAAACTGGTTATGCAAACGCTCCAAACTCGATTCGGCATATCATCGAGTCGATGATCTCGAAAGTGAAGGGACTTCCATCCATGAAAGACACGAACCTAGAAAAACTCATTGTTTTTTCTTCCGAGGTTAATAACATAGTTCCTACTATGAAAACTCTAAAGACTACGGCACATTTGCAAAATCCTCAGTTGATCAAGGAACTTCTAGATAAACTTTCAGATTCATTGAAATTGTGCTGGGTAACAGTAATTGCACAAAAAGAAGGGGTTTATAATTTGGAAGATTTTTCTAAATGGTTAGGAGATTATGCCAATGCCTCAACCATTCGACCAGGCTGCAAAACAGAAGTATCCCTACCCGAGAAGACCGGAAAGAGTATTCAGCAACATTGAAAAGACGAAAAACTACTGCTACTACTGTGGAAAAGATTTCCACGAAAAGATATGCCCCGAAATGAAATCTGATGATATTGAAATGAGGTGGAAAAGGGTGACAGAGAAAAAGCTTTGTTTCTCGTGTCTGAAACGAAATCATCAGAAATTCAAATGTAGAAGTAGGAAAGCATGTGGCGTTTCAGCTCGTAAACTGTACCATCATCCTCTTTTGCACAAAGAAAAACCTGAATCATCAAATGTCTCAATCGAGATTGATGCTGCTGACACGGACACCCAGATACAAAGAGTATGTACTATAAAAAACGAGAAATCTGTGTTACTACGAATGATCCCAATAAGATTGCATGGACCAAAAGGAATCTTGAAAATTTATGCGCTTTGTGATGAAGCCTCAACGGTGACACTTTTGGACAGCAAGGTAGCTGAAAAACTTGGTCTGAAAGGAACCAAAGAACCCCTCTACCTTCAATGGACTAATGACGATGTTTCCACTCAAAATAATTCCCAAATGTTCGATCTGAAGATTTCTAAAATAGATGAAGAGACGAAAACTTTTTTTCTACGAGGAATTCGAACACTAGAAAATTTATCTTTGCCGGCCCAGACAGTATTAATGGATAACTGGAAAAAATACCCACATTTGAAGGGAATACGTGTCAAAAGTTTCGAAAACGAAAAACCTGTCATGATAATTGGGCAAGATAATATAAATCTAATTATTCCTAGAAAGCTAAAATGTGGTCCAGATAGTGTCCCGGTTGCCACTAGATGTAAACTAGGGTGGGCAGTTCATGGTCTATCAAATCATCCGAAATATTAAGAACACTTCAAAGCTCATATTTCACATATTTGTGAAACAGACAACACAGACGAAAATTCACAACAGCTTGTAAAACATTCCTTCTCTACAGAGTCATTCGGTGTACTAATTACTCCACATGGTGGACTTAGTTAATAAAATTCTGTTGCAACTAAATTGACGAACGAAACTGTGAAAAATGTTGGAAATAGATATGAGACAGGACTCTTATGGAAAGATAAAAATATACAACTACCAGAGAGTAAATGTAGAGCGATGCGAAGAATAAAATGTGTAGAAAAGAAATGAAAGATGGATGAAAATTATGCAAATGAGTATTGTTCTAAAATTAAATATTATGAGAAGAAAGGATACATTACGAAACTGAAATTCGAAGAAGCCCAACAAGAATTTCTCAGAACCTGGTATCTTCCACATTTCTCTGTTACAAACCCGAACAAACAAACCGAACAAAATTAGACTGGTGTTTGATGCAGCTTCAAAATCGCATGGCATAAGTTTGAACGATGTTCTACTAGCAGGTCCTGATTTATTACGATCTCTAGTTGGCATATTATGGAAATTCAGACAGAGGCGTTACGAATTTTGTAGTGGTGTAAAGGAAATGTTCCACCAGGTGTTAATACGGAAAGAAGACAGAAGCTCACAACGACTTCTTTGGAGATATCTGGATTGTACTCTAGAGATCCAGACGTTTACGAAATGAACGTCATGACTTTTGGAGCTACATGTTCTCCGGTGTGCGCACAATTTGTCAAGAATTGGAACGCTGTGAAATTTGCTGATGATCCTGAAATAAAAAAGACGATAATCGAGAAATTTTATGTCGATGATTTTCTCGATTTCAAAGACACCGAAGAGGAAGCTCTGGGAACAATACTGGAAGTTCAAAGAAAACAGCAAATGGGTGGTTTTGAACTAGTTAATTGGATGACAAACTCCAAATATATCCAAGAAACATTCAAAGAGCCTATGTTATTAGCTACTTCAAAAAATATTGATGAAACTTCACTTCACAGAGTTTTTGGTCTTTGGTGGAATACCGATAAAGATGAATTTTCATTCATTGTACAGATTCACGATGCGTATTAGGATTGATACGTAGTGACGGGAGAAAACTGAAGCAATTTGTGGCACATAGAGTTGGCGAGATCCAAGAGCGAACAAAATGTGAAAATTGGAGATGGGTTCTTTCTGAACAGAATTCAGCGGATGAAGCTACACGATATGATGATACATGGAGTGGAAAAATAATATCGGACAATTGGTTTCATGGGCCTGACTTTTTGAAAGCATCTGATTCATCCTGTCCTCGAGAAGATAGGAACAGCAGTGGAAATTAAATTGAAGAATTGATTCAAACAGAAATTAAAAGAGAATTTCAGTCAGAAATCTATTTTGCTACCAAAGATGTCGAAAATGTTCTTCCCAACATCAAAAGATTTTCAAAATGGTTGAAATTGGTAAGAATAACGGCATGGTGTCTCAGATTTATGAATTATACAAGAAAAGTGTATCCAGATGAAGGAAAAAATGAAAATCTAAGTGTCTCTGAACTGAAGGAAGCCAAAAAAGTATGGATCAGACAATCTCAACAAGAGAGTTTTGGAGACGACATTCGAAAATTGAAACATGGAAGAAATCTGGAAAAACAGAGCCGACTAATTTCATTATGCCCTGAAATAAAAAATGATGGTATCTTAGTATTAGGGGTAAGAACTAACTTATCCACCAGTATGGAAGAAAATACTAAGAAACCTTTCATTCTGTATCCAAAACATGACTACACTAAGTTATTGATACGACACTATCATGAGAAATTTCGTCACAGAGATGTTGAACTAACTCTTAATGAACTAAGACAAACCTTCTGGATTATCAATGGTAGAAGTGCAGTGAAATCCATTTTTTTGAGATGCAACAAATGAAAAATTGAACGATCCAAACCTCAGCCTCCTATGATGGGACAAATACCAAACGTGAGGTTAGGAGAAGAAATCAGACCTTTTGAGAATGTAGAGATGGACTACTTCGGCCCAATTATGGTTAAGATTGGACGTCGCTAAGAAAAACGATGGGGTGTAATTTTCACCTGTTTATCTGTAAGAGCTATTCGTCTCGAAATATCGCATACCCTGAAACTCTTCAAACTTATTTTGCCGAAACGGAATTCATAATAAATGCTAGGCCTTTGACAAGGGTGTCCAGTGATCCTGATGACTTCGATGCTCTAACACCAAACCATTTCCTTATTGGATCATGGAATGGATAATCAGTATTATTTCCAGATGGAGATTGTCTTCGACGCGAATGGAGAATAACTCAAAATGTATGTAATAGTTTCTGGAAACGTTGGGTGAAAGAGTACCTACCCACACTAACAAAGAAAAACAAATGGACAGTGGACCAAAAAACAATTGAAATAAACGATATAGTTATCCTGGTTGATGATAACCAACCAAGATACCAATGGAAATTGGGAAGAATAGTAAACATATTTCCAGGGCCCGATAAGCGAGTAAGAGTGGTTGATGTCAAAACGTCCACTGGAGAATATAGACGGCCAATTACAAAAATATGTCGCTTGAAGCTAGAAAACTAGTTTTCTAGCAGGGGGAACATCTCTGTATAGTGAGGGAAGATGATCCGGAGTTTGTCTGAATTTGTCAATGCAATGTCATATTTTTGGACTTGAATGTCAAAGACAATTTTGAATATAATTCAATAAAAACTGTTGTTTAATCAATATTTCACCCGCTCAGAGTTAGAATTTAAACAGGGAGCCAAATATGAAAATTATCTCCACACATTCAGATATACCGTAAACCATCATGACAACTACAGATGAATGACACTACTGATCGTACAGATGATGACACTAATGACATTCAAATGTCTCAAATAAACAAAAAATTGTTGACCCAAAAAACAGAAACAAAAAGTCCCCTCGGATACTTATCATTGAAAATAAGGTTTTATTGGCCTTTAGAGCTTTTTAAAATTATATCACAAGTAGGGTTCCTATGTTTGTTTTTAAAATTGTAAGATATTAATTGGGTAATTATTGATACATCCTGTACAATTATTATTTATAATATTGGATAGCATTTTTTATAGGCTTTTCTATGATGTATCACAAGTAGGGGTATGCCATTCAAACTTTTTTCAGTTGGGGTAGGTGGGGCCAAGGGGGTTGATGGGGGCGAGTACTCTTTTATGTCATTTTAGTTCCTCCTTCCCATCCTAGAAACGGTTTTGAGCATTTTTTGATATCATCTTTCGTTTGTAAGCCCATTGTAAGTTTTTAAATTGTCACACTGTATGGTTGAATTCAGAATGTAATAAAATATTTGAATAATGAGAAAAATTAGGGTATCCTATTTAAAATTCAATAGTTCATTTTGCTTCCATTGAAGCCAAAAGTCCTATTTCAGATTCAAATATGAATAATAATCGAAAATATCTCTTACAACACATCCAACAATTAAATTTATATCTTTGGAAATAACCAGAAGGCGAAATATGACATCCGGTGACATTCGGCATATTAAAATCTATCAGCGTATTATACGCTATCTCTGACCATTTGAATATGTTCAAAATTGTAAAGTCATCTGTGAACACTATAGGCAATCTAAATCAATTTTTTCTTAAATTCAACACATATTAGAACATCACAGGGTTCTGCGAACGTGTTTATTACTACAACTTCAAGCGTAAAGATTATTTAAAACTTTCTGTAATTATACGCTAACTGTTTGAATATGTTCAAAATTGTAAAGTAATAGTACAAAAAAAAGGACTCTGATTGGAACCCTGAGGAACCCCTGATGTAGCTTCTAATTTCGTTGAGTATCTTCCCTGATATCTAACTACAAACATTCTGGTTTTGATAAGTCTTAGAATATATGTCAAACCATATTTATTTAACTTCAACAATAAAACGACATTGATTGACTTCGTCAAATGCTTTGCGAAAGGCTGTGTAATTCGTGTCTAGCTGTGATTTATATTCTAATATATACACATAATTGGTGAATGTTAAGAAGTTTGTGTCAATGTTTTTCGGGAGTTATATATTTTTCAACATATAGATATAAATTGCTGTAAATGACCTGTTCGAATAATTTTGCCAGTGCTCACCGTATAGGTATAGGTCTGTAATTTTCGATATACGTTTTGTTTGCTAAGACTTGGGGTAACTGTAGCTGTTTTCCATTCAGTTGGGAATATATTTGTTGATAAAATTACACTAAAGATATGTATAAAGGGTTGCCTCAACAAATCACTATACATGCTTTGATAGCATAAGAGTTTTTTTGTCGCATTATCATAGTCCGGTAAACGGAATTCCATGTAGAGGGTGGCAATTTAAATAGCTCCAAATGCTTTACACAATGAACAATATTATATAAAAACCTTGGCTTGATCATCGGCCAAAATCTGAGCTTTCATAATCATGTAAAGCACGTCTTCAAAATAGCATTCTTTAAATTGAAATCACTTCACAAATTCAAATATCAACTTTCAACCGAAATTAAATTAAAACTAGTCAAATCGCTCATTTATCCGCATAAAGAATGTTGCGCTTCAGTATACTACAATTTTCTACCCCAATATAAACGACTGAAACTTCAACACATTCAGAACGCTTGTGTGCTCTTCTTTTGCTGCGTACCCTATCGAGAGCATATTACCCCCTATCTCACGGGGCTCCAAGTACTGAATATAAATAAATTGCAGAATACAGTATCTGATAGCAATATTTTTATTCAAACTCCTGAAAACTAAAACACCGAAATAATTTAATTGATCTTTTATCACGCCGTTCCGAAAGACATAATGTCATCATAAGATCTAACACATTCAGCATTCCACATCACGTTACATCCAAATTTGAAGGATGCATTTCTTATTTGGCACTATCTCATTTAAATAAGTTCATTTCCTATTATGACTTATCAATATCTCAAATGAAATCTCAACTGAAACGATTTTTGATATCAATTATTTCAGAATAGTTGCTAACTCGTTTTAATTGTATTTTTTCACTCATTCATTTGTATCTTCTTGTTTTCCCTATGTTTTAATCAACATGATATTTCTGAATTATGATACTTATGAATATTCTCGATATAGGTATATACAAAAATTGTCATTCACGCAATTTCAATAATCGAATCTGCTGTATAATTGAATCTGAAGGCTGAAGGAAGGGTGGAAGACAGCCTCAGGCTAACCCATACCCTTTGTGTGTATCAACATGTATCACAATTTATCACTGCTGTCATCACTGTTATGCACAAGAAACGTTATTTTTTTTATCCGTTAGGAATTACCCAGACAGGCCCTGTCTCCGGAGCCTCGACACTTCCGGAGGGCGCACTGGTGTATCACTAACCCCAGTGAACAATCCCCACGTCCGTGGGGTGAGTGATTACTGGGTCCGAGAGTCATGTGCCCTGAGAAGACGGAGTGAACCAAGAATTATGGCCTTCTGCATTCGCCCGGCTAGGATTTCTGCCATGTCACGGCAAGCCGGTATGATTTTTAGGTTTGAGAGCAGTGTGTTCATCATTCCACCAAGGACCCCTATTATCAGTACCACCATCTTGACAGAATGGTTTGGATACAGCCTGCGGAGTTCAAAGAGAAGATCTCGATATTTAGTCCGTTTTTCCTCCTCTTTTCGGACTAAGTTCGTTTCGCGTTTTGATGGTCGAGGAGGACTACATCAGGCTTATTGGCTTGTATTTGCCTGAGGGTGGGGAATGAGTAGGTCCAATATATTCGGCACTTCTCATTCTCCACAACGGACTCAATATCCCCCGGAGCATAAGGCAACACCGGTGTCTCGTCTACACCGTAAGAGTGTCGTAGATGGTAGTACAACACTTGTAAGGCCCCGTTATGCCTGTGGATATAGGCTGAGACCGCATAAGCTGGACAAGCTGACAGCAAATGCATTATGGTCTCAGCTGCCCCACGACATTCTCTGCATCTAGTGTCAGGGATCTCTATACCCATCACGCGACTGCGATAGACGAGGGTGTTGAAGAGGCTTATCCTTATGTAGCTGTAGGAGCCTGTCACACTCCGCAGCTTTCACGTTTAGGTTCGTCCGTTCGGTGTCGAATATGAGACCGAGTTCATCGGCTGCACGGGTTGCTGCCTGGAAAAGAAATGCTCCAATCCTTGCTTTTTCGTGATCGGATACCACGCAGAGAAGGGGATCTGAACTCCTGATGACTTTACAGGCTCCAGTACCATTCTGTTGTGTAGACACTCCAAACTCAAAAGTCCACGGCCTCCCCGTTGTCTGGGGAAGAATAACCGTGGAACAGACGATTTAGAATGCAAGCTCCTATAAAGATGCATCATTTTGCGAGTTTTTACGTCGAGTTGTCGCAGCTCTTCCTGAGTCCATTTCATTACTCCAAAGGAGTAAAGTAGAATCGGAATGGCAAGCATATTAGTTGCAGCAACTTTGTTCTTCTCCGACAGTTCTGAAGACCAGATCTGTCAGAGCTTGTGCTGATACTTGCCGCGGAGAGAGTTTTTAACGGTAGCTACCTCTTGTGTATGGCGTTGTTCCACCCCTAGGTAGGTATACGTCTCTCCGGCATGCAGATGATGTAGGATGCTTCCGTCTACGAGCTGAACGTCCTCTCCGTATTCCTCGCATCGTCCTCTTTTGAGATGAACCGTGGCACATTTATCGATCCCAAACTCCATTCCGACAGCATGCGTGTACTCTTGCACCACCCTTAAAGACTGATGGCGGTCTTTTTCTCCGGAGGCATAAAGTTTAAGGTCATCCATGTAAAACTAATGGGTGACCTTATGCCTCTGGTTGCTGGGGGTGCCGCAGTTGTATCCGCGGGTTTTCCGTAGTGCGACGGATAATGGCAGTAGTGAGATGCAGAAGAAAAGTGGGCTGAGGGAGTCTCCCTGAAACACGCCCCTTCTCTGTTTGGACTCTGACTCGACCAGATGTTATGGTAAATCGAGTCCTCCAGAGCGGCATCAGCTGTTCAATGCCTCTCACTATTTGATCGGGTACCGCAAGGCATCACTGCTGTCATCACTGTTATGCACAATAATAGTTTTTTTTTTTATCCCTTTGGAATTACCCAGTCAGGCCCTGTCTCCGGAGCCTCGACACTTCCGGAGGGCGCGCTGGTGTGTTATTAACCCCAGTAAACACTCCCCACGTCCATGGGGTAAGTGATTACTGGGTCCGAGAATCATGTGCCCTGAGTAGGCGGAGTGAACCAAGAATTACGGCCTTCTTCATTCGCCCGGCTAGGATTTCTGCCAAGTCACGGCAAGCCGGTATGATTTTCAAGTTTGAGAGCAGTGTGTCCATCATTCCACCAAGGACCCCTATTATCAGAACCACCATCTTGACAGAATGGTTTGGGTAGAGCCTGCGGAGTTCAAAGAGAAGATCTCGATATTTAGTCCGTTTTTCCTCCTATTTTCGGACGATGTTCGTTTCGCCAGGAGCTGAAAACTTAATGACGAAAATCGTCCTACTTTGATGGTCGAGGAGGACTACATCAGGCTTATTGGCTTGTATTTGCCTGAGGGTGGGGAATGAATAGTTCCAATAGATTCGGCACTTCTCATTCTCCACCACGGACTCAATATCCCCCGGAGCATAAGGCAACACTGGTGTCTCGTCTACACTGTACGAGTGTCGTAGATGGTAGTACAACACTCGTATGGCCGCGTTATGTCTGTGGATATAGGCTGAGACCGCATAAGCTGGACAAGCTGACAGCAAATGCATTATGCTCTCAGCTGCCCCACGACACGCTCTGCATCTAGTGTCAGGGACCTCTATACCCATCACGCGACTGCGGTAGACGAGAGTGTTGAAGACACCATCCTGGCAGGCCATTATGAATCCCTCGGTCTCCGACTTCAGCCCACTTGACCTGAGAAACGAGAAGGTCAGGTCTCTGGATAAGCCTAGGTCTTCAATGTTATTGAAGAAGACCCCATGCATCGGCTTATCCTTATGTAGCTGCAGGAGCCTCTCACACTCCGCAGCTTTTACGTGGGCTTTTTGCTGAACGGGTTCCAACTTGGTGATAGAGTTTGGGTTTGTCCGTTCAGTGTCGAATACGAGATCGAGTTCATCGGCTGCACGGGTTGCTGCCTTGAAAAGAAATGCTCCAATCCCTGCCTTTTCATGATCACATACCAAGCAGAGAAGGGGATCTGAACTCCTGATGACTTTACAGGCCCCATCCAGTACCATTCTGTTATGTAGACACTCCAAACTCAAAAGTCCACGGCCTCCCAGTTGTCTGGGGAAGTATAACCGTGGAACAGACGATTTAGGATGCAAGCTTCTATGAAGATGCATCATTTTGCGAGTTTTTACGTCAAGTTGTCGCAGCTCTTCCTGAGTCCATTTCATTACTCCAAAGGAGTAAAGTAGAATCGGAACGGCAAGCATATTATTTGCAGCAACTTTGTTCTTCCCCGACAGTTCTGAAGACCAGATCTGTCGGAGTTTGTGCTGATACTTGCCGCAGAGAGAGCTTTTGACAGTAGCTACCTCTTGGGTGTGGCGTTGTTCCACCCCTAGGTAGGTATACGTCTCTCCGGCATCCAGATGATGTAGGATGCTTCCGTCTACGAGCTGAACGTCCTCTCCGTATTCCTCGCATTGTCCTCTTTTGAGATGAACCGTGGCACATTTGTCTATCCCAAACTCCATTCCGACAGCATGCGTGTACTCTTGCACCACCCTTAAGGACTGGTGAAGGTCCTTTTCTCCGGAGGCATAAAGTTTAAGGTCATCCATGTTGCTGGGGGTGCCGCAGTTGTATCCGCGGGTTTTTCGTAGTGCAACGGACAATGGCAGTAGTGAGATGCAGAAGAGAAGAGGGCTGAGGGAGTCTCCCTGAAACACGCCTCTTCTAAAGATAACCTGCTCTGTTTGGACTCTGACTTGACCAGATGTTATGGTAAATCGAGTCCTCCAGAGCGGCATCAACTGTTCAATGCATCTCACTATTTGATCGGGTACCGCAAGGCATCTGAGCAAATGCATGATGAGTTCATGCGATGTTGTATCAAATGCCTTGCGATAATCGATCCAGGCCATTGAATGGTTACGCTTATACTGCACGGAGTCCTGCGTGATGCATCTGTCGATCAGCAGGTTCTCCTTGCAGCCAGCGACCCCCTTTTTTTACCCTCTTTGCTCATATATCCGTTCATACACCGGCTCAACTGCGGAGAGTATTCGCATGTACAAGATGCGTGTAAACATCTTATAACATGCGTTCAAGCATGTTATCGGTCTGTAGTTCTTCGGATCAGATAAATCTCCGTTTTTGGGGATTAGCACGGTTCGCCCCTCGACAAACCAATCCGGAATCTGCTGCTCCCCATCTAGCCACGAGTTGAAAACTCTTGCTAGATGGTGGTGGGTACTTGGTAATTTTTTCCACCAATAGTTATTCAGGCCATCAGGACCTGGAGCAGCAAAATTCTTCGAGCCTTTGAGGGCCCGTCGAACTTCTTCCGGGGTTATCGGATTGCGCAGTTCATTGAGCTCAGGCTGACGAAGCCTCCTGCAGAAAGCTTCGAACTGCGCTAGGGCTGGAGTATCTACGTTGAGTGGTTGCGGAAATTCGTAAATACCCTTCCAGAAGGTTTCTACCCGATCAGCCGCCGGCGGGTTTTCCACAACACGTGGAGGCTCTTGGAATAGGCGAGAAGGTTTATCGCCATGTTTTCCGCGATGCTTCTCGCCCGCCTCACTAGTGACTTTTTTGCAGCCACCAGCATTCGTATCCTATCAAGACAGTGCTGTTTGATGGTTAACAGCACGCCTTGATTTAGTGTGTGGTGAGCTCGTCTTAAACTTGCGGCAATTCGCCGCACTGCGGGCGTGAAGGGCCTATTGGCCGCCACGTAGTCCGCCACACACTGGATACGGGACGCGTGTTGTCTCGCTGACCTGATCTTAGCTTCCATCTTGTGAATGCGTCGCACATGCCTCCCAATCAGAGGGTTGGTATCCCTTCTCTCCGTTTGGGACAGGGCCCGAGCGGCGTCATACACGACAGAGTTGATCTGCCAGATGTCAGCCTCTTCTGAAAGGACATCGTGAATCTCCGCATCCACCCGAGCCAGTTGTTGTGGCTTCAGGGGCTTGGTGTTATGCAGCGCCCTGCGGGTTCTGATGCCTTCCGTTGGTGGTATGATGCGGGCCTCCTCTACAGCCAGATCGACGCGTGGCATATCTGCCACTTCTGCCACTGCGTTAACCGGCTGAGGAGGGGCTCTAACATAGCCTCGAACCCGAAGGTGGGATACATGATCCCTTAGGTTTTGTGCGGAAAAGGCAGCATGCTCTGGGTGTATTTCACACCACAAAGCATGCATTCTCGCCATGTATCCTCTTCGGGCGGGCTCACTGCTCTCATAGCAATGCAGGAGACTGTCCCTTAGTTCATCCGTCCACTCAAAGCGTCCGTTTTCATTGCGGTCGTTATATAGTGGCAATCCATCGTTCTGGGCCCCACCACCTTGCCTATGACCCCTAATCCGAGGGGGTCAGTTGTGGGGGCCTCTTTATCGTCCATCGTGAACCGAGTAGTGGGGTATACCGGGGGGTTATCCCAGTATACCCACGGCCGACATCAGAGGGAATGAGCAATCCCTTCAGGGTGCGCCATGGCTGCCGGTCCGGTTTTGCACCAGTAGCTCAGGAAAGTGGTGTCGCAACTCACCAAGGCCTTGGATGATGGTTGGCCTTCCCTGCTTATTATTATTATTATTATTATTTTTTTTTTCTTTAGGAATTACCCAGTCAGGCCCTGTCTCCGGAGCTCCGACACTTCCGGAGGGCGCGCTGGCGTGTCATTATCCCCAGTAAACACTCCCCACGTCCATGGGGTAAGTGTTTACTGGGTCCGAGAATCATGTGCCCTGAGTAGGCGGAGTGAACCAAGAATTATGGCCTTCTGCATTCGCCCGGCTAGGATTTCTGCCATGTCACGGCAAGCCGGTATGAATTTTAAGTTTGAGAGCAGTGTGTCCATCATTCCACCAAGGACCCCTATTATCAGAACCACCATCTTGACAGAATGGTTTGGGTAAAGCCTGCGGAGTTCAAAGAGAAGATCTCGATATTTAGTCCGTTTTTTCTCCTCTTTTCGGACGATGTTCGTTTCGCCAGGAGCTGAAAACTCAATGACGAAAATCGTCCTACTTTGATGGTCGAGGAGTACTACATCAGGCTTATTGGCTTGTATTTGCCTGAGGGTGGGGAATGAATAGTTCCAATAGATTCGGCACTTTTCATTCACCACCACGGACTCAATATCCCCCGGAGCATAAGGCAACACTGGTGTCTCGTCTACACCGTACGAGTGTCGTAGATGGTAGTACAACACTCGTAGGCCGCGTTATGTCTGTGGATATAGGCTGAGACCGCATAAGCTGGACAAGCTGACAGCAAATGCATTATGGTCTCAGCTGCCCCACGACACGCTCTGCATCTAGTGTCAGGGACCTCTATACCCATCACGCGACTGCGGTAGACGAGAGTGTTGAAGACACCATCCTGGCAGGCCATTATGAATCCCTCGGTCTCCGACTTCAGCCCACTTGACCTGAGAAACGAGAAGGTCAGGTCTCTGGATAAGCCTAGGTCTTCAATGTTCTTGAAGAAGACCCCATGCATCGGCTTATCCTTATGTAGCTGCAGGAGCCTCTCACACTCCGCAGCTTTTACCTGGGCTTTTTGCTGAACGGGTTCCAACTTGGTGATAGAGTTTGGGTTTGTCCGTTCAGTGTCGAATACGAGATCGAGTTCATCGGCTGCACGGGTTGCTGCCTTGAAAAGAAATGCTCCAATCCCTGCCTTTTCATGATCACATACCAAGCAGAGAAGGGGATCTGAACTCCTGATGACTTTACAGGCTCCATCCAGTACCATTCTGTTATGTAGACACTCCAAACTCAAAAGTCCACGGCCTCCCCGTTGTCTGGGGAAGTATAACCGTGAAACAGACGATTTAGGATGCAAGCTTCTATGAAGATGCATCATTTTGCGAGTTTTTACGTCGAGTTGTCGCAGCTCTTCCTGAGTCCATTTCATTACTCCAAAGGAGTAAAGTAGAATCGGAACGGCAAGCATATTAGTTGCAGCAACTTTGTTCTTCCCCGACAGTTCTGAAGACCAGATCTGTCGGAGTTTGTGCTGATACTTGCCGCAGAGAGAGCTTTTGACAGTAGCTACCTCTTGGGTGTGGCGTTGTTCCACCCCTAGGTAGGTATACGTCTCTCCGGCATCCAGATGATGTAGGATGCTTCCGTCTACGAGCTGAACGTCCTCTCCGTATTCCTCGCATCGTCCTCTTTTGAGATGAACCGTGGTACATTTGTTTATCCCAAACTCCATTCCGACAGCATGCGTGTACTCTTGCACCACCCTTAAGGACTGGTGAAGGTCCTTTTCTCCGGAGGCATAAAGTTTAAGGTCATCCATGTAAAACAGATGGGTGACCTTATGCCTCCGGTTGCTGGGGGTGCCGCAGTTGTATCCGCGGGTTTTTCGTAGTGCAACGGACAATGGCAGTAGTGAGATGCAGAAGAGAAGAGGGCTGAGGGAGTCTCCCTGAAACACGCCTCTTCTAAAGATAACCTGCTCTGTTTGGACTCTGACTTGACCAGATGTTATGGTAAATCGAGTGCTCCAGAGCGGCATCAGCTGTTCAATGCATCTCACTATTTGATCGGGTACCGCAAGGCATCTGAGCAAATGCATGATGAGTTCATGCGATGTTGTATCAAATGCCTTGCGATAATCGATCCAGGCCATTGAAAGGTTACGCTTATACTGCACGGAGTCCTGCGTGATGCATCTGTCGATCAGCAGGTTCTCCTTGCAGCCAGCGACCCCCTTTTTTTACCCTCTTTGCTCATATATCCGTTCAAACACCGGCTCAACTGCGGAGAGTATTCGCATGTACCAAATGCGTGTAAACATCTTATAACATGCGTTCAAGCATGTTATCGGTCTGTAGTTCTTCGGATCAAACAAATCTCCGTTTTTTGGGGATTAGCACGGTTCGCCCCTCGACAAATCAATCCGGAATCTGCTGCTCCCCATCTAGCCATGAGTTGAAAACTCTTGCTAGATGGTGGTGGGTACTTGGAAATTTTTTCCACCAATAGTTATTCAGGCCATCAGGACCTGGAGCAGCAAAATTCTTCGAGCCTTCGAGGGCCCGTCGAACTTCTTCCGGGGTTATCGGATTGCGCAGTTAATTGAGCTCAGGCTGACGAAGCCTCCTGCAGAAAGCTTCGAACTGCGCTAGGGCTGGAGTATCTACGTTGAGTGGTTGCGGAAATTCGTAAATACCCTTCCAGAAGGTTTCTACCCGATCAGCCGCCGGCGGGTTTTCCACAACACGTGGAGGCTCTTGGAATAGGCGAGAAGGTTTATCGCGGAACTTCATGTTTTCCGCAATGCTTCTCGCCCGCCTCACTAGTGACTTTTTTGCAGCCACCAGCATTCGTATCCTATCAAGACAGTGCTGTTTGATGGTTAACAGCACGCCTTGATTTAGTGTGTGGTGAGCTCGTCTTAAATTTGCGGTAATTCGCCGCACTGCGGGCGTGAAGGGCCTATTGGCCGCCACGTAGTCCGCCACACACTGGATACGAGACGCGTGTTGTCTCGCTGACCTGATCTTAGCTTCCATCTTGTGAATGCGTCGGTTATGCCTCCCAATCAGAGGGTTGGTATCCCTCCTCTCCGTTTGGGACAGGGCCTGAGCGGCGTCATACACGGCAGAGTTGATAAGCCAGATGTCAGCCTCTTCTGAAAGGACATCGTGAATCTCCGCAACCACCCGAGCCAGTTGTTGTGGCTTCAGGGGCTTGGTGTTATCCAGCGCCCTGCGGGTTCTGATGCCTTCCGTTGGTGGTATGATGCGGGCCTCCTCTACAGCCAGATCGACGCGTGGCATATCTGCCACTTCTGCCACTGCGTTAACCGGCTGAGGAGGGGCTCTAACATAGCCTCGAATTCGAAGGTGGGATACATGATCCCTTAGGTTTTGTGCGGAAAAGGCAACATGCTCTGGGTGTATTTCACACCACAAAGCATGCATTCTCGCCATGTATCCTCTTCGGGCGGGCTCACTGCTCTCGTAGCAATGCAGAAGACTGTCCCTTAGTCCATCCGTCCACTCAAAGCGTCCGTTTTCATTGCGGTCGTTAAATAGTGGCAATCCATCGTTCTGGGCCCCACCACCTTGCCTATGAGGGGGTCGGTTGTGGGGACCTCTTTCTCGTTCATCGTGAACCGAGTAGTGGGGTATACCGGGGGGTTAACCCAGTATACCCACGGCCGACATCAGAGGGAATGAGCATTCCCTCCGGTAGCTCAGGAAAGTGGTGTCGCAACTCACCAAGGCCTTGGATGATGGTTAGCCTTCCCTGCTTATTATTATTATTATTTTTTTTTTTTATCATTTTTTTTTCCGTTAGGAATTACCCAGTCAGGCCCTGTCTCCGGAGCTCCGACACTTCCGGAGGGCGCGCTGGCGTGTCATTAACCCCAGTAAACACTCCCCACGTCCATGGGGTAAGTGATTACTGGGTCCGAGAATCATGTGCCCTGAGTAGGCGGAGTGAACCAAGAATTATGGCCTTCTGCATTCGCCCGGCTAGGATTTCTGCCATGTCACGGCAAGCCGGTATGATCTTTAGGTTTGAGAGCAGTGTGTCCATCATTCCACCAAGGACCCCTATTATCAGAACCACCATTTCGACAGAATGGTTTGGGTAAAGCCTGCGGAGTTCAAAGAGAAGATCTCGATATTTAGTCCGTTTTTCCTCCTCTTTTCGGACGATGTTCGTTTCGCCAGGAGCTGAAAACTGAATGACGAAAATCGTCCTACTTTGATGGTCGAGGAGTACTACATCAGGCTTATTGGCTTGTATTTGCCTGAGGGTGGGGAATGAATAGTTCCAATAGATTCGGCACTTCTCATTCACCACCACGGACTCATTATCCCCCGGAGCATAAGGCAACACTGGTGTCTCGTCTACACCGTACGAGTGTCGTAGATGGTAGTACAACACTCGTAGGGCCGCGTTATGTGTGTGGATATAGGCTGAGACCGCATAAGCTGGACAAGCTGACAGCAAATGCATTATGGTCTCAGCTGCCCCACGACACGCTCTGCATCTAGTGTCAGGGACCTCTATACCCATCACGCGACTGCGGTAGACGAGAGTGTTGAAGACACCATCCTGGCAGGCCATTATGAATCCCTCGGTCTCCGAATTCAGCCCACTTGACCTGAGAAACGAGAAGGTCAGGTCTCTGGATAAGCCTAGGTCTTCAGTGTTCTTGAAGAAGACCCCATGCATCGGCTTATCCTTATGTAGCTGCAGGAGCCTCTCACACTCCGCAGCTTTTACGTGAGCTTTTTGCTGAACGGGTTCCAACTCGGTGATAGAGTTTGGGTTTGTCCGTTCAGTGTCGAATACGAGATCGAGTTCATCGGCTGCACGGGTTGCTGCCTTCAAAAGAAATGCTCCAATCCCTGCCTTTTCATGATCACATACCAAGCAGAGAAGGGGATCTGAACTTTCTGAAAATGATTATTATTATTTTTTTTTTATTTTTTTTATTTTTTTTTTTTTTTCGTTAGGAATTACCCAGTTCGGCCCTGTCTCCGGAGCTCCGACACTTCCGGAGGGCGCGCTGGCGTGTCATTAACCCCAGTAAACACTCCCCACGTCCATGGGGTAAGTGATTACTGGGTCCGAGAATCATGTGCCCTGAGTAGGCGGAGTGAACCAAGAATTATGGCCTTCTGCATTCGCCCGGCTAGGATTTCTGCCATGTCACGGCAAGCCGGTATGATTTTTAGGTTTGAGAGCAGTGTGTCCATCATTCCACCAAGGACCCCTATTATCAGAACCACCATCTTGACAGAATGGTTTGGGTAAAGCCTGCGGAGTTCAAAGAGAAGATCTCGATATTTAGTCCGTTTTTCCTCCTCTTTTCGGACGATGTTCGTTTCGCCAGGAGCTGAAAACTCAATGACGAAAATCGTCCTACTTTGATGGTCGAGGAGTAATACATCAGGCTTATTGGCTTGTATTTGCCTGAGGGTGGGGAATGAATAGTTCCAATAGATTCGGCACTTCTCATTCACCACCACGGACTCAATATCCCCCGGAGCATAAGGCCACAATGGTATCTCGTCTACACCGTACGAGTGTCGTGATATTTCTGGCTTCATATTGAAGTCGACACGTAGTCGGAGTGCATTTCAATCTGGAACCCAGAGATGGCGCTGAATTCATACTTCAGTGTTTGTCTCAGGGATTTCCAATTAGGATGAAAGGATTATTCGATTCAATTGGGTCGAACTAGCCTTCGCTGATGATTGGCAATGACCATGAAACCGGTACGGAGGTGTTCCCCCAATTAAATCGAAAAATAATTTCAGCTTTGATATTTGAAATGCATTGCAAAGTGGTTCTTGTAGAAAACTTTGCCAAGTATTAAACAGATATAATTCAATGGTCGTAGGGGGCAGTAGTTGAATACTTGCCGACGACCATACTTATTGTATAGGTTTTTTTTGCGGAAGATTGGATTACGTAATCCACCATAATTCATTATTAGATACTTGAGGTATCTGGAAATACAATATCCATATCTACCTCATTGAATGTAATTGAATATGATGGGAATAATAATAATGCAGATGTTAATATCCCCGAGAACAATAAAAAACAATATAAAATCATTTTCCCTATCTTTTTTTTGAAACTCATGTAAATAATTATATATAAAGTGGTAAAAAAACACTGTTTCGTAGGTTTTGTAAGTTCACTCATCCATAACGTTTTTTCCAACAACTACTATAATATCTATAACTACTAGGAAGTTGAAAAATATTCATTATTTATTTTTTCATTCCATTCCAAAACGCAGAGGTATTTACAGAAATGATATTTTATCACTTGTTTGATGAGGTGGGGGATATTTCAACTGAAAGTTATTGAATGTAGGTGGCTGTAAATCCATGGTAATGGGGGTAGCTAAAAATGAGGTGGGTGATGATGGAGAAGGATTATTCCACGAGTTATTTCAGTTCAGTTTAACATTCATATACTATACTTACAGCACAAAAATCAAATCGATGCATAATACCAAAAATGGTAGAAATCGAATTTTTGACACCCTCTAGGTCGAAAACTAGTCATCTTTAAATTGGACTATGCGTAATGAGGATGCCAGGATCTACAACATATCAAAGTTTGAGCATGATGCCGAAACACATTTTGGGTAGAAAATGTGCGGGGTCCTTTTGATTTTAGATCTTTTAGCGCCATGCCACATAATTCGACTCCAGATAATTATTATGTACTAATCAAGCAAAAAGCACTGTGGAATTACGACACCCTTACGCTATCGCTGCGAACAGACAAAATTTCGAATATGAAAATATTTTGGAGGCTAATATTGGCGAAGGAGCCGAGTTCGGTTATTTCACAATTTCAATATACTGGCGGAGGTCCATAATGTACATAATCTATCTATCTACCGATAAAAGTCGTTTTAATGGCTTTCGGTAACTGCTACTATAGGGGGAGGGGTGTAGGGGAGGTGTTGATTAAACAGCCACCAAAGATATCAGAGTGAAAAAAAAAACGTGAAATATGAAAGGTAGTGTGAGGTGTCAATTGCTTCATCATGAACTTGAAAGTGATATTTATGCATTATGGAAAATTATGATATATAATTACAGATTTTTAATAATCTTTATGCTTGGAGTTGTGGTAATAAACACGTTCGCAGAATCCTGTGTTGTTCTGATATATGTTGAATGGAGAGATACTTAAGCATTGTACAGAGGTAAGAGACTACGGTCTTATATATAATGACTCAGCATCATTCAGAACCTCCATTGAAAACACAAGGAACTCCGCAAACGCAGAATGTTGGGATTCATATTCAGGAAAACCAGTAATTTCATCAACATACATACCCTCAAGTTATTTTACTACACACTTGTTATAGGAGAAAATTAGAATTTGGTTTGAATATATGGTTCTGCGAATATCAATATTATTCCAATTAGAGAAGTTTGAGAATAAATGATTATTACAAAAAATACCATGTTCATCCAGATCATAATACGGAGGTAACACTATCATTTTTATACAAACTTCTCAATAATAAAATAAATTAACCCTGTTTATTATCGATAAGATTTTATGTCCCACCCAGAAAAACTCGTTTCTTGACCATGTTTTCAATATACCACTATCATGCTGTGAAAAAGCCCCTCTTGTAGGTATGCTTCGTCTGCCAATGAATTCAATGCTTTGATGGACCCAAACTGGAGTCAGTCACAGAAAGCGTACTTACAGAAAAGCAACTGTAACACAAATTATTGGTATGGCACTTTAATCAATATATCAAAAAAATATATCGTATTTAGTATCAATCCGAAATATTTGATTGATCCAGCAGTTATATCATATTAATTTGTTTTCTAGTGTAATTTTAGGGCTTGTTACCAATATCGTTTTTTCAAGCATAACTGAATAATATCCATGTAATTAGACCTGTATGGCCTGTTTGGATGAAATAGAGATAAATAATTATGTAGGAACATTGAAATCCGTTAGTACCAAGTAAAATGTATCCACTATATTATTGTTGACAATCTTGTATAGAAACAGCATTTGTGTTAACTACATCTCGTCTAATGGAAAGTGGTAAAATTTTTAATTGTTTTCTCAGGTTTGCAGACCTATGTAAAAAAGATACCTTAGTAATTAATTTTGTTCGAGAGAGTGTTGTCCTCTAAGTCGATCTTCTTCGTACATCAGTTCTTCTGCCAGCATACACATTGTTCAGATATTGTCGAACAGCTGCAAAATAGTCTCATGCACCACCATCATGTTGAAAAAATATTTCACCGAAGGTCTTCTCTCCTGCTGTCTGAAAATAGGTCCTACAAATTGCTCAGCAAATACATAAAGTTTTGGCTGATGACATGCTCTTTCAGATAAAACATTGGTTCGTCACTAAAACATGTGGAAAATTTATATTTTGTTCAATATTACTCCAGTTGCAGTTAGGAAGGATGCATTTCATTTTCTTCAAAAGTATATGGAGCAGTAGAGAGGAGAACCTTGCAAACATTCGGCCAATTACATCAGTGTTTTCTGTGGATTGGCATGCATCTCACTAACCACATTAATTTGTAAATCCTCTTGCACTGGTGAACGACCAGATCGTTTTGCATCTTGAACATTTCCAGTTGTTGTTGACTCTGCAAATTGGGTCATCGGTATACTGTTAATTATATGTATAGTCGAAGGGCTTGGAGGTAATTACTGTAACTCTCGAAACAATTGTATTGCATTTCATTCTCGCTTCTGAGAAATGGTTGTTGCACTCACAGTTAGTTGAACAGAATCAACTGTGAGTTTTGAGAATATGTCAAAGAAGAGAAAAACAAAAATGGTGGCAAAGCACGTCAGCAAGATTCGATATAAATAAGAAGTCTAAAAGCTCTGATGTACAGAACGATTCGATTTTTGTTTAAATTTTGACAAACAAATGAAATCGCGGTATGCTTCTGTAACCAATTCCATATAGGATTCGGGCATTGAAGAGTTGTGATGGAGAGATTTCATGCACCAGAATGTTCATATCATTACCTATTAATTGTATTCCATCAAAAACTGAATATTATAGTCAAAAATAGATATCAGTGACAATTAAAACTATCTGGGATCAATGATTTCGTATATTCCACCTTTCCTGTTGTCATTCATTCCATAGTCGTAGACGAGCAGCATTTGAAACTATTATCTTTGGATAATAATTACAAATTTCGGATCATAATTACCATCTTGGAGCCACCATCTTGTTTTTTTTTGCATTGGGTGGGGGAGAGATATGACAGTTGGGGTTACGATAGGAAGATGCCCCCCTTGGATTAAAAATCGACGTGTTTTTGCATTTTCTTCACAACACATGTGTTTTGAAGATATTCGATCTTTTTCGTTTTCGGTGCCCCACCCTGTATGTATATTGATTAAGGCTACAAAAGGAAATTATTTTGGAGTCTACAGGGTGGCTCAAAAAAGTGTGACATATCAAAGTTGTGTTTTTTTTAATAAAACACCCTGTATTGCTAGCTGCAATAGGAAAAAAAATATACAACATCGAAATGTATAGAAATCATCCCTTCGAATTCTGACCAAGCATAAAAGATGTTGTGGGCTATTGATTTCGATAAAACTCGTTTCTCAATATCATACAGAATGTTCAAAAATCATTGTCACTTTTTTATAATTTTAGACGAAGATAACTTTGTTATTTCAAATAGAACACCCTGTATTTTTTTGGTCTGAATAATTTGAAATTAAATTATCTTTCATTTCATATTGCAGTTTCCCATACCTAACCTAAATAGTATTTCAAATATTGGCTTTTTCAAATAGTAGTTCTCATTTCAATGCATTTTTTGAATCAAGATAGCTTTGAATCGACATTTATTTAATTTGCTCACAGAATACTTATTAACAGTTATTATAGGTACTTCACTTCATCGAAAATAGTTACTGTTCACTGAAATTGAGTAAGTAAGTCAATTTCATTCATATTCTGACAGGAGTACATTAAACAGACTATATATGTTCCGTTTCCAAAGTTGGTTAACCGATAATTCACCGACATATCGGACCGGTAACTATTGGTTGACAGATATGTTCTGTTCATTCACCGGAACCGTGTTCCGTAAATGTTCAGAAAATGTGGTGTTTCATTTAACCATTATATACGGTACGGGCGATTGTGACCAAATTTGTAAACGAAACATAGACGTATATACAATTTTTTTAGTCTACCCTTCAGTCTGGAAACGATCTCATATAATACCCTTGCCTAAATTTTCCAACCCTCAACATTTCAGCGATCTGAGACCCATAAGCATATTGCGGGCCTTGTCAAACTCTTTCGAAAAAGTCCTAAGTGAACAACTTCGTATTCATCCTCCCCGAACATCAGTCTGGATTTTGGCAGGGACACAGCTGCACAACTGCTATGCTCAGGGTAACGGATGATATTTACAAATCTATAGATGACAATCAGCTTTGCATTTTGATTCTACTTGACTACTCGAAAGCTTTCGACAAGATCAATCATAAATTATTACTGGCTATACTACATTATATAGGACTCTCCTTTGGTGCTATTCGTTTGACAGAGAATTACTTGTCGAATCGTAAGCAAACAGTTATCATAGGCAACGAAGAATCAGCACAGCTTTTGATCAACACAGGTGTGCCTCAGAGCTCCATATTGGGACCACTGCTATTCCATTTCAACGCAGACGATACACAACTATATAGTACATTCGAAGAAGTAGGTGCACGATATGCTAGCACCAGAATAAATGAGGATATTCAGACACTACGAAATCTCAAATAAATAATGTTTGACGATCAATCTGACAAAATCTAAAGCTATGTTGTTCGGACAAAAGGCATTACGCAATAGAATGCTGAATCAGGTTTCTTTGGAAATCAATGGTAGGTAATCAGCTGCCATTTAGCGATGATGACGAAAGTCTTGGAGTTGTTTTAGACACGAACATGAAATTCAATAAACACATTTCCAGTCTAATGAAGAAAGCATTTTGTAGTCCGAAGTTGATCTATACTAATAGGCACATACTAACTAAAATAAGTAAAATTATGTTATGCGATTGTCTAGTTCTCTCGAAACTGAACTATGCTGATTGTCTCTATGGGCCTGCAATCTTGAACTCTGATAGTCACAGAATTCAACTGATGTACAAAGCTCGTGTTCGCTTGATATGTGGTATACGCAGACGAGATCATGTATCAACTCTCCTTACTGAACTTAGCTGGCTACCTATGGACAAACGCAGAATCCTGCACTGTTGTAACCTCTATCACAAAATTTCAAGAACAAAAATCATTCTATTTATACAAGGTAAAATTCAGATATGCATTCTCGAAGTCAATGTACTTACGCCAAAAACTAACATTTCTATACCACGGATTGAAACTTCAGTGTTCAAATCATCTTTCTCATGTAATATAGCTTCCAAATACAATTAAATTTCCGGTGATCAGACACAAATGTCTTCTTCCATAAAAAATTTAAACTTCACCTTATTGATGGAACGATTTCATTATTCCACTAAATTTTGCCCTCTAATTTTATAAATCCAGCATACTCATCGGAAATAGTGACACAGGGATGTATTTATATTATATACCAGCCATCCGAGCTGATTGGGGCGTAATTTTCAGTTGAGAACCCTGGTTAGTTGGTACTGAAGTGTGACATTATGGCTACGGTGACTATGGTCAATTGAGATGATTTCAAGCAAGTTGCGAGTGACACGATTTAATTTCGTTTCATTGCTGCTTTATACATACTATACGTTGAATAGACATCTATGTGAATTCGCAGTACAGACAAATATACACAAATAATGTACAAAAAGTATTTGAATCCTAGTCCAAATTAATCTTTGTTCAGATCAGAAATATTCAAGACCCATCTCTATTTTTTCAGATAAAGACTACACCGTCTTCGTTCCAACCGATTACGCTTTTCAAAGGTGGCATCCTATTGATTGGGGTTTTTATCCATTCAGCGTCCCGGAATTCACTGAGAGTGTCATCGTTAACCACTTCGTTGAAGGCCGATTGAAACAAGACATGATCAAAGATGGTCAAATTGTGAAAACCCTTGGAGGAAGAGACATTGTCTTCAGGAAGACTCGTAGGTATTTCTCAATTGAACAGTTTTTATAATGTATTTAAGTAGACACAATTCTTCAAATAGAGAAGAGCATGATTTTGGAACTGATCGTCACCAACCGCAGAATTATTTTTCATTTGAAGACAGTATGATATATTTTCGCTGTCGCGAGATCAGAATATAGCTAGTATTCTTCTCTAAACTCACGGATTTGAGCATAGGGGATAGTCTCATCAAAAATCAGTATTATCAACCCTGGACTTCACAAAGCCAAGTGCTCTATAATTTCACCATGGTCTTGAAGGGTGCTTTGTAGGGTGAAGGCTTGAGAGGGTGAATAGTAATGGTAAGTTTTCCACAAACCACCTATATTTACCAACAAAGTGGAAGCTACCACGAACTAATATCAACATTCGTAAAAACAATACATTGATAGTAATAATTGCCTTTACTCTCTCAGAATATACAAAGAGAATAAGATACTTATAATATGCAGGTACTTTGATTTGAAGCTACACCAGCCAAATCTGGAAGTATGGAAAAATGTATAACATTTTTATTACAATTCATTACACCAGTCCAAATTTTATTGCACTTGACTCCTATCAAAGTTATTCCACTTGTGATAGCGGAATGAGATTCAGGCCAGAATTCATTACAAAAAAATTACAACTGACTGGTTGAATTCATACCGCAATTCTGATCCCCCAAATGGCGAAAAAACATCCCAAAATCAAAAAAGTTGGTCGTGATGTGAATTATTGTGCTACCTACCAGTGTTTTCTGTAGTGCCACGCAGGATATATTACCGATGAATCACAATTTGCTGAACTAAACTAGGACCTTTGGAATGTTCACCTGTAGGGGTGGAAAACTTTGACTTCACGTTACGAAGTGCATATTAATATTAATATAGCCCAAATATTCAAAATATCAAACAAACAATTGGTGGTTTCGAATTGAAATAAACTTGAAACAATGAAAATTTCTTTCACAACGAATTACTCCTATGTATTTATTTCTCTATTTCATTTACCAATGATTGACGTCTCATACTAACCTGAGTGTATTCGAAGAAATTACACCATTTAATATTTTCTTAGATTCGACCACCTTGACTTACAGGGATACTATATCTTGTTTATTGTTTTATGAGTGATGACCATCCACTATTTGAAATGGAATGTCAAAATCCGAAAGAATTCTGATTTATACATGCATTCAAAAAGTTACAATTATTATCGTTCAATATTTTACTACATCACACTGTATTCTACAATGTGTTTTTCGTAATAGCAATCCACTCGGCTGAAGGGAAATGTGAAATTTTGACTGGAATATGATTTGGTTTATTCGGAAAACTACTCTTATTATTGTTCAGTATTTTTTTAAATCACACCGCCTGATGTAACAGGATTGAAACATGTCCTATAATGTGTTTTTTATGATTATAATCCATCCAGTTGAAGAAGAATGTGATATTCCAACTGGAAATTGATTCACTCCGTGATCCTATTCGAAAAAATACTCTTATTATCGTTCAATATTTCAATACATCACACTACCTAATTTTACAGGGATTAAACACCTGATATAATGTGCTTTTTTAACTGACAATCCATTTGGTTGAAAGAGAATGTCAAAGTCCGACTTCAAAATGATTCACTTCGTGCTTTTAAAAAAAACTGCTTATTATTATCGATCAATATTTTATTTATATTTTTATATACAATGGTCGGCACAAATGGACTATATAAAAAGATTTCACTGGGACTAAATAGATTAAGAAGATTATGGAGAAGTGATAAGCAGTTTTTTGAAGAAGTATAGAAGTGTTTGGAATATTTAGTTAGTTGTATTGTTGTATAGATCTAAGCGTTTAATTAGTCAGTGAAGTAGTTGTATGTTTTTAATGAAGTTAGAAAATAAACAGTTTAGTAGTGTGCTCGGCATTATTATTTAGCAAAAACGTAACAGTGGTGTCCGAAGCGGGATATTAGTGAAAAACAGAAACAACCTATTTATAAACTATTCATGGTGAATACGAGGAGTACATCGTACGATACGATGGAGAAGATTATGAAATTTATCCAAAATCAGTTTGCGGATTTGGAAAGAAGGCGCCAGCAGGAAAAACAAGAAGAGGAAAAGCGGCGCCAGGAGGAAAAGAAAGAACGAGAAGAGGAAATGCGACGGTTAGATGAAAAACAAGAACGAGAAAAAGCACTTCAGAAGATTCTCGAAGAACAGAGAAAAGAGCGAGAAGATGAAAAACAAGAACGAGAAAAAGAAAAACAAGAACGAGAAGAAGAACTCCAGAAAATTCTCGAAGAACAGAGAAAAGAGCGAAAAGATGAAAAACAAGAACGAGAAAAAGAAAAACAAGAACGAGAAGAAGCACTCCAGAAAATTCTCGAAGAACAGATAAATGAACGAGAAGAAGCACTCCAGAAACTTCTCGAACAACAAAAGAATGAATTAGAACGAATAGGAAAAACAAAGAAAAACAGACCTTCATAGAGTTCTAGAACATCAAGACAAGTTCTTCCGACATGTTCTACAGAAAACAGAAGTACAAATGGAGGAACTGAAAGGAAAAATAGAGGAAGACGTCAAGAAAATCGACGAAGAGCTTAATAAGAAAGTGGATACAGTGCGAGAGGAGGTGAAAGGACTCGAAAATCAGATAGCTCTCCTCAAGAACCAAGATCGTCGAGACAGGGTTGCCATATCAGGAATTTCCGTAAAACCACCGACTTTT
This sequence comes from Chrysolina americana, assembly GCA_958502065.1. Taxonomy (NCBI): domain Eukaryota; kingdom Metazoa; phylum Arthropoda; class Insecta; order Coleoptera; family Chrysomelidae; genus Chrysolina; species Chrysolina americana. The sequence continues at coordinate 74,679,495 of OY293413.1, forward strand.
GAATGGTCCATGCATCGCCGACAATTTGAAGCTGCAGCAGTAGCTAATGGATGGGGCAAAGAAGAAAAAGTTGCGGCACTTATAGTAGCTTTGAGAGGGCCAGCTTTGGGTATGTTGCAGACGATACCCATCGAACAACAAAATAAATATAAAGACCTGATTACTGCATTAGAGTTGCGGTATGGCGATCAACATCGAGAACAGCTGTATCGGGCTCAAATGAAAACGCGCACTCAGAAGTCAGGTGACAGTCTGCAGGAATTTGAATCAAATGTGAGACGCCTAATCCAGCTGGCTTACCCAGAAACACCGGTAGATTTCAAGGAACAGTTAGCGGTGCAGTTATAGATGGACTCAGAGACACCGAAATCCAGAGGACTCTACGATTGACTCACTTCAAGAGGAGTAGCGATGCCTTGGTACGTTCTTTAGAAGTGGAGGCAGCCTTCAACACCTCGAGGCCGAAATTACGAGCGGTATCGATAGAAGAACCCGAACAACGATAAAGCGCAGCTACTAGTTCTTTCGAGAAGGTTCTGGAAGAGATTAAATCTTTGATAAGCGGAATGAGCACCCAGAAGAACAGGGCGTGCTATAGATGTGGGAAATTGGGCCATCTTATTAGAGACTGCAGGGTAAGAATGCCGTCACGTTCGCAATCACCTATGACAAGATCTTCCAGCGAATCCTCATGTATCCCGAAGAAATAACAGCTAAAGAAGGCGATATCATTGTAATCTGCGAATCTATTTCATCGGTAGCAAACTATGATTCAAGTGACCACCAGGAAAGAAAGGAAACCTCAAAGAGTGTTATGACAGTTCTTGAAAAATCATTTCAACACTTGTCGACAGACGAATTGAGAGCTGCTAAAAATTTCATCAGAAGTGAAAGCGACATCTTTGATTCAACAACAACAGGAAGAACTAACCTGGTCAAACACAGGATCGATACTGGCCAGCCAAGCCCACCCGATTCGACAACCACCAAGAAGAGTTCCATTTGCCAAACAACAAGAGGTGGAAGAGCTTGTTGACAAGATGATGAAAGATGGTGTGATTGAAGAATCATCGAGCCCTTGGTCTGCACCTGTTGTGTTAGTTTCTAAGAAGGATGGATCCACGAGATTCTGTGTGGATTATAGGAAATTGAATGATGTTACGAAGAAGGATAGCTACCCTTTACCAAGGATTGACGACACATTAACAACTTTAGCAGGTTCACGTTGGTTCTCAACCCTAGATCTGAAGAGCGGATATTGGCAAGTGGGCATACATGAAGACGATAAGGAGAAGACAGCATTTTCAACAGGAAGCGGACTTTTGGATTGTGCAATGCTCCAGCAACATTCGAAAGACTTATGAAGCTGGTCCTGCGTGGGCTCAATTGGAAGACTTGCCTAGTATATCTCGTTTTAGTCATGGGAAAGACATTTGAAGAACATCTGCACAATTTGCGAGAAGTACTCCAGCGATTCAGGAATGCCAACCTTAAACTGAATCCTCAGAAATGCTCATTGTTCCAGAAAGAAGTGGATTTTTTGGGCCACACAGTGTCATCAGACGGCATCCGAACAGACGAAAGGAAGATACAGACGATCCGAGACTGGCCGCGACCCAAAGACAAACATGAAGTGATGAGCTTCCTAGATCTCTGCACCTACTACCGTCGGTTTGTAGAAGCATTTGCTGATATTGCGACACCCCTACATAAGTTGACAGAAGACCGAGTCAAATTCGTCTGGTCCAACGAAAGTGAACGGGCATTTGGAAAACTGAAAGTTGCTCTATGTTCCAGTCCGATTTTAAGTTTTCCACGTCAAAGAGGCCTGTTCGTTTTGGACACAAATGCCAGTAATAATGGGATTGGAGCTGTACTATCACAAGAGCAAGATGGCAAGGAAAAAGTAATTGAGTTTTACAGCAAGGCACTGACCAAACCAGAAAGAAATTATTGCGTGACAAGGAAGGAAATACTGGCAATAATCTGTTGACCACTTCCACAAATATCTATATGGAAGAGAGTTTCTCATTAGAACAGATCATGCAGCTTTGAAGTGGTTACTCGAGATGGAGACCCCTGAAGGACAAGTAGCAAGGAGGATTGGGAAGTTGAACCAGTATCACTTCAAGATAAAACATCGACCAGGAAGATTGCACAACAACGCAGATGCCTTGTCCAGAAGACCTTGTTCGGATACCTGTGAGCATTGTGAGCGAATTGAACGTCGCGATGGAATCAATCAAGTGACATTAATGGTTGACGACAATTGGACCACAACGAAAATGAAGCAGGACCAAGAAAGTGATCCAAACATTGCAGATTTTCTACGATGGAAGGAAAGCGGAACGTAAAGACCCGCCTGGAAGGAAATCTCCTTACGATCACCAAGTTTCAAGGCATTGTGGGCAAAATGGGATTCCCTGATTGTTGAGAATGGTCTATTGAAGAGAGCTTGGAAATCGGCCGACGACAGAAAAGTGATTTCTCAATTGGTTGTGCCTAGGCCGAGAATAAGTGATGTCTTGGAGGAGATTCATGGCAGCAAATCAGGTGGACATTTTGGAGTGAATGAGACCTTGGAAAAAATACGGCAGAAATTTTACTGGGTCCAATGTCGTGAAGATGTAGAGAGATGGTGTCGAAGATGTCCGAAGTGTGAAGCAAGCAAAGGTCCCAAGACAAGAGCGAGAGGAGAGATGAAACAATACAATGTAGGCGCTCCCTTCGAACGAATCGCCATCGATCTAGCAAGACCGATTCCGATGACGAATGATGGCAACAAATACATCCTCGTTGCCATGGATTACTTTAGCAAACGGGTTGAAGCTTATGCCTTGCCTAATCAAGAAGCATCCACAGTTGCAAGAGCTCTGGTGGATAACATGTTTTCAAGGTTTGGAGTCCCAATGGAGCTACATTCCGTTCAAGGAAGGAATTTTGAATCAAATTTATTCAAGGAAGTTTGTGAATTGATGGGAATTAGCAAGACCAGAACAACGGCCTTCCACCCACAGTCTGATGGCATGGTTGAAAGGTTCAACAGGACTATGGAAGAACATCTTTCCAAAGTAGTAGAGGAGCACCAAAAGACCTGGGATCGACATCTACCACTATTCTTGATGGCTCTGTGCACGATTCCACAAAGCTCACTCCAGCCAGCATCATCTTCGGGAGAGAACTTCGGTTGCCCTGTGACTTGGTGTTCGGATCACCAAGTTTTGAAGAAAAAGAGGTACAGGATTATGCAGACGAACTGCGAGATAGCTTGAATGGGATCCACGAATTTGCAACAAAAAAATTGAAGATAACTAGTGACAGAATGAAGGCTCGATACGATCTTAAGGCCAATACTGGTGGATTCAAAGAAGGAGATCGAGTGTGGCTGTACAATCCACGTCGTAAGAAAGGATTTTCTCCCAAATTAACACCATCTTGGGAAGGACCATATACGATAGTGAAAAGAATAAACGACATTTGTATTTGTCCAATGAAATACCAATTATACAGTACGATTATTATATCTTAACCTGAGCGTCTTCATCGCAATACAATAATTATTCTAAGCTTAGCAGACAAATGTAAACGAATTTTGAATCGCTCATAGCGGTTGTTAGAAAGAGATGATCGATAGAGGATGTGTGATTTCTTCGATCATAAATTGATGACGCATAGGTAAAGATACAATAATCGAACTGTAAGTATTTGGCGCGAATTTGAGTTAGTGTTTGAATTCATCTCTAATCCTTTTGTTGTCTGGATCAAACATAATAGAATAGTATATTAAAGTATAAGTGGATAAAAAGGTCTTTCGAACACGCGCGATTTTTCGAAATAGAGCAAGTGTTTGAAAGATCAGTTATCCACGAATACTTTACGTTTTTTTTTTCAATTGGTGTACTTCGAAATCATAAACAGGTACTGGGTTTCATTATTACAAATAATGGAAATAAGAACTTATAATGTAAAATGATTGAACTCGTGATGTGACATCAGTATACCTTTCGTTAATGTCTAAATAAAAGTTTTGCATTTGTTTGTAATATTTCATTGGACGTTACAAGGTACTCCTGTCAGATCAATAATCATAACAATGTCATTAAATTGGACTTCACGGTTCTCGCGTTATTGATGTAGCCATGGTAACTTTAAAAAACGCGCGTTTTTGAAAGTTCGATTTGCATACGATGAGGCGTGCTTTAAATATGCAAAAAGGGGCACCAATTGAAAAAAAAAACTAAAAATCGTTTTTTACTCAGTTTGACTTGTAACCATTAAAAAAAAATTAAAAATTACCCCTGTAATTCCCTATTCACTTTCCTCATTATGCCCCAAGGCATACTGAAATAATATCTGTGTATCCTTCCCAAAAAGTATGCGCCTTCTCGTTGTGGCATGAATTTAAGAATATCTTGTTCAATTTAAATTTTCCATGATTCACGTGCAAACAATTTTCTCAAATTATTCAATGTAAACACTGCTGGTAGTTCAAAATACGCTCACAATCAGTAACATCACAAACGTACCTACCTGCGTATAAACGAACCTGTTATTTATATCATATTAACGCCTCTCTGACGTATAAATTCCGGCAATAGTGTTATCTGATCTTGCATTACAGACTTCTCAATATGGATTATCTATAGGCACCAAATAAAACAATTGAGTAAAATTGTATATCGCCGCGTCGTCATCAAATATTCTACTTGCCATTTTGTTTCAAAACCAAGCAGAGCAGATAACCAAGATAAAATCACACCAGAATGGGTGCACGAAATTCTTCAACATCAACAAAATTAAGTCGCGAAGTGGTCGTGGTGTTAGAGCGTTTGCCTCTCACCCAAGTGGTCCGGGATCGATCCCCACCGCCTTACTGAGGCAAAGTGGTTGATTTCGAGATTTTTTTTTTTGAAAAACCTGGGTGATTCGTGAAAAAAAATTACAAAATAATTTAACTCTTTAACTACATGAGTATCCAATATACAAACACAGTCATTATTTTTTGATGTTTACATTGTGTCAATGAAAGCTTCCACATCCATATTTGGACTTCCATCAAAGCGAGATTGGCATGCAGAAAAATTGGCAATATTGTTACTTACATTTTGTTCTCTAGGTTGACTGTATATTTTGAATACCCTGTATAAGACTTTGCAGCATTTCTGTTCATGAAGATTAATTGAAAAAGCCATTCGTTGTTATTAGGTATCGTAGAGGTTTTTATAACTAATTTACCTGATCTCAGGTTCATGCAGAATCTTCGAGCACAACACAGATTATTTTGCCCACGAACACTAGTCAGACTATTTAGATACTCAAATGGTATTTAGGATATTACTTACGTGAGAAGGAATGGAACTGTAAAAACTAGATTCTAAACGTGGTGCATCCAGTACTAGGAAAGGCGTAGCGATAGTCACAACTGAAACTTTGATGAAAATTTTCACAATCACACGTTCACAAAAACGAAGTAATGAAATTGGTGTCAATTTCCGCGGAAAGCAGTTCACGGTCACGTTGGAGCGTCTAATTGTTACAAAGTGTTTTATAACGGGTTCAGTTGGGAAGTTTTATTCCTAACCTAGCTATTTGGCCACTAAGATTAACAAGCTACACCAAAGTAAACTACACTTGAATGTGAAGAAAAATGTAATGATACAAAAAATGTATTAGAATTCACTTTGAATACACGCTATATTATTTCATCAACAACTCTCTTAGCGCGCTGTCAAACGCGTTCTTTCAGTTTGAAGTCCAACGTTGCCAACTCTAACTAAAGCTGATATTACAAACATTTTTTCATTTGAGTCGTTTCAGTGTTCAACTGGACTACTGTTCTCCTATCTGCAAACTTTTTACCTCGATCACAATTTTAAAGTTTGTATCTTTTCTTTATTTGTGAACGTGAGCATTTTAGAATTCAGAAAAACGCGTCTCACTTTCAATCGCAATGGCACTGCTGCGACTGAGGTTGATTGACTCGACTGACACCGACTCCTAAATTTGTTGAATATTTGAATCTCCATCGGGTATATTCGTTATATTTTGTACTGGTCGACTGGGTACACGAACTGTCAACCAAACATATTGGTAAGATTAAGAATGTTAAATGCTTACAATATTTTTCCAAATGTGTAGGTATTTAAAGTGAATAGAGTATTTTCGATTCAATTCCGAGAGCCTTAGCATCCGTGGACAGCGCTGTTTCGTTGTTACCAACTCATCAGCACGGCTTCATGAGGTCTCTCGAAATTGAAACGAATTTACTCTGAATTAGTACCACAAGGCAAAGAGAATATAAATGAAAAGTAACTTGTGACATCTACAGTCACTAGTTTGAAACTGTAGGTGTCACAAGTTACTTTTTATTTATATGTAGGTATTGTTACATTCATTTTGTAGCCATCCACCCGTAAACTTTTATTTTGAACAAAATTAGATAAGTAATACTCTACCTCCGACAGTACAGGAAAGTCGATCAATTTTCATAAATAAGTATCTGAAATGTCATATGAAGAATATAACTCCGGGTTTCATTCAAATTTGTTCAAGTGAATATATTGACAAATTTTCCTACCTGTATCCGAGTTATATTCGAGTTATATATGCTTCATATCTCACTTTATATTGTCTCCACTGCCGTTCTTTCATAAAACTTCATGACTACAATTTTCTTAATTCTCATTAATTCATTTACAAAAAGTATGCAAAAAATCTAGTCAGAGTAAAAGTAAATAGTTTTGATTTAGGAATATGCAATATCTAGTTTTATTATCATATTTTACTGTACTGTCGGGAATATTTATAAATTTTAATTTGTCATTTCATTTAACAAAATGGGGAAGAAAAAAAACATTCTTCTCATTCTATTACCATTGTACATACCTTTTTTACCTTCAGTATATTTTTGCTAGTCTACATATTATGTGGCCATCTCACAAACAAGTGAAAACTTCTGTGAGATATTTCCGTATTTATATTGCAGACAGTTGTTGAATCTGCAAGTCATTCTTCGCTAATAATTCTATATTGAACTAGTAAGTTTTGTGTGTGATGAATCGCCGTAAATCAACACATGAACCCTGTATGAATATGCCAAACATAAGTTTTTAAAGAACGAAATCGATGTATTTTATTCTCCGAATGGAACAATTGTACTATATATTATATTTGGGTTATTTTGCTGAGCTGACTCCATAATATTTTCCTTAGACGTGGTGATTTTTTTATGGGCTCTTTTACTTCACAATGATTCCAGTAGATATGCAAGCATTAATATTATATCGAAAATGGGATCCATTGCTAATTTCAATTCAATGAAGGATATAATTATAACTTGGCATGTTTTCAGAAACATCTACAGGAGCTGTTCCTTTATTATATTCTATAATATTGATTCTGATTTATTAATTGCACCTCTGAATCTGCGGCTCTACTCAGTTCCTATATCGCGTTTACCTAAGTTGGGAATTTTTAATTCCTTCAAGGATTTGACAAAACATGTCATCAGTACCGCGTTTGGTACTGAAACCGAATGTATTCATCCTGTTCGACCTTCCACTTACCGACATAATTTTCAAGATCATTCTGTAACATATAAAAATCAGATACATATTATTTCTCCAGTGTTGAATATAATTTTCCAGACGGTGCCAGTTACATGAAGTTGCCATTATCAAGAACAATTTAAACCTTTCCCTTGTCACTATTTGTGAAGCTTGCAGCTTTCGAACAGAACAAATCGATTGACCAATAATTGTTAACATGTAGCATATGATCTAAACCTATAATAAAGGTATCCTGTTAGTCTGAGAAATTCCAGAGTTTCATTTGGATGGTCGGTAGGGAGGCGGTTAGATGCTTGCAATTGGCCAGGTTCGAATCCTGGGAATGGGAATTTTTTTCTCAATTTCATAGGAGTCGATAGGCGATGAGAATTGTCTAGATGCCAATTCCGACGTCTGGTGCTTGGTTGGAGTGCGCATCGACCACCTGGGGTGGTGCTGTAGATTTTCTTACAGCTGAAAAGTTAATACGCCACCAAAAATCAGTTAGTCCCTGTTTCTGGAGCCCCAATACATCCGGAGGGCGCACTGGTGTGTCATTAACCACAGTGAACACTCCCCATACGTCCGTGGGATGAGTGATTACTGGGTCCGAGAATCATGTGCCCTGAGTAGGCTCAGATTTCTGCCATATTATTGGCAAGCCGGTATAATTTTCAAATTTGAGAGCAGTGTGCCCATCGTTCCACCAAGGACCGCCATCATCAGAATCACCATTTTAACAGACTGGTTCGGGTGGAGCCTGCGGAGTTCAATGAGTAGGTCTCGATATTGTGTTCGTTTTTCCTCCTCTTTTCGGACGATGTTCGTTTTGTCAAGAGCCGAAAACTCTATGACCAAAATCGTCCTACTTTGATGGTCGAGGAGGACTACTTCAGGCTCATTGGCTTGTATTTGCCTGAGAGTGGGGAATGAGTAATTCCAATAAATTCGGCACTTCTCATTCTCCACAACGGACTCAATATCTCATGGAGCCAGTGTCTCGCCAATACCGTAGTGTCGTAGATGGTAGTACAACACTCGTAGCGCCGCGTTATTCCTGTGTATATAGACTGAGACCGCATAAAATGAACAGGCTGATAGCAAATGCATTATGGCAGGTCATTATGAATCCCTTATTATCACTAGGTATTATTATTATTATTTCCAGTTAACGCAAATAAAAAGTATTCATCTGTTCCGTTTTCTTTCGTTTTGACGGCCAAATTCATCTTTTTCATTAATGGTCACAGTTTCTTCATCATCAAATTCATCCGTTATTCCATTTTAACAATTTAAAATATCTTCATTCGTGACAACTACAACTATACTTTTGATATCTCTCTCGGTATGCCCTTTCTCGGATATTTTTTTCAAGTTTATTAATTTCTTTCAGGTGTTTCATTCTGGCATATTGTCCAGTTGCACAATATACCCGACTGCTGTCTTGAAAACTTGTATTGCACTGAGGAGAGGCAAATCCTCGAAACTAGTCTGCAGGTGTTTCCCCTGTCCGAAAAGAAACAAAACCCTGCTATTTGGTCACTGAAAGCACTTCCAATTCCTCTGCAATGAGGAATATTGCACAAGTATCTGTTTGATAGTTGTTTTCTGAGAGTCATTTTCTATATTAGCCTACACTGATATGTTTGTACCTCCGATTTTGTCTCCTCAGTTTTTCCTTCATCTTTGCAAGTTTCTCTTACTGCTGAGGAGTTGGAACAGAACTAATGATCTTTTTGGCTTCAACAACCTACACTTTATTTCTAAGAACATTCATAAAATCAAAATAAGATGATAGCACTTCTTTAACTGTTGTGGGACCCTTTTAATTTTACTTGCCATAACAATTTTTATCTCTTTCGTGTTTGAAATCGATTTATTAATTTTCAGCCAACCTCATCGTCAATGGAGCCATGATCGTCAAAGGTGATACTCCCGTAGCTAAAGGAAATATAATGTTCATAGGTGAAGTGTTATTCGTCAGCGAGTCCATAGTATCGAAGCTGCACCAGCAACACAAAGACAAAGAGACGCCTCCGCTGTTGGCATTCCCGTGGTTCGGAGCACAATTCCTATCTCACGCCTTCCTAGCTCTTGAAAGAGACAAGAGGTTCACACACATTACCAGGTTTTTGAATCTAGCCGACCTAGCACCACACGTGTCCGGTACCGGATACACTTTTTTCGTGCCCATCGATCCTGCTTTCGAGGAACTCGGATTGGATAAGATGCCCGACAACTATTTGTCCACTGGCGATGGATTGCAGATCTTGCTGAACCATTTCGTCAAGGGACGGCTGTACGACAGAGATTTGACTGATGGAAGTGGATTGAATACGTTGGGAAATAAGACGATCATCGTCAGGAGAACAAAAGGTTAGACGATTTTCAGAGATATAAGTACAGGGTGTTATTCAAGTACGTGGCCAAACTCGAATGAGTAATTCTAAGACGTATTGTGTAACTAGTAGTAAAAGCAATACATTCCCGGACGACAATGTAAATTGTTGGCCGAGGCGTTAAGCCTAGGCCAACAAGCATTGAAGTCTGGGAATGTGCTTTTACTACGAGGTACACATACTATTTTTTCTGAAATCGCAATCAGCATTATCATAAATTAAGGAATTATATTTATTGTTTGCGTGCATTCATTTACTGTCTAAAATGTATACAAGCCGTAAAAAATTTATATTGTGTATCTAGTAGTAAAAGCAATACATTCCCGGACGACAATGTAAATTGTTGGCCGAGGCGATAAGCCGAGGCCAACAAGCATTGAACTCTGGGAATGTGCTTTTACTACGAGGTACACATACTATTTTTTTTTAAATCGCAATCAGCATTATCATAAATTAAGGAATTATACTCATTGTTTGCGTGCATTCGTTTACTGTCTAAAATGTATAAAAGCCGTCAAAAATTTTCCCGGATCGTTTACGATATGGGAAAGTACTTTTCCCACAAGCGTGCGTGATTCACCCTATACCAGCACGCAATTTAGTTTGAGAGGTGTCATTTTCCCGCACTAGTGCGGGAAATACATTCCCGCACGCTAAAGTCACTTCAAGTGGGTTATTCCCGCACTAGTGCGGGAAAAAGTTTTCCCGCACGCGAAAGTTTGTTCAAGAGCGTTACATAATTTTTTTTTAAGCGCTTGTAGAAAAAATCTTGATCCTAACTCATACGGAAAGGTACTCTCCCGCACTCGACTGCTTACCCGAACTCCGCTTTGCGTCGTTCGGGTAACGGCAGTCGCATGCGGGAAAGGTACTCTTTCCGTACTTGTTAGGATAATAACTATTCCCGTACAGTTTAGTACCGAAAACGGTCCGGGAAAGTTCGTTGTTTAGCAACGGACTAAAATACTAGATTAGCGTATTTTGAGGCCTGAAGTTGCTCCGAGAAAGTGGGCATTCTTGAACGATATCAGAAAAAATATTTTCCCGTACAGTTTAGTGCCGAAAACGGTCCGGGAGAGTTCATTGCTTAGCAACGGACTAAAATACTAGATTAGCGTATTTTGAGGCCTGAAGTTGCTCCGAGAAAGTGGGCATTCTTGAACGATTTCAGAAAAAGATATTTACGAAAACAACGGTTCCTTTTGAAAATTATGATGCCCTGTATCTTGAAAACGAAGCATTGCTGGACTTATATATTTATGTAAACTTTTCGTCTTAAAATCACTCAAAGAATTACATCTTCGAATTTGGCCACGTACTCGAATAACACCCTTTATACAGAGCTATTCATGAGCTTGATTGATCAATATATCTGTCAATTCCTGAAATTTCGGGATAAAATTTGATTTCTAGAGTTCAAAATATTTTCAATTAATTTCAATTTCCGGTAAGTCGGAAGTTATTATTAAATCCCTTATTCCAAATGAGGGTAAATCTTTGGTTAGAGTGAGCATCCAAATTTTAAATAAAACTTATGTATGTTGGTCTCCCGAACATAAAATCCAACTTTGCGGCGGTTTACAACTATTTTCGAAGATATTGGCCCATTTTGTTGTGAAACTTCACCGTTTGACAGATTGAATTTCTGTTATTGAAAAATTGAAAATACACAAAATTTGTTTTCTTTCTATCAAAACACCACACACGTCGTTATTTACATACTTTCAACACTTTTTAGTGGAAAAAACTATTATTTAAAAAAAAAGTCACCCTTCCTCGAAACCTAAACAAATCATTCGAATTTCATTGTTGAACACTGAGTATCTGGTATTTTTTGTTTATGCAATGTTGGCATCGAGATTGGGATTGTTTGGATTTAGTCAGTAAGTAAAGTAAAGGTAAGTTTATTAGGCTCGTTCTTAAAATAAAAAAAAAATACGTAACTCACATAGTTTTTTGTCCAAAACAATCCGAAGGCCATAGTCCTATTTACTTCGTGAAAGAAGAGGACAACCTAACCTAACATAACTAACCTGGTAATCCGATCTCTAATTGGTATGAAGAAGTGAAATCAAAGAATATGCTCGCTGCGCTCGCACACAACCTGCCGATAATAGTATATTATTCAACGAGCGGTAATGTAGGTCATAACTCAAGCAGATGAAGTTGTAATTCATCAAGTGAGTTATGACCATTACCGTAAGTAGAATACTATACTTTATCTACGACTATAACAATAAATACTAAGATACAAGTACAGAGAAAGAACTGTATTCACAAATCTTAATAGTTACCTATAACAATGCTATAAAAATGTTAATTGTAATTACTCATTTTGTTTATTAATAAAATCAACTGTAAAGTTTGAACAACCAGTAAACTGAATATGTGGGACTGAATTATGCAAGTATGGTAACATTAGCTACTTGTCTTATTTCTGATGGAGGTGTATATATTATTTCATCTTCACTATCTCAAGTTCGGAAATTGTAAATAGTGACTCATCGTCAGTTTACGGAGTTTCCTAGGCAATCCGCACTCTGAACCCCGCGAACCGACGATGAGCCACAATCTACAATTTCCGAACTCAAGTATATCTGAATTAATCTTTTTCAGTAGAAAATTCACAGAAGTACAGAAGTACAAGCCACCTCTTGATATTCGGTTCGTAAATAATTCCAAGAATGTTTTCACTTATAATATCCCTAGTGCTTGAATTATTGCCGGAAATTTTTCGAGTACATGAATTTTTTGAAAATTACACGAGTCGCGAAAATTACACTAGATTAGGTAAGAAAATTTCACACCAAGAAATGAAAATCATCCAACAATTCATAATAACTATGGGAAGCCCAACCTCGCCCAACGTTGCTTGACCTCATATATCGGTGACCCGGCCACGTCAAATATTTGACAGAAAAATTTCCACTTACATTAATTTCGCCGAGGTTCCCTGGGAGGATAAAAATTTCCGGAAGATTTTTGGCTTGCCATAGCATCTAAACAAGAACGAATTTTTTCATTGGCTAAAAGAGTGAGGTGTGAAATTTTCCGATTTATTAGCGTGAGTTATAGCAGTGAGTAATTATAACTCACGCTGTTTGTTCATAGACACTATTAATTGCTCAAAAGCAGTTGAATAATTAATATATAACTTAATAGGAGTAGATAAACTTACCTGTATACCTTGCTTACCGACTAGATCCGACGGAACCCGAACCACTGAAGGATTTGAGGGGGGCAAGGGGGCCATGACCCCCTAGAGCTCTGAATAAGTAGTTGATATTGGTTCAACAACCAGTCTGGAATATGCAACTAAACCTTGATTAATCTTCAACAAAAAAAACACGTTATACAAATCAAAATTATTCGTATTTTTCGTATTGAATGTTTTCTCAAACACTCTAACATCCCAAATCAAATGCTTAAATCCTTTTTCTTCCATATATATTTTCTAAACATTTCTCTCAGCCCGGAGTGTTTCTTGTTCTACTCGATTTTTTCTTACAAGATTGTGTCCTTATTTTAACTCTTCAGCCACCTGCGACACTAAGTCTTTGGTATTCCGAAGCCAGGCTCCTCTCAATGAATAAGTCAGTAAACACAGCTTGCGTGAAACTATGGGCAACAGACTTCTTTTATTTTTGTTATGAAAAATCGAATTTTTGGTATGCTATCGTAATAGTTATTATCCTAACAAGTACGGAAATAGTACGTTTCCCGCATGCGACTGTCGTTACCCAAACGACGCAAAGCGGTTCCGGAGAGTACCATTTCGTACGCTTAAGTCACTTCAAGTGAGTTATTCCCGCACTAGTGCGGGTAAAATTTTTCCCGCACGAAAGTTTGTTCAAGAGTGCTAGATATTTTTCTTTAATTCGCTTGTAGAAAAAATATTAATTCTAATTCATACGGAAAGGTGCTCTTTGCTTTGCGTCGTTTGGGTAACGGCAGTCGCATGCGGGAAAGGTACTCTTTCCGTACTTGTTAGGATAATAACTATTCCATTCAACTAAACATCGATATACTTTTCAACCCTATTCGAGGCTTGTACGCGAAAATGAGGCACCTAAATCTGTCACCATCTGACGGTCTATTATCAGACTAGCGAGCTAATAACTGTTTGTCAAAAAAATACCATACTACCAAAATTGAGTTGCAATTGACAGGTTGTCACAGTCTGACAATTATTTAAACTAAATGACTCTTTAAGTTCATTATGAAATCGGACCTAAACGCAATAAAACATCTTCAGTAATGGCCTTTGAATTACTCGTATGAAAGGCATTCTTGAATGGAATCGAGCGATTTTCATGTCAACGAAATTAACGCCGATTCTGAATATTAGAATATTAATATACTTGAATTCAGATTTCAAACCATTTGTTTATTTTTAATGAAGATTTTTTCATAGCTCTGATCAATCTGTAAATATTATGTATTTCAGTACAGTTTGTGTATGTTCAAATCAGTTGTGATATGATTATTTCGTAATTGGTTAGCTCATTCCATAATATAAACTATTTATCATTCAATTGTGACGAATTCTCCTAAAGCCGGTCCTGACGGAGCTCGTAAACAGCACAGAAAACAGCGCTATTTATAGCCGATGATGTCACCATTAATTGGATAATAGAGAGTATCAGTAAAGATAAATTAAAATAGTGACTTGTGATATAAGTTATTGATTAAGACATTGTAAATAAATTATAAAAATTAGTTAGTGCAGTTTTATTACATTGGTGTCAGAAGTGGGATATGAAGATAAAATAAGTGCTTTGCAGAGGACAATTGAATTTCTTTCGCGCGAAACATACCTGTGATCGGGACGAAAGTGATTTGTTGCTTGGGGAACTTTAGATTGGCGGACAATCTCTGTGTCGCGGAGTGAGACGTTTTTAGCGCGAAATAAACTGGTGACCCGTATAAGTGTGCAAAGTGGATAGTTTTGCGTACCACGGGAGAATAAACTGATAGACTGTTTGTGTGAAATAGACTAATATTCTGTTCAAAGACATTGAAATACAAAATGTTTTTAGCCGATTTAAAGGTGTCGGATTTGAAAGAACAGCTGGAAGAAAGAGAGTTGGATACAACGGGCAGAAAGGTAACGCTTCAAAAAATACTTGTAGAAGGACTGATTGAAGAAGGTGAAGACCCCGAAACGTTCTTATTCGAAGTGTCTGGAATTGACTTGAGTTCGATTATGAATAAACTCGACGAAACTACTAAGTCTCTGAAAGACGAACTCCAACAAACTTCGACAAACTTGGAAGATAAATTTCTGGAAAATTCGGTGAGTTTGGAAGGAAATCTTCTAGAAAATTCGAATACTCTAAAAGAAGAACTTCTCGAAAATTCAAATAGTCTGAAAGAGGAACTCCAAGATAAATTTCTAGAAAATTCGAATACTCTGAAACTTCTAGAAAACTCAAAGAATTTGAGAGAAGAACTTCTGGAAAATTCGAATGGCCTGAGGAAGGAGCTCTGGAAAACTCAAAAAGCTTGAAAGAAAAAGTCTACGGTATGGTGAGTCGGTTGGAAGAAAGAATGGGAACCGTTGAAACAAAGATAGAGAAAATCAAAGATGACATGGAGGAAGAAATGAAAAAAATTAAGGAAACGCTCCACGATTAAAAAAAGGCGGAATCGAGACAGAAATCGGCAGTATAAAGGAAACAATTAGTAAGTTAAAGAAGCAAATCAATACTGCATACACCGAAGAAACAGTCAACAAAAATTCAATGCTGGACTCGAGTTTGGACTTAGATGAAGTCCATAGAGAAATGAAAGATTTCAAGATTAGTGCTGAACCTGGAAAACTCGCATTGAAACCGCCTCAGTTCGACGGAAATACTCCATGGGCAAACTACCGCCGACAATTCGAAGCCGCTGCCAAAGCAAATGGATGGAATGCTGGGGAAAAAGCTTTAGCATTGACACTGGCATTGCCACAAACATTTTACAGACCCTCACCGCCAAACAACAGGAGGACTATGAACAGCTGATCAAACATCTGGAACTATGGTATGGCCAAGCCCACTTAGAACACGTGTACCATTCACAGCTGAAAAATCGTCAGAAATCAAGCGAATCACTGCAAGAATTCGAAGCTGATATTGCACGCTTGGTTCGTCTTGCTTATCCAGCTACACCAGAAAATGTTATGGAGCGATTAGCCGTACAGGCATTCTTAGATGGACTTCGTGACCAAGAAACCCGGCAAGCACCGACATTAGCTCGACCAACCCACCTTGTAGATGCACTAGCACGCGCCCTGGAGTTCGATGCGGCAAAACAATCTTGCAAAAGCCAGGGAAAAGTTCGATTTATTGAGAAAGACCCACAGGAGACAGCTGACCTGGAGGGGATCATAAAGAAGGTAATAAAAGAAGTGCTGCCTGAAAGAAGGCAAATAAGATGCTGGAATTGTGGTAAGATCTGGCATGTGCGTAGCAAATGCCCCACATTCAAAGATTCTACACCAACGCAGGAAAACTAAAGAAGGTCGATGAGAAGGGGCAGTCGTCGGCCTGTTTCCAGGAAGCCCCAATTAATAACGCATATGTCGCTGTTCTTCAACGACAAAACAAAGGTGTATTCGTGGACGGTCTCATATTAACAACGAGCCTCACACCATGCTGCTAGATACAGGTGCGACATGAACAATTCTCGGACCTACTTTTGCCAAAACACCGGCAAGAATTGAACCGTCAAACTGGAAATTATGCGAGTTAACGATCGACTTGGTTTTAGGCAGCACAAAACTAAGACACCGAGAACTGGTCGCGGACATCGAGGACGATGCAATTATTGGAATGGACATAATGAATTCCAGAGGGTTCGAGCTGAACTTCAAAGACAGCGTCCTACGTGTCAACGGAGAAGAGCTGGTGCTTCACGGAAGAAGCGAAGAAATGATCCGGGTTGTGTTGGCTGAAGACATGAGCATTCCCGAGAGAGCTGAAACTATTCTGGAGGCTCGTATGGATGGCAGAGTGAGCAACGGAAGCGTGGTGATGTTCGAGCCCGAGCTCCATGATGAGAAAATCGGACGACGAATTTCCCTTGGGAAGACCTTACTGCGCGCCGATAAATTTATACCATCCAGTGACGTTGAAGAAAGGATCAACTTTGGGCCACTGCTCGCCAATTTCCTCTGTGGTCAGGAATGTACCCGGTACCATTAGCCATGCCAACAATCTACCCTCAGAATTAGAAAAGCTAGTTGCCATATCATTGAGAGGCATAAAATCGGCACCGCAGCCCAGATTAAAGGATTTAGTAAGGAGATACTAAGACGTCTTTGACACCGGACAAGGAAAAGGGGGTAGAACAAAGGTGTCCCAGCACAGAATCGATACTGGAGATGCCCGACCAATCCGTCAATCAGCCAGAAGACTCCCTCTTGCCAAAAAGGAAGAGGCAGACAAAATAGTCAGGGACATGGGGAAAGGAGTGATTGAACCATCTGAGAGCCCCTGGTCATTTCCAGTTGTACTGGTAAAGAAGAAAGACGGATCAACACGATTCTGCGTGGATTACCGACAACTGAATGTGACAAAGAAAGACAGCTACCCACTACCTAGAATAGATGACACCTTGGACACGCTCGCCGGCTCTACAATCTTCTCGACCTTAGACCTGAAGAGCGGATATTGGCAGGTAGAACTGGCTCCAGAAGACAGCTTTCACCATCGGCTCAGGGCTGTGGCAATTTACCGTTATGCCATTCGGACTTTGTAACGCTCCAGCCACTTTTGAGAGATTAATGGAGACGGTGTTGAAGGGACTCTCCTGGAAAACTTGCTTGGTATAACTCGATGACATCATCGTAGTCGGCAGATCATTTGAAGACCACGTGAAAAATCTGGAGGAGGTATTTTCTGCGTCTGAGGAACTCCGTATTGAAACTGAGCCCTAAAAATGTCACCTATTTCAGAAAGAAGTCCACTATCTTGGCCATATTGTCTCTGGGGAAGGAGTAGCAGTAGATGACCAGAAAATGAAAGCTGTTAAAGACTGGCCCATTCTTGAAGATATCCATCAGCTTCGGAGTTTTCTTGGCCTATGTACCTACTACCGTCGGTACGTGCTAGGGTTTGCTAACATCGCCAAACCACGGAAGGACAGACAAAGTTCGAGTGGTCCGAAGAATGCCAAGATTTGTTCAGGAAGCTGAAGGGGGCATTAATCAACGCGCCAATACTAAGTTATCCTCTTCCGAACGGAAAATTCATTCTGGATACGGACGCCAGCAACGTGGGACTTGGAGCTGTCCTGTCTCAGATCCAGAATGGACAGGAAAAAGTCATCGGGTACTTCAGCAAGACCCTCAGTTAACCGGAGCGAAATTACTGTGTCACCCGACGGGAGCTGCTGTATGTGTATGGTAGGAGATTCCTGCTGAGAACTGACCACGCCGCCCTCAAGTGGCTTCTGCAGTTCAAAAATCCTGAGGGTCAGGTGGCACGTTGGATTGAGAGACTCCAAGAATTCGACTTCGACATAGAACATCGAGCAGGGACCAGCCACAGGAATGCAGATGCCTTATCGCGAAGGCCGTGTCTAGATGACTGCTCACATTGCCGACGAGCAGAGGAGAAAGAAGCGACAGTTTGTAGAACAACGGCGGTAGATGATAACTGGAATGACAGCAAGCTCCAGAAAGACCAAGAGAAAGATCCAGATCTTGGCTTAGTTATCGGCTGGAAGAGGAGTAACCGAAGACCGATATGGCAGGAAGTAGCAGGATACTCGCCAGCCATCAAGTCCTACTGGGCTCAATGGAACTCCCTTACTCTGGACAACGGAGTTCTGAAACGTGTGTTGGAGTCCAAGGATGGTGGAGAAGAAAGACGTCAGACAGTTGTACCCAGAAGCAGAAGACCGGAAGTGCTTCGAGAAATTCATGATGGGGTCACCAGAGGACATCTGAGAGTGACGAAGACTCTCCAGAAAGTGAGCCAACGGTTTTACTGGGCCAATTGTCAGGCAGACGTTCAAGACTGGTGCAGAAAGTGTGCTGTATGCGACGCAAGTAATGGACCTCGAACGCGACCTAAGGCCCCAATGCGTCAGTTCAACGTTGGTAGCCCATTTGACAGAATCGCTATCGATATTACCGGGCCGTTTCCAGAATCTGACCACGGGAACAAATACATCCTCGTGGCAATGGACTACTTCAGCAAATGGTCTAAATGGTCTGAAGCCTATGCCGTGCCCAACCAGGAAGCCATAACCGTCGCCGACGTCCTGGTGAAGGAGTGGATTTGTCGATTTGGTGTCCCACTGGAACTGCATTCAGACCAAGGCAGAAATTTCGAGTCCAACTTGTTCCAGGAATTGTGTCAAATGCTGAACATCCGGAAGACGCCAACTACGGCTTTACATCCGCAGTCTGATGGAATGGTGGAGCGGATGAACAGGACGATGAACCGCCAATTATCCACGGTAGTCTCTGACCACCAAAGAGACTTGGACCAGTATCTCCATTTGTTCCTGATGGCATATCGTTCTGCAGTACACGAGTCGACCCGCCAAACCCCTGCTAGTATTATTATGGGCCGAGCGCTGCGACTACCATGTGACCTGAAGTTTGGGACGCCACCAGGACAAGACACTGCGGGAGAGGACTATGTCAGCAATCTTCGGCAGAGAATGGAAGACATCCACGAAAGAGTCCGTTTGAACATCCAGAGTGCCAGCGACCGAATGAAAGAGACCTATGACATCAAGGCCGATGCCGGAGGATTTAAGGTTGGTGACCTGATTTGGCTGTACAACCCCAAACGTCGTCGTGGCCTATCACCAAAATTGCGGAACTCATGGGAAGGCCCTTATGAGATCTTGAAGAGGATAAATGACGTGGTCTACCGAATTAAAAAACCACCTAAAGGAAAACCCAGAGTCGTCCATTTCAATAGGTTGGCCCCTTACGCTGGAAACCACGACCAAGTCCGCACCCTCAGACCACCGAAGGATGCGATGACGTTCCAGAAATGCATGCCTTTGTACTCAAATGGACAGAAAGTTCAACATGGGGTGTCTCGAGAGGAATCACGAGACCTTTTTAAGGTGCCTGCCGATTACGCGCTAGCCCACTGTGTAGCAGAAGATCTTCAAATGTCCAGAGGCATCGCTGTGGTGTTCTCCAAGAAGTACGGTCGTCTCCATGTACTACGGCAACAAAACCCGGAAGTTGGAGGGGTGCTACAGTTGCGGAAAGGCCAGAGAAGCTTCTTCTATCTAGTCACCAAGAAGCAGTCTCGAGACAAACCGTCCTATGAAGACGTATGGAATAGCCTTGCGAAATTAAGGGACATGATGGTGGAGCAGAATCTCGTAGACCCGGCAATCCCAAAATTGTCCTGCGGGCTCGACAGACTGGACTGGAGAGTCATAAGGAACATGTTGGAGACGATATTCCAATCCACCGGCGTCAGGATTTTGGTACGCTGTAATAATCGTCCACAACCAAACCTGAAGACGGTAGAGTGTTACTTCCATCAAACAGCAAGGTGCAGATATGGAAAATCATGCAAATATCGGCACACCCCAAGCATGACATTTCGGGACGAAATATCTCTAAGAAGGGGGCAATGTGACGAATTCTCCTAAAGCCGGTTCTGACGGAGCTCGTAAACAGCGCTATTTATAGCCGATGATGTCACCATTAACTTCGCCGCTGGCGATTGACACAAGATCATTCGAGAAGCGACATCTAGTCGCCAGTAGAAAATTCTAGAGATTTCCGGAACTCATTCAGCACGATATATAAAGAAATCTCCACGGCGAGACGACAGTTTGGAATCAGCCGGAGTACGATATTTGGATAATAGAGAGTGTCAGTAAAGATAAATTAAAATAGTGACTTGTGATATAAATTATTGATTGAGACATTGTAAATAAATTATAAATAAATTATAAAAATTAGTTATTGCAGTTTTATTACAATATCGAAAATCCTATACATTTATCTAAAAAAAAATCTCCGAAATTATAATCAACGTTTGTTCTGATCAGCGCCATATTAATTCAAATTTACTTTTTTCAGATAAAGTACGAGTAAACGATGCAACAATTGTGAAAAGTGAAGTTTTCGTATACAATTTAGGAACAATGTTCTACATAGACAAAGTATTGTTCACAAATACGAACATTACTTCCAACACTAGCCCACAAATAGATAAAGCTACAAATCATCTATTTACGACAGAATCAAATGTTGAAAAAGTGCCAGAAGAGCTGATCGAGGAGTCAGGAACACTACCAGATGTATTGTTGGCCGATAGCACCAGTGCCGATAATGAAACAGAAGTTGTGACGATAGCAACACGAAATAACACAATAAAATAAGTCAACTTTTTGAGAGTATTGATTTTGGTCAGTTTAATGCAATGGTAGTTTGAAGAAAAAAACAAGTTAACATCGAATTTGTTCGAACATTTGATATTGGCAGTTCTAACTGGAAACTTTATCTGTGACGTTCCCAAATTTTCAATGAATAATTCGGAAAACACAGAGATCGCGATAGATTTATTTCAAAAAAGAAAGGTTGATACCACCTTCCACATATATAACTCCGTTGGATATTCTCTCCACAACTTTCCTACAAACTATCCTGCTTAATGTTTATGTAGAAACGACAAAATTACACCAATGCATCAGAACGAAACTTGGATAATGTCCATTCAGTATCTCCTTTTTTCTTGATGAAGTGTTTGGTACAGCTCAAAACATACTAACAAAATTACAATAAGTAATATTCATATCTTTATTGATAGGGCTTTATACGTTAAGTAGATTTAAATTGATGTGTGACAACCAGAGACTATAAAAAACATAAATATTTAAAAACAGATATACATACAGGTAGAATGATGTTGATGTAAGAATATTTTACTATGTATATAAGGTCATATTGAATTATTTATATATTTAAAAATATATTAGCAACAATGACTGATGAATGTTAAAGTAACGATTTGCAGATATTTGAATATTTTGTGAATTGATTTATATTTCTATGAAAATAAATATGTCTGTTAATCTAGTGAATAGTTGATGTATGCTGTAGTTCTTTTGAAAATAGTGAAGCTCAATCAAGATTTTCATGAAAAGTGTTTGTATAAATATGACTTCCTTTATAAAAATTATCCTCGGAAAAATATTTTAGTTACCTTTCAGGATATGTATTGTTTTGGAAAATGGTTGATGTTCTTGGAAAAAGTCAATGAGAATGCAAGTACGCAAATCTACGAATTTTGTATAATTTGAATAACGTAGAACATTTCAGAAAAAAAAGATGTTAGTATTTTTCGGAATAGAACGCTGGCACTATAGTCAACAACTCTATTGATTATTTGAATAGTTGAAATTCGAATTCAATACAACTTGTACTTCTTATTAGCAACTTCGATTGATTTTTAGAGTGGTATGATGCTGATTACTTTTTTTTATATAATCCGTGGAGTAACTCAAATTAATTTCAATATCCATAGAATGTAACAAGTTTCATATTGCTTCAAAAAAATAATAAACACGCCGCCAAATGTTGAAGTTTATTAATAATTATTTTTCTGTTCAAATTTACTTATAAAGAAATAGTCACTTCAAATGCCATTCATACTTCAAAGTAACCGAGTAATACATCTCCAACCTCCTGCACAATTACAAATCGTATTAGCTTGACAGAACTTCCCATACTTCAGGTAATTTCAACCGTCAAACTGACCCTGTCTAATTGTGCAACAAGTTATGAATAATTTTTTACTACTCTTTATATTACTACTGAAAATAAAGGCATGATTCAAACAGGTATACTAGTCATAATTATTTCCATTGAGAAAAGTTTTTTCAACTTCAAATTCACTTCAAAAATAATGTTCCTTAATTTTGAAGTTGTAAATAAATATAATTCATTCGAGTGAAATAGTTTAACTTCTACTTCTCTGTTTGGCAAAAACCAAGTATTTGGGAAATTGAGGTTGGTGAACCATCCAGAAGTTTTTACATATCTTTGCTTATCTTTTGTAGTAATATGGGTCCTACTGGCTTCATTGTCTAACAGAAGTTGTTGTGAAACAAATCATCGATTCAAAAAAAATATGACCACAAATATATATGCTCTGTTTCTTGATTCTAGTACATGGCCATGTATATACTAGAAATTTTACTAGTTTTGTGAACAAAGAAGCAGTTTTCATATGCAGTAGTGAAAATGTTGTGCAACCATTTCCAAAATTTTATTTATGTTGAAAACTAATGAATTTATGTAGAAGTATTTGAATAGAGGAATAATTTTTCTGCATTTGTAGTTTTCAAATTTTTTTAATTTTAACTGTGTCCAAGAATATCTTATTGTTAAATAAATTCTAATTTACTTGTTTTGTTTCATGGGTCTATACCTCAGACAATAGTAATTAGAGAGAATGCTTAGTGAACAGTTGCATAAGAGAACAAAGGACCCCACACTGCATCAATGGGAAATTGGCTTTTGGTGAATTTGCTTGATTTTTTATATGTTATAGACCTCATGATGCTGATCAAATGTCCCCATTGCATCAACGTCCTAAATTCAATAGGTTCGATTATACAGAGTGCTGAAGTTCACTTGTCCAAAATTTCAGATGACCATTGTGACGATACTATTTCGAATATATCAACTACGCATCGTTTGTTCAATAGTCGACTCGGATCCACTATGAAGTATATCAGTTCCTATACGGACTCACGATATACGGAGTGAGTCAAAAGTTAGCCAGTTTTGTAGTGATTTATGAAAAATTGAGCGGTGGAATTTTATTCATTTTTAGATATTTCGTTGGATACCAATGTCAGTTCCAATTCATGATGTCAATATCTCCTGAATCCGACCGACATATTATCTACAAGACGTTCTATTTTTGCTTGAAATTCTGGACAACTCAATGAAAACCTGGGTTGTTCATTATGATTATCTAAATTGCAGATACGAATATCCTACAGTGAATTGTTCAAAATATTTCAAAATGTTTGTGACGAATAGAATATGGTTATGGAAACTCTACAATATGAATTTAAAAAAAAACTACGCTGAAAAATATCAGTAATAGACACTATTTTTGGAATCACCCTGTAATTCAACGTATCTGCAATCTAAATACTCATAGAGAACAACTCAGTTATTCATTGAGTCCAGAATTTCAAGCAATAATAGAATGAGAATGAGAAATAGAACGTCTTATACATAATATGTCAGTCGGATTCAGGAGATACTGACATGAATTGGAATTGATATTGGTATCCAACGAAATATCAAAAAATTAATAAAATTCCACCGCTCAATTTTTCAGAAATCACTACAAAACTGGCTAACTTTGGACTAACCCAGTATATCGTGAGTCCGTGTAGGAACTGATATACTTCACAGTGGATCCGAGTCGGCCTATTGAACAAACGATGCGTAGTTGATTTGGTTGATATATTTGAAATGGTATTGTCACAATGGTCATTTGAAATTTTGGAAAAGTGAACTTCAGCACCCTGTATAATCAAACCTATTGAATTTAGGACGCTGCCGTTGGTGCAATGGAGACATTTGATCAGCATCATGAGGTCTATAACATATAAAGAAATCAAGCAAATTCACCGAAAGCCAATTTGTCATTGATGCGGTGCGGGGTCCTTTCTGTATTCAATATTTCTTAACCTTGGTCTAGGTAAGGTAGGCCAGGTTTGACTCATCGTCGAATCATGTATGTCACTTATTGTCACTTTAATATATAGGTAGGTATAAACATAGGAAACTTTTCAAACCATTATTCAGGAATTCAGACTTTTAAATCGATGTAGCCGATAATTGATGGAAAGCCATGCATATTAATTTTTCAGAATAAAACAATGTTGACTTTCACAAAGTTTGTTTACAAAACCGCTATAATTGTTTGTTGTAGAAGTATTTTAAGTTGAATAATGCGATATATTATTCTAAAATACGTTTTGAATCATGAATTACACAATGGGTAAGCATATCTAGAACAATAAAGTTGAATAACTATATACATTAACTTGTGATACCTGTCCTCTTTTATATCGAACAAACTGGTAAAACTTTCAAAAAACGTATGTAACGGCAAAATGAAATCAACTTTTGCTGACCTCAAATCATACTTTTGAACATGATTTTGAAATACGAAGTTGAAAACAAGGGATGAAATTGAATCTTTTAGAAAGTTTGTAAATAAACAAAGTGAAGAATTCTCAGAACGTAATTAAAAAACAAAAGTTGATAACTTCCTTTGAATATATATAGTGGAAGAATGTAATTGTTACTTTTTTTTAATATTTTGGAATTTGTAAACTTAGGAGTTGAGTATTATTATGAATAATATTTTTACCCCACCAGTGAAGATAACTTAATGAAAATACTTCTATAGTGAAGGGAAAAATATAATTTATTCTCACTGAATAACAACATCACAGAGTGCAGTATCTCATTTAATCTGGATACCAAATTTGTTGAAAGCCATAAAATTTAATTCAGAACAATTTTTTTACTTTTTTGAAACCATTCATCCAATGCCCAGTCTTTATGTCATAAGATGGTTTTCATCATTTACCTAGCAAAGGATCAAACCAGGCAAAATAAATATCGAAAGTTATTCCAATATTACAATAATTTTAAAAAATATACCATTTGTTGCCAACGGCACTCCGGCATGTGATTCCTGTAGGTATCTGTTTTTTGATGAAACTCAATTCATATTAATATTAGTTGCGATTATTAATTATTAATTATTCAAATTCAATTTCAATATTAATCCAAAACCAAGAAGCATTGTCAATAAGTTTTTTATAACTTCCGACAATAATAGTTATTTATGCAAGTGCAAAAAGTAAGTGTTTATTGCACAAAATATACTTTTTCTACATTCATGCAAAAAGCAAATCTTTATTGAACTATATTCAGTGGAAAAAGAAGCTCTTTATTGCACTAGTGCAATAAAGTTTTTATTGCACTCATCTGTCATTCTACTTCAACGTGCTGTCATCATGATAAACATAAACGTTCAAACCCACTACATATTTAGCAGATATTCTGTGAGATTGGCCATACGTTTTAAACAGCTACATATTTTATATTATTTTGTATTAATGTTAGCAGTCAAGTTGAACAAACAATGCCTTCCCGAGAATAACTCCATAATCAAAACCGATCCGCTATGTTCTAAACCGTTAACCTGCCTAGAGCAAACTGTCTGTACTATGACCACACCTCGTGATAACATACGCGCTCATGGCTACTATGATTTTGTTTTTTATAATGCAACTGTGGTTATATAAACGTCAGTCAAAATTCAATTCTGACAATTACAGAACTGAAAGTTTTAAAATGTGTAATATTAATGGAAAACTAGATGATGGTGATGAAATCGATAGTAATAATTATTTATTTAAATTGCGTATTTCATTTTCCTTCATCAGTGCCGCACCTGAATAAATAATTTTTTGCTTTTTGCATGAACGTAGAAAAAATGTTGTATGCAACTCGTGCAAAAAATGTTTATTGCACTCGACGTGTTGTCCAACTCGGCCTAACGGCCTCGTCGGACAATTTCACGTCGAGTGCAATAAACACTTACTTTTTGCACTTGTTGCATTGTTGCATAAATAACTATTGACTTCGACTTGACTTTGATTAAATATGTTTTAATTTTATCTTAATGAAATGCAACTATAGATATATTTTTCAAAAATAAAACGTTAGAAAAAATGATGATGTGAAAAATGTAAAAAAAATCCAGCTTCCAGCTACTAGTAGCCGCATGTTAGAACTGGTAAATGAATTGGGCTTGAAAAGAATCATCACAAACTTATTTTAGGCTTTATTTATATTAAGAAATATAAAACTAATATTACTGACCCAAGCGTGATTGGGCAACATCACTCAAAGGATTCTTGTGATCTGTGGGCATTGGTCTTGATTCATAAGTACAGATTGTCACTCCATGGTGATGACCCGTACTAAATTCTCCTTTGAGACCAATATAATATATTTTCGTGGTTTCAGCTCCAAAGTTGGAAGGGAAATGCAGCGTCAAGTGGTATACGTTATTAAAGGTAACTATCCTGTAAAAAAATATTAGTTATCAATATTTTGAGATTATCAAAATTTGAGGAAGGATTGAAAGGCTGCTTTGAAAAAGTGAATAAACATTCATGCTGGGTATTTTAAATGAACTATTATAATAGATTAGGCCTCAGTTATGACCATGTTATTTTTCATCTTCAGGTTTGTATAGGTAAAAAAATCATTTGTTGGGAGAACATTATGAAAACCCAGAAAAGATTATTTTGCTTAGTCCAGCAATCCCCAGAGTATCCAGGCTTTGAAGTTGGAAGATCACTGTGTCATTTCTCATTTCAACATAAGCATAAAAAAACGAACAAGTAAAATTAATTTGTAAAACTACTATTAAATTAATGAAGATGAATAAATGAAAATATGAATTGGCAAGGTTCAAGGACTAACAATGGAATGGAATCTGAATATACAGGGTGTCAATTTGAAAACTTCCCACCCTTAATATCTTCCTTCCAGTAAACAATATGAGGAATCTGAAAAACTGGTCAATTTTATTTTCAAGGGGGATCAAGTGGCACATCATTTTGATTGGCGTTCAATTCTTCTCCCAATTGTACCATGACTTATTATTTTTTGATGAGCATTTTCCGAAAAATTACGTTCTAAACTAACAGAAGTAATTATTAGAACTTACCTATACTGAATTGCATGGTTTGACCAGAACTGGTAGAATATTATTTGGTACCGTTCCAACCCTTTATTAGGGGTAATTAGCCATTATCTCCAAAAATTTTACATCAAAAAGTAGTCCAATAGTAAAACGTAGATGGTAGTATAGTTCTGTTTATTAAATGCTGAATTTTTAATTTCCATCGCAGAAATTTCACAGATAAACCTTTTTTTGCTACTTCTGCTGTAAAAAGTTTGTTTTCAGTCAAAAAATTGTGTAGCAAATTCGAACGATGTGGTAGTACAGTTTTACCTGTTGGGCTGTTTAGTGATTGATAAGTTTATAAAAGTGTTAAAATGGAAAAAATTTAAATGATTGTAATTTATGCAGATATTGGAAAGTGTACACGAAGGGCGCCATATCTTTTTAACCGGTATGTGCTTGATTTGGTGAATTAGTTTAACGAAACTGGTTCAGTGACAAATAAAAAAAAGAAATAACCCCAGGGATGAAGCTCAAATTGAAGTTTTGGATACATATGCTCCAGAGCCCACGAGCTCCTTACGATCAGTATCAAAACAGACGGTAATGTCACGCGAGACTGTAAGAAAAGCATTGAAAATGCATAAATTTCCACGAGGATGATTATGATAGAAGAATAGAGTTTTGTGGAACCATGTCTCAGCGAGTCAATACCATCACTAATCTTCTGTTAAACATCTGTTTCGGCGATGAAAGTTCATTTTTTCTGAATGGCAATGTTAATAGAAAAAATTGTCGCTATTGGAGTGGCGAAAACCCATATATTTTTCGGGAAGGGCATACACAACACCCACAAAAAGTTAATGTTTGTGCTGGTATTCTTGGAAATGCCATTATTGGTCCATTATTTCTGGAAGAAAACTTGGGCAATCTGTACCTTGAAATGCTTGAAGAAACTATCGATCCTTCTATAACTCACAAGCTAGAAACTCAAATTGATGCAGAAGGCAATGAACTTTTGCAGGAGGATCTGTTACATTTCCAGCAGGACGGTGCTCCACCTCATTATTTTCTATCCGAGATCACCGGATTCAACTCGCTTAGATTTCTTTCTTTTGGGTCATCTTAAATCCGTAGTTTATAAAACACATCCTTCTGATGTTGAAGAACTTGAAAGAATAATTACAGCAGCATGCCAGTCAATTCCTAGTGAAGTTTTCCGTAATGTTAGAGGAGAGTTCCAAAAAACAGACTTTATTACTGTTTAGAGCAAAATGGGCGACATTTCGAACAGTTTATAAGATAAGCGTAAATATGTTTTATGTTTGCAATGGTCTTTCTCGCAAATTAAATAATTTTGTAAAAGGAAAATACGAGGCATGTAGCTATTTATAAGGTCTGCATTTTTTTTTTTCATGGTAAACCGAATGTATTTTCAAAGCATGATACATCATTCGAAAGCTCAAAATCTAAGCTATTTTTCTATGTAATCGCCAGTTTTTTCGATGACCCTACTCATCCAAACGACAAACTTTTGCATCCTCTCCTCGAACCAAGATCCCGCCGCCTCGCGCAGGAAAGAGACTACCTACTACTTCATGCACCTCTTTGTCTTTTGCAAAGTTCATTCCCCCCAGATATTTTTTTTAGGGCAGGAAGTATGTGGAAGTCACTGGTGCGACGTCAGGACTGTAGAGAGGGTGGTATATCACATTCCAACTGAACTCCGCAATAAGGGACGTTGTCCTGTTGGGCACATTGGACGTGCTTCACTTTGTGTTCCGCGGTCATCATTTTTGGGATCCATCTGGCTCTGACAATTTTCGGTATAGCAGATCTTTGACTAAAATTGAGTGCATGGAGTCTCTGCTACACACTCCTTGAAGGGAGGAGGTTTTTTGCGTTCAAAAATTTTATGACAGACCGTAACTCGCAAATGACGGGAGCAACAATTACGATCTCCATTTTGAATCGCTGCTACGTCAACAATTAGGATTCCACAGATTTCTGCAGGATACTATTTTGTGGAAGAGAGACCAACGTATACGACAGTATTGGCGGATATCGCCTACCACTGCGTTCAAAAACGCAGCAAACTTGGAGACCTGACTTTAAATACACGCCTCGTAACCAACAAATAAAACATCTCACGCGTAATAAATTTATTCCTGTCATTCAAGGGTTGGAAGGGTGACATCTACTCTTCTACCATTTTTGTTAAAAGGAGTCAATACAATAATGCATCTTAGAACAGGCAAATTCTAATAACATATGTAAGTTTAGAACGCTATTTTTCGGAAACTGCTCATCCAAAAATAAAAAGCCAGGGTATAATTGGAAGAATTGAACGCCAATCAAAATGTTGTGCCACTTGACCCCCTTCCCATTTAAGATTCTAAGGGTAACATCTACCCCTCCTAGGGGGTTGAACCACGAGGGCTACAAATATTCCTTGAAAGTGTCCCCCTTGAAAATAAAATTAACCTGTTTTTTTGGATTCTTCATATTATTTACTGGAAGGAAGATATTATGGGTGGGAAGTTTTAAAATTGACACCCTGTATAGTAAAAGTCTCAGGGTGAGCCTAATCTTCTCTCTAGTAGAGTATTCTCGGCAGAAATGCACACAAAACAACAACCTATCCGTTAATTTATAAATCAAAATATATTTTATTGCACAAAGAAGTAAATTCTAGTTGACAAAGCATAGTGTTAGGTCACAATTGATAACATAATTATAATAGACTACATAGAGTCGAGTCATTCGTAAAATAAATAACAATTTTCAAGGGGAGCACAATAAGCCTTCGTAAACATAAAGACATGGACAAAGACATACTTCATTTAATTACGTTCATGTGAGCTTACATTTGTAGCAGGTCATTTTGTAAATGAGCCAGAGCCCACTAAAAAAGATATGTTTGAACAATTATATACACATAATAAATCCTAAAAAATAAAAATATCCAAGCTTTCCAAAGCACTATCATTAAAAAATAACAAAATCAAAAACATTCTAGATTCTACTCATGCGAATGGGGAGGTGTCTAAATATTCTGCAATTGTATAGAAACTTGAGTTAATGAGGAACTGTCTCACTTCTTGTATAAAACAATTCGTGGACTGGGTAGGAGATTGTAAAGAGTTATATTAGGAGAGTTATTCATAGATGTATTCAATATATATCTTATAGGTCTAATTTGATGTGCACGTCGAGTGTTGTAGCCATGGAAATTTTAATTTAGTGAAAGATGGTAATGCCATAATTCCGTATTGTTGAAATAGTGGCCTACAGTAACCCCAGTATACAATTATGTTTTCCTTGTCACCCAGAATTAATAGTTCTCTTTTGTTCAGATCTTTTTTTTGTTAGAAAGGTTAAATCAAGGTTGAATAAATTCAATAAACTGCCTATGAGTATAAAATCATCAGAATCTTTCTTATTTCAAATGATCAAAGTCAAAGTCAAAATATATTTTACTGTCGGAAGTTATAAAAATCTTATTGACAAAGCTTTATGGTTTTGGATTAAAATTAAAATTTAATTTAATTAATTAATGATAAAAAGTATAATGGTGATACTCCCCACTATCTGCATATAATCCCAGATGAAGGAAGACCACCACTATACGCGCTCCGCGACGACTTGAAAATTTGATGTCGCATTTGCTATTTCAACTGCAGGAAAAATCCGGAAAAACCTACAGTACCACCATTCATTTGGATTGCTGGACGTTTGGGTATCGTATTGGAATGTTTATAACATCTTAAAATGTTAGCGAATTCCATAATTGCATAGACTAGTAGCGGATATAACAATTCTAATTTATTGAAGTATTCAATGATTCTTTTCGATGTTCAGAATTTAATTAATTTCGTCATAGCGAATTTTGTATACAAACTGATGTTGTCAAAAGAAGAATTTTCTTATTCGCGATTATAACAGCATTAAATCAATAGCTCAATTTGGTTTCCAATGCAACAAATTAACCAATGATGTCGTATTTGAAGTTCTCGAATATCTTTATCTGAAGAATAATAATAATGATGATAATGAAGCTACAGCAGTGGTAGTCTTTTGACTTTAAATCACAGAATACCTACTGCTGAGAAAGTTTGAAATTAGTTAGACAGGATCATGACAATAGACTTATCGATGTATTCTATAGTCTAGAAATTTCAAAATGTAATAATAGTATGAATTCGGATAAGGGCCCAATACCATAGAGTCAGTTGTTCAAATTCATAGTACAGTAAAGAATCAATTATTCCTTAAATTTGAAAAGAATATTTTCATCAATTTGTCATTAATTTTCAATAATGTTGTCATAGAATCCAAAACAAATAGGTCGAAATAGATTACATCAGGTAACAGGTACAATATTTTATATAACCAGGTATATTCAGGGTGTTTCGGGAGACCATTGAAAACGAGGCAACACTGATAAGTTAACAATACTCAATAGCGTCTACCTAGAAAGTATCACTGATATTTCCTGAAATATTGCCATGCGCACGAAATCTTCAGCTGATGATAATCCCTCTACAGGGAATATCAGTGATACTTTCTGGGTAGACGCTATTGTTAACGTATCAATGTTGCCTCGTTTTCAATAGTCACCTGAATAACCCAGATTGATAGGTAACGAGTCACTTAGATTCATCGCAGAAATAATATTATGATAATATTAGTAGTTAGTACGCTTTCTTGAGCTCCTGAGGATGCCAACTTTGTTGGCGAAACGCGAGTTCTCTAATAGTGTTAGTTTAGTCTCTTAAATGTATCTTAGTCACAAAAGAACTTATAGGTCGAAGTGCTTGTGAGATTGCACAGCCTGTACGACCCCCTTACAATCTATAATACAGGGTGTTCCAAATTAAGTCGGCACCATTGCCAACTTCGTTATTATTGGTGCTACGAATTCGGTTAAATGGGCAAACTAGTTGCATTTTTAATGGCCTTCTCTATGCCGAAAAAAAATAAAAGTCTCGTTTTCAGAATGTTTCATAAAATAATATTTCTTTCGATGGAACACCCTATATTTTTTCATGCATTTCGATTCGTAATAACATTGTCAACAACAAATCTCATTTGATTTTTGTCCTAAAGGTGAAAATAAGACAGTTTTATGAATAGGAAACATTTATAACAATTTAATTTGATAAAGCGCTATAAAATATCGAGTAAATGTTCAAAAACACCGCCTTCTTGTTGAACACATATTTGGGCCCTTGTATTGACACTACGTGTGGCATTTAACACAGTTCGGCCATCAATTCTATTTATTATAGTTTCAATATAATTTTTCAGTTCATCTACATTATTATGTTTCATTTTGTACACCTCATTTTTAAGAAATCCCCAAAAATAAAAATCTAGAGGTCATGTCTGGTGAATGAGGGGGCCACTTGACAGGACCATTTGTAGCAATCCATCTGTTTCCAAAACAGCCTCGCAGCATTCTTTTTACGCCACTGACATTATGTGCTGGTGCTCCATCCTGCTGAAAATAGAACATCTGACGAGCCTCCAGATCAAGATCATCGAAAAACTCTTCCAACACTCTTGTTAATAAATTAATGTAACGGGGTCCGTTCAAAGAACCATGGTAGAAAAATGGACCGATAATTCTGCCTCTAAATAGACCACACCAAAAATTAATACTGAATCGTCTTTGCGGATTGTGGGGATGGACTAGAAATGGATTATGTTTACTCCAATAATGAAAATTCTTTCTATTATACATCCCACGATTTGAAAAATTAGCCCTATCGCTCCAAATAATATTTCTATAGAAGTTTGGATCTTGTCTGCATTTATTCATAAACCACCGACAAATCCCCAATCGTCTCTCAGGATCACCAGGTTCTAGTGTTTGCGCTGGTCTTAACTTATAAGGAGAAACCTTGTTTCTTTAGAATTCGTTGAATACCAGACAGTGGAACACCTATTTCTCTAGATAAATCTCTGATGAAATTATTTGGATATACCTCAAAGTAGGATAAAACGTCATTTTCTGTATCTTCAGATATTAAAAAACGTTTTTTATTTCTCCTCTTCTCAAAAACTTTTTCATTGTTCCTGAATCGACGATGAAGTACAGTAAAAAAACGCCAATTAGGTAATTCACGATCGGGGAACGAATTGCTGTAGTGTTGGAGTGCTCTTACCCTATTTTGCTGGCAAACCTAGTAGGATTCTAACATATCACATTTTTCTTGATGGGAAAACGGCATTTCGAAAAATATTCGAACATTTCGAACAGTAGTTGACAGTTACAATAATTTATGACATTGTCATGATATACTCGAGAATATTTGACAAATAGTATTTCAACAAAGTTTCAAGGTTTTTCTTTACTTCTTATTTTGCTATTATTAACAAAATATTGTCATTCGTATAAGTACCAAAATTGGGTGTTTGGACTATCATGAGCTATATTCGCCAAAACAAAGATATGTCTTGTACTAGTGAAAGAAATTAATATTTCCACATAAGTCGCACATTTTTCACTTTAGGAAGAAAGGTGATATGAGCTTTGTTGTTGAGAATGATATTACGAATCGAAATGCATGAAAAAATATTCCATGGAAAGAAATATAATTTTATAAAATATTCTGAAAACGAGACTGTCATTTTTCTTTTGTTTTCGGCATCGAGAAGGCCATTAAAAATGCTACTAGTTTGCCCATTTAACCGAATTCGTAGCATCAATAATATCGGAGTTGGCAATGGTGCCGACTTAATTTGGAACACCCTGTATATGTATCTCAGTTTATGTATAACTGTATAGGTATCTATAACAGTGTATGGTAAAGATATTTCAAGTTCTACTCAAGCTAGGTGTGTGTATAGTCTGTTGATTTTATAGTAAGATATTATTAAGGCTGACATGTGGTTTTTTCGCACATTAAAATATTTTTTATTGACAAAGTTATCAATAAAAAATATTTCAGTGGAATAGACCAATATTTGGCAGTTCTCCCCAAAATTTCAACTCATTTCCAGGAATAGGTTCTGTATCCTTAAACAAGTTCTGACCATTTGTTTCTTTATTACTTGTCTCGGATGTATGTATATAAAGTTAGCAAGGCCACTTGCCAGAAAATCGATGAAACCAATTCCAGTAAATGTCGAATAATTGTCGAGAATTTGTCGTGAACAAAATAAATTTGTCGCGCTTATAGTTTTCTTTTATATGGGGTGGCTGTGCTAACTTTATATTAAGTTAGCACTGCCACTAATATAACTTGACAAATAAACATCAAATTTTATCACTGTGGTAACCAACAATTGTCGAGTAATTGTCGAAGTCTATTTGAAGTAAAAAAAAAATGCGAAAAATCTTTTCTATACAGCTTATATATGTATTTTTTATTAGAATTCTTGATATACGGGGAAATTTTGAGTAATTGGCAACACCGCATACCTATAAGGATAATTTAAGCTTTTTTCATTAAACTATTGTCGAATATGTATGGATTATGCATTCTTTTTGAAACAAATGATAAATTTATTGTGAAAAATAGGAAAACTCATCAAACTTGATTATTTTTTTTATATAGGCTCACAAATTCACTGAACGATTGGCGAATAATTATAACACATTGCCCGAGAAAACTCCTACTTTTTTATAACTGAAAAACTAAATACAAAAGTTGGAAAAAGGAGATATCAAAAGCCAGAAAATTACTTTCAAACGCTATGTAATGGAGAAATTCCCTTTTCTTAGTAATAGACACACGTAATTTGGCTGGATTATTTTTTCTGTGACTGAAAATCAACTAATCAATTGTCGAATGATCAAATCTAATTTGTCGTGAAAAGTTGAAATTTCCTGAAGCGGAAAATCTACCTATAATTGGTAAAATTCAATTATTTCCAGTCTTTCGGTATTACCAACGCACTGAATGATGATTATATATAATTTTTTTGGGCTCAAATTTATGGAACAATTGTCGAACGACGAAAACATATTTGTCATAGAAATTTTCATTCTTGAAAAGCCGGAAAATTACTTTAAAATGCTAAATAATGGAGAAATTCCACTTTCTTAGTAATACGCACACATAATTTGGTTGGATTATTTTTTCTGCTCCTGAAAACTAACTCATCAATTGTCGAATAACTAAATCAAATTTTTCGTGGAACGTTGAAATTTCCGGAAGCAGAAAAACTACCTGTAATTGGTAAAATTTAAATTATTTCCAGTCTCTCGGTATTACCAACGCACTGTATGATGATTAAATATAGTTTTTTGGGGAGGAAATTTAAGGAACAATTGTCGAACGACGAAAACATATTTATCGTGGAAATTTTCATTCTTGAAAAGCCGGAAAATTACTTTAAAACGCTAATTAGTGAAGAAATTCCCTTTTCTTAGTTATATACAGACATAGTTTGGTTGGATTATTTTTTCTGGGACTAAAAATGAACTAATCAATTGTCGAATGACAAAATCAAATTTGTCGTGAAACGTTGAAATTGGATCTAGGAATTTTCTTCAAAAGCAATTCTTCGAAAACAATTCTTGAAAACAATTCTTCGAAAATGCAATTCTTCGAATACCATATTCTTCGAATAAACAATTCTTCGACTAATAATTCTTCGACAGCTTTATTATTTGGATTTACTAAAATCTGGGATAAGTTTTCATTAGACAATAATCAATATTTCTCGCATGATATATAAACGTATTATGCGGATCATACTAATAATAACACGGAAAGAAAAACCCCGGAAAAAAAAACGAAAAAAATACCCCTATATGTGATAACAAAAAGTAATGAAATTTGAACTTTGAGTCATGTTTAAGAAACTAAACCATAGTTGATTCATTTTACAATAGCAATAAAAGTTTTATTGGAATGTTTTGTGGAATGTTCACCGTCGACGATCAAAAAAGACGATTTTTTATATTTTTATGATTCGATTGTTCCTGAACGAACTAACCCGGTGACAGATTCGCCAGAATCTGTTGTTCCACCGCTCTGTATTGTAAAATGAATCAAATATAGTCTAGTTTCTTTAACATGACAGTTTAAATTTCATTACTTTTTGTGTATTGGCCATTGTTATCGCATATAGGGGTATTTTTTCCGGAACATGTAGTCGAAGCAATTGATATAATTCTGTGCGGAGGATCATTACTTATTTTCGAGTTGATTCGAATTTTTTCGTACACTTTGGTCGCTTCCACCTCTGAGGCGTCAGCAATATGATTATGTTCTTTTGTTATTTTACTGATTTTATCGTCGACAGTAATTATTCTCGCTGGACAGTTTGTTTTTTCTTTTTTCAAAAAATGCGCACTTCCAATACACTTTTTCACCTTTTTCAACATCTTTAAAATAAAAATGTCCCTCGAACATCAATTTACGTTTTCCTTTTTCTCCACAAACAAATTCTGCATCCATATTTACTTGCACAGGGTTAAATTAAAACTAATTTTATTTTATGGAACACAATCCCTTTTATACCCACTCAGGTCAGTTGCAAACTTGGGATTAGATAAATTAAAACTAATTTTATTTTATGGAACACAATCCAAGGGATTATCGTCAGTTGCAAACTTGGGATTAGATAAATTATACCTGATTTATATCTCTGAACAAAGTCATTCCTTTTGGATACTTCGAAGAATTGTTATTCAAAGAATTATTAGTCGAAGAATTGTTTATTCGAAGAATATGGTATTCGAAGAATTGCATTTTCGAAGAATTGTTTTTCGAAGAATTGTTTTCGAAGAATTGTTTTCGAAGAATTGCTTTCGAAGAATTTTCCGGTTCCCGTTGAAATTTCCTGAAGTCTCTTGGTATTACCTACGCACTGTATGATGATTAAATATAATTTTTTTGGGCGAAAATTTGAGGAACAATCGTCGAACGACGAAAACATATTTGTAGTGAAAATTTTCATTCTTGAAAATCCGGAAAAGTACTTTAAAACGCCAAACAATGAAGAAATTCCCTTTTCTCAGTAATATACACACATAATTTGGTTGGATTATTTTTTCTGTTCCTGAAAACTAACCCATCAATTGTCGAATAACTGAATCAAATTTGTCGTTGAACGTTGAAAATTCCGGAAGCAGAAAAACTACCTACCTGTAATCGATAAAATTCAATTATTTCCGGTCTCTTGATATTATCTAAGCACCAAATTTGATGAATTATTTCACTGAACACTGGGTTTTCCTATTTCTCACAAAAAAATTTTCATTTGTTTCAAGAAGAATGCCTAATCAATTCATATTTGACAACAGTTTAATGAAAAAAGCTCAAATTATCCTTATGGGCATGCGGTGTTGCCACTTACTCAAAATTTCCCCGAATATAAAGAATTCCAATAAAAAATACATATATAAGCTGTAAAGAAAAGATTTTTCGCATTTTTTTTACTTCAAATAGACTCGACAATTACTCGACAATTGTTGGTTACCACAGTGATAAAATTTGATGTTTATGTGTCAAGTTATATTAGTGGCAGTGCTAACTTAATATAAAGTTGGCACAGCCACCCCAAGCCACCCCATATAAAAAAACAATAAACGCGACAAATTTTTTTCGTTCACGACAAATTCTCGACAATTATTCGACAATTACTGGAATTGGTTTCTTCGATTTTCCAGCAAGTGGCCTTGCTAACTTTATACGGATTACAATTGATAACTTTTGGCCTTTCCAGAAGACCAGTGGTTGCAACTACGGCAGCGTTATTCCAAAGGTCTTCTGAGTTCCGGAGTGTTTCTATTAGTCAGTTTTTCGTTTCGAGCATCAGGTTATCCATAAAATGCTTTCCCCGAACTTGAATGTTGAAATTGCGGCGGCGGTTGTCTTCTAGTCAAGACGTCGATAGCGTCCGACGATTTCAAATCAAATAAAAAATAAGCTGAAATATCGAAAGAATTTTCATCATATTTACAATTCCAGCTTCTAGAACTGAATTGTATTTATAGAAACGCTATCACAATAAATGAAGATATGCTTCCAAAATATTTTGTGAATGTAAATATTCACATTAACTGGGCAAAGCCACTCTATGGTGGTGAAAAAAACAAACATCCATAAACAAGATGACTATTTCCTTACTTCGTTTTGTATTCTGCAATTCCGGTAGAATCTTTAACTAGTTCAAATTCTTGATCTGCCACAGCACTTACATCATCAAATGTCGCTGATGGTCTATTTTTGAACCTAAAATAGTTTAAAGGTCTTACAAATATGTAAATAAACTCAATACTACTATTGCAATGGAATTGTATATCCTGTAATACTGTCAACACACCTTTTTATCATCTACATTAGAAGTAACATCTTGAATTACTTAATGCATCTATACAGAGTACTTTTCTGAATAGATTGGGATTTCAACATTTTTAGAAACAGTGAAATGAAAGAAACCATTAATTTGAATACACCATGAAATCAATCAATTATAAAAAAGAACTCCTTCTATACTGATTTAATATTGATTTGAATTGTGTTGTTTATATGTATTGGCATGTTTCTGATTGATAAATTAATATGTTCGAAAGTTTCTTTGATTCAGAAAAGTTTGTTTTTCAACAACATGACATTTACTAAGGTGTCTAAAAAGAGCTTTTGATTTCAGGGGTTTGCTGTACAAGGGCCTTCTTATTCTAGTTCATTTAGTAAAAAATGGCAACTGTCAAAATCGTTCAATAATAAGTTGAGAATAAGTAGCCCTGGTGTATAAAACTATCAAAACTAAAGTGGCTAAGTCTTGAAATACCTTTGCCTCTGGGCAACTATATATAACTTTCAACTGCTCAACTTATTCAATATTGATTTATTTATTCTTGACATTTTAAAGGAACTGAAAAATTCAATACCCCAACTGGAAATTCAAATATAAATAACCAAACAGTTGAGAGGATATACAATACCTTTAGTAGAATAATTCACCTACAGTCTCATCTTGGCCGGATGATTTTCAGCATTTTCCCCTATAATTTTGATACCTTTCAGTTTGACATTTCCAGTGAATGGTATGTTGAACAGTAATTCCTCGTCAGCATCGGATTCCACAAACTATTTGACAGTTAAACATTTAACATGTTTTAAGGTCTTGTGAAGAGTAATTTTGAAATAAATAATAATATTTTTCCTGAATACAGTCTTATAATTTGAGCTTTTTTTGTATTGTCAGTAACAGCCCTTGCATGATTATTTGCAGGCAA
The DNA here is from genome assembly GCA_958502065.1 of Chrysolina americana. NCBI lineage: Eukaryota > Metazoa > Arthropoda > Insecta > Coleoptera > Chrysomelidae > Chrysolina > Chrysolina americana. The sequence continues at coordinate 74,719,363 of OY293413.1, forward strand.
ACTGTTTTGTGTTTATTATTTTTGGGGGTTTAATTTTGAATACTAGGTGACCAATTTTCACTATTGGACATTTGAATCTCCTACTTCGCTATTTAAAAAATGCTCTGGTAGTTTCACTTGAACAGCAGAAACCTAAACTGAGAAACTGAAAATCCATATTTGTCGATAATAAATGTTTATGGCATTATTTAATTTTGTGCATTCTCAGATTGTCTACTAGATTAGTGGTAATTGTACTTACAGCATCAAAATTAAGACGTTCTTCCCATGACTTGAAAACTGTTTTACCTGAACCTTCAATAGCTTCATTTAGGCACTCCAAATTGTTTCTATCAATTCTGCTGTACAAACTATACTGGATTCCCATTTCATTAGCTTCTTCATCATGATGATGATCCTTGTCTCCACAACAATTACCGTGCGGTGCCATTTCGATATTATGTATTATATTAAAACACAATTACCATTCATTAATAAATCTACTTTTTCTGCAGTGATTTTCAGACACCATAAACATAACAGTTCAATCCTTTCCTACCTAATATAAATTAAATATACTATAGTCATATCCAAACTTATAAACAATGCAAACCTAACCTAATTTGCGTTTGCATTGTTGCATTTGCACGGAACAACTGACAGTAATGAAAAAAGCGTTCTGTGATTAGTCACTGTAATGGTGTGAAGTACAAATGACACGGCAGCTACTTGCAGATGCAAACTGAAGTGTTTAGGAAATGCATAAATTATCCATTCTAACAATCTAACCTGACCACAGTAAAAACCTGGGATGGAATTCCGTGTACCATAGAATTCTATAGTCGACAGTTATGTCTCTTTCTCTCCCATGAATTCAATAGTAATGATATCTCACTTATTGTATCGACTATAGAATTCTATTCTATAGTACACGGAATACGGAATCCCACCCCTGACTGAACTAACGAAGACAGAATAACTAATTGACTATACATTCAAAATTGTCAATAACATCACTTATGATCGAGGCGCTTGTACATTAATTACACTCTCAGGGTGAGTTTTCGAGCATTCTGATTTGCAATTTGGCGCATAGCGTCGGGAATTCGCCAATCTAATAGTGAATTCTATTGGTAAAACTAGTGCACACCTCCATTGGTAAAACTGTTGTAGAGTTTTGTATTCCATTGAGAATCTGGTGCACCTAGTTTTGAACTCAGTGCAACAATTTTAGGACGAGCTCTTTGAGGTCGTGCGGAGTCAGTGCATTTGTGGAAATGGCGGCAAGTAGTAGTAGTAGTAGGTACTTAGGTATTCTGCCTGCCTGTGGTTTCCATGCACCTGCTCTCCTCAAAGTCTGGGTGTGTAGTGTGTATGTGCTTGTCAAGGGAGCGAGTTCCTTCAATCCACCACTTCAAGCCCTGGTAGGGCTGGTAATTCTCGGTCGGGTGGTGCGGCGGCCGCGGGTGATTTTATCACCGGCTACCAGACCCGCAGTATCCGATCCAAGGCCCCTCCTCGGCTTTCTTTGGAGACTAGTTCTCCAGTTCTCACTGCGAGTTCTTTCCATCAACCTCCTCGGTAAAGTACTGGTAGGGCTGGTTCTTGATCGGATGGTGCGTCGGCCGCGGGTGATTCATTCATCGGCTACTATTCCCGCAGCACCCGAACCAATAAGGCCCCTCCTTGGCTCCCACCAAAGACCAGATTTTCTAGTTCCCGCAGCGAGTTCCTTCGATCCGCCTCCTCGTGAAAACCCTGGTAGGGCTGGTTCTCAACCGGGCGAAGCGGCGGCCGCGGGTGACTCTATCACCGGCTACCAGTCCCGCAGCACCCGATCCGAGGCCCCTCCTTAGTTCCCACTGGAGGAAGATTTTCAAGTTCTCGCATCCCTCTATGTGAGTGGGTGTGTGATAAAGTGTCGGGGAACATGTGTGTTTTTGACGTTGTTGTACGGTAAGCTACGGCCCACGGGTCGCCAATCCCGTTGGCTGCAACGCCTCTGCCACCCTTGGGGAAAATTGCGGCAAACTCAAACATTTAAAAAAACAGACTGCTCCTAGTAGCATTTTTTTAACATCGTCGTTAAGCAGTGATGAAGACAACAATTTTTTAGAAAATGTCCATAAATTCAGTGATGACGCGGAGTAAGAAAAAAATATATTATTTCTACAAACGTCAAAAAATTACAATGTTCGCGCATTGACAACAATATGCGAAGTGATTCCTCAATCAAGCAAAAATCCAATTGTCAACAAATACCATTTTATTTCCATAGTAACAGTAATTACTTAATTTGGAAAAACAGTTTAAGCCAGTTCAATACTATTTTTCATATTAAGCTAAGCATATTACTTTAATTTTAGAACAATATATATTTTTGACGTTTGTAGAAAAAATTTTGTTTGCATCTCATGCGCGAAATACTTTGGTGATCTCGACTATTTTTTTTAACTTGGCTGCGCCTCGTTAAAAAAATTCAGTTCTCGATCACCAAAGTAGCATTTCGCGCACTAGATACAAAAATAACTATATGATCTCATCTGCTGTAAAATCTCATCTGCTGGCATTTTTATATGGTATGTGACTCTCAAAGTGGATTGGTATAATGTAAAGACAAAATGAGAGATTTATTCGAATTGAATACTACAATAAACGAAAAATATTCTCCTTTCATGAACTTTTTTTTGAGGAAGATATTGATAACTTGAACTTTGTATTGTAAAAGCTATAGGCTTCAAACACTTTTCATCATTATATATTCGCAGGAAATAAATCATTTGAGTTTGAGATGTGTCCAGAGGTTTGGCATATATCAGTCTGTCATATTTCGTATTCCATTAAGAATGAACTGGTTCACATTTTGGAGACAAACAGTGCAGTGTAGATGCAACACTGGTGCAAAACTAGTGCAACTTTAGTTTTACCAATGGAATTCGCCAAAAATGTGAGACGCGCGACGCGAAAAGCAAACTTTTCTAGCACTCTCCCCATTTTGTAGTTTGTCAAGGATTGGAGGTTTTGAAAACTTAAAAAAAAAATACAGTGAAACCCCCGCTTTCCGACAAATCTGTTGTAATCCGGCCAGGGTACTGGCGTAGAGATAAAGGAGGCTGAAAATATCACGAGTTCCCTGGATTCTTATTTTTCAGTTTGCGCGATTAATTTCGAATGTGATATGATAACAATTAACAGAAACCGATAATTAGTCTCACCTTTCTATAAAAATTGAACATTAATTAATGAAATCAGTAACAGCACATATAAGCAGATTGATTGGCAAAGCGGTGAGTTGTCAAGTCAAATATCAAAATGCCAAACAACAAATATCTAGCATTTCCTTTTCATTCTCTCATAACTAGCCATATATCTTATCTCGTTTCCTGATATTGGTTGCGAAGGATGGAAGGAAACCTAATTGGGACTTTTTCAATGTGACGGTAAGATTCAACGCAGATTTAAAAAGAAAGTTATTTTCTGTCGGTTCACATTTGATAACCATTTCAATGACTCGCAAAGAACACAAAATATATGGAATTTTATATATCGTGGAGAGTATTATGTATCCGTCCAGATAGCACAAATACGTCTTATGGACGTTTTGAAAACGTCTCGCCTGGACAGTAAGGACATCCTTAAAACGTCCATTTTACGGACGTGGACGTTTTATGGACGTCTTTGGAATGTCCATTGTTAATAATCAGGATGTCTTTAGGATGTCCATTATAGAACATTTCATGGACCATCTCAGGTGCTCAAATGGACATTTACCATTTTATGTCTTCAGAAAGTCCATTTTAGAACATTTCGTAGGCCTCACAGGAGCTTAAATGTACATTCACATGATGTTAATCATCTTTCCATCCTGCCTTTGTACAGGCAATTTTTGTTAATTCAGTTTCAAAAATAAACAATCAGTGTTTTAACCATTTAGAAGGTCTAGGTGAGACAATTTGATAAAATCTTGAACATTTCAAAATCTTTAATTTTGAAGGAACATGTGTTTCCAATACAAACTATTAAAATAATTATTTAAAACTTTTTTGTGGAGTTCACGTCTTTTCTCTCCTTTGCCCTTTTCAACCATGCCTGGATGGATAATTCAGTTTCCTTTCTACTTTTTGCCATGTTCGCCTTCTCAGCTGAACCTGGAAAAGAATCAAATTGCTTATTCCAAATGAATGATAGACCAGAATGAAAACCAAATCTGCATTTCAATTTTTCAGTTAGTAGATGATCTCAAAAAGATGGCTCTGAAATTTGTTTCAGGAGAAAACTAGCACTCAAGAAAATATAATTATTCAATATTAATAACAACAATAATTTATAACAAAATCAATGGTCAAAGTTCATACTAAAAATAGAGTTTGTGAAAAGTTGATAAAAGTCTACTCCATAAGTTTTACAAAGAAGGCCATCGTTTATAAAATGTCTGGAGGAGACTTCCTGCCTTTTGATGTGATTTAAAATCAAAATAATGTATATTTTATTGATTTTCAAGGACCACAATGAAAGCGATATAAAAACACAGTATTCAGTATGTTGTCTAATGTAGGCAGTGTATAATATTATACTCACTTAAAATAAGTTGGGTAATTTTCATGTTATTAAAGGGCTTTTTTCCTTTCCGCCCTAACCAACTATATTTCATTGCTTCTTCATTAGTTAACAATGAAGTCAAAATACGCTTCACCAAATTGTAGTTGTTCGTACCTCCTATTCTAGCTAACTCATTCACCTGAAAAGTGGGGTTCTTTAGTAAAAAAACACTATCTAGATCCTGATCATTAAAAGCAAATGGAAAAAATAAAACAGAAATGAGTATAACCCATCTACAGACTCCTCATGATAACTTTCCTTGAGTTAACTTCAGAAAAAATTTCAGAATGTGATTTTAGATAATTATTCCTGTAGATTTTAATTAAAAAATATTTTTAAAAATAAATGTACTTACAGCTCCATTGAAATTTGAAACAATATTTAAAATCTCTTCAAATTTGAGGAATTCTTCTGAATTCAAGGGGAAATCTAAATTATATTTCATAAATAATGACTCATCACAGCGTATCCCATTTTTATTCAAGTCTAGTTCTCTTGTTTGTAATATCAGTAGCCAAACTTCTTATGAGATGGTTTTGTTCGATGACAGTTTTCAATTTGTTTGCTAGAAACAAGGCAAAATTCAAATGCATATGTGCTTTACTTTTCTTTGACAATATTTTGAGTAATTACGCAGCCAGTAAATAAGTGGTCAATCTCAGTAGGTAACAGTCACTATACATTTTGGTTATAAAATATATTTACCGTTCTGTTGGCATCCTTTGCAGCAATAATCTTCCTTGCGAGTTCCATCTGATTCCATAGGATGGCTGGAAATTTCAGGAAGGACTGATGAGTCTATCAGACTATTTATTACTTCAAACGATTTATTTTCTTGTTGATCTTTACCTACAAAGAAACTAAACTATATACAAATGGTCATGAAAATATTCTTTTATGTATATAAATGATATGTGTGTTTTGGAATAGGTAGGTACTATAACAGTTGTTTTTCATGGTGCATAACAAAAACCAAGCTCACCATTTTTACTTTTTGTGTCAGACGCCTCAATGTTTTCAATAACTGCAATAAACACTATTTTAGTGAACATTGTGTATATATAGTTTCAAAATACTATACCCATTCTCTTTTTTGGAGGAGAAGGCAGAAGACTTTCTTCTATAGACTCTTCACTAGAAGAACTTTTTGTATCCTTTCTTTTATTATCAGATTCAAACTCCGAAGCTAAATCACTAGTTTCTTCCGCAGTTCTGGCTTTCAGTCTAGCTTTCATACATTCATCTTCAATGGAAATATCGTTGTAAAGAATATTTCCTTATAATGTGTGAAAGAATTACTGGCGTTAAAATTCCTATACTAATTGGGTTTATAAGTGGGTAATAAAATTTTAGTAAAATGCAGTTGCATTATTCCAGCTATAGGCTGTTGTAAAAAGTTTCAATTACTTATATTTCTTTGTATTCAACATTTTGTTGATTATTGAACATATAATAAGTAAATATCAAATCAAAATTCATGGTAGTTCTGAAATTTCTCATATTTTCATAGCCTTGAATCAAATCATGAAGTCACCGCTGAAACATTTTGATGTGAATCTTAGTAATAATGAAATATTCAGGGAATATATGTATACTTACCAAATGTGGCATTTCTGAAAACCTTAATTTTATGTGTGGGCCAGCATGTGTTCAAGAGCTCACTTTTTCGGATAGCCATTATTAATTTGGGATGAGACATTGATGGCCAGTGACAAACGTCCCCTTGGATCCATGTTGTTGGGACTGCTTCGACTGAACTGTCCTCAAACTGAACCACAGTCAAAGTTTTCTCAGCCATATTGATGACATAAATAATAAAGGCACTATAAAACATACATATAAAAATTAGTTTCAAAGTAACAGTAATAATGGCAAAAGATTTTTTCAGTGATTCAAAAGGGGCAATAAAGAGGTCAAGTGAATCTGAAAGTTACCACTTTCCAAAATAATATGATTTTTAACAAACAACTATACAGGGTATTCCACATTCGATGGCCTATTAGACGTTTCTGGAGAACGGAACAACAGATCATTTTGAAAATTTGTGGGCATGGATAATCAAACATGCTCTACCCGTCTAAAATATTTTCATCAATACAGTGTTGCCACTTGTATCAGAAAGTAGTAGCTACTTTGTTATTTTAAATAGAACACCCCGTATATTATATAATTTTTGTAATCCTGATAGAATTCCTCACAACTTTTATAATTAATTCCTTATACCTATCTGTGACGGTTTTCGAGATAAAAATTATTTTGTCAATTTTTTGTGTAAAACCTGACCATGGAAAAATAACATATTTTTCACAATACAAATTTACAAAATATTTAAATTTGGGTCATAGCTGCAAAAGAACATTAAGTATTCTGTCAATGAACTGGATCTCAGTTTCATCATACAGGGATGCTCAGAATTAACTTCTTTTCGGGGACTTATGAAAATGACTGAAACTCAGTTTTTTCAAATGGAACCCCCTGTATATTATTTCATTTTCGAATTCAACGAACTAGTTTGAATAAGTTTTATTGAGTATATCCTATACCTATCTCTTACCGTTTATGAGATATAAATTATTTTATAATTTTTGAGATCTGTGCAACTATAAAATTTGATGAAAAATCTATCGAATAACAAAAAAGAGCTTCATCTTTTTTGAGAAAAGTATAATGAAATACATGAATCTTCCTTAATACTGGGTGTATGACAAATATGATTATGTTGACAGTTCGAAGAATGAAAAATTAAATTGATTAAATCAATTCTACACAAGAGATAATATTACAAAGTTTACTTGACAAATTACAACACATTTGATATTGAAAAAACAAAAACTCAGTAGCTCAGATGCTTGAAATGCTGACCATTTACTTGCAAACATTGATGGATCGACGTCATTACATGAATAGTTGTGGCTCTGCGGATTTCCGACCGGTCGATTTCTTCAAAAGCACGTCTAACCCTGTTTTCTAGTTCCTGTTTTGTATTCACAGGTGTTCTATAAACCTTTTCTTTTACTTTTCCCCAGAGATAAAAATCTAGGGGAGTCAGATCTGATGACCGCGGCGGCCAAATCCAAGGACCCAAGTCGTATCCACCGATCTTCGAAAAAATTTGTGAGTTCTCTGCTCACTTCACCTGTGCAATGTCCAGGAGCCCCATCCAGCTTCAAAAAGTTGGGATCTTCGTATATCCATGTTAGTAACATTTCGCAAAATTCTACTCGTTTTGGTGGATCATCTCTATGTAGAGCTTGCAGCCTGATGAATTTGTAACCGTGCATATTATGATTTTGTAAAATTCTCCATATGGAAGTGCGAGAAATTCCCAAATCCACCGCAGCACTAGATTGATTGATGCATGAGGATAAGCATAAAAATATCCCAAAACATTGATTTAATTTTCCATGTCACCAGTTACCTGATTCTGTTTATTTCTCGAGGCGTGAACTTTTCCGAAGTTGAGATAATTTCGTTCAATTCTTCTGAATTTCCGTTCGTTCATTGCCGGTACATTTGGATACAACTCATTAAATCTTCTACAGGTCCTTGATATTATTTTATTGAACTCACCGTGAACATAAAACAAATTCAGAATATTAGAGTTTGAATAATTATTATTGTCCATTTTCACTACTCTTGTTTGACAGTCGGACTTTTTAAACACGTTATTGTCAAGTTTATTCCTTTGTTTTTCAAACAGACCAGTAGCAGCAGATCATGATACACTATTATTCTTGTTGAAATTGGTATCGAAATCCAGAATTAATACCGCCGTCCTAAGCAAAACCCTAGTATCTACAAAAACGCCAAAACGGAGTAAATCGGGTTTTTACTTGGGAATATTGTTTTAATGGAATACGGGTGTATGAAATAGCTTGAATTTTATATTTTAAATCGAAATACGGAGTTGTCGCTTGGTCAGAATGTAATATTAGGTGAATAGGAGCCATTGCACCAAAACTATCCATTTTAGTAAATTTTTCAGTTGAACTTTAGTTTCCATGTTTTCTGTATGGATATGGTTGATACAATTTTAATTTGTATGTATGAGAAAAAGTTTAAATCCGAAAATATATGGATATTCTGAGAACTACTGTAAATGAATTTCTTCACAATTTATCTCTTAACAGGTGAAGTGGGCAGAGAACTCACTAATTTATTCGAAGATCGGTGGATACAACGTTTGGGTCCTTGGATTTGGCCCCCGCGGTCATCAGATCTCACTGCCCTAGATTTTTATCTCTGGGGAAAAATAAAATAAAAGGTTTATAGAACACCCGTAAACACAAAACAGGAACAGGAAAACAGGGTAAGATGTGCTTTCGAAGAAATTGACCCGTCGGAAATCCGCAGATCCAAGACTGATCATGTAATGACGTCGATCCATCAATGTTTACAAGTGAATGATCAGCATTTCAAGCATCTGAGCTACTGAGATTTTGGTTTTTCATTATCAGATGTGTTATAACTTTGAAGAAAATTTTGTAATATTATCTCTCGTGTAGAATGAATTTAATCAATTTAATTTTTCAAACTGTCAACATAATCATATTTGTCATACACCCAGTATGAAGGAAGTTTCATGTATTTCATTACAGAAGATAAAGCTTTGTTTGTTATTTGATAGATTTTTCATAAAATTTTATACTTGAAATTTTATACTTCCACAGAGCTCAAAAATTAAAATTATTTATATCTAATAAACGGCAAGAGATACGTATAGGACATACTGAATAAAACTTATTCTAACTGGTTCGTTGAATTCGAAAATAAGATAATATACAGGGTGTTTCATTTGAAAAAACTGAGTTTCAGTCATTTTCATAAGTCCCAAAAAGAAGTTACTTCTGAGCCTCCCTGTATGATGAAACTGAGATCCAGTTTATTGGCAGAATACCTAATGGCCTTATGCAGCTATCACTTGAATTTCAATATTTTGTATATTTGCATTGTGAAAAAATTGTTATTTTTCAATGGTCAGGTTTTACACAAAAAATTGACAAAATAATTTTTATCTCGAAAACCGTCACAGATAGGTATAGGGAATTATATGGGAAAGTTGTGATGAATATTATAAGGATATCAAAATCCATATAATATACGGGGTGTTCCATTTAAAATAACAAAGTAGCTACTACTTTCTGATACAAGTGGCAACACTGTATTGATGAAAATATTTTAGACGGGTAGAACATGTTTGATTATCCATGCCTACAAATTTTTAAAATGATCTGTTGTTCCGTTTTCCAGAAACGTCTAATAGGCCATCGAATGTGGAATACCCTGTATATGTAATACTTATCACTTACATGATGACTAAATAAAGATATTATTTACACTAACATAAAGTTTAATTTATAGTATGAAGCAAGGGAAAGATTATAATGTCATTTTGAATTTCTATTTTGATACACCAATATCTGAATTAGTTAAGAAAATCCCTAGTTCTGATGAGTTACAAGGCTGTTCATAAAAATCCCTGAGTTATAAAAATTGATTTCCTATTATTTTATATTCATTTTGATACATTACAATATTTTTAATAACAATAATATTTCCATTTTTAAGAGAACAACAGTTGTCTGGCACAGCTTTATGGAGAACAAAATTTTCAAAACTGACTCTTCTAAACTGATTTTGAAGATTCTTATTTAATGTCGGTCCATCTGAATCATTAAATGAGAAAATAGGATAATTGTTTGAAATATTTTCACTTTTGTTGAATAAATAATGCTTCTCGCTTATTATTTATTTCTTCTTTATTTGTGACAGTGGTTTATCAATTTTTCTAAGGGACTTCAAGATTGATTGTAGGAAGTTTTCAAATGGAAATGCACTAAAATCATCAACAATTCCGTGATTTTTTACATCATTTGCAAGATGCAGTAAATTATGTATGTTATGTGACATATTCTGTTGGCCATATAAAATTTTGAAGGTTTCTGCAAAATACTGTACAAGCGATTCAGCATAATCAATGGAATTAACATAATTTGAATTTGATAAAATTGTCATGGCAACATGCAATGTAATAAAATTCAAATACTTATCTCTGTTGAGTACATTTTTTAATGCAACTGGACCAATGTAAAATAAAAATTGACGGAATTCTGTAGCCTTCCATCTTTTTACCTCTGCCAAACCTCTTGGTTTTCTGTTGAACTCTAAGGGAATATACTTAGTAAAACTGGTTAATGAGTGAGATATATTAGTGACATCATTAGAAGAAATTTTGGTAGATGGTTTTCCGCAGCACCATAGACAGGAGTAATTTTTTTACAACACCAAGGCAGATTAAGTGCATATAGTCCAATGGAAAATCATCAACCATACTGAAATGTGGGATGTTTTCAATAAGTGAAGTGCCAGTATGATGCTCTTCTTGAATCTTAGTTCGAAACCCTTCATCAGTTCTCAACTGAAGGTTTTTGGTTTCTGAAAAATATACTCTGCCATATTCAGTATGTCCTTTAGTATATTTAACAAAGGATTTGGCTGGCACATCACAAATGATGGACTTTATTTTAACTGTACAAAATTGACTATTTATATATATAGCATTGCCTCATTCACAAATTCCTGCAAGAAAACATTGGCATCTTTTGGTTTTTCATAACCATGGTATATGCCAACCATATCAACAATTTTATCTTTAGATAACTTACATAATATTGGGTATACTTGACTGCTAGAGCTCTTTGATAAAGGCAATCCATCAATGTTGAGAATGAGTTCTAGTGCCTTTGTATGTTTCACAAGATTTTCAATGCAAGTTTTCAATCCAAAATGATAATATTTGCCAGAATCAACAGATTTTAATTCGATATTTCGGCATGTTCCCAACAGGGTTCTAGCATCACTAGGTAAATCAGAAATAAGTGGCTTCATTATATTCAACAAGTCTTTGATAGCCTTGTGTGCTACATTATGAGGTAGTGTCCATGCAGCCAAATTTGATTGAACATTATTAGATATTACCTCGGGATTAATATTATTTGTTGGATTGCCGTTTGTACAAAAAGGAATGATGTTTATTTGGGGACTAGAACAAGGAACAGTACTGTCTGCCATATTTTCAGAATCAGAATTACTGGAGGAAGAACCAATGCAAATCTCTTCATAGGTAAATGGAGCTGCATTATCCCGATTTCATTCATTATAATGAAAACTTGTGGCCTCAGATTTGTCTATTTGTTCACCTGATGAGGCTGTGCCGGCTGTGGATGGCGGGAGTGAATAGGGAACACATTGGGATTGCCTTTTGGCACGCATATAATGCTTGTTCAATACTGACCTGCTAGACATTATGAATTCACTAACCTTTTAGCTCATTAGTATTCACTGTTATGTGGTATAAAATAAAATATTTATATTTTCGGTTTTTTTTTATTTCAGTTTGGTTTCGTTCAGACTTCAAAGGGATGGAAAGGCGAAATACACTGACACTTGCCAGTCTTTACACTCTTGACGAGTCTTCTTGACACCGCACCGCGCACCGTATGATCATGAAACTGGCGGATAGACATAGACATAGAAATGCGATCCTCGAAGTGCGCATGTCGCATGAACAGATTCAAATTTGATTGGACCCTGTAATAGCGGGAAATTTGAATGACAAGTTGGAAATGCCTGGCTTAGTTTTTCTCTCGCAATTTACACACAAATTTAAAGTGATCAAGCTAAAACCTAGTTTGCGATTTGGAAATGCGTGAATTATTAGCCAACCCTAACCTGACCTGACTAACCTTAAATTGTTAGCGATAATGAGTTGCAAAAATCGAGGATCGTACTTTATCTATCCGCTATTGAAATAACTGTCACGACACGCCCGTCATGCCACAACATAAAACACAGAACCGCAAGTACAGAATAACAGAACCATCTACTACACAGAACTAGTTCTCTGGTACAGCATATTTTTTGTCACTGGATTACTACCAAATGTCAACATTTATTCAATTGTAAAGTCGAAAAGCGATGAAACATTAACATTATGTTTAATTTTTAATAAACGTAGGACTATTTCTACGTTTGGAATGATCGTTTCTTTAATTTGTTTGGCGCTGTCAGTGACTCTTGCGCCAATTCTGCAACTAGCAGACAAAATATGACGTTATAGAGTCTTGCAATGAGTGAAAGTTTTTTTTTTATATTGATAAATGAAAATGTGGTAATATTAATGGAATATAATTTATAGCTCAGAGTGCCTAGATGTATACTTATATCATCAAATAATTTTTATGAATGTGAATCTAATGAAAACTGAAAAAGTAAAGAGAATGGACGTTCTAAGGACATCTGTTTCTGGACGTCCCAAGGATATTTTAAAATGGACATACTTAATACGTCCAGGAATTGGTCGTGGACATTCAGACCACGGATGGACATGTAATGGACGTCCATAGGACGTCCTGTGCTATCTGTTCATATCCTATAGGTACATTTGTTATCTGTAGAGCGCATATCGCATAGATTTGTATTGGTACCTACACAGCATGTACTCAATGTTAACGTCTCATGTACATTACAGCATGACATTGTTAACACAAATGATATCATGAGAAGTTTGTATCCATCTTCACATCCTAGGTACATCGCATAGATGTAAAATGAGTCCATCTGTAGTACGTACTCAAGGTTACATTTCGTATCCAACTTTACATCCTAGGTACATCGCATAGATGCGGAAAATGAGTACATCTGTAGTACGTACTCAAGGTTACATCTCGTGTACATCGATATCATAGCATTGTTAACAGGGTGGTATTTTCGACAAGAGATTTCAACTAACAGAACCTTTATTGAAAATAATAACGATTATCGTTATTCTTGACGGAAATAAACAAAATCATCAAATCCATAATGTCTTGTGGGTTTTCAACACGTATTACCCATTTGTTTGGAAAGGTTTTTTCAAGCTCCTTCACCCTTAATACCCTTTAGGGCCGATTATACAACTATTTTGACAGATAACTAGAGGATAAATTGTGGAATGACGTTCCATATGTTGTAGTTAACTTCGAAATGTTAGAGTTAACTTTACCTATCGGGTGGTAGAGGTATCAGCTAAAATTAACTTTGTAGAAAATAGTGGTTTGCAGTAAATACGAGAGAAGAACATGATAAAAATGTATTTGTAGAATTGGAAGATAATCAAAACAATTCACACAATCAGAATCGCAATTTTATGAGACACAAATTAATAAAGGAATGCTTTCAATAACTTGGTTTTGTCACGTTTTGTTATTTTTAGGAAGACAGACCATTGCAGGGCACAACAGCTGCGCTTTAAGTCTAGTTCATACCCTATTCGCAGAAAAATTGCGAAGTTCGCGAGGGTATGAACTAGACTTTATTGGTGACATTCTGATACTGGTTTGAGAATAAACTGTCATTTATCTGTCATTTGTGACATTTTTATAATTGCATTTGTGTCATATATGTCAATGTATTCCACAAAACCGGTACCGGAATGGGTAGAATAAAACGCATCTAACATTTTCTGTTCTATTTTAATTTTTATGTTTAACTTGAGTGTGCCAGTTTTTTCATATCAATAGATGACACAAAATTGAATATTAAAATAAAAATAGAACAGAATATATACTGCAAAACTAAGTTATTGAAAACATTCCTCTATTAATTTTTGTCTCTAAAATTACGATTCTGATTGTGTGAATGGTTTTATCTTCCAATTCTACAAATACGTTTTCATCATATACTTTTTGTTTCGTTTTTATTGCAAACCACCATTTTCTACAAAGTTAATTTCAACTGCTTGATACCTCTTCCACCCGATAAAGTTAACTCATACATTTCGAAGTTAAATACATGTTCCTCTATATGGTTATCTGTCAAAATAGTTTTATAATACCGGCCCTAGGGTCAAATTATGTTTAGATCATATTTGCGTATCAACTACGAAATAGATCGAAGAGCAATTATCAAACCTAAAAATTTTGAAAGAAAATAATATTTGAGGAATTATTATAACTAAATGTCATTTATATGGGACCCAAATTGATACAGAAAGGCCAAAAAAATAAATCATGCTTATTTTCTAGATCATTTTTATATGCATGTGTACGTTCTATATGTCTGTTGCCTCTCTATACAATGCACGGTGTTTATTGTATCGCTTTTTGTCAATTCAACGTTTGAAAATGTTTTCGGATTATTCGAATACACACTAGAGTAGGTATAGAATTCCTGGAAAATGCTAAAAATCTATACATCCTTCCATAACAACTTTTACATTCAGCTTTTCTTTTTATACACACTAGAGTATAGAATCCCTGGAAAATGCTAAAAATCCATGCATCCTTCCATAACAACTTTTACATTCAGCTTTTCTTTTTAAAGTGTTATTTCGACTATATGACTTATTTTCGTAAGAAAGAGTTATTTGTAATGTAGATGATTTTTATTCAAACAAGTTATATATTCTCTTCAGATTACAGAAGTGTGTGAATGCTTGCGTCCTGATCGATCTGATCCAAATAGTGACAAGATGAAGAACGGGGCGATCGTTATGATGGCTTTCACAGAGAAGTTATATCAATAATAATTATTATAGACAAGAGACAAACTTTTCTCGGTATGACGAGCGCTTCTTATCTCAAGACCGATTCAGATACATGGGCGTGTCCAACCTGTATGAGAAATACATGCATGTCGACATTCACACCTGTGCTTATCGCGTGCTTGGAAAATGCAGGTGAGCACGCACGGAAGCAGGACATATTCGAGTTTAAAGAATAGAAGATACAGTGAAATTTACTTCGGCACAATTTAAGAAACTCAAATGGCGTATTACTCCAGTATTGACAGAACCAAACACAATATCATTTTGTAAAGGCAACTGAAAGGCACATATGTGAATTGTCATGCAGTTTTCAGGCATGAGGCATATGCATGCACGTATCTGAATCTGCCCCCATATAAAAAAACAAAGCCTTTCATGACACAAACAATACCCTTTGGAGATCTCCATTTTATTTTGAATCGAAATTTTTCAGACTGCTTTTATGTTTCCATTAGGATGGGTTGTAATACTTTCCAAATCGCTCAATTCACTCCCTTTGGTATTACACCTAGAGTTATAAATCCCATAAGTATAATGACGAAAGTATCCAAACAAATGAGACATTCATTGGATTTCTAGGATAGAAGTGCTCGAGGGGAGACATTATCGAACAATATTTGAAGATCCACGTTTGCAACATCTGAGGTACCTACATCCAGTCAGAAAAACTCTCACAGAAACACAAGTCAACGTCTCAACCAACAAATCCGCACATGCAACCTCCGTTATCGATCCAGATTTAAAGGTAGTGTTTGTCTTTTTATGCTAACGAGTGTGTAGAGAGTTTGGCCCCGGATGACTTCATTATTGTGATGTGGTTCAAGATGGTTAATATCAAACAGCCATGGTTTTCCCAATAGGTAGTCAAAGTTCCAGTGAACGCGATTCTTTTATTTAAATTTTTCTCAAAGAAAATATGAACTGAATAAACTGGAGATTCTTAACACCGTGGTATATGTTAATAAGGTGAAAGTTAAAGTACCCATCCAAATATCATTATTATTAATAAAATGTGAATTCTATATAGCTATATAATCAGTTTTCTGGAAAATTCTAGTTGAAACGGTTACTATTCTTCTAGTAATAATCCGGAACTGGTGCACAAGCAATTTTAACAAAATCTTCGTATCTGACCATACTGTTATTATTCACATTAGCCTCCCTGAAAATTCTGTCCACTTCTTTTGGATATAAACATTCACCCCAGTTTTGAAGCAAATGACGCAAATTTTTTGCCGGAATAACTCCTTTTCCATCAGAATCGTTGGCTTTAAAGGCTTCAATAACTTCATTGGGAATGTTCTCCAATCGTGAATGTATGTGCATCACTTCCAAAAAATCGGCAAATGTCATTTTTCCTCCCTAGAATGAAACAAAAATTGATTAGTAAATTGATTCAGAAACATCAAACTATCAAGTAAAGATAGATATATGATGTTTTTCGCCTTTGTTGGTACCTTTTAGAAACGGATGATAGGGGACAGTTACTATTCATACATTTTAGTGTTAGTGAAATTTTTTACGATAATATTCACAAAATACAAACTTTAAAAATTATAGTGCCTCTCAAAACATCGATTTTTATTAAAACTTCCGCAATTTTTGCCGTAGAATTCTGATTTTTGAAGGGATTGATAGATACACCAAAAATATACAAAATGAGATCGAATGAACCGTTTCAAGTGATATACACACTGCACAACATCAGCGATAGAGCAACCGATGTTTCTCGTAGTAGGAGACAAAATCTTTGGTTTCGTAATGAAAACAAACATTTCACTACGATCCATTTTGTCCATGACAAAAATTCAGCTCGAAAAAAATTCAAATTCGTCTTGAAAACACCATGAGCGTATAAATGAATAATGGACCCAGTTATTTACATCTCCAAGTGAAGTCGCTGAAAGGCACCATCCTAAGGTCCTGCTTTGAGTTGGGCGTTGTCACATCGAGTCTGTAATAATTCTTCATCAACCATCAACACTAGCTCAACCTCAATTGCCAACGAATTCCAGTCAGTAACTGAACATTCCGATCCGTTTATGGAATTAAACTCGGCATTATACATTCCAGAATCAAAACTAGTGGAATTAATTTGAAAAATCGGTGCGAACTTCCAAAAAATTCTGTACTGTCCGTTGCAATGATGCACGTGCGGCAACGCTGTTGCAGTACGCTTTGTTTCTAATCATTTTTTGGTTGTTTACAAATTTCACCACTTTATGTTGTCTGTCATATAAGGTATTTGTGAAAATATTGGTGTTTTGTTGCGTTTGGATTAAATAGTGAAAGAAAAATAGATAGAGTCTAATAATGGAGCTTTACTGTTGGGTTTGCAAGCAATACAATTATTCTAGCAACCAGAATATCAGCTTTGATAAGAAAGTACATAGATTGTTTACAAATATTAGATTGGCGTTCATATTCTTCATTCGCGTCAAAGTGGGAATCAAATTTCTATGCATACAAAATGAAATGGTACTGAAATTCTGTTACTTTATATAAAGGCAATCACATATGGGTATTTTATGAACACATCAGATCGTATCTCACAAGTTTTGCTGGAATTTTCATAATCATATATGAAATTCCACATATTTTTGTTATTATCAATACCCATATCAGTTAAATTGCGTGCGCCACTGTCGTTGGAGGGTAGGTTACAGTCTATCGCAGGTCTCCTCCTTCCCCGCAACTCGCGCGCCTACGAACCGAGCTGCTTCAAAACAAACTTTATTGCAAGCATAGGATTGCTGAGTCCATTATTAATTTATACATCCATGGGAAACACCCCCTCAACTTACATAATTATTAACGTAGAATGCTACATTTTTTATGTATCTATTGATTCTCTAAATTTCACAGTTCTAAACTACTCAACACTAAGTTCGTCGCACCCCAAAATTTTTTCCCAATTAAAAATCTGAATATCTTTTTTCTGCTTTGAACATTTTGAATTCTGTTCACACTGTTCGCTAGCCCAGTCCTTCAGCTATAATCTGATACTTCTTCAAAACATGAGGTTCTTCACATAAAATCACTACAGGGTGTTACCTGAAACTGTGGAAAGTTTCGGAAACTTCATAAGGATCCCTATTGAAGAAAAACTTTTTTTTTCAAATTTGACAGCGGAGGCATGAAAATGATTTCATTAGCTTGAGACATTTTTCGAATTGTCTCCTCATCTCTTTTATTTACAGGGTGATCTCAAAACATTTTCTTTTTGGTTTTGCAGTCATAACTTTTTTCTTCGTCAACCGATTTTCGAAATATCAGCCTCGACATTTTATTGAGTCTATTCATGAATTGACTCAAGATAAAAATAAAAGGTCAAAGGTTTCCTCAAAAGGTGACCCAAATCTGAAACACCCTCGAATTTCCGGTTGGAAGGAGAATTAAATGAAAATCAACTTGTTTTGATACGTCAAGATCGTTCTTGCTTTCAGTAGTCAAGGATTGAGCGTGAGAAAACTCAATTGAAAGGAAAAAAAAAATCAGCCTATTGTTTGCCTGAAATGCATGGCCCGTAAACAACGTAACAAGAATCACAATAAGTGACTGACAAACCCGACCAGCCGAGGCTCATTCCACAATAGCGGGTTTTTTTCATTCGTGAAGCATTGATCGTGTACGTAAGCAAGAACAAGAAAACAAGTTTCATTGAATTTTTAATGAACAACAAAGAGAAAGGGTAAATTGGATAACATTAGAATTGAAAAATATTTATAAATTTCAGTATTCAGTGGATCCTCCCCTATTGTCAATCACTTCCTGCGGAACAGCTGCCCATTCTTGCTTTACCGCATTCAGTAAGTCATCCACATTTTCCATTGGCCCTCCCCTTTATTTCAATTTCAATTTCATACGACTCCAGACATGCTCCATCGAATTCATATCCGGAGAGAAAGGCGGCCAGTCCATTTGCTCAATACCGTGATCCCTCAAAAACTCGTTGATATGAGCCATATGCGGTCTCGCATTGTCATCAACGAGAAGAAAGTTGTCGCCGACATTTGCGGCGTAAGGGACCACGATATTTATCACACACAAATCTCTATATCTCTCACGGTTCATACTCCCTCCTCTCAGAATCACCAATTCACTCTCCCATTCATCGATATTCCACCCCACACAGTCACTCCTCCACCTCCAAAAGCCACCCTTGCCTCCATATTCCCTTCCAGAAACTTTTCATTCCTCCCTCCCCATACCAACACACGCTCATCCTTTCGAAACAAGTTGAATCTACACTCATCCGTAAACATACACCTATTCCACTCTGCTATTCCCCAGTTTTGAAGTCCTCCCCCCCCCACACAATCGCCTTGCTGCTCGATAAACAGTTATCATCAGTAAGCGGCAAGCTGCTCGTCTCCTTGCGTGTAATCCAAGATCGTGGATTCGGCGTCGGATTGTCCGACTTGAAACCTGAATTTCAGAAGCATCGATCAATTCACGACGAATTTTGGGGGCGGTTGAAGTCCAGGTACGCCAACAATCTTCCAATAAGGCGGTCTTGAGCGGGAGTTGTTCTTCTTCTTGTTCATCTCCTTGTTCCCCTTCTTGGCCCCATCGGTCGGTACTGAATATCCCCAGCGTTAGCTCCGAGGTGAGCCCTTTAGACAGATCTAACTGTTCCAAGCATATTGGCATTTTAGAGGGTAGATAATTCTTGTTCTGTCATTCGTGGAATCAGTTCCAGTTGTAAATAAAAGAGATAAGACGACAATTTGGAAAATGTCTCGAGGTAATGAGATCATCTTCATGTATATGCTGTTAAATTAAAAAAAAAAGTTTTTCTTCAACTAGGATCCTTTTGAAAACTCCGAAATTTTGCAAAGTTTCAGGTAACACCCTGTAGCGATTTTATGTGAGGAACCTTATGTGTTGAAGAAGTACGAGATTATAGCTGAAGGAATGGGCTAGCGAACCATGTGAACAGAATTCAAATTGTTCGAAACAGAAAGTTATTCAGATTTTAACAGGGCCAAAATTTTTGGGTGTGACGATTAGTGTTGAGTACCTAGTTTATATCAAAAATAAAGGAGGATACGGAGATATTCCCAAGAGAAGTAAAACAAAT
This sequence comes from Chrysolina americana, assembly GCA_958502065.1. NCBI lineage: Eukaryota > Metazoa > Arthropoda > Insecta > Coleoptera > Chrysomelidae > Chrysolina > Chrysolina americana. The sequence continues at coordinate 74,739,609 of OY293413.1, forward strand.
TAGAATGTTTTTCAGGAGCAAAATGGATTAGTAGTAACATGGTTATTCTAATTACGAAACCAAAGAAATTTTTGTTCTATTTTGCCTTCTACTACGATTTTTCAGAAATATCGTGGTTTCATCGCTTCTGGCGTACAGTGTATATCATTTGATATGATCCCTTTGAGGTCATTTAGTATATTTCTGATGTATCTATCGACTCTACAACATTCAGAATTCTACGGCAAATATTACAAAACTTACGGGGGTATTTCCATGCATGAGAAGTGAGACACTGTATTTTTGGTTTTGGCAGAAGTCCCGCACATTTACTACGTTAAATGGCTTTCGGCTAATTCTGCTAAAATTTTGGTATGTTGAAGATCCTGGCATTCTCAAAAATTCGATTTTTACTATTTTGGATTGCATGGAGGGTCATGTGTCATGGATGGTTGAAAAGAGAATTGAATTATTTTTTCAATGATGTCACACATTACCCCACATGCCATTTAACATTTTTTAGTTGGTGTGCCTCCCCCGCGCCATCTATCGAGCAATCACAATTTGTTCTATTTCAAAAAGTAGTATCGGTGATAACCACCTCAAAATGTTTTTTTGTACGTCAAACCGTTCAAAAGTTAACAGAGGGGGGCTATTTAAAGTCACACTGTATAAAAAATGTAGCAATTCAAGAAGTCAGGGCTGAAAATCAAAAGTTCTATAAATAGTTTGTTTGATTACGGGAGAGATGATCTGTTGTAGACTGGTTTCATATGGTCCATATTTCATCCATCAATTTCTTCTTGTTACTCTCCCACAAATGTGTTCGATTTCTTGTCAGTATTCATTTCTTTGATAATGAATTCGTTAATTAATATGGATTCAATAATTAATTTTGGACAAAAATGCAATAAAATTATTGATCAAGATTGAGGATTAAATTAGATTACGATTTTATAGATATAACCTTTATTTACATTCATACCACTCGGCCGTTTCCAGACTTTTGAATCCAGGTATCAGTTTGACCTCCTACTGTTATTTGTCAGTCATTAGTTCACAATAAATGAATAGAATAATGAAGGTATAAAATCAAACTCAAATAAATATATTTCAATCAATTAAATTGAAGTAGTTTACGTAGGCTTAGTGAATGAGAAAAGAAATAATTGAGTTTTCACCACTTTTTGAGACAGGTATACCTATATATTATGCTTGTATAAAAATTTTTGTAAATATTAAGCGTGTGTCTCATAATAATGTTAACTTTGTTGGAGAAACGCAATAAACTTTGTTGGAAAATTTGAGTTGTGGTACTTAGTTTTGTGTTTTTGTAGAACCATTTCACCAATGTCTTAATAGATAAAGGAGGGACGTTTTTTGTTAAATGCTTGCCAAAGATGTTTCATATATTGTGAAAGTTTATGTTTCAAATCTATTTGTTCGTTATAGAATGGCTTTTTGTCAAGTACCTATTAGCAATATTCCAGTTTCTGCTGGTTATTATCCAAAAAGTTATGCCATTTCTCAAGTAATATTCTACGGCCAAATCATGAATCACTTAGCCATAGAGTTTGACTGCATAACAACCAGATGATAACTTGACCGCTGATGAGTGATATGACCATCAGATTAAAATTTAGTTCCAATTAGCATTCACGAAAAGTCTGGGTCACATTCATTTTCTCATACAAATTGACTACCTAATTTTCATAAGTTTTTTAGTTCACAATTAGTAAAAGTTTGTTTCATATTTATCATCATGATTTTTTCAATTCTCTTTACAGACACAAAATTTTACGGTTTCAGACAAGTTATTTATTATAAGTTACACAGATAGTCAAGAAAAATTGAAAATTCATCGAGGACAGATTGAATGTTGGAAAACATAGATATTTTTGTGTTATGCAACAAAAAACTTTACCTTCTTTTTTAAATATGATGTGATTTCCGAGACTGTAGGAGATAGGCCAAGACTTCTCATAATCACAGTAAGTTCTTCCACAGAATTTATGCTACCAGATCGTGCAAATAAATAGAAGCATTCCCTGAACTCTGAAAAATCGAAAATATTAATGCTTTGTCTTTAGGTATACTTTTTGAGAGTATTTTTATTATTTTGTTGAATATAGGCAAACACTTTCATGAGATTTTTCGTTACACCTGAAGAATAGGAAGATATTAAATTCTTCAGTCACAGCATTATAATTCTTGTTGGCTTGAAAATTATACTTTTATATTCACCTCTCTTTTTTAATTTATATAAAAAATCTACAAATACTCAGATTTTACCATCTGGGTATATTTAGTACAAACGTGAAGAAAATAGTAATCCTAATTAGTAATATTTATAAAAAAAAAGGCCCTATATTTGATTTGAGATGTAAGGCATTTTGTGAGATTCTGGTCCAATGCTCAAACAAATTGAAAAATATATTGAAAAATAATATCAATTTTTACTTTTCATCTCTCAACTTCATTTTGATTAGGAATATATATTGTCTCCAGTGATCTGACTAGTTCAAGATGGGAATTTATATCAACTGGAGCAACCAATTTTTATCTTAAAAAAAACCTAATCTTGATTTGATAAAAATTTCTAGCATCATACATCATTGATACATTTATAAATTGATACTCTTTTTTTTAAATCATTGGTCGACTTTCGTCAAAAACAAGAATTGAAAAATTATTGTTTATGAGCTTTTTGAATGGCATCTGTTGTACGTGTCCCATATTTTTAAATAATAAACTTACCGTCTATGTCCTTTTCTTTGAAGTATCGTGCCTGCAATTAATTATAATTTAAACAAAACTTCATAAAATCAAATTAATCCCTTACCATTTCTTGATACTGGTATATACTAATTTAATTAATAATCACCTACACTACACCATATAGCGTCAACGCAACTAAGATAATTAAATTCATAACAAGGTAAAAGGTTAATCGAATACGTACGACATGGTACGAGCGTACATAGAGTATAGACACAGACATTCCATGACCGTGCGTACTTGCGTACAGGTACGTCAAAAAACAGGTGTTTGGTGCAGGCATTCTTTAAACAATGGTGCAGGTGAAACTCTGCTTCCGTAATCTGTGTCAGGTGATGATATGTCACATGATCACATCAGTGTATTTTAATAAGTTCATAGACAAGAAGACTAGAAAGAGTTCTATCTATATACTGATAAATAATTATTAAGTATTTCGATTTAGGAAATAAGTTTTATAACCAGACCAGGATACACAACAGAATTGAAATTAAATTTAAAGTAAAAAACGTAAATGCGCTAAAAGGAATAAAATAAACTCTTCCTTCAAAACTTTTACCATCAACAACCTAACTATAACGTCATTTTACTCAATTTTTATGATATAGAAGCTTGACGCGAGATTAAGTCGTATTTACTCAGTGTTTGGTTTGAAAATTTCAAAAATTAACATTAATCGGATCAAGTAATTTAATTCACTTGTTTATTTACACAGGTAAATCTCGCGACAAGCTTTATATCATATACCTAAATTGTGTGATGACGTTAATTATAAAGTTGATGGTAAAAGTTTTAAAGGAAATGTTTATTTTAATCTTTTTAGTGCTTTCAACTGATAAAGCTTGTTTTTAAAAAAGTTTTTTTTACTTTTAATTTAATTTTTACTTTTTATTTATCGGTTTCTCAGTATGTTCATCTCATTCCATCAACGCATCATTGTTGCAAGGTTGTTTATGCCGATTGATTTCGAACAGTCTAGCTCTAGCTCTTCAATAAAAGGAGACCTTCTAATGATTTTACCCTACTTATAAGAGGCCACATATGCTTGAGCAGCAGCGAAAAGCTCAAGTATACAACGGCAAGGTCGTACGAAAGCATATCCTGGTGTCACGCACTCTTCTTTTTCGAAAACTCATTATAATCAGTTTTTTCTCATTATAATCAGTTTTTTCGCATTATAATCACTTTTTCCCCATTATATTGGCTTTTTTCTTATTATATTAACTTTTTTCTCATTACCTTTTTCTTATTATAACTTTATATTTTTCTTGGTAATGCTACTTCGTTGTTGGGTACCTACTATTATTAATTAATTAATTACTAGAAATTTGATTAATTCCTTATGAAATATGGAAAGTGGTTAACTATTATATTGCATATTACTATTTGAAGTTACAATAAAGAGTTACGGCTTTTTTGAATCTATTTCACAAACAGTGCATAGGTTTAGCAACGGCGAAGAGAATATTGAAGAAAATGGGATTTTGTAACTGAGCAAGTTGAGAAGTGTGGACAGATAATACAAAAGTCATTATAACGAGAAAAAAGTCAATATAATGAGAAAAAAGTCAATATAATGAGAAAAGTCATTATAATGAGTTTTCAAAAAAAGAAAAGAGTGTGTGACACCAGAGGATGCTTTCGTATACTAGATAGCTTTGACACTTCTTTTCTAAATTTCTATAATATGTGGCTCAAAGTTAAATATTTGAAGAATAATCGCAAAAGTAAGACCGCAAAAAAATCTGGCAAAAACTTTAGCTTAGCTTGTAAGGCTTAGATTTTTCCAGGTAGTTGAGACTTTCAAAACATACGATTGAAAAACCGGCCCTTATAGTTATCATTCTCAACGATTGCGCACAGCTGAACGAATCATAGTTTATCTTCTTGTGAACGTACTCCTTGCCTTGGACCATTGTGATATTTTGGCGACGAACTGATTTCATGCTTATTGAACTCAAGTCACTGGTCTGACGTCATTATTTTAATGGAACTGAGTTTCTCACCAAAATGAAGTTTTTTCGTGATTCCATGTTGAGAAAGTAAATAAAGTAATCCTAATTCAAAACATAACCTCAATTTCTAAAATAATGGAGAGAAGCGAGCGTATACATTTTTCTTGATGAAATAATGTTTGAAAATGTACTTGATGTACTTCAGCAAGTTTTTGCCTTTACTTATTCTGTCGTTTTTCTGGCACTCTGATATCAATGGTCTCTTTCTAATAACCAGTCCATATTATTGTAATGTCTATGGATATTATTACTTATGAATTTTTTCGTGGATGCTTGCCTTCTTCAGATGGTAAACAAACAAAATGATCAAAATTAACCGGCTTCCGCCCCCTCCAGCATGCTGCTCAGACAACGATATTTGACGAAGCTAGTCGAACACCACTTAACATCTTCCGAACTACTACCCACAACTTTGAACGCTCCTCCAGAGGAGCTTCCATCGCTTTCCACGAACCGCGTTCCAAATATGAAATCATGACGTAATGTGACGTCATGAGTTCGTCGCCAAAGCGGAGTATTCCATCATCCTTTGGAAGTAGTCTGTCGCCAAAATATCACTTATGTCTGAGTGTTTCACAGATCACAGAACATGTACGAGTGTTCTGTCAGTTCTGTGATTAGGCATCCGCTGGGTCTGGATCCTGCCCTGTCTTTGTTTTTATATAACATGAATTTTGTATTTTAGTTTGGTTATGGTTAGTGAAGTGGGGTATTTTCTTAATTTTTTTTGGATTTTATCATGAAGTGAACGTAAACGAACACAACAACGTTTATTAACAAGATCATTATGTAATTTGATGGATTTGTTTATTTTTATTGATTTAGTTTGAATCTTTGAACTTTGAATTGAATTACGAAGCACTCTCAACAAGATGTCATCGATGGTGGTTGTAAGAAACAAACACTAGTGAATGATTTCATTGATTTCTTCGTTTCTACAAGCGCATTAAAATGCCTTGATGACAAAGTTGAGGATTATCCAACATGGCAAAATCTGCTCATTATGATCACAAGGTTTTGAAAAATAGTCATATAATCTTAACAAGTCTAACTGCGGGAGCAATAGCTGGAGCTCTTGCCAAAACTACGATTGCACCCCTAGACAGAACCAAAATTAATTTTCAAGTTGGGTGAGTATTTTAAACTACTTGAAATTTATACTCTATTCCATTTGAAACAATATGAAAAATTCTGTTTTTTACAGGCACAAACCATATTCAACGAAAAAAGCTTTGAAATTTATTATCGAAACATTTAAAAAAGAAGGACTATTTGCATTATGGCGGGGAAATAGTGCAACCATGGCTAGAATTGTTCCTCATGCTGCAATTCAGTTTACAGCTCACGAACAATGGAAAAAAGTTCTCAAAGTGGATGAGAAAGGAGGGTAAGGAAATAATGAAGTTATTTTTTATTAATTCATTACTTACCTTCAACACTTTGGTAAAATTCCGTTAACTAATAGCCACAAGCTATTAATCAAATTTCTTTTGGAACTTACGCAGTTTGGCCTCCTGAATAAAAATTCAAATGAAATTTTTGGCGGTCTCAACTCATTTTGGAGATATGGGCCTATTTTTGACTGATAACTGGCATTTTTTAGGACACATTTCTACCATGAAAAAACACTCAAAATTCTTTCTTCTTCAAACTAACACAATGTACACACCCTAATTCACCTGTTATACACAATTCTTTTATTAAAAACGGATTGTTTATCCAAAAATTCAACCTTCTTTTAAAAACATCAAAACAATACATTTATGTAAATGTTTGGTGAATTCATTTATGACAAGTTGGTAACTTTAAACTTTGCATATTTGCACAGCCAACTTTCCCAGGCATTTAATTTCAACATGAATACGAAATTTTTCACTCACTTTTTTTCCAGAAACCAACTTGTCATGAATAAAATTTAGTAAACATTTTGCCTAGATTTGTTGGTTATGTGATAATTAAAGAAGGAAGGAGTTTTTTTTCCTAAAAAGTAGCGTTTTCAATAAAGAAAGAGTGTGAAACAGGTCAAATAGGGTGTGTACATTGTGTTAGTTTAAAGATGAAAGAATTTTGAGTGTTTTTCCGCGGTAGAAATGTGTCCTAAAAAGTGCCAGTCATCACTCAAAAATAGGCCCATATCTCCGAAATTAGTTGAGACCACCAAATATTAAAAATTTCATTTGGATTTTTTGTTCAGGAGGACAAACTACGTAAGTTCCAAAAGAAATTTGGTTGATAGCTTGTGGGTATTAGTTAACGGAATTTTACCAATTATATCGGACAGACTCTATGTTGTTATAATCACTTTGTAAATACATTTGACTCATTTCCAAGCATTATAGGTTTACATCTACATTATATAATTTTTTATTAGCTAATGTTTTTACCCTTTTAAAGAATACCTAGACTTCTGATATTTTGTACTCATCTCTCACTTATGCATTCTTCATTGTATTTATATTTTATTGCTCAATAAGCTTTATTGCATCATGTTGAATATTTTAATTAACTCTTTGTCAACCATTAATTTATTTTTTATTTGGTTAGTGAGAGTGAATGTTAGTATTTTACATTGTGACTTTTTCAATTTGACTGGTATGACAAGTAGTAACTCTGTTGTTTGTGATTCCTTCAAAGATGAATAAATGTGTATGTTTGTATATCTATTTATCTTAGATGCACATAGGGACATCTAACTGCAGTTCTATCTTTGAGTTTCAGCCTGTTTGTGAAAAACTTAATAGTATTTTATTCATCAATTGTGTAATTGTCTTGAATTGATCTCCTTTGGACCCGTTTGCCAGTCTACTCTGTCATGCAGATTTTGAGGTTCAACAAATTTATAAAGAGAACGAATTGTATGATATGAATGCCTTGTAATGTGTCATGTAAAATTTCTTTTATTCGCTTACATTCTCTATAGATCTTTGAATTACTAAAGCCCCTTGCTCATTTTCAAATAGGATCAAACTGCCTGGAAAACTTTCGATGGTTTCAAACGTCGAAAATTAAAGCTAAAAATAATGTCGATCGGGCTCCTCAAGAAAAGGTAGGAAAATTGGCGTAAATAATATCGGAAAAATCCGTAAAAATACTGAAAAACATTGTATAGTTGAATTATAAAAAAAAGGCTAAATAGAGAACGCGTAAATATTCGTAGGTAACATCCCAAGATCATGACAAATAGCCGACTATTATTTTCTTCATAATTCTATCGAGAGTACCTTGTATTTTGACAATTCAATGAGACCATATTAATAATCTGAATAACTCCCGTGAGCTTTAGTTGGAGGGAGATATTCTTTGATTATTAATGTTCATATGGTCCAATTGAATTGTCTCAAAATACAAGTTATAGTCTCTCTCTCTTCTCTAAATAATAGTCTCTATTTGTCATGGTCGAGTGATATTCAGGAAGATTATACTCGTTCATATACTCTTTACTCTTCACGGTATTTTCTGGGATGGATTTGCTTATATATGCATTGATTTCTGTCATAGAAGACAACCCAACACGAGACATTTCAATTTTGAGCGACTGAGTTGTCAACGTTTGACTTATGCAAACAAAAGAAAGCTTTGTTTACATGAATAGCCGTGTTTACCTAAATATCCGGTTGTTTACCTAAATAGCCGCTCATATCACATATTATGTGACTTCAGTCATGGAATTTCATTGGTGTAGCAATGTGTGAACGAAATAATCGGAAAAATTTCCATAGTTTCAGACGTGGAAGATTATGACGAAAGATCATATTGCTTGGGGTACTTGGAGTCCCTACTATTATAAAAAAGTTACTAAAACTTACAAAAATAAAATCGGGAAAAATCCGTAGAAATTGTAAAAAATATTGAGTAGTCTACTGCTCAGATATTTACTACTATCACCAGGGTGATATCGAGTACTTCAAATCAAAAGCTTATATTGTCCAATAGGCCGACGATTCTGTACTTATAGCATATGACCAATCCTTGGACAGAACAATTAGTAATTTGCAGGATGTAATTAACAATACCAGCTCAGGGTTCAGTAAATGGAGGCTTAGACCTAATCCAACAAGATCCCAGTTCATCATCTTCAACCACTATACCTCACCAACTTCCCCAACAATATATTTTCATCATCGCGTCCTTCACCCAAAAGATTCTGCAAATTATCTGGGAGTTAACTTTGACAGCAAATTGAACTTCAACAGCTATGTTACACTCAAAAAGAAGAAAACCATTGAAAGAGCTTCACATTTCACAAACCTGATATATAAAGGGACAGGTGCAAGCATAACAACGGCAAGTTGCCGCTCACTTATTGAATACGCACACCCGCTGTTAATCAACTTAAAACAACGAACTCTGCATATACTTGAAGTAGCAGAGACAACAGCTATCAGAAAAATCTCCAAGATATGACACCCTAACAATCCTCTCCATAATCCTCCTAATTCTCTGCTTTATCAGCTGACCCATGTAATGCCAATACAGAATCGTCTACAACATCTTTCCAGAAAGTTTTCACAAAAACAAGAAAATATAGAGATAATCACCAAATATGCCCTGAGAAGAAACCCGAATGTGCAACAAAGACATCGCTATCCAGAGGAAACTTTGCTGGAAAAACTGTTAGATTTTTCAATCAATCTACTATTTACTTATATCAAGATCATGTCGAATTCTTACTTTTATATTAGAGTGGTCGGTGGATCAGCGGTCTAATGCACAGGCCGTTCGAAACTCCAGCATGGCGATAGTCGGTTCGAACCCGATGTAGGTACAAGAGAATTTTTCTCATCTGCTTCATATCGGATTGCTGAAAAGCAAGTGTATTGAGAGTTGTCTAGATGCCAATCTCGGCTGGTGCTAGCTTGGAGTGCACACTGACCACCCGAGGCGGTGCTGTAGGTTTTCCGGGTTTTCCTACAGCTGAAAAGTGAATACGCCACCAAAAATCGGTAAGTCGCCCCGGAGCGCTACGGCAAATAATAATAGCCGTCCTCTACCCGCACAGGCTATGCCTTTGGGTGCACTCAACGAGTGTTTATGAGGGAGTATTATTATTATTATTATTATATGTGAATATGAATAACCTGATTTTTTTTCAAATACGATAAGTTAAATACAGTGTCTTACAAAAGTATCGGAACGGTCTCATAGGGTGGGGCACCGAAAACGAAACAGATCGAATATCTTCAAAACACATGTGTTGTGAGGAAAATGCAAAAACACGTCGATTTTTAATCCAAGGGGGACATCTTCCTATCATAACCTCAACTGTCATACCTCTCCCTCCACTCCTTGGTCACTATCACCCAAACAATTTGAATAGGGAAAGTAGTAAGTGTGACACATCATGTCCAACTTTCTATTTTGGCGCCCTCTTGCGGAAAAAACATCTGATCTGTATTCTAAATTATAATACTTAATTTGCAAGCTAATTTGACATTAATTCGGTGACAGTGCATTAGGGAATTTTTCTAAGGAAAAAAACAAAATGGTGGCTCCAAAATGGCGGACAAAATTTAAAATTATGGTCCAATTGGATTCAAACTTGATAAGTGGTGGTTTTCAGCGTCGTAAATCATGAATTGGTTGTCAATGCAAAAAAGGGCAAGATGATGGCTCCAAGATGGCGGACGTAATATGTAATTATGGTCCGATTCGAATCAAAATTAGTAATTAGTGGGGATTTTCAGGGCCGGAAGTTATGATTTTTTTGTCGATACAAATAACAAGTTGGCGAGTGAAACGGACCATAATTACAAATTTCGTCCACCATCTTGGAACAACCATCTTGTTTTTTTGCACTGACAAACAATTTATATTTTCCGACCGTGAAAACCACCACTTATCAAGTTTGAATAAAATCGGACCATAATTTTAAATCTTGTCCACCATTTTGTTTTTTTCCTTAGAAAAATTCCATAATGCGCTGTCACCAAATTTATGTCAAATTAGCTTGCAAATTAAGTATCATAATTTGGAATACGGATCAGTTGTTGTTCCCACAAGAGGGCGCCAAAATAGAAAGTTAGGTAGCGAAAATTTACATTGCTGAATGGGAAATTCTCTACCTGACGACAATCAAGCATTTTCTATCAAAAAACTATAAAACATTGCATTTAAAACACACCATTTCAACATTTTCTATAAAAAAATGATTCAAGTACTTAAAAATGAAAAATAAAATTGGACATTTAAAATTTTAAGAGATTTGTTTCTATTTCACCATCTGGCAACATCGGCTACAAATTTCACAGATGAGAAAGGACAACAAATCTGTTACGTTAATAAGTTAAACAGAGATAACATTGTTCCAAGCACAGACCTATAATAAAATATAGGTCGGTGGTTCCAAGTCATTCTGTGACATTTTGTGTACTGTGTGCCTAACTCCTAACAAAGACAGATATATTGACTATGGTACTTCTTCTTCTAGTATACTAGCACCTGTTAATTTTTTGGGTGTTTTTGGTTGGTGTGTTAATTTTCTTTTGCTTCAATGATCTTTTAGAACTCTGGATGATGTCCTAGTTTGCTGTAGATAACCCATAAATTGAACTGATGTCAAGCGCGTTTTGAACGTCATTTCGTGATAAGGCACTTCGATTTACTGAAAATATTTGTGGAAAATGGTTATAAAAAATGGGACTTTTTAAATAAATAGGAATTATTGAGTTTTTATAGTATTTTTATGAGATAAAAATTGGGGTGACATTCGTTAATATACCTATGAGCAAACTTTCAAATTTAAGCAAAAAAACTTGAAGAGTTATATTATAATTAAATAAATAATGATTATTCAGTTAAGTGCACACGTGAAATTAATATGAATGAGCATATAAGAATTATTGTAGTAAATAGAACAAACTCGTGTTCAGTTATTTCCATTTCCAACCAACTCCAGTTGTTATTTTATATACCTAACCTGAGAGAAATAAATTAATTATTTGAAAATAAAATATATGTCATTCCAAACTTTATCTGATTTTTATGTTTGACTATGCCATAGTTGTTGTGATTTATTCTAAATAATTCACGTAACTCTAGACGTTTGTTTAAAGGTGGTTGACAATGTTCTACATTCTACATAACACTAGACGTATTAGAATCACATCAGAAATATCCAGGACCAATCTCTAAGGGATGCCCAACGCTTCAAACTCAAAATTGATGTTATGAGATCATTCAAGTTCTTCCTGAGAAACACATAGCACTTTCTGCTGTAATACCTCAGAGTGAATGCCAACAATATCTCTTCTCGAGTCCAGTGAACCATTTTTCAATTTCACAAGTACACTTTTTGATTTTTTGTTTGAACTTTTCCCAACAATTTTGCTGCTGCAGATGTCTTATCTGTTGCCATATTTCGACTTTTGTAGAGTTTATTTTTATATATCGACATTGCACTCACACACTTGATTATTTTTCTTAAGTATTTTCAAATTGTTATACTGTTGCAGGAGTATTTCATTCATTTTCATGATCCGATGGAAAGTGTTGCCTGGTTTCTGTCAAATCTAAAGAAGGCGCAATCTCATGTAATACTTGCGAGGAATGAGGAAAGTAACTTCCAGGGTTTTCAACGATAATAAAAAGTTTCCAACAGTAGAAGGATTTATATTGAAACTTGGAGACAAGCTTGTGCTTTTTTATGGCTTTTGCCCGATCTGTTTGCTATGTTGCACCCTTTGCCATTCTTTCCAAATTAATTGTTGATACTTTAGTTTTCTTGAGTATTTTATTTAATGGAAGGCCTAAAAAAATATTTGAATGATAGGTACCATTGGAGTTTGTTGTCATTAACTCACCTATTGATGTGAAATGATCAGAGCAAATTCTAGAAGTCCCAACATTGAACTTGTCTGTTTTGTTGCAGCGATGTATCCATTCTTTGCAAATGGTGGAAGACATAAATAATCTCTTTCTTACAGGAATCTATAAAATATTATATTGGAACGCATTCTTTTCAGAGTTTCTTGATTGTTCTCACAAGAAGCTACAGCACATATTCTTCCAGGCATAATCTGAAGTAAAAAAATATGAATTAACACAATTTTCACACTGCCCAAGGAATTGTCAACCATTGAAATTTTTCGAGAGCTATATTCACCTCGAATATTTCCAAAAATAGTCAAATAAATTAGTCTCTATTTACGAAGTTGGATTCAAAACGCACTCCAACAGCTGATTCAATTTTCACTTATTCACGACAAACTAAGATATTTACGGCACTGGAAAACTATTGATCGGAAAGTCGAATCATTCACCAAAAACAAACACTAAAAAAAAGACGGAAACATTTTACTAACAGGAAGAAAAACCGCTCTCAAAAAGTATAAAAATACGCGGGCTCTTATGGCAGACGACTACTTCTGCAGGCCAGGTGACGTCACTAACGTCAAATGTCGTGCTGAAATTTGTCCAACGTACGGAGATAGGAAGTGGGCCATCCTTTGTAAGTCTATAATCGTTGAGCATCCCCTTAGATTAGAAATTAGAAACAAAACCCTTTAAAATTGAAAACCCAACATTTGAAAAATGAATTTGAATACTTTTCGCAGTGAAATTGTAATACTCATGAATGAAACTCAACATAATTTTGTTCAAACTTGCATTTGCTCCAATAACCCAAATTGAGGAGAATTCCCCATTCCTTATGAAATTACCTTTTTAATGATGTGTCACACTTACTACTTTCCCTATTCAAATTGTTTGGGTGATAGTGATCAAAGGGTGGGGGGAGAGGTATGCCAGTTGAGGTTATGATAGGCAGATGTCCCCCTTGGATTAAAAATCGATGTGTTTTTGAATTTTCTTCACAACACGTGTGTTTTGAAGATACTCGAAATGTTTCGTTTTCGGTGCCCCACCCTGTATATCAGAAACGGCCCTGACAAAATTTACGAAAATTTCGACAAGGTGGTTTTTGATGATGCCCGATTCAATGGTGATATCGGCAATGTTGCCAAATCAACAGTTTTCCAGATATTGAGGGTAATTCATTTTTTTTCAAACGAAACACCCTATTTGTTTTCATTGCAATCAATTCAGCGACGCCTCTTTACTTATGTCTCCAAATATCAGATTTTTAATTAATGCAGTTTTCGAAATATGACAACATGGCTTTTTCGTTCAAAAGTCTGGGAACGTTCCAATATTTTCAATACGGTACAAGAAAAATTCGTGAAATTTTATACAAGATGTTTTTTGATGATGCCCGATTTAATGGCTATATCGGCAATGTTGCAAATCAAAACTTTTTCAGATATTGAGGGTATCTCAATTTTTCCAAATGGAAAACCCCTTTTTATTTTCATTGCAATCAATTCAGCGCCCCGTCGTTACATACGTCTCCAAATACCTGATTGTGAATTAATGTGGTTTTTGAAATATGAAAACATGGTTCGTTGAAATGTCTGCGAACGGTCCAATATTTTCAAAAGAGCACGAGAAAATATAATGAAATTTCAGAAAAAATAGTTTTTGTTGAAAAAACTTTTAATAATTGAATTCTTTTTCAATAGGGTTTTGGATCAAACAACAGAAACTGAAAACCATCTGACCAAGTGCTCAAAATGTTTGCCATCATTTGCTAAACATTAGCCCAAGTGGTCATAAAATTCACTCAAGGTATTGGTTAGCATTTGAAGCGTGATTAAAAGAGCTGTCTGACATATTTTATTTTTTAAGATTTCTAAATTTGCTGGTTTCTCAAACTACATCAATTCAAAATCTGATATTTGGAGACATAAGTAATGAGGCGTCGCTGAATTGATTGCAATAAAAACAGATAGGGTGTTCCATTTGAAAAAAATTGAGTTATCCTCAATATCTGGAAAACTGTTGATTTGGCAACATTGCCGATATAACCATTGAATCGGGCATCATCAAAAACCACCCTGTCGAAATTTTCATAGATTTTCTCTAGGCCGTTTCTGAAATATGGGACTGTTCTGATACTTTTGAAAAACACTATATATTTTTTAAATCCATAAGTATTTCTACAAAACAAGATTGTATTTAATGAGCTGAAGGACCTCGGTCGATAGCCTTTTGAATTGTTTGAATTGTATGTAATTCTGGTTCAATAAACAACATTTATTATTATTATTATCGAGTAGTCGAATAATTTCTTAGCTTGATCGATATGTATGTATCCAGTAGGGTGGGGTAGGTACATGCCAAAAATCTGCGCAACTAGCGCACCTATTAAAACAGCAAATGAAACAAATTCTAATACGAAAAAAACAATAAAAAAAATTGATCTTAAATTGCATTAAAATGAAGGAAATAAACTTCGAGGTATATCATGCCTATTATTTTGTTATACAGTGTGTCAAAATAAGGATGGGATAGCATTAGGAACTCGGAAACGGTTGGAATTACAATGTTAGTTGTATTAGAGAAAAGTTGTATAATCCAAAGGCCTTTTATATGGAGTTTGTAGAAGTGGGGTATCTTTTTCGGATTTCGAGATATTTTGAATAAAGTTTTTATTTCCGATGTTACTTAAAAAGATTTCAAAAATTAAAAAAAAATCCTTTGACACTTTTTGAGCTCAACAAGATGATGTCTACAGATTTTCATTACGACGATTCGTTTCCGAGGAACCTTCATCAACTTTTTTTTAAATACGGACCTGTTATTTTTATTACAAATTTTTTTATTCTGAATTACGTCAAATATCATTTAGAGTGATTTAATTTACAGCTCTGTCTTAATTACAAAAGATGTTCGAATAAGTGACCATTATTTTCTAAATACAAGTCACGTGGTCTTACTGAGGAAATGAAAACATTGTCGAGTATATCTGATGTAATGGTTTAAATTGCTTCTGAAATCAGTTGACGTAATTCTTCTTCCGCTTGAAAATTACGTTGATACACCAACGGTGTTGGTGCGTAGACGATTTGTACAAGGGCAGATTCTGTCTAGACCAAAAATGCGTGTTTCGCCTGTTGCAGATTCCGTTGTTGGTTACCGTACTTTCATCAAACTATAATATCATTAACAAAATTTTCAGTCTCTTGACATTTTCTGGTGAACCACTCACAAAATGTCCTTCGCCCTACGTCGTCTCCCGGTCTTAGTCCTTGGCAGATCCGAAATTTGTATGAATGATATTTGTTTTTATGCAAAATAAAATTTGCTGTGGATTTTGGCGTTCCAGTTACTTTTTTAATGATTCCAACCGATGTTGTAGGGTCTTCCGTTACAGCCAGGAAAAAATAAGTTGATTTTCCTCTTTGCATGGTTTGTTTCTGTTCCCTCCGTATGGCAGTGGTGAAATATCTTTTCTCTAAAAGCGTGCATGATTCACCCTATACTCGCACGCAATTCAGTTTGAGAGTTGGCATTTTCCCGCATAGTTCAAGAATGCCCACTTTCTCGGAGCAACTTCAGGCCTCAAAATACGCTAATCTAGTATTTTAGTCCGTTGCTAAGCAACGAACTTTTCCGGACCGTTTTCAGCACTAAACTGTACGAGAATAGTTATTATCCTAACAAGTACGGAAAGAGTACTATTCTCGCATGAGACTGCCGTTACCCGAACGACGCAAAGCGGAGTTCGGGTAAGCAGTCGAGTGCGGGAGAGTACCTTTCCGTATGAGTTAGGATCAAGATTTTTTCTACAAGCGCTTAAAAAAAAATTATGTAACGCTCTTGAACAAACTTTCGCGTGCGGGAAAACTTTTTCCCGCACTAGTGCGGGAATAACCCACTTGAAGTGACATTAGCGTGCGGGAATATGACACCTCTCAAACTAAATTGCGTGCGGGAATAGGGCGGAACACGCACGCTTGTAGAAAAAAATTTTTGACGGCTTGTATACATTTTAGACAGTAAATGAATGCACGCAAACAATAAGTATAATTCCTTAATTTATGATATTGCTGATTGCGATGTCAGAAAAAATAGTAAGTGTACCTCGTAGTAAAAGCACATTCCCAGACTTCAATGCTTGTTGGCCTCGGCCAACAATTTACATTGTCGTCCGGGAATGTATTGCTTTTACCACTAGATACACAATATACTATTCTCCCGCACATGAAAGTTCGTTCAAGAGGGCCACATAAGATTTCGCTTCTAGAAACATTCTTGATCCTAACTCATACGGAATAGTATATTCTGTAGCAAGGTTAGAATGAAAATTCGATGCGAAGTTCCAAGCGCGAGCCTTGAGGCGAGCGCGAGGAACCACGAGCATAACGAATTTTCATTATAACCGATTGACAGACCATACTTTTTCCAAGATCAAAAATTTTAATTGAATGAAATGAAATGCAACGAACAATAATTAAGTTACGTCAAAATTGAAAAACTAAACGATGACAGTCAATGCTAACTTTATTATTGCTACAACAGTGTGAGAATATCCATTCTCTGGAGAGAGAATGAAATACAGTTAAACTGCACAAGGACAAAGAAGTTGTAGAATATTTCTTCAATCTCGAGATCGAGAATGTTGGTATTTTGTTGACCAGTTTGATTTCAGAATCAGCAAATTCGGTGATAATCGTAGAGAAAGGTACTTTCCCGCACTCGACTGCTTGCCCAAACCCTGCTTCACGTCGTTCGGGTAACGGCAGTTGCATGCGAGAAAGGTAATATTTCCGAACTTGATAGGATAATGAATATTTCTGCATTGAAGAGGGTTAAGAATGGACCTTTACATTTACAAAAAATTAATTGCAAAACTCGTTTCAATCGATTGTTAATAGTCTCAAGAGTCTATTTTTCAACATGTGCCACTGTACTTTTTTATTTAAGAAAAATATTACATTCCAAAGGTGGCTCTGACGTCATGTTCATCGGAAACATCCCCCACTACAATCCACGTTCCGAAATTTTTACGTAAAAGCTATTTTTTATATTATTTGTAACTTTCAAATTTTGTGAACGAACCTGCCTTTTGATGAAATACTATGGTTGGCAACACCGCAAATTATGGAACAAAAGTTGTTATTACCACAGAACACATACAGTTTATTTGAATTTTCACAGCTTTGTTCCATGAGGGGGAGGGAATTTGTGGAGCGGAAGTGACAGAAAATAGTAAAGCGCTGCAGGCGAAATTTTTTTTGTTCAAAGTCTAATGCCTTTAAATTGATAGTTAGGTTTGTCAGCGGGGTATCATAAAGGTGGGAAAAAAATGATGTCAAATTCAGTTTGTTTTATTTCATATGGAAAAAGAAAAAATAATTTATCAATATTTACACATGCATTTTGAAACACTGAATTTTCTTCGATTATAGGGGGGGGGGGTGTTTACATTCAATACGAATAAGAATAATTTTGGTTTGTATAACGTGTGTTTTCTTCTTGTTAAAATTTAATCCAGGATTAATTGCATGTCCACACTGGTTGTTGAACCAATATTAAGTACTTATTCAGAATTCTAGGGGAGGTCATGGCCCCCATGCCCCTCTCAATCCGCCAGTGATCATATGACAACTATCAGAGAACAAAATCCAGATGTAATGATAATTTGAAATTCCATGGTGTACATACAACTTATACGACGTTGCCAAGTTTAATTTTGATGAAAGTGACGTCACGAAACTCCTTTTTTCAATTTATAAAAAATTCCAAGTGATGCTTTGGAGATTTTGTTTATGGAATTTGAATCAGCCAAATGAATTGATTATAAATTTATGATGGACAAACTTGCCAAATCCAAGGCCAAAATATTTTTCATTTCGTTATTTTCATCTTACAGCTTCTTTTTTATTTCGTTACTTCTATTTCATTTTAACCAAAAATGTGTGTTTTATTTTTAAAATATTTTTATATGATGTATTCATGTTTCGTTTTTCATATATTATCCATATCACATATGTCACATTCATAATATTATTTTAGTAACTGTGATATTGACATTTATTGATCCTCACTTCATCCTTGTTTGTACATGGTGAAGTAATCATTTGAACCAATTTTGAAAAATCAGGAAAATGCATGACCATGATCTAATAAAAAAAATCGCCTATTGGCACGTATTCACCCCACACATCTCATAAAAAGGGGCCCCACATTTTCCTTGCGCCTAGTCCGTCACTAAGTCACCATCTGTTATGCTTATATCAGAATTTTTTCATGATGTTCATATTATACTTGTAATTTATTTATAACAATAAGGATGGATGGACATATCGAGGTAAACTGTAGGTGAATACA
Organism: Chrysolina americana; assembly: GCA_958502065.1. Classification (NCBI taxonomy): domain Eukaryota; kingdom Metazoa; phylum Arthropoda; class Insecta; order Coleoptera; family Chrysomelidae; genus Chrysolina; species Chrysolina americana. Next base: position 74,758,550 of record OY293413.1, read on the forward strand.
ATAAATATTTTTAATTTTTTTATGAGTTTTATTTTCCTATTTGTACTTCTACATTCCATATACAGTGGATGTAAATATGTTTTCATTATTGACCTATTTGAAAGAACATAATATCACTTCAAGACATGAAAGATGCAATCGAGTTTTTTTTGTTGCCAAAACTTTATTTTATTAGTTTGGATTCTCACCATTGATAAATATATTTATTTTCACAGGAAAACTCCTGGAACGTTATTTTTGGCAGGTTCTCTTGCTGGAGTTACCTCGCAGTCGCTTACATACCCACTTGACTTGGCTAGAGCTCGAATGGCAGTGACTCCAAAAGCAGAGTATGCGAGCTTACGTCAGGTTGGTAACATAATCAAAAAGATATAGCGTGTTCATTAATTGTTTTGAAGAGACTCGAATACAAAAGTCTTGTCACAATGGAGAAGTGATTGAGTTCTGTGGTATTTATGAGTTAAAAACGAATTTTAAGTGAATATATTGGAATTTGTCTTCTCGTTGATGAGTGAACGGGAAAGACATACTCTATCTTCATCATTTTCTGCATTATCCTCATCTACATTAGCTAGCCTGATTAAAAATAACGTTTCTAAGTAAGCTGTTTTTGATGATGATAATAATAATGAGGGTGGTGCGAGAGTACACGCATGCTATCGGAATGGAGTTTGGGATTGACAAATGTGCCACTGTTCATCTCAAAAGAGGACGATGCGAGGAATACAGAGATGGCGCTCAGTTCGTAGACGGAAGTATACTACATCATCTAGATGCCGGAGAGGCGTACACTTACCCAGGGGTGGAACAACGCCACTCCCAAGAGGTAACTACTGTTAAAAACTCTCTCCGTGACAAGTATCAGCATAAACTCCGACAGTACTGGTCATCAGAACTGTCGGGGGAGAACAAAGTTGCTGCAACTAATATGCTTGGGGTTCCGATTCTACTTTACTCCTTTGGAGTAATGAAATGGACTCAAAAAGAGCTGCGACAACTCGACGTAAAAACTCGCAAAATGATGCATCTTCATAGGAACTTGCATCCTAAATCGTCCGTTCCACGGTTATCCTTCCGCAGACAACGGGGAGGCCGTGGACTTTCGATTCTGTAGTGTCTACACAACATAATGGTACTGGATGGAGCCTGTAAAGTTATCAGGAGTTCAGATCCCCTTCTCTGCTTGGTATGCGATCATGAAAAAGCAGGAATTGGAACATTTCTTTTCAAGGCAGCAACCCGTGCGGCCGATGAACTCGGTCTTGTATTCGACACTGAACTGACGAACCCAAACTCTGTCACCGAAGTTGCGGAGAGTCTCCTACAGCTACATAAGCATAAGCCAAAGCATGGAGTCTTCAAGAACATTATCCACAAACCTGACCTTCGCATTTCTGATGTCAAGTGGGCTGAAGTCGGAAATCGAGGAATTCATAATGGCCTGCCAGGATGGTGCCTTCAACATCCTCGTCTACCGTAGTTGCGTGATGGGTGTAGAGGTCTATGACACTAGATGCAGAGCGTGTCGTGGGGCAGCTGAGACCATAATGTATAACGCGGTGCTACGAGTTTTGTACTACCATCTGCGACACTCGTACGGTATAGACGAGACACTGGTGTTGCCTTATGATCCGGGGATATTGAGTCCGTTGTGGAGAATGAGAAGTGTCGAATCTATTGAAACTACTCATTCCTCAACCTCAGGCAAATACAAGCCAATAAGCCTGATGTAGTCCTCCTCGACCATCAAAGTTGGACGATTTTTGTCATAGAGTTTTCGGCTCCTGGCGAAACGAACATTGTCCGAAAAGATTAGGAAAAACGGACTAAATATCGAGATTTACTTTTCGAACTCCGCAGACTTTACCCAAACGTTCCGATGATAGGGGTCCTTGGTGAAATTATGGACACACTGCTTTCGAACTCAGAAATCATTCCGGCTTGCCGTAGTATGACAGAAATCTCAGCCGGACGAATGCAGAAGGCCGTCATCCTTGGTACACTCCACCTGCTCAGGGCACATGATTCTCGGACACAATAGTCACTTACCCCACGGCGTAGGGAGTGGTTATTGGGGTAAATGATCCAGCGCACCCTCCGGAAGTGTCGGAGCTTCGGAGACAGGGCCTGACTGGGTAATTCCTTACGGGATAACGTTCAGCTCGTAGACGCATCCATTATAGCTAACTTCATATACAATAAAATTTTCTTTTCATTCTGTCAAACATCTTGAAATAATAATTCTATGAGTAAAAAAAACAAAAATTACATTTTGTTCAAATTTGAGACATCTGTAAAGTCGGACTAGAATCAACTTTTCAATTGAAATATTTTTGAAATTGAAAAACTTTTACTTTTGGCAGTTATTGAAAGTCATATAATCCCGTCCGAGTTGGCCATTTTTATTTAGCAAAGCAAAACTCAAGTCTAAAGTCCAATTTCGAAATGGGTTTCAGGGGTTTCAAAGTGCTGTCTCCTAAACTCATTCATTCACAGATTTAGTATTTTGAAATGACCTAAATAATTCATTTCAGGTATTTTCGAAGATATACTACTTTGAAGGGGTGAAAAATTTCTACAGAGGATATATACCTACAATAGTTGGGGTGATACCGTATGCGGGAGTTTCATTTTTTACATATGATTCTTTGAAAAGGTTATATAAAGGTTAGTATCTGGTTCACTAAAATCATTTTACTTTTTTATTTCAGTGAGAAATTTTTTAAATAAAAACAAGCATTTATTTCTGATCTCCAGTTTTACAATTGAAGAAGCTTCATTCTAGGAAATATATATTAAGATTCCCAATCTGACTGGATTTTTGTTGTGGATCTGGGGACTTTCCTTCTTCCCAAAAGACCCAAAAGGCTAAAAAATAGCCCTTCCCGTGTATGTTTATAGAAAATAATAGATTTTTTTTCAGATCTTAACAAACAAGATTTCCTTAATATAAACAAACATGAAATCGCAGAGACTTTTGGTTCACTAAAATCTCGATTTGTTCCCCATGTCACCATCAGACTCGAGATATGCTGAATGATTCTTTACCATAAATTGTTTCTTTGGAAAGCTTTGAAATTCGTTGTTGAAGTAGCTTTCCAAAGAGCCACAATTCAAATCTTCAAAAAAATTTCACCTATCTGCTACTTTATTTTCCTTTCTATCTTCACACAATATTCTACAAACATTACAGGGTTTCGGTTTGAATAGCAAAAAAAAAATAATTGCAGGAGAGTACATATTTGAGGAATGTCAGAGCAAGATTTGAATCAGGATCAATCAAAAACATGGAAATTATCCACTTGAAATATAGAAGGTCATTAGGTAATTTTTTACAGATACTTTCTTATCGACTAGAGGGATCTTGTCTTTTGTTCATTCAGTTTTCTTTCACTGGAAAACATTTTTTCATGTAGTACCAACATGATCATAAACCGTGATTTTGATAGTTTCTGGGATATTCTTGCAAAATGTGTTGGTTTAACAAAAATATATGCACAAGTTATTTTGTTAGGAAATTTTAATGTTAGTTTCTTTAGTGACAGTTTAAAAAACACGGACTCGATTGACAATTACAATACCAGAAATAAAGAACTGTAGCTACAGTTTACTTCAAGTTAATCATTTTAAAACTGAAGCAGACTGAGTGTTTTCCTTTGAAATTATACCGCGAGAAGAATTATTGCAGACCGATTTTTTTTTTTTTTAATTTTGGACATGATCATTTATGAGTAAAGAGCAGACGCGTTCAACAGACTTGGAGAAAGTAGAGCGTTTCTCAATCTTGAGGGTGCCTTCGACAATGTATTCTTCATGCTTACTAACGAGGCAGGGAATTTATTCGACTTGTTGCAAGTGAATTGAGAGGATGCTTGAAGGCAAAGTGGTCATACTTGGTGGTGAAAAACTTGGGAAGACCAAGAAGAAGAGGGGGTTCATCTCTATTTTGGGGATCTGGTGATGTACATTGAGGGATTTACAGCCATAGATCATGCTGATGTCTTGGTTATCATAGTAAGGGGGATATTCAACAGCTCATCAAGGCGCTAATGTAAAGTGATTTGGATGAAGTTTCGAACTGTGTAATGAAGAGGGACCAGCTTTTCTCACACTCCAAGGCTAACAACTAACCATAAGCGAGTCGTTCTTTTTGCCTTTGATTCTCATATTCTCTTTCTGACTTCGTTCTTCATTTTCTTGATTTTGTTCGAGTCTTCTATCATCATATTCTTGTTTTTATTTAAGCCTTCGATTTTCATATTCTTCTTTTTCTTTGGGTCTGAAAACTTCTGTTCAATAACTTAACTTCCAACACTGACTGATATAAATGTTCTGTGGATCATCCAAATAATGACTATAACTAGAAAAACTCAACAACTTTCATTACTAGAAAATAACAGTTTAGATATTCCACCCATCTGTTTACTGCCCTCCAAATTGAATGGCAAACCTCACCTGACGTCCTCGTTTAGAAGTCAGCGTAATTTTGCGCATCAAAAGCTGTTGTAAATGTGTTCCTATTTAATTCGTTCGATGAGATGCTTCGTCTCCAGTCGAGAACCATAAGGAGGTACTTATGGAATTAAGTTACTGTTCTTTAATAGAATATATTTAATTAAAGTTATCTCAATAATGTTTGTTTACTTTTGCTCTCTGGCACTGAATACAACATTGACTCCAAAGGATGTGACATATTATGCATAATATTAAAAATTTCCTTCCTAAAACTTTCTGGAACATAGGGCCTGTTGATTCTTTTCGAGGTATCACAGTAAATGGATGTTGCACTACTAGGAATTTCATGTTTATTGAGTTTCAGAGATGTTTTACCATTTCCAGATATTAATTTTTGTAGCTCTTCGTCTGTTCTTTGATTATCCTCCCATTGAGTGTATTCAATATTCTGCATTAGAAACAGTATTATCTTTACCAGACACTGACTGATGAAATCCAAATATCTGGTTTGTCGTGGGCTGGAATTCTCTTTTTTTTTATTGAAAGCAAAAGTTATTGGTTTATGGTCCGCATAAATGAAGACTCTCCCCTCCTTCCACCATATACTGGAGATGTTTGACTGCCTCATATATTGCCAAAAGTTCTCGATCGTACGCACTATAATTAGTTTGCGCAGGAGATAGTTTTTTCGAAAAGAATCCTAAAGGCATCCAACAATCATCAGTTTATTGTTATTGTATTACTGCTCCAATGGAGAAATCTGAAGCATCAACCATAAGCGATAAGGGTGAATCTGTGGGATGAACAAGTAAGGCAACATTTGCTAAAGCCTCTTTGAGTTCATGAATGCCACATTTTGTTTTTTTGACTATTTTTTGGGGTTTCCTCTTTGAAAATCATTCAGTGGTGCTTGAATCTGTGCAGCTTTTGGAATAACCATTCTGTAGAAATTTATCATACCCAGAAACCTTCTTAATGAAGCTAAATCTTCGGGTTTAACATAATTTAAAATGGCTTCTACGTTTTTGGTGGATGGTTTTATACCTTCTGAAGAAATAAGAAATCCAAGAAACTCTATTTTAGTCCTGCCAAATTCACACTTCTCAGGATTTACTACAACTCCGTATTCCTCCAGGCGTTTGAATAATACTTTCAGATGATCCTTGTGTTCTTCGTTTTTAGAGCAAAGATTGGAAATCATCTATATATGGAAAACAGAAATCAAGGTCTCTTGTTATCTAATGTACAAAACGTTGGCAAGTTTGAGCTGCATTTCGTAATCCAAAGGGTATTTTCAAATATTCGAAGAGCCCAAAAGGTGTTATAACAGCAGTTGTTTCTATATCTTTTTTTATTGGTCAAATAATAAGTGAAATCCTTAATATTGGGAATTGGATATCGATCTAGTACAGTTCTTGCGTTCAGTAATCTATAATCCCCACAAGGTCGCCAATCACCATTAGGTTTCCGAACCATATGAAGTGGACTAGCCCGCGGACTTTTTGACGGTCTGATGATACCCTGTTGCATCATGTAGCAGAATTCTTTCTTGGCTGCTGCTAACTTTTCAGGATTCAATCTTCTCATCTTACGTGAACAGGTTGTCCTTTTGTTAATATCTGATGGCACACTGATGAGGAATTCGATGATGAGCTCAAAGCAACACGAGTAAGGTTTGGGAATTCCAATAGTATATTATGATATGGAACACAATTGTTTATAGTTTTAACGGTAGGAATGCTGGATCGGTCTATCTGGCATTTGGTTTCCAAAAATGATTTTTTATCTATTAGTTTTTTGTTTGATAAATCTACTGCTATACCGTAATGTTGAAGAAAATCTGCTCCTATTAACGTTCTGTCAATATCGGCAATAATAAACGGCCAACTAAAATTTCTTCCGAGATCCAAAATAACAGTAAGAAGCTTCTGGCCATGTATACAAATTTTTGTGTCATTCGCAGCATATAGAGGTTTCGAACAAAGCTGTAGATTTGCATTTCTTCTTGGTAGAGTGGATACATCCGAGCCGGTGTCAACAAGATATTGAATTTTAGTGAGTGGATCCAAGATGAATAGACGACAATTTTTGACGCCACCATCGTTGGTCGCTATCAAGGTCTGGCTGCGTTGTTTTCCTGCTCAGCATTTTGTATGAATTGGCAAGGTTGGGTACATCTGGTAGCGCGTTCTTTGAACTTTTTGTGGTAGTAGCAAATATTTTCATCACTCTGCAAGTTAGATCTTGGAGCCCAATTTCGATTCCTTGATCTGGATCTTGACCTTTTATTCAAAGTTTCATTTAATTTTTCAATTAGTTCCTCAAGTTTACTTTCTACAGATGATCTCACAGAACTGACTTGTTCGACTACATTTGAACTTTTTAACATACCATCAGCCATATTCACAAGTTCTTCTTCAGACAGTTTCTGTTGAAACGCCCTTATAACTTGCTCAACAGTAGGAGGCAATTTTTTTAACCATGAAATCAAAACAAATTTTTTCAACCATGAATCAAAACAAATTTTTTGTCCAGATGCAAGCTCAAACATTTCCCTATACAGCTGGCTCGGTTTTCTATCGCCCAATTCACACTCTCCAAATAGTTTCGTCGTATTTTCTTCGGCAGAGATTTGATAGCATTCTATCAATTGTTTCTTCAGTAGTTGGTATGAGTTTGCACTTTCAGAAATTTAAAAAATGTTGGAATTTTCTTTTACTATCGAACAATCCAAAATTGAAATAATTTTAGCAAATTTTATTTCATTCGATTGCACTGTGTTGATATTAAAAATCGTTTCAATGGTATTGAACCATAGTTCAGATTCATGTTTCCAAAATGTTGGTAGTATGATGGATTTGGTTCTCCCTTTCCAGTAATTCTGTGTGGTTATCATTTGATTGGGATGAGTTAATTCTCAGATCCAATGATGAAGCAGCATTAGGAACTTCGTTAGTGGAAAAAACTACTTTTGAAGATTTACCATTAGTAGATGATGTATTCGATACAAACTGAGTTACGTTTTCTTTATATAGTTAGAGTTTTCGATTATTCTCCTCCAGTTTTTCAATCAAACGTGTGCACAGGATCTCTAAGCTGTTTACCTTATTAACAAGTTCATCATTAGTAATTGATCTAGCGTTTTCTTTTTTCTGTGAATTCAATGTCAAACCACTTTCAGCACATTCAAGTTCCTGTCCAACCCTTTCCAAGTTTTTGTGTTTGATTTCCTTTATTATGTCTGTGAAATCGAAGTCACTGGCGTTTACAACTGTTGGAAAGGTATCTTCTATGTAGGCTTCAAGTTTGAGTTTCAAATCAGCCAATGACCCACTTGCTTCTTGGTTTAAATGTTGTAAAATTTCCGTGATCTGTTGTTTATTCAAATTCAGTAGGAGAATTTTCACCATCTTTTTATTCTTTTGAGACGGTGTCACCAATTATGGAATTAAGTAACTGTTCTTTAATAGAATATATTTTATTAAAGTTATCTCAATAAAATGACAAACTTCAAAATCCAATCTTAATGACATTTTAAATTATTCTTTTTTGTAAATAATAAAATTGAAACAAACGCAACCAAAAAATATCAATACAAAGGAAAGCAATCGCAACTTCCACATACTTATACATACAATACATTATAATAATCATCAAAATATTAATAGTCAGTACTTTATCAAATCAAGAGTTCAGAGACTAGAAGTAGGAGACAAAGATAAATGTAATATAAAAATGATAACAAATCAATGATTGTAAAATTGTCATGAATTATCATTTATAGCTTGCGAGAACGACTTGAGCAAATTGTGTCTTATACCAGGAATAACTATTTACAGACAATTTCTTCAATTTCATAGGATCCATAATTTTATTTATCTACAAAAGTTCAAAAACATCTTTATTCAATCAGGACATGAGGACTTGGAGATTATTTTTGCGTTATATTATGAATCAAAGATCTTGTGATAGAACTTTATTGTCTTTTCAGAACATTTCGGTAATAGTTCCTCCTCACACCCAGTAGCGTCTTTGGCATTTGGTGCAATAGCTGGAATGTTAGGTCAATCCAGTAGTTATCCTTTGGATATAGTAAGAAGGAGAATGCAAACTGATACTAGTGGAAAATACCCGAATATTGTCAGCACACTCAAATACGTTTACAGGTACGTTTTCAATGTTTTATTGTGAATTAATGAGAGACAATATTGTTCAAGGATCGAGATATCTGTAGACGTCAGGTTTGAGTAGCTGTTCAGAAGAAAAATAAAAGTTTCATATGTCGTGGGGAATGTACAGTTTAGTAGACATCAACTGTGCAATCGGTTTCTGATTTTACCGCAACATGTAGCGCAATGTTTAAGCAATGTGAAAGCTTGATATTGTTACGAAATACCAGTCGTTTACAACGGCCCTCTCGTGATTATCGTTATCGTCATAATCGAAACATCTAGATGGATAGGTCGACAAAAGCTTTGATACACATCGATGAGCGGGGTCTAGGCGGTTCTTGGCGTTCACAAATTTCGAATGGTACATTTAAGGGCAAGTACTTGTCGAAATACTTCAATGACCGATGATATATATAGCTGATTAACAATGAACGATATAGATTTTATTCCGTTAATACCAAATACTTACAATGTCACAACAGTAGCGAATAATGTAGCCATTACTCATTACAATGAACATTGAAGGGCAGCGTCGTGACTCATTCGAGCGAGTAATGGCCATTTCTCGCCAGCAGAATGCTATACTTTTTCAATGAATGATATGATATGTTAGGGCTTTCCTGAATGAGCGCGATATCATTTAATTTCATAACTGGAAGATTTTATTGAATGAAAAAATCTTATTTTGAAAAATTTCATACCATAAAGAAAATAATTTTTTGTTAATGAAATCAATAGTAAAATTGAAACAGTTAGAAATCAGAACTGAAGCTATCAAGGATTCTATATCCAAATTCAGATCTTCATTTTGCATTTCCGAGCTATTCTCGGCAATAAATGTTTGTGAAATTTCCTGGTAGACCGTTTTATTGAATTCAACATTATTTCTGCGGTATTGATTTTATTTTTCATCAAATCATCTGTCTATCCTCCTGCCACAGATGTAGACTTCCTCCCTCCATACCTTTTTAAGGGTGCAGATGATCTACGAAAGGTATACTGAGTATATAGTTATGGATTTGGAAGTTTAAAAAATGTTACTATTTGTTTTCAATAACTTATCATTTTATTACATTATAAAATTTTATATGACAAAAGCTTATCGCAAGAATAAATCTTGACACAGGTAATTTTGAATTTAATTTATAAGAAATACATAGCTACATCTCCCGACAAGCTTTTATGTCATATACAATTTTATAATTTAACCAGTTACCATTTACTTCAATGTTTATTTTCTTCTTTTCAGTGCATTTGAATAAAAGCAATTTGTTTTAATTTAATTTTTTGTATGCAATAACATTTTTGAGTTTGAATAAATCTGGGAATGGATGATGGTGTGCCACTCTGACATTCTTTACATTTAGTTTACATTTACATTTCGGGGTATTCTAGTGGCCAGACAGTAACAAAAAATGCCCCGGTACCGAGAATTTTTGCAAATAGCATATTTTCCAACTGCCTATTTAGTATTGACTGGCACCCAGCAAATAAGTAATGTTTGCCAGAAAAAATGTTTTTCTTGAAATGGTTCAGTGACATTCTATTTATAAAACGCTAATACAGAAATCAAATAATATATCGCGTTTAACAAATGTTCAAGATTCCTATGATGTGTACACATACTTTAAAGTTGAGTATGTGGTTGTATACCAGCACCAACTATAACGTTATGTATAGTGAGGAGGTTATTGAATAAAAGGCTCCAGAAGAAGCATTACATTTTTGTTGAGTACTAGAACAAAGGCAGGGGGAACTATTCATTGCAGACCATCCGAAAAATGAATTGAAGAGTTGCCAGTTTTAAAAATAAACCAGTTTAGTATCATTACGACTCTCACAGGGTACGCTCTTTTGAATAAATGTGGATCTTAGTAGATATATGACATTCCTAAAAAAAAAACACCCAAAGTTCTAGTATGTAATATAAGAATAGATATGTGTGTACGTGATAATAACCAGGGAAATGCATTGGGACTTTTTGGCCACAGTGCTTTCGTAGTCATCATGTTTGACAGATATTAGTAGCAAAAACATAGGGATTATAGTTTAGACAATTCATAGAAATGACTTTATGCCTTTGGTACACCTAAATAGATATTCTTATTTTCAGAAATGAAGGGCTGAAAAGAGGTTTGTACAAAGGACTCTCAATGAATTGGATAAAAGGACCTATTGCTGTTGGTATCAGTTATGCAGTTTATGATAATGTTAAAGATTTGTTACGTGGTATCATGTTAAAGTATAGGAGGAAAAGTTTGTATATTGAATGAACAGTGATCTTATGAGATTTGTTATTTTTTTGACGATAATTTAAAGTACATTCGTGAGAAGCGAACAATACTCCTAGTCAATTTTTATAAGTCTTTTTTTTGTAGTTTTACTAAAATAGTTGAATATTTAGTGAAATATCTGGCACTATCGGATGGTGTTATTTTATAACTGTTATACCTTATGGATTGTTGAAAATGCCCTGTTGTAAATTGTACATTTATTTTTTGCCATTAAAAGTTATGTAAAATATTCTATGGATTATTTAAGAAACAGTACATAGAAGTTGGTAATTTTGTATTTCAGATTTCTTTTTTATAACTTATAATGCATTTTCAAGGGACTCCATTCTTGCAATATGCTTTCCTTAATTTGTATGATGGAATGATAAGTATAATAAATGGTAGGGACTAAGATTTCTCTTTGGAACAAAAGAAGGAAGTTTTGGAAAAGAAATCAGATCATTGAGTAGTTTGAATACATAACAGATCAGTTAGAATTCTTCTGGATTACTATGATTTCAGAGACAATTGAACAATAATGCTTAGTCATGGTTGTGTACTTGAAGACCTAATTTGTATGAATAAAATCTCACGTTACGTTTTTTAGAGTTTCACGATGAACGTGGTAGAAAAGAGACTATATAATAAATACTTGGTTATTCTAGCTGACATACTACTAATGCTAAGTAAACCTCTTTTAAAGCTTCTGTGGAAAGACCAGAAACTTACGCTGAACGAGACCTATGTTTATGATTTCAAACTAAATTTGTTTATAAATATTGTTTTTTTTTTGTTTCTTGTCTTGTTTGGAAAAGCAAGTGTTATGGGAATTGTGTTGATGCCAATCTAGATGTCGTGCGCTTGCTTTAGGTGCGCACCGACCACCGGGGTGGCGCTGTAGGTTTTCCAGGTTTTTACACAGCTTAAACAAAAATCTGTGTGTCGCCCCGACAAATAATAATAGTCGTCCTCTACTCGCACAGGTTCTGCCTTCGGGTATATTCTGAGTGTTTGTGAGGGAGTATTATTATTATGTTCATCATCGAGTTCTGTATTGTATCATGTTACATTACTTCCTTTAGATAATAATAGTCGTCGACAAATAATTATAGTCGCCCTCTACTGCCTTTGGGTATAGTCTACGAACGTTTATCAGGGAGTATTATTATTATCTCATCATCGAGTTCTGTATTGTGTCATTTTACATTATCTTTTTTTGATAAAAATTTTATTTCATTTTACCTATTCATATGTTTAAACTTATTAATCGAACTAATATTTTGTTACAAATAACCTATTTCATCTTGTTTGTGCTTTGATTTGAAAATTAATATTTGCTCATTCATTGTGGTACACCTGACAAAACCCAGGAGCCGAAAACTCTATGACGAAAAACGTCCTACTTTGATGGTCAATAACTACATCAGGCTTATTGGCTTGTATTTTCCTGAGGGTTGGAAGTGAGAAGTTCCAATAGGTTCGGCACTTCTCATTCACCACAACTGACTCAATATCCCCCGGAGCATAAGGCAACAACGGTGTCATATCATAAAGCCAGGGATACATCTGAGAAACGTTGCCATTCGTTCGCATTCGCTGGTATTGCCATCAGTGCTGCTCATTCGTAGTCATTCGCGGCAAAGTTGCTTGGTACTGACCACATCAACGAAGTTTCTGCTCATTTCCATTTGCCAAAAACATTCACTAGCGTTCCACTCATTCGTGAAGATTAGTTGATGGTGTAAACAAACATCTCGTGCACGTGTTTATTTACTAGTTTTCAATAAAAAAGTGTATTTGTTTGTTGAAGTGTTTGTTAGCTTCTCTGAAGTACCTATGTAAAAATTCGAACGAGTTCGAATATGTATATATTCTGCTTAACAATTTAATACTTTGCAGAATGATGCCAAAATCTTCTCGAGACATTCTGGTGAACTCTTCAAATTCGTATGATTTAAATCGGCTTGTAAATTCAAAGATCTAGTTCTACATACATATTGTTACGTTTTTGCTAAATAATAGGCCGAGCACACTACTAAACTGTTTATTTTCTAACTTCACTAAAAACACAACTATAAGTACTTCACTGACTAATAAAACACTTACATCTATCTATACAACAATACAACTAGCTAAATATTCCAAACACTTATTTACTAGTACAAAAACTTCTAATCACTTCTTCATAAATTCTTCTTCCTCTTAATCCCAGTGAAATCTCTATATATAGTCCATTTGTGCCGACTGGATCTTTCGCGATAATTCCTAGAATACTCGGGACAGAAGGCCGTCCAAATAATCACTTCTTAGAACTGCTCGATTACCTAAATAACTACGGCGTCAACACATTTGTATGCGATTTGTTTTTTTTACGGATCTCTCATCGGCGTAGATAGGGGAATTTTAATCAATCTCGTAACAATATAAATCACTCATCCACAAGTCTCTGCTTTCTCTTCTTTTTTTGTTTTCGTCGCTTTATGATTTTATGTATTATGATGTACGAGGCACAGGCTACTATTAACTGATTTTCACTCATATTTTTTCCTTCGCAAACGAAATCAACCTCTCTCGTCGAATTACAGCGAAATTTACAAATTATTTCTCCGTCACTGCCACATATGAACGCCTAACAACGTTCGCAGACATTCGCAACTCGGATTTTCTTTTGATCTTTTGAGTTTTACCGACAGGCGATGGAAAACGTTCGTTCGCATCGCTGGCCTTTCACCAAAAATTTATTCGTTGCAAATGACCGTCTACACTTGACGAACGAATGCGAACGTATGCAGACGAATGCGAACGAATGGCAACGTTTCTCAGATGTATCCCCGGCTTAAGAGTTTCGAAGATGGTAGTAAACACTCGTAGCGCCGTTATACCTGTTCGTTGTATGAGGAAGTATAACCGTGGAACGGACGATTTGGAAAGCAAGCCCCTATGAATATGCATTATTTTGCGAGTTTTCACGTCGAGTTCTCGTAGCTCCTCTTGAGTCCAGTTTATAACTTCAAAGGAATCGGAACGGTAAGCATATTAGTTGTAGAAACTTTGTTTTCTTCCCCTACATTTCTGATTACCAGATCTGTCGTGCTGATACTTGCCGCGGTAGTTTTTAACAGTGGTAACCCCCTCGGAACGACATTTTTCCTCTCTTAGGTAAGTCTATCCAGCAGCAAGATGATTTATGATGCTTCCTTCTACGAGATGAACCGTGGCACATTTGTCGATCCCCAACTCCATTTCGATCATTATTATCTTATTGATGTCTCCTTTATTCCTAGGAAGCTGCCTTTCAAAAGGAGGCAAAACAGCACAGTCCAATTTTGGACTGATGAGCTAGCAACCCTGAGAAAATGGACCAAATCTCTCTTCAATAAGGCCTATAGAACAAAACAGTGGGGCCACTACAATGAAGCCCCCTCTCTGTACAAAAGAGCCATACAAAATTTCCAGTGAATCGTTTGACGGTACGTTAATGCGAGCCGACGAATCCGCTCCTTTAGTCGAGGTTAAGCCCACAAGGGTGTGATTCTTAACCGGGGGCAGGGATAAAAGCAGCCAGATTAAAGTGCCTAGGCAAAATATATTGTTTATTCATTTTACATTTTAATTTCTCACGGTCCATTCAAGAAATTTTAGTAACTGAAAGATCAATTTATGCCCAAACAAGAATTGTCCTCTAAAAGTTTCCAGCTGAGACCATATTTTACAGGAACTGATTTGTATCGACACGTTTTTAAGGCTTTTCGAGATATGAAAAATACGATTTTTTTATGAATTGGGTTCGAATCGTTAGTGAAAAAGTATCAAATTATTGAAAAAAAATCAGCTATAGTAATAAAGAAATTTTATTTCATTGAATATAAGAGTACATACAAATATAAAGTAACAAATAACGAAACAATAGTTATGAAGCAAATAGAATTATTTTTGATATTTTCAGAATTTGATTCTAAACCTACTATTACAACAATCTCGAATATTTTGTAACTATGCCATTTAGTTTTACTAACTTTATACAAAAACAACAGAGTGGTACCTATAGTTTTCCACTCATCCCCCTCTTCTCGTCTGAAGATGTATTACCATTCTTTCGTTGACAACCTGTTTCTTACATTCAAACCATAAACTGAGTGTTAATTTCAGGATGAGTCAGAATAAGTCGGGGATGATTGTATTCAACAAAAAGTTCCAATCAACACTGGTAAATAAATCATATTATTATCCTGAATGCAGGACATTAATATTTTCAATTTGATACTCCAAAACTCCTCAAGGAATCAGTACATGGAGTTTGTTGGTATTAATCTGACTCATACTGTAGATATCTGAAGGGTAAGTTCTTCTAAATCTGAGTAAACAATACCAAACATGTTTTTAAAATTCCAAGTTGGGAGACAACCATATTTTTATAAACTCTTTCATCTCTTTCGAATTTATTTGTTCTTTGAGAACTATTTTTATGGAGTTTCCTATGAAGTCGCTGAAAGGCCACTATTTTTTCTAATTCCAAACTTTAAACTCACGAATTCATAGTTATCTTGAATTAGGGATTCAGTATAAGGACTATGAAGACATAATTTTAAATACTTCGAACTATGGATTTGGATTCCTGACTTTAGGATCTCGATTAGAAAGGAGAATTCAGAGTTTGAAGTAGGGGTATCTAGTTTAATGTAGCTATATCCAGTATGATGTGGGGATATCTAGCTTAAAGATAGAGTTCAAAGTTCGGATCTCCTGTTCAAAGTTGGTAATATGAGTTTCATGTAGTGTTCAGAAAAAAAAGTTTAACCTTTTGGTGCCTTCATAGATTCCTATCTGCCTAAAGTCAGTTAAGTTTTGTTTTTTGGTGTTGATGTAACTGCTGGATGGAATGGCCACTTAACAGTGACTCTCAGTGAAACCAAGTCAGAGCTTAAGGCAATAGGAGGATAAATGCTATAAAAAAAGTTGATACCTTACAATACATTCAATATTTTAAAATCGATACTTTTGGTGAAGCGTTACATAAGATTCAGCATTACATTGCAAGATTCACTCAGAAATTAAGCCATTAGCAAATTTTCACCTGAAACATTATAAATATACCAGTGAGTATTTATAGCATGCAGCGATATAATTCTGATTTCATTTCATAGAAGTGTATCCATTAACTCTGAGTAGAAAGCTGTTGAAATTATATGGACACCCTTTCAATTAGAGTGATTGATAAATGAGAAAAAAGCCAACTAAAAATTTATTATCCATCTTAATATAAATTATAAATCTGGTTTTCCGAAAAATTATTACCATATCAATCTTTATTAACAGATGTGTCCATTGGACTAGCTGGTTGAGGAGCAGGGATTGCAGGCTTAATAAATCTATCGCTGGTTCTGCGGAGAGGAACTGGAGGACTGCTAGTACCAACAGCATGTAAAGATGAAGACACACATGCCGGATTAACCGGAGTTATAAGTTGACCACATGAATGGCACCTTGGCGGACAAACTACCAAAGAATCTCTGGGAGAAGGAACTTGTATCATAGATGAACCTGAAAATATCAGATATGTTAATTAAACAAAAATTCAGACTTCATTAATTAGAGTGCTTTATAATGGTATATTAGTAAATAAGTGAGTAAGTAAATGTTTATTGTACATAAGAAAAATTTTCTGTTGATAAACAGTTGAATTATAAAATATAATAATAAATAAATAATATACAGCCTCACAATATATAAAATTAAATCAGTTTTTCATCAATTACTCAAAAACCTTTGGCCTGATTTTGATAAAACTTGGCATGCTCATTTGAGGCTATAAGGGGCTACCGTTAGTTTATTTGGAGTAAAATTATTATTTCCAGTATCGCCCTACAGGGTAATCTCTAATATTATGATAAATCATTGTAGGCTACCGTTTTATTTGTTTATTCTTTCAATTGAGCAATTTAAAATACAATTTTTTTTGTATTTATTTTCGCGAAAAAAAATTAATAGCTATTTTACAGAGCGCAAAGTGATTTATTGTTGAAGGTATAATTTTTGGAGAGCTGCAATGAAACTGTGTGCTCGAAATACACACATTATTTTTTCTACAAACGCAACTCTTAGACAAAAATCGATTGAAACTTCATTTCACATTGTAACATAATACCTATGAGAAAATTAACACTCAAGTCAATTCTGAATGGATAGGCTATCCAAATACCTAATAATAATAAAAAAAAATGCATGAGGAAAAAAAGTTTGCGAATGTAGCGATTGAACCAGGTAATTTCAGTTTCGACGCTAAACACTGGACCATGATAGCTATTTAGATGGCTATGAATTTATTATCTACACTTTTCACCATGCAAGAATAGGTCCGTTTTAAACAAAAGCAGTGGAGATCAAGCTCTATAGCGAAAAAGCTGTCACAAAATGACATTTCACGGAAAACGTTAAGAGCGGCTTTACATTATGCAATTTTCATGCAATTTTTGTGCAACGCAAGACTAAATTTTACATTGCGCTTGCGCCCATGCAAGATATGTGCAAGCCCAAAAAATTTCGACTGGTTGAAATTTTCACGCAATTCTAGTAAGTTTTCTGGTGAGAAATTCAATGCCAATAGCACACCAAAGTACCTGTAGATATTGTTTTTCGAATGTCTCCTAACCTTTAACTTCAACTTAAAAAAGAAATAGAAAATTTGTCAAAAGCGTTAGTGATAGGTGGAATGTAATTTTTCGAATTTCAGTTAAGTACAAACCAACAAAATATCAAAATATTTTATTGAGGTTATATTTTCTCGAAATTGGTATAAACTGCTGGCAACACAACAATAATTGCATAAATGTAAGACACAATTTCTACATTGCCTTGCAATACCTGTCTTGCATTGCAAATGCATTGCATAAATCTAAAGCCGCTCTAAGATCTGAAAGCGTCAAAGGCTACTTACGTAAGCGGTCGTAAAAAAAAAAACATTTTCTTACATATAACGGAAACAGAGTCGTTTCAACAAAAATCAGATCAAAGGCAGCCAGGCACAATCTCGACAACAATTGAGAATTTGTGTCAAAGTTTGACAGCCTGTGACATGTCAATTGATTAATCCGAGTTTTAATGCATTTCAATTGCGTGCATGCAGATTCAGCAACATCGTCATGCCAACTACTTCATATGAATACGCGGATATTATGTTTGTTTACGGGTACTGTAATGGTAATGCGCGCGCTTCAGTGGTTGAGTACGCCCTTAAATTTCCTCTTGGGAGATCGCCTGACAGATCAGCGTTTCTCAGTACATTTCAACCTTTGAGAGAAACAGAATCAACCGAATTGCGATCTCGAGCAGATGGAATTTTCGCACCCTTTCAAAATGAAAGAACACAAAATATTTTGGAGCACTTTGACGAAATGCCTTCCACTGCTACATGCAGGAAAACGTTTTTTTTTTAAATGAATAGAGATAAGACACAAATTGATTAAACAAATTAATTGTATTTTTAATTGCTCAATTGAAAAAAATAAACACACAAATAAAAGTGGCGTACATTGATTTATCCTAATATCAGATAGATTATCCTCTGGAAAGCAGAAATAATAATTTTTATTTTAAGTAAACTAACAGGAGCCCCTTATTACCACAAATGAGAATGCCAAGTTTTATCAAAATCAGCCCTAAGGTTTTTGAGTAATTAACGAAAAACTGATTTTTTCTCTAAAAACTTGGACTTCCTATATCTCGAAAACGCAGTAAGTTAGGGCTAGAAAGAAAATTCTTATATTTGCCTGAAAAACCAATCCCTCCGATCAAGTAACACAAACTAGATGCGTAATACTCAAATAGAACTGAAGGTTTTCATAATGTTATCCCTCAAATCATGACATTATTGCCATGTCGCAAATTTTTTAAGCATACAATAAGCACGTCGGCTAGATTTTGATATCTGTCGAATATATTGATGGAAACGAAAACCCAAAAATACTGTCTTGGATAAAATATATAGCAATAAGAAGGCAATTGAAACGTTCATTGCAGCTTGTTGGGAGCATGTGAAAACGATAGTATTTCCATCGCCGAACGGAGATTCTTCGTTGTCGATATAGTCTGGTCAGAACATGACAGAACAACAACAAAACATTTGTTTTTTTCGTCTTTGGCTTATTGTAGTGTTTTTTCGTGTAATTTGTGTAAAACTATCGTTAGTTTTTATTATTAAGCAATGGTGAAGCATTGTGAAATGTGTAAAAGACCATTTGAAGCTGGAAATCAAAATATGTCAATTCATAGGTAAGCTACCAGTGTCGTAACTATCGAGAAAGGGAAACCGAATTCAATTATGAAAAAACATGTGAATTAGAGCATCAGCTGTTCTCAAAATCCTGTGAAGATTATTCCGTCATAATATCAGGTTTCCATTCCATATTGAATAGAATAGAATACTTTATTTATCTACATTATACACAATCGCATATTAATAGCACGTCACAAAAAAAAATTTATATAATTAGAATTTAGTATACAAATAACAATGCACACAGTAATCAAAGTTAGTATAAATGAAAACAATTAAAATAGTCAACACATTAAAAATATTTGGGTTTAGTAAGAGTGAGAAGTCAAACCACCTTCTTCAACACATTTCAGATATTCCTCTACAGAGTAGAAAGAATTGTACAATAGAAACGATTTTATAGCTTTCTTGAAGCAGTATATGGTTAACTTCTTCAATGTTTCAGGTAGAATATTGTAGAGATGGTAATTCAAAGAATTATTCATGGACTTTGTGAGTCTATATCTAGGCACTCTGATTTTATGTGATCCCCTTGTATCATGTTCATGAATATCAGATTGAATAATTAAGTTTGGTAATTTCTTATGGATCTCAAGTAAAGTACTCAAAATAAACAAAGATGGGAGGGTCATAATTTGCAGCTTTTTAATCAATGGTCTGCAAGTATCACGATATTTGGCATTTGCCAGGATTCTAATAGCCTTCTTGGGTTTCCATTATTTTAATTTTATTGAACTTCAATATTTCTCTTAACAACACACGACACTGCCGTTGGGGGAAGATGTTACTTACACACAAATTTTAATGCGTGTGCGGCCAGTTATTCATCTAGGTTGTGTTATTTGATCGGAGACCGATCCTAAGCGTTTGGCGGTTTAACCCTGGGTCACCCTGTATAATTCAAAAAACTTGTTTTCAGTAACTATCTAGTTTGTTTCGAATCTATCATACTTGACATTAGTCAATTAGTCAGTTTTTGCTTTAACTAATGTCAAAGTATGACAGATTCGAAATACGTTATAAAAACAGTGGTATAAATGGAGTTTATGAATTATACAGTACTTCTCACAGCGCACGGTACAGATAGGATTAGGGCAATTGATAATTGTCCGACCATGAGACCGCCGTGGCAAACAACGTTGACACATTTATTTTGGAAATAAGCTGTTGTGCGAGAAGTGTGCGGATTACAAGCAGAAAGATTTGTAGACTTTAGGATAATAATTCTTAATATAGCAATATCGTAGCAGCGTTTCATCGGCAATCGGTGGTGGGTTTTCTTTTGAAAAGTAAAAACAGTCAACTCGACTATTTGTGGATTTCCCTACTAATTGGTATACAATGGCCAACAGTTAATTGGTCTGATTCTCTTCTATGTTCCCTTCATCGTGAGATTATGTATGTCACTCTCCCCAGCCTAATCTTGTATGTAATCACTCAAATACCGAGGTGATTTCCAAACTCTGGTAGATGAATGTGTTGAATTGGATTCTGAAAGGTTCAGCCTTGAACAGCATCCTTCAAGGGAACTGTTCTTCATTCATGTCTAGAGTTGTCCTCTCATAATTACGGCAACTATAAGTTCGAATGGCTTGCATCGAACATGAATGACACTGCTGCTTAATTTTGATCTGTGACGAGTTTGAACTTACTATTTATGAGATAATGACATAAATGAAGAAGAATAAATAAACAATATGAACAAGTTTCAAGAAAAAACAAAAAAATCTAAATAAATATGAAAGCAGTGGTTGCAAATCCCCGTTGTTGGCATGGATAACTGCACTTGAGTGTCCTAGTACGTTCTAGAACCATCTGGAACATTTCTCTATTATATTCTAGAAATTTCCAGAATTTCACTCGAGTGTCTTGTTGGTTCGTTCTAGAACCTTCCGGAGTCTCTGGTCTGGTTCATTCTATGGTTTTCTCGAATTTTCCAGGACTTTCCAGAAGCTCTAAGAAAATTTTAGAATTTTCCTTCAAATATTTCATTTCCAGAAAGTTCCACGAACCACGCCCCTTCACTGGTAGGCAAACACTTCAGAATTTCACTTGAGTGTTTTTTCAGTAAGTTCTGACTTTTATTCAAAGTCTTTCTATACAAATAAAAAAAATTGATGCTCTTCAACGTACATAACAAAGCTGAATAAATACACAAATCAATTGAATAATATCTCTGTTCCTTGTCCATACAAATGCAGGCTGCCAAGCATTTATAAAAATAAGAATCTTTGGGACCATATTTCATACTTTAACAAGTTTTGTACACGAACTGTTGTAGTTGACATTTCAAAACAATTAAACTAGAATATGTATTGATAACTGAATATAAAGTGAAAAGAGTATCTTCGTTTAAATTCCGAGAGCTCACGATCCGTGGACAGCGCTGTTTCGTTGTTACCAACTCATCAGCACGGCTTTATGAGGTATCTCGAAATTGAAACGAATGCACTCTGACTGTAGATGTCACAAGTTACTTTTCATTGATAACTGAATATATAAAATAAAAATAAATTAAATGTTTCCCCTGACAACATTGTGATACATATTTCATATGTAATGACCTGACAAATTGACATATGATGTGAAATTAATTACGATAATGATTATTTATCTTTACAGTTGGATATTTGAATAAATATTCATTAGAATAACTGGTGTATTAGTTTGTAGTGCATGATCAAGCGGCAACCTTAACTTCACCTAGAATAGTAGCCATCAAAGTACTATTTGTTTCTTTTTCTTAGAATTGAACTCTCCTATACACACACTCGAACTTTGTTCTTTTTATGAACTATTTGTTTCATTTAAAAATCGCCACGAGACACCAGCATACTGAATTTTCAGGAAGGTTTCAAGATCTCCCTAATGGTAATTCAGTTGGGAAAAATACTCCCAGGGTATTAAATATTTTATCTAAAACCATAAATCTCCAAACTACAAATAGTTAAGTGAATAAAAGTAAGTAAGGTCAGGTACGGTGACTGTGATGACAGCAGGCAGCTAGATGCCTATGAAAGCTGTAAACAATAAAATTATGAATAATGATGGTGGACCAGTTTACTTTATAGTTTGTTGAAATAATGTACCTATCATTTGATACCACATCATTTAATCAGCATATCCAATCGATTTGAATTATAATAAATACACAGATATCGCTAGGAGGTATCTAATGAGAATAAATAGGTAAACTTTTATTCTTACTGAAACATGTGTCGAGGTATAAAAATAGGTTTGATGTCGTGATAGAACTCCACTATAATACACCAAAGGTTCCAAACAGTGCAGTGCAAGGAGTAGAAATGGTAATTTTTGCCTAATTTGATTATTGACTTCGTAATTTGAGATAAACAAATCAACTTATAAACTTGTGGGAATCACGATGGTAGATATCTAATAATCAAAACATCGTGACTTGGAATTATGGAGATATGTTTTCTTTTCTTCTGTAGACAATGAAAGTCCAAACAATTTCAATCATGAACTTGTACATATGTCTCACTTGCCCTAAGTTACAAGGCAAGTGGGAACTACTCATGAAAAACAAACTTACAGAATTACTGAATAAGCTGTTTGACATGTTTTCTATAATTGCTGGGATGAAAAAGAAACTTACAGAAAATCATTATATTCCATTGGGGACCATATCGAATCTTACTTGCCTCAGGAAGGGATGAATTTAGGGTAAGAGGGACATAATGTATTCCTACAAATGTTTCAACAATGTATGCATTTCGATAAGTTTTATGAAATATACAGATCTGCTTACTGTGGAGAGACTTAAGGAATTTTCAATTGTGTAATCACAAAAATGTATATGCTCTACAATATTCTCTAGAACTTTCACTTTCGAGATAAAATATTGTAGTTTTCATTGTTAATCAGAATCCCAACAATTTTTGTAAATACACATATCTGTATAGGCAGGGATGACCCAACAGCTTGTTGTTGACTAACGCTTAGATTTTGTTCATAAATATCCGTGGAATATTTTTAATCCATATAGTTATTACTTGCCCCGAATGATCAAAATATTTTTAAACCCCTGTTCAATATAAATATAATATATGGATAAGCAAAACGCTCAGAATGATATTCATATTTCCCAAATATAGTAATATACCTGCTTTTCCATTCAAATAATATGATTTGGCAATATTATAATGAGTGAAAATTATTCAATTAACATTGACCAACCTGGACTAAGAGGTCTACTTTGGCTGGGCGAAGGATTGTAGGCCGGGATCGGTGAAGCAGTTTGTTGAATGACTCCAAGTACTTGTTCATTATAATGTCTTTCTTCTTCCATTTCTAATGAACTCTCACTTTCAGATAGATGTCGACATAGAGCTTCTCTTCTTTCCACTTCTAACTGCAACTTCCTCTGTAATCTGAAATAAAAATTAACTTGGTGAAAACTACAATTAAATGAATTTATTTGATAGTCGTTAGAATAATTGAATAAAATGGAAAAACATCCCACAAATAGCCTTATTGAATAGTCAGTAGTCTCAGCACCAAGTGCCAAATACATTTTTTTAGTTACAATTATCACATTTTATATTATGGGTGGCCGCTAGCTAATCGTTTAGGTCTCTGGTCGTTGGAATTTTAGGTCGCTTCGGATCGAGGATCGAGACCACAGTACGCGAGAATTTTCCTCAAGTGCATCAGTTTCGTTAGGCAGCCACATGCCTTGTTAAAGCAAATGTGATGCCAATCCCCACGTCTGGTGTTTGTTTCGAGTGCGCATCGACCACCTGGGATGGTGTTGGGTGCCGGTTTTTCCTACAGGTGTAAAGTTTATACACTATCAAAAATCACAAAGTCGCCCCGGAGCGCCACGGAAAATAATATCAATTGCTGCCCTCCTCCCGCACTGGCAACAAGTGTTTAGGAGGGAGTATTATTATTATTTCATCCCAACTTTTATATTTAACTCATACATACATATTTATTGGTCTCAAGAACATTTATATTCATTTCAATTAACTCAAATTGTTACAACTATAACATTCGATCCTACTTATCACAAGTATATTTTATCTGAATTGGTCTAATTCCCATTAAATAAATAAATGAATGAATGAATGAATGAATGAATGAATGAATGAATGAATGAATGAATGAATGAATGAATGAATGAATGAATGAATGAATGAATGAATGAATGAATGAATGAATGAATGAATGAATGAATGAATGAATGAATAAATAAATAAATAAATAAATAAATAAATAAATAAATAAATAAATAAATAAATAAATAAATAAATAAATAAATAAAAAAATAATGAAGGCTATAATTTTTAAGTGAGCCACTTTTGGGTTCTGTTTGGAACCATTGCAGTTAGATTTCTTAAACCATCTAAAACTTTAGGATTTGGTGATGTAGTACATTGAAATGTAATACAGCAGTGCGAAGACAGTTTTATATAATCAACCCTCAACTCAAATGGGACATCCTATATAAATACCTCAAATTCTCTTCTTTGATGTTCCGCTCTTCCTGTGCAAATCTTTGCATTTTCTGAGTGTGTTCCTGCTGACTAGTTTCCAAATGTGAACGCAACCTATTGACTTCACAACGAAGAGTTTGAATGTGAGCACTCAAGTTGCTAGCAGTATCTCCATTGCTAATATCCCTTGGGCTAGCCGGATCTGAGACTGGTTGATCAAGTTTAATTTGCAGCATACGTTTTTCGGCTTCTAATTTATCCATACGTTTCCAGAGTTTGTTAACAAGAGCCTCTTGCTCTTGTTCCAAAGTGTTTTCCAACTCCACCTACGAAAATAAATACCAAATTGAAATATTTGAAGGTTAAAATAGCCTTTATATACACTGCCGTCATAAGGTAGGTAAAATAAAAATAATTATGCCCCCATAAGCGCTCGTAGAGTATACTCAAAGGCATAGCCTGTGCGGGTAGAGGACGACTATTATTATTATTTGCCGGGGCGCATATTGCGAAAAAGTTTAATATTCAAGTATTGCACAAACATTTTTATAGGTTTGATTGTGCATGCCCAACAACCTGAAAATAGACACGGCGGCAAATTAGAAAAAAATACTATGAAGTGACAAAAAGTGGGGAAAACATGTCAACATAATGGAAGTAATTTCAAAAAGTTGTTTAGAATTAAATTTTATGTTAATATAGAGTTTCAAGCAATTATTCATGAAAATTTAAAACAACAATTTTTTTTGATTATTTTTTTCACATGTAAAATTTTGACGTTTCTGGTATTTCAACCAATAGCAGCGGGTTATTCTGGCCAATCATTCGGTTTTATACTGATTATTTTTTTCATATGTCAAATTTTGACGTTTCTGGTATTTTAACCAATAGCAGCGGATTATTATCATTCAGTTTCATACTGATAAAACTGCCTGGTCCTCGATAAAACGGTGTTTACCTTTGAATTGTCAAAACTAAATACGGTTATCTGCGTCGATTTTATTGACCGGGTCATATGAAACGTATAATGAATTATTATATTATCAAAATGAATGAAACGTTACCTTATTATCAATGGTTATTCACTTTTCACATTGGCGAATAAAATAATCTTTCCAAATACAACTCGTTCTTCAAATTTTATCGATAATTTTTTATTTTTATCACTCAAACAAGTTTATTTGGCTTCGCGTTGTTCGGGTAACGGCAGTTGCAAGCGTAAAAGGTACTCTCCCGTACTTGTTAGGATAATAACTATTACTTCCCTTATTTTTATTTGCTTTTTTAACTGTTCCAACAGCTAACTCAAACATTTTAGATTCTTATTTTTATAATTTCACAGTTATACTCTTCACCCAACATATTTGAATTGAATGAATTACGTCATGAGGTGTCATTTGAATTAAAAATTTCCAGTGTGGAATATACCTACCTTTTCTCTTCGAAGCTGTTCTAAGTTGCTCTGCTTTGCAAGAGTTTCTGCTTCGAGTTTTTCGATTTTTCTCATGAGACGATTGACAAGGCACTCCTGTTCTTGTTCTAATGTTTGCTCTAGGCGGCATTTTTCCTGACGAAGTTGCGTAAGTTTTCGAGAAAGATCATTAGTGAGACATTCTTCTTCTCTTTCATAGTGGTGAGCAAGGGACTCTTTTTCCTTTTTGAGGGCTTGAATTTTTTTCAAAAGAGTGTTTGAAATGAATTCCTCTTCTTGTTCAGCCTTTGCTTGCTGAAAAAAAATAATAGTTACAAAAACCGAAAATTTATTCAAAGAAAGCAGAAACTAAAAGATTATTTGAAGGACCAACTCCTAGGCATATATAAATTACATATTGGGCATATACAATGCATATATTGATAAATATAGGATAAAGATGACAACTTTTGTCTAATTTCCAATAAAACTTTATTTATTACGATAGCAGTTTCGGCTTTTACACCATTTCAAGAATTAACTAGTTGCGAAAGCGCGTTCATAATAAATAAAGTTTTCGTGGAAATTAGACAAAAGTCTTCATCCTGTATTTAATTAACATGCATTTCCACCAAACAAATAGGTCATCAATCGTACGAGTTAGATCTGCATATATTCGATATTCGAAAAATTAAATGAATTCATGTGGTACTGGCTTGAAAAGTAGGACCTTAGGGCTTAATACCAGGTCTCTCAATCCTTGTGGATATAGATTTTATTTGCTTCAGGGCCGATTTCACAATAACTTCAAAGTATCATTCAGTTTGAGTAGTTGTTAGACTGTGACCGAAGTTAATTAATTGAAACAATTTAAATATTATCTAATAAAAAATAGATTTACTACCATGATAAAGGTGGACTAGTGAACTATTGGAAAATAAAAAAGATTTTAGAATACCATATGTAGTTGGTCTTTCAGAAAAATCGAGTACTAATCAAGTTTGCTTTCAAACATGAAAATATAATGAGGAAACATTTGTAAAAATTTTAACGAGTTCGAATATATTGTGCCATAGAGGTATCAATAATGTGAAAGGATACGGGGTACCCTTCTCTCTAAGCGTTTCCACCAAGTCGAAAACAAAAGGCAAACATCTGTCAGAAAACAACTACTTCCCTGGCTAATAGCACGACGGACATTGAACTACATCTGACAGATATTTGTGCAATGTTCTTCCAAGAAGACCCAATTGCAAGTGCCTCAACCGTAGCGCCGGCCCTGTATCCATCACTTTGAACTGACCAATACAGATATCGGGTTATGAATCTTCTCTATTCAAAAGAACCAAACACCCATACTTTCTTTATGCAGAGTTAGTCAAATGTATGGATCCTCCTATGTTTCTTAGTTAATATAAGAGTTATTGAAAAAAGGGCGCGCTGGTGGTCATCAACCTCAGTAAACACTCCCCACGTCCGTGGGGTGATTGATTACTGAGACCGAGAATCATGTGCCCTGAGTAAACGGAGTGAACCAAGAATTACGGCCTTATGCATTCTTCCGGCCAAGTTTTCTGCCGCATCACGGCAAGCCGGTATGCTTTTCAGATTCGAGAGCAGCGTATCTATCATTTCACCAAGTACACCTATGATCAGAACCACCATTTTGACAGAATGGTTCGGGTAAAGACTGCGGAGTTCAAAGAGTAGATCTCGAAATGTTATTAGTTTTTCCTCCCCTTTTCGGACAATGTTCGTTTCGCCACGGGCCGCAAACTCGATGAAAAATATCGTCCTACTTTGATGGTGGAGTAGGAATACATCAGGCTTATTGGCTTGTATTTGCCTGAGGGTGGGGAATGAGTAGTTCCAATAGATTCAGCACTTCTCATTCTCCACAACGGACTCAAATTCCCCTGGATGTCCCAGCTGCCCCATGACACGCTTTGCATCTAGTGTCAGGGACCTCTATACCCATCACGCGACTACGGTAAACGAGGGTGTTGAAGACACCACTTTGGCAGGCCATTATGAATCCCTCGGTTTCCGCATACTAAGCAGAGAAGGGGATCTGAACTCCTGATGACTTTACAGGCTCCATCTAGTACAATTCTGTTGTGCAGACACTCCAAACTCAAAAGTCCACGGCCTCCCCTTTGTCTGGGGAAGTATAACCGTGGAAGATGCATTATTTGGCGAGTTTTTACATCGAGTTGTCCATTTCATTACTCCAAAGGAGTTAAGTAGAATCGCAACTGCAAGCATATTAGTTGCAGCAAATTTTTTCTTCTCCGACAGTTCTGATGACCAGATCTGTCGG
This sequence comes from Chrysolina americana, assembly GCA_958502065.1. NCBI lineage: Eukaryota > Metazoa > Arthropoda > Insecta > Coleoptera > Chrysomelidae > Chrysolina > Chrysolina americana. The sequence continues at coordinate 74,786,915 of OY293413.1, forward strand.
AGTTCGTGCTGATACTTGCAGCTGGGGGAGTTTTTAACAGTAGCTACCTCTTGGTTGTGGCGTTGTTCCATCCCTAGGTAGGTATACGTCTCTTCGGCATCCAGATGATGGCTCTGTCTACGAGCTGAACGTCCTCTCTATATTCCTCGTATCCCCTTTTGTGGCACCGTGGCACATTTGTCAATCCCAAAGTCCCTTCCGATAGCTTGCGTGTACTCTCCGGAGGCATTTAGTTTAAGGTCATCCATGTTAAACATCTGGTTGCTGGGGGTGCCTCAGTTGTATCCACGGGTTTTCCGTAGTGCAACGGACAATGGCAATAGTGAGTTTCAGAAAAGAAGAGGGCTGAGGGAGACTCCCTGAAACACGCCCCTTCTGAAGATGACCTGCTCTGTATGGACTCTGACTTGACCAGATGTTATGGTGAAGAGAGCGGTATCAGCTGTTCAATGCATCCCACTATTTGATCGGGTACTGCAAGGCATCTGAGCAGTTGCATCACGCAAGACTCCTTGCGTCGATCAGCAGATTCTTCTTGCAGCCAGCGACCCCCTTCCTTGACTCTCTTTGCTCAGATATCCGTTCATACACCGGCTCAACTGCGGAGAGTATTCGCATGTATAAGATGCGGGCAAACATCTTATAAAATGCATTAATGATGTCAATTCATCCCTATGATACCAGACATAAAAATAATTTGTTGGTGCCATTACATCGTCTGCAAAGAACGCAAAGGGACGATGTACGTCTCTTAAACCTTCTTCCCATAGAGTTCAGGAACATACCACTAACACGGTTTAAATATCAATTGAAACGAATACTATCCGAGAACTGTTTATATATTATAATTGAATTTGAAATATTGATCAAGGATAACGGAAGTATCTTCATTAACTATGGTAACCTGTAATTTTAATTTTATTTATACTTTATGATTATAATGCCTTTGTATATACACATTATCTGTTTGTTTGTCTCATTGTATCGTTTGTACCTTCTATCTCTTATTTTATTCTGTTTTTTTATATTATATATTTTATTATCACTGACCAATTGACGTTCCTATAAAATGTAAATTTTCTAATGGAGAAAAAACATATTATTATATTATTAAATCTCCGTTTATGGGGATTAGCACGGTTTGCCCCTCGATAAACCAATCCGGCATCTGCTGCTCCCCATTTAGCTATAACCCTTGCTAAATTGGTACATGGAATATTTTTCCACCAATAGTTATGTAGCCCATCAGGATCTGGAGCAGCAAAGTTCTTCGAGCCTTTAATGGCCGTCGAACTGAGCTAGGGCTGGAGTATCTACTTTGAGTGGTTGCGAAAACTCATATATGTTCATCCAGAAGGTTCCCACCCGTTCAGCCGCCGGCGGGTTATCCACAACACGTGAAGGCTCTTGGAAAAGGCGAGAAGGTTTATTACGGAACTTCATGTTTTCCGCAATGCTTCGCTCGCCAGCCTCACTAGTGACTTTTGCAGCCACTAGCTTTCATATCCTATGAAGACGGTGCTGTTTGATGGTTATCCTCACTTCTTGATTTGTGGTGAGCTCGTCTTGAATTTGCGGCAATTCGCCGCACTGCGGGCGTGAAGGGCCTATTGGCCGCCACGTAGGCCGCCACATACTTGATACGAGACGCGTGTTTTCTCACCGACTTCATCTTAGATTCCATCTTGTAAATGCGTAGCTCATGCCTCCCAATCAGAGCGGCGTCATACATGGCAGAGTTGATCTGCCAGATGTCAGCCTCTCAGAAAGTGAATGAATGCATCCACCCGTGTCAGTTGTTGTGGCTTCAGGGGCTTTGTGTGAAGAAGCGCCCTGCGGGTTCTGATGCCTTCCGTTGGTGGTATGATGCGGGCCTCCTCTGTTATGATACCTCTGCTTTGGATAATTGAATCCAATTATGTTGTTATTAATCGATTCCCAGAAAAAATTATTGCATAAAGAAAAATTGATAATTCACGTTGCTGTCATTTTCAAGTATGTTGGTATTTCTGAGAAAAATTAACACCAGAATTGTTGTTTCAATTCAATTCAAATATTTATTCTACTGTTGTGAACAACAAATTCGAAAACAACAAAATTCGTAAATACAACCAACATTGCCAGAGTTCAATGTTCATTTATTCATGAATTATTGATAAATTTTATTGGGTTACATAAATTAGCACTTATCTATGAGTGACATTCCTGTGTGTCTCAGTGATATTTTTTTACAATGAAAGTATTCATGTTTTATCGATTACTGACACCAAATGGATAAGGGATAAAATTTAGACTTTCGAGTGGAAGCATGACATAGGGCGATTGCTTTCGGAGATATGACTGTTTTTATGTGAAGTCAACATTCGCCATATTGGATTGGCTGCCATCTTCAAGTTTCCTCTCTGAGATGGCAATCATCAAGTCACTTTTTTCGGAAATCAGGAATAATTCTGTTTTAATAAGACACCACTCACAGAAATCTATTTTTTTGGGAAAAGCCTGAGGTTTCAAGTATCGGACCTGGTGGTATCTAAAGGGATAACAATTATGTTTCTTCAAAATCTTGTACCTACTGGAGGCTGACATCCCGAGAGAAGTTTTTGAGAAGAGTCATTTATTGAATCATCAGGGCACCAAATTAGATCAAAACCCAAATCTCATTACCAGTACCTACATTACTCAAGATAGGTATACTTACCTATTCCTAATTACCTACTTCAGGTGAAAAAGAACAATTTTCGAGAAATGTTTTCAAAAGACCATTCAACCTATTCTTAACACTTAAAAAACATTATATTTCGAAAACCGTTGCTCTTAGGTATAGGAAATATTACCTAAAGTGACACTATAATTTCGATACCCCCAACGAACAAAGCCGCAACTAAAATTACAGCTATTTTCTGTTATAGGTGTAGGCGTATTCAGCTTAAAAAACTGATGCTGACGATAAAAAAATCCGTATTTCTAGATCAAGTGGTTACGAAGAAATCTACTTTAAAAATGTTGTATTTCGACTTAAATATTAAAAAATAAAATCAGTATTTATTTTGGCTCTCCTGAAATATGATAAAAAATGAGTTATGTCTTTGTTCGTTGGGAGTGTCGATTTGATCAAGAAATTATCTAAAGTGAACTATAATTTGATGAAGAAATCAAAAATTAAATGAAATCAGGTTGTTCTATTTGAAATAGGGACTTTGATATCAATTTTCAGTGTAATGGAAGGTCTAGCAAAAGTCAACAATTCTTTAGTAGCAATAGCCTCATCTTTGAAATCCATTTTTTTAAACTACCAGGCATTTCAATATCAAAATGAGCAATAGCATTATGTTGGTTCTTTCTATCTGTGCTAAGGATTGGCAACCAGGTATTACTTAGGACTATTACATCCTGCTTATTTTGAAAAATCTAAATTGCATTTTGTATTTTTCCCTGTCTAAAGAGTTGTAACGAAGACAAATATCAACAAAACAAAGTGAGAAGTTACACAGTTAAAACAGAAAGGAACAAATGTATTAGAAAAATAAATTAAGGAATGGTTTTCAAAAATAGAGATAAAACACCAAAGACAAATTCTGAGACAGATTTGATATGTCAAACAACTAATAAGGTTTGAAAATAAAAAAAAAAGTAAATCACACCCTACGAAAATTCAACTCCAATTAGTACTACATCATCATATTGATAAGCCTAGTACCTACCTCTTTCTAGGTAGGTATATCAAGTCTTATTTGAACTTACTATAAGCTAAAAATTGCCAAATGACTAAAAACATATATTGTCACTGAAGTATTCTATGTATCTTTTATGTTGGAAAGGCCCCATGAGTGGATGATAGATAATCAAGGTGGAAATTAGACACATTTTTTACAACATACATCAAATCAAAGCACTGGGGTGATAACATATAATGAAGGCAATCAAAATGCATTGAGAATAATGGAAAGTAACAAAGAAAATATACAATAATTAAGAAAAATTGAAAGAGTAATGGAAAAGCCAATAAAATGAACTATATATGCAGCTTCTGAAGACTCATCAGTGCAAAATAGACAAGATGCATTCCAAAGATCAGTTCAATAAATGCTTGAAGTTGACTAGGTATTACTTTATTCAGTCATTGACTCATTATCTATTACACAACCAAAACATTAATTTTTAAGAAGAGTGTTGAACTGTCCTACAACACCATCTCATATGGTTTGTAAGTGACCTCTTTCGCTTATGGAAACTATTAGTATAAGCAAGTCCTTCAATAAATCAATATGTATGTAAAGCCAGCTGAGTGCTGTGAATGTGCATGTCCTTTGCGGAATGTATAAAGCTTGATCATGATGGAATATAGTTTAACCAGGTATCTCCTATATATCTTGGTTACATTTTTCACTTACGATAATAACAGATGCCTTCCGAAGATCCATATTCTCCTCCTGTAACGATTTCACCCTCAGCTTATAAGTTTCTAATTCCACCTTTAGAACACGATTTTGTTGCTGAAGACTTTCAATGCGTTTTTGTAGCTGTTCTCTAGTAATTGGACTGGGTGGCATCATGATGGGACCCCCATCAATGCTACTGGAATCCGATTCACTAGCAGAGTCTGCCATTTCTTCAGTAATATCAGTAACCGGTACTAGAAGACTATAGTATCTTCACCATGAAGTTCCTAGTCACCAACACAAGACCATGCAGATTAAAAAACATTGACAGAATTCACAAAAAAAATAATATCAAGTACTACATCATTTTGAATCGATGGACTTAAACAATATGTTGAATAATGTAGGACTAGACGTTGAATATTTCCTTCCGCAAAATTCACCAACGAAAGAAATAGTAAAAAAAATATTTTTTACTCTTTCCAGTCTTTCCTCTTCTTTACGAAGTCTTTCAAATTTCGCTATTTCCAATTCCGATTCCTCGGATTCTCAGGTGTGTTCGAAAATGTTACAAAATCGTACTTGAATTGCTTGAATCTCGCTCCACCTTTAAACAAGTGGATCGAGTTTTCACTTACTCTCGTAAACAAACATCGGATAATGTTCTACTTTCTGTAAATAATTTTTTTATTTTGGAGGAAAATCTCCTGGCTTTTCTATAGGACCATTTCTAAGAAAATATTCCTGTGAAAATGGATTCCCAGCTACTTAATTTTTCTCCCATTCCCATGACGTATGTCTTTCTCTCTCTCTCGGTGAAAACCACTTATTTTAGAATCTTGGATACAAAATGTCAATACCCAATACCCCCTGTGGCTCAGAGAACACGATATAAATAAAAATAAGTGAGTTTAATAATAATTTATGTTATATATTAGACGCTTTCTAATGCCACAGAGAGTAGCTCAGAGTAACTCCGGGTAGCTCCTGAAATGATCTGAGATCTGACAGATGACGATAAATCATGTTCCAATTAAACCCCATTTATGAAGTCAGGTGCGGTTCACTTAAGGTTTAGTTCAGGGGGCCAAGTTTTGGGGAACACACATATTTTCAGAACGTAAAAATCCAACCACGAAACTATCCGATTTCACTTTATCAAATCGTGTCTTGTTCAGAAACGGACATTTATTGACTGTACTTTTTCCAACCGTACACTGTCATACTCCACTTCACCAGACAGTATTTTACTCTACTGGACATTTGCAGAATTCATAAATATTAACTGTACATTCCTGTATTCGGATTTCGACATACCCGTATAAATGATCCGAATGAGACTTTTACAAAAACTCATTGTCGCAGAAATGGCCTTTTAAAGTAAAGTAAATCCTCAAATTCGATCATTATCCCATTGATGTTTCACAATACCATCATTTCGACATACCCGCATATATCCATAATAGGACAAACACTGAATGCACATTTAGTCTGATATCCATCTATACCGCCAAAGTAGCGTACATTGACAAACTGCATGAACATTGGTAGACTGAAGACTGATGTCATTTTCGAACAGTATTGCCGATGCTTGCAATTCAAAGGAAAATTGAAGAATTGTTAGTTTATAATGGAATATAAGCTGTTATAATATAGTCAATACTCTACATTCATGATTCATGTAAATGAGTTTGTTATGAACCTAGATACGGTGCATATGGGCGTAAAATAAAACAAAGCGTATTATTCTGATAAAAATATTGCATATCTTCTCATAAATTAAAACTTATTTACTGATACTGCGAATCTGATAACCTCTATAAAATATAGAAATTATGATATTTAAAAACTGCGACACAGTCACAATTTACTGGAATTGGAATTATTATTCTGGTCACGCCCCACAAAAAATATTAATGGTAAAAAATTCAAGCTTTATTTTTCAATTCTCTTATGCATCCTGTTTTATTTCTGAAATTTTCCTATATTATAATTCAATTGCCTATATTATAATTCAATTGGTAATAACTAATGGAGAATTTTTACTATACTACTTGGTACAACAAAAGTTTCATTACCAAAATGTGCAATTATTTCCCACCCTTCATTGCGAATATATTCAGGGAGCCGCTGTTTTTGAAGCATTTAAAAAATAAAGAAATTTGTAATCACAATAGGTACCTACCTCTATATAATGCTTTTGAAGTAGCCTCCTCTTTCATGGCAACGTATAAATATATTACTGGCATAAAATTTGCAGTAAAAGGTATCTATACCTACCTAGCTAGGTATAATACTCTATAATAATATTAATAATTATTATACTGCAGTTATGTTCACTACTACTATTTTCTTTTATAAAAGTCGCTTTACAGTTCATAATTTTCAATGCATGGAATTAATTGCAGGAATTTTCAACCTATGAGACGCTATTTGACAGCTGAGTAGTCTTATCCATTGACAGAAAACTCGTGCAATTCATTGAATGCAATAAAAACTGCGAACTGTAAAGCAGCTCTAAGAAGTATCTTTAATTGTTAATTTATATGTTTGTCAAATCCATTCTCGCATATTAGTGTTGTTTCTAGTAATTTTGTGTTGCATTTTCTGTTGAAATTTCATTCAAAGGAATATATTTGTGCATACTCTTTATTTGTTTGTAGGTACCTACATCCTATTCCTTGAACTCGTTAATAATATTTTATCATTTTCAAAGATTCCACAGATGCCATATGGAAATATATAGATTATAAACCCTTACCTTTACTTCTTGGGTTAATAGTTCCCAGAAATTACCCATTTTTTTCAACAGGGTAATCTATTCGCCATTTAGTTATACTCTTTTTTCCCATTAAAATTCATTATCAACTCCCAGTAAACTTGGGTAGCGCTGAAAGCCATTCTGGGAGTAAAAAATCCCTACTTCAAAAGTATGAATCGTAGGTAAATAACGGGATGACCACTTAAAAAAAGAGCAACACATCAGACCAAAATAGATATGCTGACGATAAGAAAATAATTGTCGTCAACTAGTCGTAAAAATTTAGGCAATCTGTTTGATTTCATATCAGTTCATCACGACTCGCATCATATAATTTTACAATGTTATTTATTGAATATTGCCATTGGGAGCCTGCCCTTAGGTACTCAGCGTGAATATTATAATATCGAAATAATTTTGAATCAATACAATTTCGGCATTTCACCACCCAACTCGGATCCATATAGAGAAATTTTCTTGAAAACAAAGTCTAACCAAAGTCCTCTTCAAAGAAATCGTTACTGGGAAGTTTGACAACGTTGCAACGCATAGCGACATCTTACGGGTTTTCTACTACTCTGTTTCCGACTGCGTACATAAATGATAAGTACGTTCTGATGATGTCTCGGTCTACAGATTACAATCTGAAAAAGTACGGATTGGATGAAATACGATAATCGGTGTAACTGCGCGTCTGCTACAGTCCTTTCCTGCTATGATACGATTTGGATGAAATAGCATTCTATAGTTTTCATGGTATATATTGCCTTACTGGTATAGAACTTTACAAGTTGACATTTGGGGTCCATCTATCGTAAAACATATAAAATACTCCATCATAACGATAACCGGTAAAAATCGTAATTGATCATAACAGTACAAGATAGAAACCGTAAACCATCATAATATACACCAGCATAATGTACTTTATCAGAAAACCATGTCATCATAACATCAACGCATCATAACGTCAAGCGATCATATTCGTAACGCATCATAACCTACTCCAGCATAATCCTATAGTCTATGGCCTTGTGGTAACTTTTTGGGAAGAATGATGGTAGTGAACTTTACCTGCTCATTGATGAACTAAGAAAAGACCATCGACATTGGCAAATTTCAAATAATACTTTGACAATTAGATTTATCCATCAATTGTTCCCAATTTTTCATAATTATTTTAAAGAAACATTCTTAGAGATTTATTCATACCATAGAGGTTACGCAAATATATACATTGCAGGTATTTCATATTTTTCATTTTGAATATTTGTCAGATAACGAATCAAAATATTTTTATAATTTTTGACAAAATAGGATTTTGTTGTTTTCGATACTTAGGGAAACAATATACGCAAAACGTAAAAGTTCTTATATTTTTTCCGGGTCTGTGTGGGTCTCGATAATATTATTAATTTGAACTGATTCTTTCCAATTATTATTTATATTCATGTCAACAAACATAAGTCATACTCTATCTGAATTTATTGAAACAATGTTTTTGTTCAGTGTGATAACTCATGGGCTTTTCCCCTTATGCTGATGGATATAACGATTCTAGATGAATTATTGCAAATTATTATGTGCTATAATGATTTGGAAAAAAATCGGTGCCTGCACTGATTAGGAACTAGTTGCTAGCACAAATTTTCACGACTTCAGAACTGCACAATCTAGGATGAAAATATTTACTTATTATTCAAGCATATTCTTCTAAAACCTCTACTGAGAACATAGCTTTTTCTTTTGTTTAGTAAAACATATAATATTATAGAGATATAACTTTATCTATCTGAACACTGAAACCTCCAGATTTCAAATATTTATTCGTCTATTTGTTATTTCAAACATACTGACATAAATCCTTGTTCCGAAAATTTCCTATATAGCTTTAGTGAACTCCAAAACCTGAGTTTTTATCAATGTCGTGTTAGCGTACTTTGACTCCCGGTTAAATTTGACTCGTGGTTAGAATGAATGACATTTGCTAAATGAAGGAATCGACTCACATTCTAACCATGAGTTAAATTTAGCTCGAAGTTAAAGTACATTGAAAAACCGGCCCTCAAACAGGTGTTAGCAGGCGTTAGTTATTCATAACTTAAGTCAAATCTAATCTCTCAGTAACTCGTGACCTACAGCTGCTTTCCATTTGCCACAGGGAATAGCACCCAGTAGAGCTTCTTACTCTTGAACTGAACTTCACCTGACTTTATAAATATCATTTAATTGGAACATGACTTATCGTGGTCTGACCACGTCTGACAAATTACTTCAGGAGCTCTCTGGAGTTATTCGGAGCTATTCCATGAAACAATTATAAAGTGGCTAAAGGCCGATTTAGATAAATGCGTGCCCATGCAGGGTTTTTGAAGCACGGACGGTTTAAATACCTTTTACTCACGTTTCTATTACAAGAACATATTTCATTTGGTTCTGTAATAATTCTGTCAATCCTGAAGTAATGCTCAATTTGAGTTTTTCAAATAATTCCAAAGTAGTTTTCACTGTATCTTCTTCTCATTACTCATTACTCCAGCATTGACAGATTCAAATAAAATATGTTCTTGTGATAGAAATGTGAGAAAAGGCGTTTAAACAGCCCGAGCTTCAAAAACCCTGCATGGGCACGCATGTAATTGGAAAGCGGCTATTATGCATTCGTTAGGTGCGTTTAGTTTTGTGAAAGCGAACGGAGCGATCAAATGCATTAGTCACGGGATCACCGAGCTAGTTGAGTGAGTACTATTGGAAATTCAACTCAGGAACACAAGGGGTTCTTCCTCTGGTGTTGAGTTTGAGAACTAGTTGAAAGTACATGGTAATTATTGTGTTCGTTGAAATTTCCATGATATTAGTCACTGTTTATGTGAATTTTATTGAATCCCTAGTGAGAATTGATAAGTGATAAAATTCAGGTACAACTTAGGGTGAAAATTATATGATTTATCGAACTTCACCTGACTTTATAAATGGGAGATAATTAAAACATGTTTTTTCGTAGTCTGTCAGATCAATTCAGAAGCTACCCAGAGTTACTAGGAGCTCCCACTGGCTAATTTGTCATGTCAGAAGACAGAGCCAGACAATTTGTTCTGACATGACCTAGTATTACGTTCCTGGCTTCGATTGTCCTGGGGTGGGATTCCGTGTACTTATTTGATCGACTGTAGAATTCTATGGTAAACGGAATCCCACTCCAGGTTAAATTGGCCATTTAAGCAATTTATGAATTTTCAACTCATTTTGCAGCTGCCTTGTCATTTAAACTCCCCGCGATTACAAATCCCAATTACAGAGCGCTTTTGTCTTTCATTTTGGTGTCGTCTATGTTTATGGTTTCATGATCATAATTTAGTTCGGTTAAGAATAAGGCTGAAACACAATGGAGGTTTTATGTTTTTGGTTTTAATTTTTATAATTTCAGATTCCGTTTCAACACGAAACTATCACTTCCTTTATAATTCTGATTACGCCCTGCAGATAATCTCATTTGTAAAAATCAAGCTTTTTATTTCAATTCTGTTTTATTTCTAAAACTGATATCCAAAATCGCAAAACTTAAAACTCATTACATCAAAATTTCATTCTGTCTGGGGCTTAAGTCTCATATCAGTTTGTTTTGTATCGTATCGTGTATGTATATTAGATTCAAGGACTGCAATTTCTATTTCCTCATTTATAATTTCTCATCGTTTGATTGCTATCACTTCCTAAAAATATAGTTTCTAACTGCATAAACTGATTTTTATACTACATTTGATTCCACTAAATACATTTAGGAAATTTTTGGAATAAGAACTCATGTCGGCAAATTTCACCTGAGAAATGGAATATATTTTTGAAATCTGAAGAAACGGAAACGGAAATCAATAAATATGTACACGAGTTCCTAAGGAATGCAGGCACTGATTTATTTTCCATGTTTGTACGTACTACCTGTTCTGTTGACTTTTGGCACCTAATAAATCGTAATAACCCATTTAGAGTTCTATTCATCAATGTGGAAAGCACTAGAATTATCACACTGGATAAATATTGTTTCAAAAATTCAGGAAAAGTTTGATATAGAACTGGGTTAGTGAATTATAATAATTGGAAAATAATCAGATCGAATTAATAATACAAAGGAACTGAATATTAAGAACCACAGACCAGGAAAAAATATATAAATTTACTTTTTGCGTATATTCTTATTTACTAATCTTTGTTGTTTCCCTTGGTTTGGGAACTAACAAAATCCTGATTCAAAAATAGTTTATTATTTGATGAATAATTTAAATGAATCCGTATAAAAATTTCAAACTTTCACACATAAAAAAAAAACTCAAATCTGCAGAAAGCCAACTGTTTTTAAAAGTATACCTACCTGACATTGAAATAATTATTAATAAAAAAATTAGAACAATGGATAAGTAAATGTAATCGTTGAATTATTATTCAAGATTTTCCAATAACGAAGTTCTTTTCTTAGTTCATCAATGAGCAGTTAACGTTCGCTACCGTCATTCTTCCCACAAAGTGACTACAAGCCCCTAGACTATAGTATTATGCTGGAGTACGTTATGATGAGTATGATCGCTTAACGTTCTGATGCGTATGATGTCGTACTTTCTGATAAAATACGTTATGCTGGTGTATATTATGATGGTTTACGATTTCTATCTTGTACTATTATGATTTACGATTTCTACCGGTTAACGTTATGATGGAGTATTTTTCTATGTTTTACGATATCTTTCATGTACATTATGATGCATTAGTGCAGTCGGCATTTATATGTTAGGATGCGTTCACAAAGAAAGCTGGTTACAAGTACTTATTTTCAGCGCTTGAGAATTTTGTTATGTGAACACGTCAAACGCTTGCATTTCAAGCTTACTGTTTTCTCAGCTCTCGTTGAGACAATGTCTTCCTCAAGTGATGAAGAGTTATTTTTGCTTGAAAATGTCGAATTAAAAATTCGTAGAAGGAAAGTCGGTGTTCATGCAATTAACCGCGAAAGAGATAGGTTTGGGGAATACCACCATCTATTTCTTCAATTGAAATTGGACAAAGTGAGGTTTGTTCTTATATCATCAAGAAAATTGAAAGTGTTTTAGTCAAGTGTTGGGGAAATAGCCCCTCTTCTGAAGACTGCGATATCAGTTCATCGACATCCATTCATACTGCACAGTTGTTTGTCACTGGCTGGTTCGGTCAACAAGAGCCGGAGACCTTGTAGCAAGCGCTTGCTAGCTGGGATAGGCTTTGTCTGTGAACGCACACGCACACGCACAATGTAGACTTTTCTCACGCCGGTTGGAGCTTGCAAGCGCTTGCCAACAAGGGCTTGTATATAACAAGCTTTCTTTGTGAACGCACTCTTATGGAAGTCGGAAGTGTAATTTCTGATACAATCCTATCGACAAATGTACGGTTGACAAATGTATTGTCGTAAAAAGTAATGTTTCAGTATAATACGATTCTATTTATTTATATTTCCGTGTTTGTATAATATGACGAATTATCTGTCGGATGTTTTACGATTCTGAAAATATATATGTACCCCAAGTTTTGAATATTATAACAAACTGCTTCTTTTTATAATTGAATAGCATTTTGTCACATACAATAAATAGAGCTCACCGTTCCCATATATTTAATATCATTAACGATTACGCTAGGAAGTTCGACCGAGCAGAATCGTTAATGATATTAAATATATGGGAATGGTGAGCTCTATTGTCAAGAAAATTAAAATTATACCTCACAGAATTCAAGATTTTTATCTCACCTTAGTTTCTTAATCGTTTGGCCTTCCTTGGATGTTCTGCTGTTACTTTTCTCTTCACAGGATCATCGAAGAATTTACTATATTCGAAATTTAATATTTTCTTGGTTTCCAAATTTTGAAATATATATTATCAATTTATCAAGGCTAGAAGAGCCCAGGCATGAACTTTTATAAATGAAAAACAGGATTCAACAACACTTAAATATTTATATTAAATTAATTAACAAATAAAACAAACAATTAGATTTAATAAATGACATTCAGCAAATAATAGTTATAGAACTGGTATTAAAATATAACAAGATCTGATATAATGAATGAAATACAAATGAGGCAAGATAGTTACTAACATCTGAAGGATATGTAAAACAATAATTTAGTTAGATCAAAATATGTTGACTACACTAGACGTTGAATGAAAGAATCATAATGATTGATATGAAGTTGATTGGAAGAATCAACCTTCCAGAGGCATGAGAAAAATTGTTCAGAAAACTAAATTATTTATAATGAAAATTAAGTTATTTCTCATTCAGAAATAAGAGTTGCAACCGGAAGACTTGATGAAAAATTACCCAAAATTACACTACATAACTAACTGAAAGCTCACATCTGGCTTGTTACGAGTTAAAACTCAGCCTGACTGTTCTTTTAAAGAACCCTTCGAATTTCGAGGGTAGGACTATTCAAAATATCTTGCCTCATCTCAGAGCCGGTTTTAAGAGCTTACGGTCAACTTTTTCGGGCCCTCTCCTGGATAAAAAAGTGTCTACAATAAAAAATAAAAATTGTATTTCGACAAATAAATTACATAGGAACATAGGTAGGTACAATTCATGTGTAAAAAAAACGAGAAATTTTCTGGGTATACTACACTTATAAACAAATCGTGTCACAACCGGGCCCCTTCGAGGGTCCGGGCCCTAAGCAGCCGCTTACTCGGCTTATAGTATAAACCGGCACTGCCTCATCTCCTAGAATTATCAACATATGCAATCCATAAAAATTTATAAGAAATGTCCATGTGTTTCTGAGACTTTCGTTTCACTCTTCGATATTTAAAAATAATCTAATCATCTCACTAGACGTTTTTCCAACAGAAAATCCTTTGTAACATTTATTCAGAAGGTTGGAGGTTAAAGATCAAGTTGAAAACTGAAACTGTAATTTGATACTTTCGGGACTAAGATAATATTAATGACCGGAGACCATATATCCTTCGCAGGTAATAATTTTAAATAACATTTTTGCATCTATGCGTTTGCTTACATTCCTCCCCCCTAAGAGGGTAGGCTGTCGCAGCGAAAGCTGGGCCGAACCGCGACCATTCTGGTGATGATCGGAGGGTCATCGTTAATGGTACTGAGGGTGGAGGGGAGCCCCGAATATCGGCTAGCTCGCCCCTCCGCATGGTGTTGGCCTCTCAGGTGCAAGTGGTTCGTTAGGGGGACTGAGGGGATTTGGGAGATCCGTTCATATGGCCGTACATGATTCTTGGATAACGATGCTGAGACATCTCCGACAACATCTAGAGGTGAAAGTCAGAGTTGTAGTGAAAGCTATGTTAGCGGCGATCTAGAGAGATATGGGATTGTCCGGTGGCCGGTAGCTGTCCCCATGGCGCCAACCATGTAAAGGGAATTCCATCGGTTTCCTCGTCGAACTCGTACGCGAGAATAGCAAGGGCGCGCAGTTAACACCCGAGGGGTGTTCAACATGGGGAAAAAAGTTAGGCTCGACAGAGCACATTAGCGTAAGCCCACATATCTGATATATGAGCCTGGGTGAAGCTGGTGGGGCCTGACCGGCCCCCCCAGACCCCCCCCGGTGCGGTCGTAACTATGACTCTCTTAAGGTAGTCTTTGAACACTAGAGGCTGATACCAGTTCCTCTATTTATTCCTGATAGCCAATCATTCAGCAGTGCATGAGTCAACTAGCTAAATCCTCATTCCTCACTGTCATTGAAACGGACTGTGACTTATTGAGGTTTGGGACAAGACCAGCACAAGGCACTGCAGCAAACTTTGGCAGATAATGGATGACATCCATGAACGTGTCATTATGAACGGCCAAGTGATAGGATGGAGACATATGACATCAACACAGATGCTGGAGGATTCTTGTTTGGCTGTATAAGTTGCTAATCGTCGCCATGACCTATCACCAAAGTTGCGGAACTCTTAAGAATCCATAAGTCACCTTGAGGAAAAACTAAAGTTGTCCATTTCGAAAGACCACCGGAGGATAAGATGACGTTCCAGAAGATCATGCCCCTGTACTTTAACGGACAGAAAATTCTTGATGGGGTAACTTGAGGAGCCACGAGACTTTTCCAAGGTACCTGCTGAATACTCGCTAGATCACTATGTTGCAGGATATTTTCAAATGTCTAGAGGTGAGATCGCTATGGTGTTCTCCAAGATGTTGATCGGTCGATTCGAACAGAACCCAGTAGTTAGGGCCGGTTTATCAATGTACTTTAATTTCGAGCTAAATTTAACTCATGGTTAGAATGTGAGTCGATTCCTTCATTCAGCAAATGTCACATTCATTCTAACCACGAGTCAAATTTAACCGAGAGTCAAAGTACACTAACACGACATTGATAAACTGGCCCTTAGAGGGGTTAAAAGCAAACCTTGAGATGAACCGTCCTATAATTTACGCTGCGTTCACTCAACTCACATTCATCCAAATAATAAAACCACTCATTCCAAAATTAAATAAATATTTATTCATTGAAAAACAAAGAAAACAACGAATCTGCCACTAAAGCAGTTATGTGAATGATTTTAAATAAATAAATAGAGTGTGAATATCAACAAAACCTATGATATACAGCTACTAATGCTCGAGATCCGATCACTAAACAATAAATGCTGATTAATGATTATCTTGATCTCTCTTATCTAAGGAATCTTAGGTTGCGACTTTGGTCAGGTCTCCGCCATATCGATGAGACAAAATACTTATTACGTATCCGTGCAAGTTTACAATTTTGGAGCTGTTTTATATCCTATCACTGTATTTTTGATGTCTATGAACTTGGAAAATTGAAATATGTAATTGTGTATACTTATTGAATGTTTTGATTTTGGAATATCGAAATGAGCTCAGAGATCTTTAATGCATTTGCCAAAATAGATTTGAAGTACTTATTTGATGATGATTTTCCATATTTGAATATTAGTAATACTCCCTCATAAATACTTATAGATTGTACCTAAAGGCGTAGCCTTTACTGGTAAAGAGGACGGCTAATATTATTATTTGCCGTGGCGCTCTAAGAAGTTATCTGAAACAGCCTCACCATGCATACTAAGGGATATATGATTGTGGATCAGAATCTTGTGGACCTTGCAATCTCTTTATGGACAATTGAAGAGTTATATGATGTGTTTTGGAGACACTGTATATATACACATACCTTTCTGGATTATCTCTGTCTAATGTCGTTTAAACAATTTTTGTACTCAGTATATTTTGGACAGTTTACTGGTGAAATCAACTTTAAATTATCGCTTCTCAACACTTTTTTGGTCGAATAAATTGATTTGAACCTGTACATACATTTACCTCAACGGATGTCGTTTAAAGAATGGTTTATGGTGGCGTGCAGGTTAAGCGTTCGCTTTTTAATCCAATCATCATCTGTAGGTGCATGGGTTCGAATCGCAACACGGTCAACAGTCTCGTGCATGGCATCACACGTTTAAAAAGGTGAGGTCTACGTCTTTCCTAGCTTGCATTAGTCTCTGACTTCTGAAGGTTGCTCGTATAAGGGCGCAACCGGTTGACGGATATAACAATGTCAACTTCTTTGCTTCTCGGAATATTTTGGGTAGTTTACTAATAGAATCAAAATTCAATTATCACTTTTTCAAAATTTTTTGGACAAAATCTGATGTTTTTATATTAACTGTTGTAAATTTTGTTCTACTGTGAGATGAGATTGATACCACTTTCAGTGAAACCGTATAATACAAATTCGTAAATCAGTATTTCAAATAATACCCAACGTGTGAAATCATCATGATGGGAGATTTAAACGTTACATGGCTCAAATTTTCCAACAAAAACAGACGAACTTCCGCCAATGGTTACCAAGAAATGCGCACCCGAACTAACAGCAGTATTTCGCAAGATGTTCAACCACTTCTATACTTTGAGAGTGTTTACATCCTACTGAAAAATTGTCAGTGTATAACCATGTAATTCCTTAAAAAGGCGAAAAGGCATTACCTGCAACCACACTCCTATTGCACTGCTATATGTTATCTCGAAGGCAGAAAAAATTTATCAAAATTGAGCTCTTGAAATATTTGGAACGTTCAGGAACGATCGACAATACGATTTATGTCATCAGAGATAAACAGTTACCTAATGGTTTTTGTCATAAATGCCAGCTACACAATATCAATAAATATGATAATTAAACACTATTTCTGGTTAGGAATATCCAAGGCATTTGATTGTGTTTGGCACCGGAGGGAATTCTCACCAAGCTATTAGTAATATCTTGCTCCCCTCTCAGTCATGAGCATTGTTGTCTAATTTTCTGTCGGTCAGATCTTCTCATGTGCTTATCGATGTTGTTTCTTCTGATACTATCTATAACTGCTGGAGTCTTACAGGGATCCACTCTGCCGTCAACAATATTTCTACTGCGGGTGATAGTACCCTTCATACTACCGCTTTGTTCTCCAAAGATCATGCAAAATACTAAACGGGGAAAGAATATGAAAATATGGACCAGACCTAAATTCCTTTGTGGAAAATCAACGCAAATGGAGTCCGAGCATATCTTTTCTCTAGAAAAGCCACTGACAGTTATCGTGCCCCAGCGACATGAATATAAACTACTCTTTCTCAGGAAAACCGTGGTTAGCTAGGATGGATGATTCGACGTACATTCAAAACTTTTTCGATCGCCTTTTTCCCGGGGCTCGTTCTCTCGGTAATTTTTCTTCAACGTTTCCACCTAAAACACGAATCGTGGACTATAAACGCTGTTTGAGAAATTCCTACATTACGTTTCAAATCAAATTGGTTTTTTATATTTGGTTAACTTTTCGAGATCTCCATTGTTATAATCATTATCCATTATCAATAAATAATGATGAAATGTTGACGTCAATTTCGTCTAGAGTATGCCCTATTGAGCCATTCCATAATATTCATGCCCAATGGAATTATTTATTTCTACGGAAACTGGACGAATTCAAGATTTGCATAAGGCATACCTATTGTCAGGTTTACTATTATTCAGACTGTATATGAACAAAAGTCATCGATAACTTCACTGAAATAATGTTTTGTTATATATTTTGAAACAAACTTTGCAATAGTATTAACTATCTAATGAAAGTCGTTTCTGAAGATTCATGATGGGCATTAGCATGTATTCATACTATGCGCCAGAAATCACGAAATGATATTTTTAAAATATAATAATAATAATTATGTTTATATACACTTTATCAGAATAGTACAGAGTGAGTGGTAACAAGAGTAATAATGCAAAATGGGGCTGAAAACAATTTACAAAAGTTCTAGTTCAGCTCCAAGTGAACTTCCAATAAATACCTTTGATATAGCGTTCGCATAATAAACTTTTCTTTTACAGTGGAAAATATAGACAGTGGGTAAATTGAGATACTTATAATTTTTTATTTCCTAAACGTTCCTTGATTATCTTCTTAAAAAGCAAGAGTTTGATTTTTTGAAGTGTAGGGTGAACATCATTGAATAATTTGTAAGTATTGTAGTAAAACTGCACTTAACTAATTTTTCTAATTTATTTGAAACACAACTTAAAACAATTATTCACTAAAACATTTACTTCACTATTTTATTTCTACTGTGTCAGTCTCTATCCGCGAACTCTGGAACTATATTGGTTACTCTCTGTGACTGTCTCTGACTATCCCGCCATCTAATACCCAGTGGTTCCAATTTACAATTCTCGACCATTCTAGCCTTTCGGGCGACTTCTTAGATGTCCCCAGAATCTTCGTTAGAAGGTTCGCGATTCTTCCACGTTATGTATGTGTTTGTCAGCGGAGAACAATGTTAACATTTCGAGTTAATTGGATGATCAGGGCCGGTCTCGAAGCCGGTCTCGAAATCGTTACAGTATTACTTATAAGAGAAACTTCTTCTAAAAATAAGGTTGTATTATTGGGTGGTAGCGAAATATGACCTCTATGGCGCAGGTTGAGGTTATGAATATCAGTCCTATACTTTATTTCATTACATAGATACGGTGGACATTGTTTCATTATAATAGTGGAGATTTCGACGATCCTCCATTTTCGACCATTTTGTGGGTTTCAGCATATGTAACACAGGTTCAAATTTTCTAATGCCATAAATGAATCTCAAACAAGATTTCTGTAATTTTTCTATGCGCCTAATATCACATTGATCTAAGCACAGACCATAAAGAACATCGCAGAAACTGAAATGACTTAGAACAAGTAGATCAGTAATTTTGAGTGACTGTGAAAGCAAGTGACGTGGTGGATAAAGCATTTTCAAAGAGCGGCAAGCTCTCGCTCTGTCGTCTTTGTACACCCTGTATAACGTTGATTTCCTAAAATGTATTTTGGTAGACATGTTTCATAACCCGCTCTTTTTTTTGGTGAAATTTTGAAGTATCGATAATAGTTCAATGGATTGCAACAAGATAATTTCTATAAGATAGACAAAACTTAAAATATCCACCGTTAGTGGTCTATATTAGAGTAAAAAACTGTTTTTTTGTCAATGATAACTGACTTTTTATTGTACTCTAGAAGATGTTCACAGCAATTTGCTCCTAATACGATTTTCACGCATTTATTGTTGAATTTTATATATTTCATAAGTGAAGGTATTGCTTAAAGTTTTTATGCAGAAAACGTGAATTCACAAAGATTTTCTGGAAACATATTGAAGGACAAGTAAGTGAAAGTTTTTTTGAAGAAAATATTCTGCTTGAATTAATTTTTATAAAGTTATTTCAAGTTTCTCATCAACACCTTTGTACGAGAACATTTATTCAATTTATCAGATGCAGTTGTTTATCTCTTTATGTATACAGTGTTATCCCCAAAATACGCAGCATATGGAAAACTTCTTTATTATGAGTTTTTCAACAAAAAGTTATTCCTGATACAAGTTTGTACATCCCCTAAATCTGAACACGCACCAACAAAATATGGAAAACATCGAAAAATATAATTTGGAAAATTTGTTCAACATTGAAAAATACATCTGGATTTGAAGTCCTGGCCATCTAAGAGAGGTTTTATGATTTCACCAATTTTTTTAATGGTCTTAATACAATTAGCTCAAAACGATAAATGAACGACATCATGTATACAACAATTTATTACAACAGCGTGTGATTATAAAAATTGCCCAACTATTATGTTAATTGCGGTCAATTTTTTTTAAATAAATTGAATATAAAAATTTTTGTTGCAAAGTCCTTTTTATTTTGAGTTAACAAATTATTTAGAATAATATAGTATTTTAACAAGAAAATAACGTTCAATAATATCGAATGATGAAACATCCAAATAAAATTAATATCTCAGCACAAATTGATTACATATTTTTGTGGAGGTTTTTGTGTCAAAATATCTGTTGTTAGTTGGCTTTGAATTCAAACGAATGTTCGACATTAAGTGCTTGACAAATTGTCTGAATATTCATTACGTAGTTTTTATCGCTTACTTTTTACTGTTCTATAATGAGTACTACTTGAATAATAATAATATGCTCGCCAAAGAAGAAAAAGTTGAGATTATTTTATTATATATGAATTAAAATAAACTTTATTCTGTAAAGTTGAAATTTTTATATGTGTTTGTCTAAGCGATTTTAAGAAGGTACATACAATGACAGGCAGTTCTGGCTAGCATAAGTCCTTGACAGGTAAGAGGAAAGATGCTGTGGGAGTGCGAGTAAGAGGCATAACGTGAATTTATTCAGAACCGTTCATGAGTAATTCGAAGAAATATAATTTGAACTTTCAAGCTACGTTTGTAAAAAAAAACTTGTTTCTGTAAAATCTACAGGGTCAAGTGCATTTTTTATGAAATGCCATGTACCTATATCAGCACATTTTTTCAGACATTTCACTATCCTCCTTGTACCCATCCAATATTAATAACTTTTTTCCATCTACTTGAACGTTATGATTTTGCGTCTGCAGATGCATGCCAAAAAAATCAATTTCGTCACGATTAAGGAATTTAAAAGGAAATAGCTTTGATACCATTTGACAGATAAATGGGAGGTAAGGGGGAGCGTATTATACGTAACGAGTTCATTAGAAGAATTCCCCTCATCTCCCGGTCTCCCCTACTACTCGACCGCTTCACGGGTTCGGATGTTTTCAGTTATGTTTGCAAGCATTTTTCACACATTTCGCAGCATTGAAGCGCAAAATAAGAATATACGTTTTGTGGTACTATACTTCTACTTTCAAAATTTGTGAAATTGAAATCGGACACTCACTAGAGCATCCGGGAAAGCTGCAAGAAGTGCAAACAAAAATTCAAATTGCAATTGTGCCAAAACTAATAATCCGACAGCGCCTGTTTTGTTTGTTTTGCGATTAAAAAATATATGGTGAATTTCATTCGGAAAACACGAGAAAATTTAATTTATAAAGTTCAGAATTGACAAATAATTTTGAGCCACTCATGTATCTGTCCAATGGTATCAAAGTTATTTCCTTTTAAATTCCGTACTCATGACGACAGTGATTTTTTTGACATGCATCTGCAGACGCAAAATCATAACGTTCAAGTAGATGGATGAAAGTTATTAATATTGGATGGGTAGATGGAAGATAGTGAAATGTATAAAAAAACGTAGCTCGATAGTTCAAATTATATTTCTTCGAATTATTCATGAACGGTTTTAAGTTCACGTTATGCCTCTTACTCGCACTCCCACAGTATCTTTTCCCTCACCTGTCAAGGACTTACGCTAGCCAGAACCGCCTGTCATTGTACATACCTTCTTAAAATCGCTTAGACAAACACATACAAAAATTTAAACTTCACAGAATAAAGATTATTTTAATTCATATAGGTACTACACACCTTCCGGTTCACCTGTCAGGTACTTATTAAAAACGCCTTTCAGTTTTTTTTTGATCTTCTCGATGAATGAACAAAATCGTATAAGAATTTCAAGTTTACAGCAACAAGTTTTTTTTTATTTTTAACACTTTCAAGGGTATAGGGGTTGATGACATGCAGGGCTGATGCGCGCCAGGCGATGGTTACCGTACTTAGCATGCTATGACTCATCACTATAAGGATTTCTAGTCTTACAGACATACCTTTATTCGGAGGGTTCCCTAGCTCTTGGTCTATAAGCAATATCGATAAATTATTCATTAATCATCAAAACCGAACGCACGTGTTTCATTTATATAAGCATAATTAAGAAATACCAAGTTCATCACAATGTGAGTAGGAAAAAATATGAAACAGACACTATTTATTGAAAGGAATATACATTGCGGCTTTAAATAGCCCCCCTGTTATCTTTTGAACAATTTCACATAAAAACAATAAAAATCTTTTGGAGGGTATCACAGAATGGGGGTATTTCATTCATATTACATAGCTTATATGCCTATACAGGGTGTTTCATAATTGAATGCTGATGCTGAAGGGCGATAATCCTTGGATAATTTCAAAAAACAAACCTTTCTTTGAATATTAGTCAACAACCGCTTTATTTCTGAGTTACAGGCTCTTAAAATTTAATAAAAAATAATAATGATACGCCACTGCGTTATTTTTCCAAACAAATAATATTTCTATAATTATCCTTCATCTTCTTTCAAAAATTACCTCTCGACTTTTTTTCGTCGGGCAGACAGTTTTCATTTTTAAGAAATAAAATGCATTCATGGAGACAGAAAAAATCGTGTAGGTGCACGCAAATGAAAGCATTTTATTTTTTATATCGGATATAAGTTAGGAGACCGTGTTTATGAGAAGGTATATGACCATTATAAAAATAATATTTTTATGACAAAAACCAGTAGAGTATCAATATTTTGATTAAAAATATTGCGGGTCATGTTAACAGAAAGGCCACTGATGAAAATTGAAAAACCTTTATTATGGAAAAAAATTATTTTCACGCGTACTTGGCAAGTACCAAAATTGATGAACAAAGCGGCTTTAGAGTTGTTAGGAAAAAATTGAATTTTGTCGAATTTCAACTCCCTGTATCTCAGAAGCGGTTGCGGACCTACGTTCGTATGAAGATTTTTTTTCGAATGGTCCAAGGATTATCAGTCTTCAGGACCAGCTTTCGATTATGAAACACCTTGTATATAATATGTACAATTAATTGAATTTGTCTGAAATAAGTTTTTTCTTTAACTAGCCTACGCCAGGATGGAAATTGAAACTCCTACAGACTTCATTTCTCAGTTCCACAACTTGAAAGGCGACTCTATAGGGGAACGAAAGGAAAGCTTCTTCAAACTTCTTCGTGATCCTTCTTTGTTTACGAACGAACAACAGGTCGATGATGTATTGAAGAATCTCCACCCGAAATCTTACTTGGAAAGTTTGTTCAAAATAGATGCGCTTATTCATTTCAAACAGACCGACGAACTTATGGAAATACTCAAGCATGGCAATGATGTATTCATTAGCAAGATATTGAAGTCTTCTTGGTTTTTCGAAGAAGCTTTCAGAGATATGGATGCAGAAACTTTGGTCAATGACTTACTGCCATGTACGTCTTACGCAGTTCGTATGAAATCGGTCAAAATTATTTCCAGATATTGGAATGAGATAAAAATGGATGCATTATACGATTCGCTAAAAAACAGGTAATATTTGACATCATTTATTATAGAAAATTTTATGAACTCCCTATTTAATTTCAGCGGCATAGTGAAATTTCTTTCGAAAACGTGTTAACTTATTATTTTGATTTTTTACGCAAATTCAGAGTAAGTAAGCTTTAAAATTTTGAAATTGACTTTATGGCATTGAACTTGAGCTCTATGTAATGGAAAAAATATCTTCTGAATCATATAATAAATAACAATACTAGAGGAGTGTCCAGCTTTCAAATGGGTCACTATGTATAAATACGGAGTGGGAGACTGTTCCCTTAATGGCGTAAAAACTTTTCTTTTTAATAAAAGATAGTTTGTAGTTGTTGACGATAATCCATCTGAATATGCAACGTTAGATATAGGTGTACCTCCGGATTTCTCACTAAGCCCTATGCTTTTTATATTATACATCAACGACCTAAAAAATCTTCCTGTATCAAAACATTTTACAATATCTGATGATGACACCCCACTTATTTTTCACTCATCTGATTCGCCTTGACGGTTATGTGTCGTTAAGTATTAAGTCTGGTTAATAACGGGTTTTCCCAACAGTCAAAACCCAATTATAGGAAACTAAATTATTTTTCTGATCTGTTGCCATTATTGTTTAAAAAAAATTGTTTAAAATTGTTTTTTCCATTAACCAGCTGTCATCCCCCTACGAACGACAGCCCTCAGAAGTCGAAACTTGTGCGAGCTAAGAATTAATGAGGTCTTACCTTTTAACGTGCGATTCTTAGCACGTTAACATATTGAACATACTCACGGTGAAATAATAGTAATAATGATACTTTCTCATAAATATTCTGAGTGTACTCCAAGGCACAGTCTGTGCGTGTAGAGGACGGCGGTGGGTCAAAGAATACTATAATTTTTTTCATAATGACAATACATGAGAAAACTGTTACTTAATACGTAAAATCAATAAAATGTAGAATTGATCATTTATCAAAACAACTTTATATGAAACTTAAATATAGCAGAATGAAATGTATAGAACTGATTTTTGATCCGAAAAGAAATCCATGTAATGGGTGTGTATGAGAACTGATGAAGCATCATACGCGAAAACGGTAAGAACTATTTTGCATAGATCTGAATTCGTTAATAAACGAAAGTGACTGAAATGATATAAATCAGTAATCGCAAATCTCAGTAACCTGAGCTATTCATATCATAAAACCGTCAAATTGAAAAATTAACAAAACATACTTTCATCGATAAATTATTTAATACCTAGTACCTAAAAACGTAAAACCAACAAATTATCTGAAAAAAATGTATCGAAAAGTTCAAGAAATCGAAATGTGTAAGATATAAAACGATCAGAATCGAAATCCAGCAGAAATTTTAGCGATTAATATACCAGTATGGTAAAAACTTGCTCTATTAGCTCTTAGATGGCGCTAACTTCTAGTTGTAACGAGTGAGCATTTCTAACGGGTACGAAGCAAGGTATATGGATAGATGTATGAAACACAAAAGAGAGATTGAAAAGTAAAGAATCGATAGTAGACCGAATGACTGCCCAGACACTGAACCGAGTAGCAGTAAAATAACGAAGACTGAAGGAAAGCATTCCTACTGTATGTTCGAAACAACTTTAGCGTGCGGGAAAATGACACTTTCCAAACTGAATTTCGTGCGGGTATAGGATGAATCACGCACGCTTGTAGAAAATAGTTATTATCCTAACAAGCACGGAAAGACTACCTTTCCCTCATGCGACTGCCGTTACCCGAACGATGCAAAGCGCAGTTCGGGTAATAATAATCTTTATTCGTCCTTTTGATCATTTACATGATATTTTAAGCAGACGAGTGCGGAAAAGAACCTTTCTCCACGATCATCGCCAAATTTGCTCATTCTGAAACCAAGTGCGACAAACTACTAACATTTTCTTTTTTGAGATTGGAGAAATATTCTACAATTCCTTGATCCCTGTGCAGTTTAAATGTATACCATTTTCTCTCTGTTGTAACAATAATAAAGTTTACCTTGACTGTCATCAAATAGTTTTTCAATTTTGACGTAACTTAACTATTTTTCGTTGCATTTCATTTCATTCAACTGAAATTTTTTGTCGTAGAGAAGGTATGGTCTGTTAGTCGGTTAGAATGAAAATTCGTTATGCTCGTGGTTCCTCGCGCACTTTATTCCTGCACGCAATTTAGTTTGGGAAGGGTAATTTTTCCACACACTAAAGTTGTTTCAAGCGAACACTAGGGAAACATTTCAAATTACTTTGGAAAAAATTTAAATAATTCCATTATTTACTGTTGTTATCGTCAAAACTGGAACAAGATAATAATATTTCTCATAATGATATCAGTTTTACTGTCCGGCGTTTCGTTATCGAAGAACCATCGTCTACCTCAATTTTTAAAATAAGGCCCAGATTTAAAGAATACAAATTTTTAAGTATTTTTTCTGAATTCAATGACTTATGCCGGTTTCAATAAGTTTCAAATCCTTTTCGGCCATCATCATAATTTTTTAAAGATTCAGAACTAGAAGATCTAATTTCATACTTTTCGAGATTTTCTGACACAAAAACCTGCCATTGTGATACATCATACTTTCAAAATCTGTTATTTGAAGAAAATTGAGTTGATGATGATTGTTCAATAACGAAACATTGGACATTGGAGAACTCAAAAAGTTTTTGTGAAAAATTACTTTATTCCAGATCTGACGATATCAGCAGAAAAACATTGAATAAGAAATCGAAAAATTCGGTTTTCCCCAAAATATCAAAATATTTATTAAAAATTTCCTATGAAGATATAAATAGCCCTTCTATTACGCATTAATTTTCCTATTCAACCCAAATGTATCTATTACTGTCTCAGATATCCCCGTGGTGAATATTTCAGTTAAATTTGTATTCTTTTGATCCATTTTTGTTTATTCAATAAATTGCAATAATATGGAAATTTATTGTTGTTCCCACGAATATTTGATAGTAAAAGCTCAATTCGTAAATACCCTTCGTTAAAATGTACCCTGCAGTATATAAGTTTTATTTTTCAAAAGATCTGCATCCCCTCTTTCCACCAACATAAAGACTATAAAGTATTTCCTTTTGAAAAAATGTTGATTGATTTTGGCAATTTAAAACTAATCACCTTGAAATGAAAGCTTGATTTGTATCCCCTCAAGAGGAAATAATACGCTCAAAAATGGGCGAGATCATCTGGTAAATCACATTACATTTCTTTCTTTAAAATAGTTATTTAAGTAACAAGTAATGTAAAGACGTGTTAACATTCGAGTTGAGCCTAGAATGTTAACAGTCGATACATTCCGTGTTTCTAATACGTTTTTCCCGCTGCTTGTTGACATTTCTCAAAATTTGCCTGGTTCGAAGTTTGTTTTCTTACCCTTCCTTCATGATTATTCGTTCCGCTATTTTTTCCTAAGTTGCTTGTGCGCGTAACTAAGTTACCGAATAAACAGAAACCAATAATATTCAAAAAGTCTCATAACCTAAAAATTTATATAAATGAATCTGAAAGTATTACTTGTCAAAGTCATTATCACCCTAGGCATGTAAATGACACTATTTACATTCCGTTGTCAAGATGAATTAGTAAACCAATGATATACGCCATTTACCTGTTTTAGTGCTAGCTTGGAGTGCACACCGACCACCCGAGGTGGTGCTGTAGGTTTTCCGGGTTTTCCTACAGCTGAAAAGTGAATACATCACCTAAAACATCAGTAAGTCGCCCCGGAGCGTCACGGCAAATAATAATAATAGCCGTCCTCTACCCGCACAGGCTATGCCTTTGGGTAAACTCAGGGTCAGTTTATCAATGTCGTGTTAGCGTACTTTGACTCGCGGTTAAATTTGATTCGTGGTTAGAATGAATATGACATTTGCTAAATGAAGGAATCCACTCACATTCTAACCATGAGTTAAATTTAGCTCGAAGTTAAAGTACATTGAAAAACCGGCCCTCAACGAGTGTTTATGAGTGAGTATTGTTATTATTTTTTTTTATGCATGGACTATTTACAGTGTCGGCAGGGGGAAAAATATATTTTTTCTGAAATCGTTCAAGAATGCCCACTTTCTCGGAGAAACTTCAGGCCTCAAAATACGCTAATCTAGTATTTTAGTCCGTTGCTAAGCAACGAACTTTACCGGACCGTTTTCTGCACTAAACTGTACAGGAAATTACTTTCCCGTATCGTAAACGATCCGGGAAAATTTTTGACGGCTTGTATACATTTTAGACAGTAAATGAATGCACGCAAACAATAAGTATAATTCCTTAATTTGTGATAATGCTAATTGCGATTTCAGAAAAAATAGTATGTGTACCTCGTAGTAAAAGCACATTCTCAGACTTCAATGCTTGTTGGCCTCGGCTTATCGCCTCGGCCAATAATTGACATTGTTGTCCGGGAATGTATTGCTTTTACTACTAGATACACAATATACTATTTCTACGTCCATGTCTGTAAACGTCAAAAATCGCACTGTCAACATTCCTTGTAAATGACATTTAACAATAACATGCACATAATGAGATCTCATAACATTCACGTGCGTTCTGAGAAAAAAACTTAAACTTCTTGTTTTAATTAGATTACAAGAAAATTTTTATTTACGTAAGACTTTATTTGGTCTATTTAAACAAATTTAGTCAATCAAAAAACATGAAAACTTTTAGCATTAGCCAGATATATTTAGGATTGAAAGAGTGATGCCCCTAAATGTAGGCAGCACATTATGCAATATCTTCGTCTTCTGATGTACCGAGCAGTACTACAATTATAAATAACCGGTCATCACCATTAAATAATAAGGCACAATCGATTTACAATAATTAATCAATTGTAATTAACATTATATAATTATTATAATAAAGTTTAAATGATTGCAATGTTTTTTATTTAATGGAAGGAAATAAATGGGCGTAGAAAAAGTATAGTACGTTACACGAGTTGTGAGCCCATTACGCACTTATGAAATGTATGCACTCGCCGCTGCGCGGCTTCGTTCTTAAACTTTTTCATTTCGTGTGTAATGGGTTACTTACAACTCTTGTTACGTAATATACTATTTCCCGCTGCTCCGAAGTTGAGTTTTGCACCGAATATTTTTGAAATATATTGAATGTTTTTGATGCAGTAAACTCGACTTTGTTTTGTAGATATGGCATATACATGGCGAACACAATTCTTCATAAATGTAGTGCTAGCAAGATCAAAGAAGTTTGGAAGGAAAACGAAATTAAATTACGTCCAAACCAAGTGAAATATCTTGTTGATAAAGACATAGAACTATTCAAAATGTATTTGGATCAAATCAACCATTGCACTACTATTGAAACATGCTCTGTAGTTTATGAAGACAGCAAAGTATTGAACCATGTAGCTTTAAAAAATCCCAAAGTATTGTTGGATTTGGAAAAAAATAAAAAAGTCGAATTCAGAATTATAGGCAGGAGAACGAGCAAGAAAATAGTGAGCCTCATGAAAGAAGACATTATCAAATATCCGAAACGTTATATACACATATTGAATAAGAGCATATTTGTAAGAAAATTGGGAACTGATTTTGAAGTCATCTATCGACAGTTATTCCCAAAGAAATTAAATAGCGTTAATATGAGTAGCACCTGTAACAAACTATTGGTTCTTCATCCTTTGAAGAGAAGATGGAAATTATTCAGTCAAACTTTTTCTGAAGTATTTCCGAATAAAATCCTAGAAGATATTCTGATAAACTTCAATGAATCTTTCTTGAAGTTGAATCCAACTGATGAAATTACTATCAAGTGGGCTGATCAGCATTACAAAGCGGAAGAAAATGATGATTTTTTGAAATATTTTAAATCATCGATAGCCATACCTATGATAAAAAGTAAGATCGATGTAACATCAGATAGAATCAAAAGAAGATCCTTAGTAATGTTACTTTTGCATACATGTGCTCAACGTAAAGATCTTGATTTACTCAACGAAGTGCTGAAATATATTTGCAACAGGTAAAGTATTTTCAATTTAATTAAGATTTTCTTATTATGAACCAATTGTTGTTTTTTGTTGAATACTTGCCGACGACTTTACCTATTGTATAGGTTTTATTGCGGAAGATTGGATTACGTAATCCACCATATTTCATTATCAATGATATGCCATCGATTTCTCATTTCAAAACAATCAATGACCATAAGACTTTTTGGAAATATACTGCTTCCAGCTCCTGGTATTTTCAAATCACGTTGAATAAGTATAACTGCTCAAACGACACTGAGTACGTCAAATAAATCGTTTCAGCAACGCGGTTTTCGTCCAAATGTTTTCATAGAATTGTCTGATCGATTTTCCTTTCCAAATGAAGAATTTTCAACACCTTGCCTCTCACTCGAGCAAGTCTAGTGAAGTTTCCGGGACAGCAAGGTGAAAGTATTTTTTGAAAATTCTGCATTTTGTCGGGATATTATTACTGATTATTGTTTTCTTGTAATTTTCAACCATTCAGAACGTTCAATTTAGTTAAGTCACCTCGTATAATTTCGAAAATACCTGATTTTACAATATACATAGAGAAGCTCCACCAATCGAATATTTTACAATAATTTCATTTCCATAGTATCCAATTCATATCGGTACATACCATGGTACATACAAAAAAAGCGCGTCGTGAAGTTTTGACGTTCAGTTTATCCCTGTGTCACTCAAAAAATAATTGCATCAAATACAATACGTACTTCAAGATAAATACGGTTATACATCTCAAACTTCCTGCTTAATTATTACGAAGAGTGTCAGTTTGACAAAATAATCCTCCTGTTTCGCGGTCGGATAATTTAAACTGTCAAACTGACACTCTTCCTAATTATGCAACAAGTTATCGGTGTATAATCGGATTATTTTGAAGTACTTATAGTATTACTACTGACTACTTCACGCACTTGGCAAATGAACCAATCAGGAGCTCTAGTCAAGTTTGGATTATCGATAATACCAGACTTGACTCTTGTCTCTGATTGGCCTGTCAAGTTTGGTGTTTTCAGATTTGTTTATGTGACAGTTAAAAGTCAAATATAAGTCCTGTGGACTCGTGGTGTTTTCTCAAAGCCATTCAGTTTCGTTCAGAGAGAATTTCCTCCAACTTATATAATTGATATTTTCATGTTTAAACTTTTTCATTAACTACAGTGACACGATCGAACTCGGCAACAGATTTACAAAAAGTTGGCATTTGGAATTGGTTTTTGCTTCGAAGACCAAAAATAACATGAAAATTTGTCACCAAAATTGACATTCTTCCCAAAAAATTCAGAAATGGCATCATAAGATCGAACGGCTTTCCCCAGACAATGGGGAGGCCATGGACTTTCGAGTTTGGAGTTCAGATCCTCTTCTCTGCTTAGTATGCGACCATGCAAAATCAGGGATTGGAGCATATCTTTTCAGGGCAGCAACTCGTGCAGCCGATGAACTCTTTCTGATGTGAGATTCAACCAAAGCATGATAAAGTACTTTTGCAGTGGCAAATAATACTAATAATAGCCATCCTCTACCCGCACAAACTAGGCGTTTGGGTACCCTCTATGAGAGTTTATTAGGGACTATTAGTTAAAAAAAAATCTATCAGGTATATCCCAGTCAGGCCCTATCTCCGGAGCACCGATTCAACCGGAGGAAGCACTGGTGTGTCATTAACCCCAGTAAACACTCCCCACGTTCATGGGATGCGTGATTACTGGGTCCGAGAATCATGTGCCTTGATTCAACAGAGTAAACTAAGAATTACGGCCTTCTGCATTTTCCCGGCTGAGTTTTCTGCCGCATCACTGCAAGCTAGTATGATTTTCAGATTTGAGAGCAGCATGTCCATCATTCCACCAAGTACCCTTATGATCAGAACCACCATTTTGATAGAATGGTTTGGGTAAAGCCTACGGAGTACATAGAGTAGATCTCGATATCTAGTTCGATTTTCCCCCTCTTTCCGGAAGATGTTCATTTCGCCAGGAACTGAAAACTCTATGACGAAAATCATCCTACTTTGATGGTCTAATAGATTCGGCACTTCTCTACAACGGACTTAATATCCTATGGCGCATAAGGCAGCACTGATGTCTCGTCACTACCGTACGAGTGTCGTAGGTGGTAGTACAACACTCGTAGTGCCGCGTTATGCTTGTGGATATAGGCTGAGACCGCATAAGCTGGAAAACCTGACAGCAAATGCATTATGATCTCAGCTGCGCTACGACAAGCTCTGCATCTGGTGTCAGGGACATCTATACCTATCACGCAACTACGGTAGACGAGGGTGTTGGAGACACCATCTTGGCATCAGGCCATTATGAATCACTCGATTTCAGATTTCAACCCACTTGACTTAAAAAAAGCGAAGGTTAGGTTTCTGGATAAGCCAAGATCTCAAGTGTTCTTGAAGAACTCCAGAACTAAAGGAGCTTTATTAGAATTTTGGATTCATTTGATTGACCTATGCAATATGCTAGTTTGTTTCCACTTAACCACGCCTCTTTCTCTTACTGTTACCGAAATTCCAATGCATAGACTCGAATTTGAATAGCTCTGTATATATTTGAATATATAAAAACAAAATTCTTGTTTAAATTTTGTGAAGGCATAGCCTGTGCGAGTAGAAGACGTTTGATTTTTGGTGGCGTATCCACTTTTTAGCTGTAGAGAAACCCGGAAAACCTACAGCAACACCCAAAATACACAATTCCAATAAATTTGATTTTCGCATATTCCAGACAATATCTATCGAACGTTTTTCTTGGTTTCAGGCATCGAAATGAAAATTATTCATTCAGAGAATTATTGTCACGGGAAATATCTGAGTTATTCAATTTGAAGGACTTCAATGCTAATCATTGGGAATGTATCAATGACCAGATCAAAATCGGTAGGATGAAGGAAGGTTTTTGTTATTGGGACTACAGAAAATTATTGGAGAGTCATTTAGAATTCTTATTCAAAAACAAGAAGGATCCTAAGGCCTATTTAGTAGATTATATCAATGATACTTTTGATGTTAATGGTGGTTTCGACCTAGATGTAGATGATTGCTCAATCAAGAGACAGATCTTACTAGAAATTTCAAGATTGTTACCTGAAGTTATAAAGAACAGGAAGGAGGAAGACATAAATGAACAGGTATATACTATTTTTCTTCGAGTATTTCAATTCAGTAACGGAAATTCCGAGTATTGCATAAATTTATCGGAGTTTCCGACTTCTACTGTTCCATTCATTGAGAATTGCTTCACCCAAAACGACTATTTATGTCACAATGGTCATATTCTGAGAAAAGAAGTGATAATTTACCATTTCAAATTTCCCCACAATGCCTTCTTGGAAAATGGTACCATTTTGAATGGAATATTGAATTCAGCCAAACGATTGTTTGACTTCAAGAATGTTCTCAAAGGATACGTCCTAAGGAAAAATCGTTCATATTTGGCCAACCAAGTTTTTACTTTATACTTGGAGGAGTTGTTGGGATCATTTCAATGGAAACCAGTACGTTGGCTTTTGGAGAACGAGCCCAGGAAGTTGGTGCCCTATATCGAGAAAGTAATTCGCACTTCCTTCTTTGACAAAAATATAAAATTATATACACATTTTGGATTCGATAAAATAGCCTGCGATTTTTACAAGGAACAATTGAACCAGGAGGATTGCCGATCGAAAAAGTCAGTTCTGGAAAAATTGAAACTGCTGCTCACAACAGATGAGTTTGTAGATTTGGTTGAGGAATATTTTTTACCTCAAAAAGACAAAATAGACCTGAATGATGGAGAAATGCAGAAAACATACAAGGTACAGTGTGAGGTAATTAAAATTTTAAATAGTACTCTTCATTTTTACAAGGTTACAGGGGTATTGATAATTTTGAGATAATTTGTCACATATTTTCACAAGTAACTCGCTTAAAAAAAACACGATTAGGAAATTTGCTATAACCAAGCAATAGCAAAATAACGGAAATGGCGAATAACGGTGACGTTATTTTTAACGGTAGTGATACAGCATAGGGCTGATTATGTAATTTAAATAATATAAACATCAAATTATTCCGTAAATATGATTATATGATCATCCACAAGTGAGAAATAAATCAGAATCAAATAGAAATTTACATCTATACACGTTTTTATACATGTTTTTTTCGTCTACCCCTCTGTTTTGAATCAGGAAAATTCCAGGTGCGGTTGAATGATTTTGAAAATAAGGAAAGGTCTGCTCTACATTCAAGGCATCTATTTCTCAAACAGAAATGTAATGCATTTCTGTAAGCTAACTTGCCATCTTCAGACACTCTAAAATAATACGTAAAAATTGAAAATTGTGAAATGGGCAAAGAAATCAATACGGCACTATTATATATGAATATTGAGCTGCCAGTTGATTAAGATAACAGAATATTCTGGACTAGATTAATTTTAGGGCGTCTCTATATTGACATATAACGAATAACAACAGTAAAGTCAAAAATTATTTATTCTTGCAATCCGTACACTTTTTGAAAACCTGCTAATTTCCTATGTGAAGTAGACAACAATGTATGACACCTTTGAATCATCGCCGGGCAATTATCAATTGCTGCAGTAAATTTAATATTCCTGTGTCCCTAGTGCTGTAAACAGAACTATATAAAGGATTGTAGGTAACTGGAAACTACTGTATCCTGTTGCCTTCACCAATTTTTGTTCGTACACTTCTGCACGACTTCCATGAAGTTGTTAGAACACATCTTCAATATTAGCCTTTGGCAGAACCAGTTCGTACACTATAGTTATTTCATCTGGTATCCACTTACTCAAAATCAGATTATCCAGGAAAATCTCTTAAGGTAATACCTTGCAGTATTTTCTTGAAATGCTCGACATTATACAAGTCCATTTCTTTGTTCGCAAGATCATGGCAATTTGGCCTCAGGGTAATGCGGATACATATATGTAACTTTCTGTCGAATCAATACGACATGCAGTTACAGCTCGGGATAGACCATCTGGCAAGAGATGATCATGATCACGACCCTTCCGATGTATCACCTTTAAGTCGTACTGCTGTAGTCTTATTATCTTGCGAACCTTCCTTCAGTCTCTTATTGAGATATTCCTTTCGAAACTACAGTGATCTGTAACGACGAAAAAATGCACGCCTTTCAATTATGGCTCTTACTTTTCAATTGTTAGACAATATTTTTTTGTGGTAATAAACTTCGGTTCGCTGGAAGTCAAGGACCGGCTCAAGTACTATAACACTTTTGTTCTCCCGGATGCAAATGAGCGACTACGGATCCGAACCCATAATCCGATGCATCCGCTTGTACAACAAAATGAAGGTGGAAGTACGGACAGGACAATACAGGATCATAAATCGGTGAAAAGCGGTTCGACAATGGACACTCCACACTACTACTTGGTGAGTTCGTTTTAAGGAGCAATAATGTCCGAGAAGCCGGGCACGAACCGTATGCAGGATGGCCAACTGACATCGAAACAGAGCCACTGTCAGGAACTGCGTCAACATTTTGGGAAAACCCTTGAATCTGTCGATTTTTTATTTTCTAGTATTTCTTACTACGCCACTGTCACCTCCAAGTGTGGGTAGGGATCACCCCAAAATTTTTAAATGACAATATGGGTCGAGTAAGATTTCTTTCAAAAATTCTTACAATTCTCTATACAATAGTCATAAAACTTTGAAATTCCGCCCATTACTTTTTGAAAAATTAGATTTTAAAGGACCCCGCACGGAATACATGGGATTTTGGTTGATTGCGGAATTCAATAAAACTCGGGTATGTTTTAGATCACGATCTGTCGGTAACACTTTAAATGGACTGTAATCAAATCGTATGATTAGTTTCGGAGAAACAGAGTGATTTTGAAAGATGTTACGAAAACAGAAAACAAAAGTAATTCACAGAAACTGAGATTATTTCTGATTATTATTTAAGGGATTGGCTAAAATATGTCACGCCTTTGATCCAAAACAGTATTTAGCTTACCGGGGGAACTCAAAACATCCAATTTCGACGTTGTTTACTCCACTTAGTATTATTGAGCTATTTTCTAATTTAATTTCGAGATATGGCTGGGTAATGTTTACAATTTGAAAAATCAAAAACTATTATGATACAAACATAGTATTTTACTATATCGGGATAATCAGAAAAGTACTTGAAAATATCTTATTATACAGGCCGTTTCTTTTATAATGTGGTAACATTGCTATATTCTAAACCGTAATAGATACAAAGACGATTAAATGGGAAAAAAGGTAACTATTGTGGTGAGCAGTAAATTGGCTAAAGAAAATTTACGGGGATTCCCGCCCTTCCCAACTCATACAGGAAAAACTGAAAATGCTGTTTTCGGTTTTTCACGAATAGAATTGTTTTTCCAGAAAATATAAAAAAATTAAAAAGGAAAGTTTTATTGTATTCAAAATGGACTAGAACTACGTAACGATAAATTTTCAATCAAACGTTTAGTGTTAACACCGCCGTCATCAACAATTTTTTTTCAAATACACCTGTCTATTTCATCACAAATATTGATAGAGCGATAAAATCAAAATTCAGTGGTATATTACACTCGACATTTTCATAAAGTTTCATATAAAATAACTAGCGTCATCAGTGACAACAATTTTTAATTACGGTCCTGTCGTTAGTTTGTTTATGAATTCCACAGAATCTAAAGCTTCGATATAAAAATCATCAGTGACGTTTTGAATGAATGTATCTATTTATACTATAAAATTCATAAGAGATTTCTGCAGTTTCAGAGACGAACGATATAAACTTACTTAAGAGGAGAAGAAATCAAACAAACAGAAAAACAATTTATTTCATAATGAATTTGTGGAAGAAAATAAAACTAATACAGAAAAAGAATTCTACATTGAATGCTCGATTTGACGACCTCTTTGTTGAAAGCACATAAGTTGTCTGTCCATACAATTTCTGTGGCAATTTTCTAGCATGATGATTGTAATGCTATTACATGCATCTCTCTGTTTGAGATGGTCGATATCGGTACTAGATGTCGAAAAAACTTTATCACTAATGTAATCCCAGACAAAAAAATCCAAATGAGTAAGGTCTGGGGATCGAACTGGCCAGGCAATTGGTCCATTGTTTCCAATCCACTTTGTTGGGAATATTGCATCTAAATGTTCCCTTACTACTACTGCATTATAGGGAGGGGCACCGTCTTGTTGAAAATATTGTATTTCACGGCGGGTGCTTGATGGCAATTCATCTAAGTAGCCATCAAACTCATTGGATAAAAAATTTAAATACATTTCACCATTCAAATGCTCATAGTAAAAGAAAGAACCTAGTAGGTATGTTTGTTCCCAAAATTCCCAACCAAACATTTATTCCGAACCTCTCCTGGAAATTGGTTTCTCTATGTAAATGTTCATTCGTATTATTCCACCTATAATGGATAACGGATTGTCCATTTAAAGTGTTACCGACAGATCGTGATCTACAACATACCCGAGTTTCATTGAATTCCGCAATCAACCAAAATCCCATGTATTCCGTGCGGTGTCCCTTGAAACTTATTTGCAAACAATCACTGATAGTAAATATGTCATTCATTCGAGTTGAGTACACCAATGGTGTGAATTTAATACCTATTTTTTGATCTACGTGGATTTATGGCGATTTTTTATCACTTATCGGTAAACGGAAAAAAACAATTTTAAAAACAAAAAACATTATTAAACACAAATGGATATGATCAGGAAATTGCTAATCCGGGCCTAAATACAGCACACGTCAAATTAGTGGATGTCAAATGAATGTCTATAACGTATTTCGAAGTGTTGGTTGGTAGTTTATTCAACGTAGTTTTGAACATTGGTTTATTCCATTGCGGAAAGAGTGGATTTATTTCGCTGTGAACAACGTCAAGTATATGTATTAGAGTTAGTAAGAGGCAGGAAATGTAGCAAATTAAAAACAAGAAATAGAAAAGCCTGTAGTTAACGAAGCTAGTGAAGTTGCAGTTTTGGGACATGTTTATATTGATCCTACTGTAGTAAAACTGCACTAATTTTCCTAATTTATTTAAAACACTATTTACAACA
Source organism: Chrysolina americana (assembly GCA_958502065.1). Classification (NCBI taxonomy): domain Eukaryota; kingdom Metazoa; phylum Arthropoda; class Insecta; order Coleoptera; family Chrysomelidae; genus Chrysolina; species Chrysolina americana. The sequence goes on from OY293413.1 coordinate 74,824,827, forward strand.
ATTATTCACTAAAACATTGACTTCAATAACTATTTCAATTTATTTCTACTGTGGCTATCTATCAGCGAACTCTGGAACTGTAACTAACTCTCTATTCTGACTGTCTTGCTTATATACTCCCAAGCAGATTCCATGCACGACTCTCGATTATTCAGGAGTATAGAACATTTCATCTAGATGGCTCTTCGAATAGTATCGAGCGATCGATTTATTCCAGCTTGTTCTCGGCGATCCGTACGCCAGCAGATATGCTGTTGTAGTTGAACGAGGGTGCATAATTAATTAGATCAGGGCCGGTCTCGGGGCCGGTCTCGAAATCGTTACATCGCCCCCTTCTTAAAGACGTTTCGCCCCGAAACGTCATTCTTGGAGTGTGAAGATATCTGCAAGATTCTCCATATCTGCACCTGGACGTTCGATGGAAGTAGCACTCCACAGTCTTCAAGTTGGGTCGAGGAAGATGGTTGCAGCACACCAGAATGTTGATGCCGCTGGATCTGAATATTGTCTCCAACATGCTTCTTATAACTCTCCAGTCCAGCCCATCAAGCCCACAGGCCAATTTTGGGATTGCCAGGTCTACAATATTCTGGTCCAGCATCGTGTCTCTCAATCTCGTAAGGCTCTTCCAAACATCTTCATAAGACGGCTCATCTCGAGAAAGCTTCTTGGTAACCAGATAGTAGATGTTTCTCTGGCCTTTCCTCAGCTGTAACACCCCTCCAACACAGTGAACTAACGCGTAATCAGCAGGCACCTTGAAAAGATCTCGTGACTCCTCTCGGGTTACCCCATATTGAACTTTCTGTCCGTTCGAGTACAGGGACATGAACCTCTGAAACGTCATTTCGTCCTCCGGTGATCTGACCGTGCGGACTTGATCGTGGTTTCCGGCGTAAGGGGACAACCTATTGAAGTGGACTACCCTAGGTTTTCCTCGTGGTGGCTTATATATGCGGTAGACGAGGTCGTTTATCCTTTTCATGATCTTATATGGACCTTCCCACGAGTTCCGAAGTTTCAGTGATAGTCCACGGCGACGTTTAGGGTTGTATAGCCAGACAAGGTCACCTGTCTGATATCCACCAGCATCCGCCTTGATGTCGTAGGTCTCCATGTTCAAACGGACCCGTTCATGGATGTCGTCCATTCTTTGTCGCAGTTTGCTGACGTAGTCATCTCCCGCAGTGTCTTGTCCTGGTGGCGTCCCAAACTTCAGGTCACATGGAAGTCGCAGCTTTCGGCCCATAATAACACTAGCAGGGGTTTGGCCGGTTGACACATGAACAGCAGAACGATACGCCATCAGGAACAGATGGAGGTACTAGTCCCAATCCTTTTGGTGGTCAGAGACTACCTTGGACAGGTGGCAGTTTATCGTCTTATTCATCCGCTCCACCATTCCATCGGACTGCGGATGAAGAGCTGTGGTCCCCGTTTTCCGGATGTTCAGCATCTGATACATCTCCTGGAACAGGTTTGACTCGAAATTCCTGCCTTGATCCGAATGCAGCTCTAACGGGACACCGAATCGACAAATCCACTCCTTCACCAAGACGTCGGCAACGGTGATGGCTTCTTGATTGGGCAGGGCATAGGCTTCGGCCCACTTGCTGAAGTAATCCATCGCTACAAGGATGTACTTGTTCCCGTATTCAGATTGTGGGAACGGGCCAGCGATGTCAATGGCGGTCCTTTCGAATGGTCTGCCCACATTGTACTGGCGCATCGGGGCCTTAGGTCTTGTTCGAGGCCCATTACTGGCAGCGCATACAGCTCATTTTCTGCACCAGTCCTTGACGTCAGCTTGACAATTGGCCCAGTAGAACCGTTGCCTAACTTTCTGGAGGGTCTTCGTCACTCCCAGATGTCCTCCGGTGACCCCATCATGGATTTCTCAGAGCACTTCCTGTCTTCTGCTCCTGGGAACTACTACCTCACGTCTTTCTTCCCCGCCATCCTCCGACTCCAACACACGCTTCAAGACTCCATTGTCTAAAGAGTTCCATTGGGCCCAGTAAGTTTTAACGACTGGAGAACAACTGGCTATTTTCTGCCACGACGGTTTTCGCTCACTCTTCTTCCAGCCGATGACTAAACCAAGATCTGGATCTTTCTCTTGGTCTTTCTGGATCTTGTGGTCATTCCAGTTATCATCGACCGCCGTGGTTCTGCAGAGTGTCGACTCCTTTTCCTCTGTTCGTCGGCAGTGCGAACAGTCGTCTGGACATGGTCTTTGCGATAGGGCATCCGCATTCTTATGGCTGGTCCCCGCCCGATGTTCGATCTCAAAGTCGAAATCCTGGAGCCTCTCAATCCAGCGTGCCACTTGACCCTCGGGATTCTTGAACTGTAGGAGCCATTTGAGAGCTGCATGGTCAGTTCTCAGTAGGAATCTTCGTCCATACACGTACTTGTAGAAGTGCTCAACTCCCTTGGCAACAGCCAACAGTTCCCGCCTGGTGACACAGTAATTCCGCTCCGGTTTACTGAGGGTCTTGCTGAAGTAACCGATGACCTTCTCTTGTCCTTCTTGGATCTGAGACAGGACAGCTTCAAGTCCCACGTTACTGGCGTCTGTGTCCAAAATGAATGTCCCGTCTGGAAGGGGGTAGCTCAGGATTGGTGCGTTGATTAAAGCTCCTTTCAACTTCCTGAATGAATCTTGGCATTCATCTGACCACTGGAACTTTGTTTGTCCTTCCGTGAGCCTGGTCAGTGGTTTTGCGATGATAGCAAATCCCAGGACGTATCGGCGATAGTAAGTGCACAAGCCAAGAAAACTTCGAAGCTGGTGAATGTCTTTCAGAACGGGCCATTCCTTAACAGCTTTGATCTTCTGCTCATCTACTGCCACTCCTTTCCCAGAGACAACGTGGCCGAGATAACGTACTTCTTTTTGAAACAGATGACATTTCTTGGGGCTCAGTTTCAGTCCGGAGCTTCTCAGTCGCTGAAATACCTCTTCCAAGTTTTTTACATGGTCCTCGAACGATCTGCCAACCACAATAATGTCGAGATACACCAGACACGTCTTCCATGATAGTCCTTTCAAAACCGTCTCCATCAATCTTTCGAACGTGACTGGAGCATTGCAGAGGCTGAATGGCATAACTGTAAACTGCCATAATCCGGAGCCGATGGTAAAAGCTGTCTTTTCTCGATCTTCCTGGGCCAGTTCTACCTGCCAGTATCCACTCTTCAAATCTTAGGTCGAGAAAATCGTAGATCCAGCCAGCGTGTCTAGCGTGTCGTCTATCCTTGGGAGAGGGTAGCTGTCTTTTTTCGTCACGTTGTTTAGTTGACGGTAGTCTACGCAAAACCGTGTTGATCCATATTTCTTCTTCACCAACACGACTGGAAAGGACCAGGGACTGTCGGATGGCTCCATGACTCCGTCTTTCTCCATGTCGCAGACTATTTTGTCAGCCTCCTCCTTTTTGGCTAGAGGAAGTCTTCTGGCTGATTGCCTGATTGGTCGGGCATTTCCAGTATCTATCTTGTGCTGAACCACCTTTGTTCTACCGCCTTTGCCTACTCCGGTATCGAAGATTTCCTGATACTTCCTGACTAGTTCACTCAGTTTGGTCTCTTGTGCTGGCCCCATGTCCTTGGACGAGATAGCAACCAACTTCTCCAATTCTGCTGGCATGTTACTTTCTTGGCTAACAGTGCCGCGTACACTCCTAATCACAGAGGAAATTGACGAGCAGTGCCCCAAAATTGTTCCCTTCTTCAAGGTCACCGGGTAATAATTGACATTCATTACCCTTACTGGCACAAATTTATCAGCACGCAACAAGGTTTTTCCTAGTGCAATTTCTCGTCCAATTTTCTCATCATGTAGCTTGGGCTCGAACATCACCACGTTTCCACTGCTCGCAGCTCCATCCAGGCGAGCCTCCAAAATGGTTTCAGCCCTCTCCGGTACGCTTACGTCTTCAGCCAGCAGAATTCGAACCATTTCTTCATTTCTCCCATGAAGTACCAGCTCTTCTCCGTTCACACGAAGGACGCCGTCTTTAAAATTCAGCTCGAATCCTCTGGAATTCATGATGTCCATTCCAATTATTACCTCGTCCTCGATATCAGCTACAAGAGCCCGGTGTTTCACTGTAGTGCTGCCCAAAGTCAGTTCAATCGGAAGTTCACCATACACAGTTGCCGGCTCTCCTGTTGCTGTGCGTAGCTTCCAATTCGACGATTCAATTCTTGCCGGTGTTTTCGCAAATGTAGGTCCAAGGATTGTCCTAGTCGCACCCGTATCAAGGAACATGGTACGAGGCTCGTTGTTGATGAGACCGTCTACGAAGACCCCTTTGTCTTGTCTTTGAAGTACAGCGACATATGCATTGTTAACTGGGGCTCGTTGGATACGGGCCGACGATTGCTCCTTCTTGACCTTCATCGTTGATGTCGATTTTTTCAGTGATGGACATTTGCTACGCACGTGCCCAAGTTCTCTACAATTTCGGCAACGCATCAGTTTCCTTTCAGGCAGGACTTCCTTCATTAAATTTCTCATGATAGCCTCGATATTAGCGGGCTCCTGTGGCTGTGGGTCTTCCTCGATCATTCGGACTCTACTCTGGCTTTTGCAGGATTGCTTTGCTGCTTCGAATTCCAGAGCACGTGCCAATGCATCCACGAGATGTGCGGGGCGAGCTAGTGTTAAGGCTTCCTGGTGATGAAGTCCATCCAAAAATGCCTGGACCGCTAGTCGCTCCATTACATTTTCCGGTGTAGCTGGGTACGCAAGACGAACCAAGCGTGCAATATCTGCTTCAAATTTTTGCAACGATTCGCTTGATTTCTGGCATCGGTTCTTCATATACGTGTTCAAGGTGGGCTTGGCCATAGCGAAGTTCCAAGTGTTTTACCAGCTGTTCATAGTCCTGTTGTTGGGCGGTGAGGGTCTGTAAAATGTTTGTGGCATCGCCACGCAATGCCAGTGTCAATGCCAAAGCATTTTCCCCAGCATTCCATCCATTTGCTTTGGCAGCAGCTTCGAATTGTCGGCGGTAGTTTGCCCATGGAGTATTTCCGTCGAACTGAGGCGGTTTCAATGAGAGCTTTCCTGGTTCCGTACTGACCTTGAAATCTTTGATGTCTTTTTGAACTTCCTCCACGTTAGTACTGAGATCTGGCATTGAATTTCTGTAGAAAATTTATAGGGTGTGCGCAGAATCCATTCGCTTTTCCAATTCACTGAATTTTTCTTTTATTCTGCCGATTTCTGTCTCGATTCCGTCTTTTATTTCATTTTGGAGCGTTTCCTTGATTTTTTTGATTTCTTCCACCACGTCGTCTTTGACTTGGTCACTTATTGTTTCTTTCAATTTTTCCATTTCTGTCTCGACAGATCCCATTCTTTCTTCCAACCGATTCGCCACACTGCAAACTTCTTCTTTCAAGCTTCTCGAATTTTCTAGAAGCTCTTCTCTCAAATTCTCCGAGTTTTTTAGAAGTTTCACTTCTAAATTTTTCGAATTTTCTTCAAGCTTTTCTTCTAGAATTTTTGAATTTTCGTGAAGCTTTTCTTCTAGATTTTTCGAATTTTCTAGAAGTTCCTCTTTCAGGCTGACAGAATTTTCTAGAAGCTTTTCCTCCAGACTCTTTGAATTTTGAAGAAATTTATCTTCCAGACTTACGGAATTTTGTAGAAGTACCTCCTTCAAACTATTCGTAGTTTCCTCGAGTTTGTTCATTATAGCACTCATATCGATTCCAGAAACTTCGAACAAAAATGTTTCGGGGTCTTCTCCTTCTTCAATCAGTCCATCTGCAAGTCTTTTCTGGAGTACGGCCTTCTTTCCAGTTGTTTCTAACTCACGCTCCTGTAACTCTTGCTTTAATTCACTAACTTTAAGGTCAACTAGGTGAACTCTTCTTGGAAACATTTTGTCTCTTATTGTCTTTACCGAGATATCAGTCTATTATTTATTTCACACACAGTTTTCAGTTTATTGTCCCGCGACGCGCAAAACTGTCCACTTTGCACTCAAATGTTCAACGGGTCACTCACTAACTGTCTATTAGGCGCGATAAATGTCTATCAGTTTTTCAACGCGACGAACACTTTAACACTTATTTATTTTAAACATCCTACTTCTGACAACAAATGTAGTAAAACTGCACTAACTAATTTTCCTAATTTATTTAAAACACTATTTACAACAATTATTCACTAAAACATTGACTTCAATAACTATTTCAATTTATTTCTACTGTGGCTATCTATCAGCGAACTCTGGAACTGTAACTAAGTCTCTATTCTGTCTTTGTTGTTGTTGTTGTTATATCCGTCAACCGGTTGCACCCCTACGTGCAACCCTCAAAAGTCAGAGACTTGTGCGAGCTAGGGGAAGACGTAGCCCTTACCTTTTAATACGTGTGATGCCATGCACGAGACCGGTGGCAATGATGAGATTCGAACTCACGCTCTCTGGCTTATGAGGCGAGGACTCAACCCGCACACCACCGCGGCCCATCTTGCTTATATACTCCCAAGCAGATTCCATGCACGACTCTCGATTATTCAGGAGTATAGAACATTTCATCTAGATGGCTCTTCGAATAGTATCGAGCGATCGATTTATTCCAGCTTGTTCTCGGCGATCCGTACGCCAGCAGATATGCTGTTGTAGTTGAACGAGGGTGCATAATTAATTAGATCAGGGCCGGTCTCGGGTCCGGTCTCGAAATCGTTACACTACATTGAGTACGAGACAGTTGGTATCTGTGTTTGGGATGAATCAAACTAGCAGCCAAACCATTTTTAAGAATAATACATTCCATCCATATAAAATACGTGTAGTCCATGAACTTAATGAGGATGAATATGACCGCCGTTTGTGGTTCTGCGAAATAATGAGTGAGCGAGCAGGGCACGATCCTCAGTTCCTTTTCAATATCTGTTTTTTCGAATAAAGCAGTATTTTCTTGAACGGACGATAAATCGCCACAATTGCCGTTATTGGTCCGATTCATACCCAAGAGTTTTTCACGAGGTGCATACACAGCAACCGGCGAAATTAAATGTATCGGCTGGCATTTGCGGTGACCAACTGGTGTCCTTTTTTTACCAGGCAATTTGACTGGCGAAATGTATTTGCAATTATCAGAAGACGCTATTGGCCCTGCCTTGACTCATATATTTGAAAATGATCCACAGTGGTGGTGTAAGTTTTTCGGGTTTTCCTACAGCTGAAAAGTGAATATATCACCTGAAACATCAGTAAGTCGTCCCGGAGCGCCACGGCAAGTAATAATAATAGCCGTCCTCTACCCGTACAGGCTATGCCTTTGGGTACACTCAACGAGTGTTGATGAGGGAGTATTATTATTATTATTATTATTATTATTATAGTATCGATTGGGAGAAGAGGCAGCATTGAATGGCCTCCATGACCACCAGATTTATCACCCTTCGATTTCTTTTGTGGGGACATCTGAAAAGTAAAATCTATAAAACAAAACCAGCATCGTTGGAAGATTGGCGTCAAAGAATCGTTGACGAGTGCCGTCAAATTACTCCGGAAATTCTTCGGAATGTACGTGAACTTTTCGAACAATATCTTTAATATTGTATGGAAGCTGACGGTCATCAGTTTGAACATTTGAACAATTAATTAGTAAGTAAGTAACTAAAATAATTTGAATTTTAACATGTAATTTTTTCGTATTGGGAGAAAATTTTAAATTAAAAGAATATGGTAAAAAGAATTGTAAGAGCTTTCAAAAGACATCTTCTTCGATCCCCAAAACCATTTAATCATTTTGGGGTAATTCTCCCCCTCGCTTGGGATTGAAAGTAGTGAAGTCAAAAATACCGAATAGAATACCTAACCTTAAGGTTTTTCGAAAGTGGAACCGCAAATAATTGTCATCTAGAAAACTCCATAGACATTGCTCTAGGTCAATCCTAATAACTTCATCTCTAAACCGCTGGAAGGTCACAGGCGCATTGTGCAATTTTATTGGTATACGTTGAAAATGGAAAATAACGTGGTCAGAGGTTCCGAAGCTTTTGACAATGGAATCTACCAATAAATTGCCTTGATATCTGAAGTGATCAAGAAGTGTGTGTCGCGCAAATTATCCAACGTCGCACTCAAGAGTATGTCCTATGAATCTTGCTTGATCACTTAATTGACGCTTCCTGTTACATAAATGAAAAATGTCCTTTTCTGTTATAAAATTCAACCAAATAACTGAAAGTTCAAACTTTGCAGCTTCCATGTGGCTTTATGAATTGAATTGGTCAATAAGATCTGGGCGGTTCGGTAACTTCCAGTTGTTCAGAACAGTATATAAAACTCTTGTGGTAGCAAAAATTATTAGAAATAAAGTAAAAATTTCATCACACATAAAAAACATGAAATCCCAGAACACAAATAAGACCTGTGTAGGATAAATCGCTCAAAATTGTTGTCAATATTCACAAAAATAGTACATAACTAACTTTTTATATTTCAAATCTTTATTAACTTGATACATCATTTTCATTTCACTCAAAATTCTATCATAAACGAAACAACGTAAAATATTTTCATAGGGGAAAAATAATCTCTTGAAAATCGAGAATACTTTATATCGATTCTACCACGTTTTACTGGGTAATTATAGGTATTTTATCTCCAAGACCCAAACAACTTATGACATATGAATTATGACAAAGGATTTTAGCATGAAATTGATTAATTTTTGAATTAGCGCCATTTTTATAATACCATGACTTCTACGTTGCATAAAGTTGTTACGAGTGAATAAGCCTTGCCAGCTGTGATCGGGTCACTATGAAATATTTTCTTTAGTCTTCCCTGTATTTGCGAAGTAAACAGAAAATTGGAGTACAATTTCATCAACCTATCGGGTAGGTATCACAAAGCGATGTGAGTGCACATCCCAAAGTACTTTTCAAAACATTTTTTCATTTAGGGTGTAGTTTAGAGTAGGCCATCACTTTTTCATAACTGGGTCCCGGATAGCGAGAAAAATAGAGCTATTCAGCTAGTGACTGGAGAATGGTGTCTTGACAGCGTTTTTGGCTTCCTTATGAACCTCCCTGGTAGCACCAGTACCTCGAACTTCGAGGAGCATAACGGTACTTCCATCTGTTTCACTAGGATAGTGAGCATCAGAACCATCTATAGGAACCATAGAAAGCACTCCGACTGGTACACCGACTTCGTTTGAAGCCATAGAAACTCATTTCATCAAGAAATATATTTTTCATGAGCGAAAGCTCGATTATTTTTCATCAATTTTCATTTTCTGACTCTAAATAATTTTCAATAATTTTATCTCCAGCAGATACTCGAAACCTCAGAAGCACCCTGAAATTCCCTACGTTTACATCAGTCACGTCAGGATAGTTAGAAATATCAGTGTTACATCGGTCCATCATCTCTGTATGCATGGAATGAAGGTCTTCAACTCAAGAGTTATAGAAAACAAAATTCATACGCCATAAATTTGATCTATCGGTATGGTCTGCTAATGTGAAATTTACCTCACTAATCTCCCCTCTATGTAAAGCCTTGTTCGCAGGTGTTCCCCCATTTTAATATCTAAACATAAATTTAACGATGATATTCAAAGAACATTGCAACGTAATTCTTGTAGAAAGCTTCGCCAATAATTCAACAAATATAATTCATTGGTCGAAGGTGGTAGCAGTTGTTTCATATTGGAGACTTGCCGAAGAATTTACTTCTTGTATATGTTGAAGCAGAAAACTAGATTAACTTGATCGATTTTTCATTATTGATTTATTGGTCTTCTGCCAAGAAGTGTCAAAAAAAAATTCTTGAAAATCTGTAGTTATGAGCTAATAACGATTCCTTCAAACAGGTAGGGATATTTTATTACAATTTCATACTTTTAAAGTGGGTCAAAATAAAGTTCTTCAGTTGGAAGTCAACGGAGGGAGAAGCAATTAAGTTGTGAATTAATCTCGAAATCATATTTTCACAAATCAATTTATCAAATTTGATTAAAATTTTATCGTCTTGCAAAAAAATCTCGACGAAGGGATAGTAGAAAATAATTATCGATCAAGCTTCCGCGATTTTTTCCCATCCTTGATATTCGATAAGAAAAGTTTGCCATGAAAATGAAATTTTCAGGAAATTGAATATGCATTTATTGATAAAATAATATCTGCAGTGTGTTTACCCCTCCAAAGAAAAAACTCTCTTTAGATCCGCATTCATCTATCATAGTGGAAGGAAGTTTCCACAAAATCTAATTGTTAAAATTTTTTTTAAATTGTTTTCCGTTAACCAGCTGTCCTCCCCCTACGAACGACAGCCCTCAGAAGTCGAAACTTGTGTGAGCTAAGGATTAACGAGGTCTTACCTTATAACGTGCGATTCCTAGCACGAGACCAGTGACCATGCTGGGAATCGAACCAAGTCCCTCTGCTTGATAGACTAGCGATCTACCATCATGACCACTGCGGCCCATAATACATTTTCAATATAAATACAGCGATGAATGAGAGCTCTTACCACTTGTATTTTGATACACTTTTATATTATATCAAATAGAATTAGTTATGAGAATACATGGATAGTCTCACAAAAATGAGTTCTAAGTCTGACCATCGTGTATGCGAATCTTGTTGGAATGTATTCTAATGATACGTAAGGATCAAACATACACCCTAAATACCATATCACTTGAAAAATTTGTTGTTTACTCGTCTTCAATATCCTACTGATTGAATATTCTTAATAAATCTCTATGAAAAATACTGACTAAATGAGACAAAATCAGGATATATTTCACTATTATTATTATCATATTCCAGAAATGTTTTATCAAAAAGTAGACTGATGACTTATTTATTTGTCTTATATTCACTAAGTGAATACCATTACTAATTTCATCCACAGATCCATCTTATAAAGTCATTATGCTTCTGTTTACAAACGTCTTATGAAGTCAATAAAACATTAGTGCCTTATGATCAAAGAAACTATATTGAAAATCAATTAATGTCCATTTTTTTAATCGAAATTGCTCTTTTTCTATATTTATAACGTTCTAGGCAACTGCCATAAACATCAACGATGCCCTCAAATTAAGAAAATTTTTCATGTTTATAACATTTCAGCTGTGGACAAAATTATTTAATAACTATTTTATAATAATATATTTTTTTAGGTAGCTGAAATATTACACACAGTTGAAGAACCATACAAAACGTTGCCCGTGGTGATGAAATTCTGCGTAGGTGACTACCTGCAGTCAGCTTTGCCATCGTTGTATGGCGTTTTTTACAAATCTCCAGAGAAGCTCTTGTATACTCATGTGGATGTTTTGAAAAGCAGAGGTTTGTCTGCTCGAAAACATGCAGTATATCTGAGTTGTGAGATCCTTAATCAAAACCATGTATTCGATGTGCTCCGTGCTGCTAAAGACAAGAAAATATCCAATCAGAAATATTTATTTTCTGCCACATTGAAGTATTTTCAAAAGAACCCTTCGCAAGTATTACTGAAGATGATTATCGATCTTATGCAGAAAATTGACAAAAACGACACTGAAACTTTCGAAAGCGTAACGAAAATTAAGATGCCAATAAAATATAGAACAGAATTCGTCGAAAAATTTTGGGTAGTCCTTGAGAGTTTGAGAGATGAAGGAGTGAAAGTAAAAGAGTGTTTGGAAAGCCTCTTGAAATTAATATCCATGGATATTGTGAGACCGCTTTCACCAGATTTTGTTAAATATTTAATCAGTAACTATTTTGTGTCTGAGGATAAATTATCAGGTTTTGAGAATTTTGTTATAGATTCGCTAAAATACCGTGAATCGGAGAGAAATGAGAATTTTCCAATGGTTTTTGAAATGCTATCCAATTTCAAGAAAAAAAGCCGCAGTTCTTTTATCGAATGCTTTATAAACATTTCGAGAGTTAGAGAAATCGACAACGCGTTTGTAAACACTTTTTTTGAATATTGGAACAAACAGATAACTATCATACAGAGTTTCAATGATCATATTACTTTAAAGTTTTTTTTGATGCGATTGAACTGTCGTTCCAGTGAGGTACTCGCCAAGGAAATCGTTTTGTATTTGGAGGATCTCATATCAGGCTTTGGAGTGCACGTTTTAAAAATATTTGAAAAACAATTCGAAAATGAAATTGAAGATATGGATGATATCCAAAAATATTGTTTGTTTCTTGACATTTTGAAATTTAGGTGCACTACTTCAACTTGTATTTTAGTGCTTGAACTAATGGATTATGTGGAAGACGAAAAAAGCGAAAATGAGGTAATTGAGTATTTTTCAAATATCATCGAACTTTTACAGAATAACTCCGAACCCATAGTCCAGATTTATTATGAGTCATACCAGACTGCTAATGAAGAAAAAAAAATTGGAATTTCATAAAAAAATATTGATTATTTGTATAATATTGTTTTGTTGAATTAAATATTACAAAAATCATATAGCCTTTTCAAAATCTTGAATGCAAATAATACACCAAATTGTGTCACGTGTAGCGATCATACCTTATTGATACTTCATTTCGCCAGTCCCAATTAATATTCCGTTCGAATACCTAGAAGTTTTGGCTTCTAATGAGAAAAAAAGTGTACCCAGATAGTTATTACGTTTGATTATCTTATCAATCAGTGAGGTAATTATATATACTTAGTATGGGGTCGGACCGGGACTACCTATATATGTTAGCAGAAAAGCAAAATATCCAACAGATAATTCTTAATGATGAACGAACGCAGAAACATTAATGAGTAGAATCGGATTATGCTAAAACAGTAGGTACTTTGGCGACAATACTGAATATAGCGATTGGATCCTATCAGAAATTACACTTCTTTAACATTATAATGCAGACTGCATTCTGTAATAACAGTATAAATGTACTTTGGTAAAAATTTAAAACAGTAATGCAAAGTACTTTGAATTTTTCAGAAAATTATTCCATTCAAATTGTTTATTAATAGAAATGGAATACAGCAGATTCGGAATTGATCAAATCCGGATTTTATCAGACTGGATTTTGTAGACCGAGAATCCATCAGACTGTACAGTACAATGCAATATCATATGACGTCAGATAAAACAGTAGGCAACCCATGAAACATACTTTGTGCGTGGCGCTGTTGCCAGGCTGCATAGTAATGATAATAGAGTCTAAAATGATTTTGTAATTATGTTACGTCTATAAAGTGAATTCAATAGTCACTTTCAAGTAGAAATACGGGCACAATTTGAAAGAGTTTTTATCAATAGATATTTTGGTTTGAATTTTTTGTATAAGTCTAGTTCTGTGATGCACTGCAGTTTATAATTAATAATAATAATACTCCATCTAATGCGACCATGAAAAAGCAGGGATTGGAGCATTTCTTTTCAAGGCAGCAACCCGTAATGAACTCGGACTCGTATTCGACTCTGAACGGACGAATCCAAACTATGTCACCGAGTTGGAACCCGTTCAGCAAAAAGCCCACGACAAAGCTGCGGAGTGTGAGAGGCTCCTGCAACTACATAAGGATAAGCCAATGCATGGGGTCTTTCTTCTTCAAGAACACTGAAGACCTTGGTGTCTTCAGGAGCAGGAGTCTTTGGGCCTCGCACCAAATACTCCGAATCCATGGGCCTGTTCCCCAGTATTTTTCAAGCGGAAATTCACGCCATAGAAAGGTGCATTCAATTCAACTACGACAGGACATACCGAAACAAGGAAATCGCAATCCTCTCCGAGAGTCAAGCAGCCATCAAAATGTTTAGCTCATATTACATCAACTCAAAGATGGGTTGGGAATGCCAAGACAAACTTAATGATCTAGGCAACAAGGTGATCCTCTTCTGGGTGCCGGGGCACGTCGAAGTGGAGGACAATGAACAAGCAGATACCCTGACACGAAAAGGGGCATCAACGCCACTGATCGAGCCAGAACTATTTTGCAGACTTGGAAAATCTTACTTCCAAGACGAACTCAATAAAACTGAAGAAACAACGAGAGCAACATACTGGCAAAGACTTCCAGGGCTAAGGCAGGCCAAAGATCTCCTCGACAACTTCAACCGAGCAAGATCGAAGACACTGATTAACCTCAGCAAAACTATAGTCTAAAGACAATCACGGCATTTCTTACGGGGCACTCAAAGAACACCTAAGGAAGCTAGGCTTAAAAAATTGAATGTACTGGGATCACACCAGCTGACAAATACCACGAATAGACCACTTCAAAATCCTTAAATTCTTCAAGGAATTGGGGCTTTAGGGGCTGCTGTAACAATTCGAAATAGCAGAAGAAGATTGCGCACAATAGATCCAACTAGGTCGCAGCGCATCAGTCACCATCCATATTTAACATTACCATTACCATTGGTGTCTTCAACATCCTCGTCTACCGTAGTCGCGTGATGGGTATTAGAGGTCCCTGAAACTAGATGCAGAGCTTGTCGTGGGGCAGCTGAGACCATAATGCATTTACTGTCGGCCTGTCCAGCTTATGCGGTCTCAGCTTATATCCACAGGCATAACGCGGCGCTACGAGTGTTGTACTACCATGTAAGATACTCGTACGGTATAGACAAGACTTATGCTCCGGGGATATTAAGTCCGTTATGGAGGATGAGAAGTGCCGAATCTATTGAAAGTATTCATTCCCCACCCTCAGGCAAATACAAGCCGATAAGCCTGATGTAGTCCTCCTCGATAATCTCAGTAGGACGATTTTCTTCATAGAGTTTTTAGCTTCTGGCGAAACGAACATCGTCCGAAAAGAGGAGGAAAAACAGACTAAATTTCGAAATCTACTCTTCGAACTCCACATGCTTCACCCAAACCATTATGTCAAGATGGTGGTTCTGATAATAGCGGTCCTTGATGGAATGATGGACCCACAGCTCTCAAACTTGAAAATCATACCGGCTTGCCATGATGCGGTCGAAAACTTAGCCGGAAGAATGCAGAAGACGTGGGGAGTGTTTACTGGGGTTGATGACACACCAGTGCGCCCTCCGGTTGTATCGGAGCTCCTGAGACCAGGCCTAACTGGTATATTCCTTATGGAAAGAAAATAATACTCCCTCATAAACATTCATAGAGTGTACCCAAAGGCATAGCCTGTGCGGGTGGAGGACGGCTATTATTATTATTTGCCCGAGCGCTCCGGGGTGACTTACTGATATTTTTGGTCATGTATTTTCTTTTCAGCTGTAGGAAAACCCGGAAAACCTACAGCACCACCCCGGGTGGTAGGTGCGCACTTCAAGCTAGCGTCAGACGTTGAATTCAATAACAATATTGAATTCAATAATCACGTTCAGCAGAAGGCTCTCATTGAGAATTTTCAAGAAGTAACTTCGAGTAGTTTTTGAAATGATCCGATAGACCACAGAAAATCATGTTTCAATTAAACCCATTTATAAAGTCCGGTAGAGTTTAGTTCAGACGGGAATGGCTCTTAATCGAAAAGCGGCTCATGTTCAACAATTTCCCCTAATTTTAAAAGCAAATTTCTCTATACTTAATGATGAAGGGGAAATCCTTGTTGAACACCTATACCGGTAAGTTGTTGGAAATAAAACACTTTGTATGTACGAAGATACAATAATTTTCATTACCAATTTTTAACAATCATGAACACTACTCTTGCCGCAGATCTGCTGTTTGTGTGAACCTTAAAACAAAGTAAGCTTTACGAAAAATGAAATTTTGTGGTTATAATGAAAGATCAACATAATTTGGAATTGAAATATTTCATTTTCATAAAATTATTATTCTTTGTCCTATCGGCTTGATTATCGGTCGACGGATGTCCAAACGAATATGGTACCGATATAGATATTTGTGGGTATTTTGAGAGGTTGGATTTGTGAAACATCAATTGGATAATGTATAAAATTGAGGATTTATATTACTGCAAAATCAATTAATTTCTTTGACAATTTCCCTCATATTATATAAACCAATCAAATGCCATAATTTTCTCATTTCGAATCAATGAGTACAGGACTTTTTGAAAACACTTCCTCCAGCCCGTAGTATTTTCAAAACGGTGTTTCGCTTCTAGCTTGTGTATACATTTCCATAGTAACGACAATCACGGTAAATATAGAAACGTCAGTTTGACGGTTCAACTCTTCAACTGACATTGATTACACAAGATGAACCGTTCTTGCAATACGCATTTAGTCCATAATATAATGTATTCGTGAAATTTTCTGATCGAATATCCCTTCAAAATGCAGAATTTCCAAAATACTTTCACCTTGCCTCAAACTGTGTTGCTGTACAAAACACCACTCGAGCAAGCTCTCATGGTGTTTCTAAGCAACACAGTTTTCGTATCAGCAAGGCGAAAGTATTTTTAGAAAATTCTGCATATTGTCGGGATATTACTACTGAAAATCTCAGTCGAATTATTTGATATATTAGCCGAAATTGTAAGAAATAGTTATGCTATATCTCACTGTATACATTTATATATTTTATATGGTAACGGATAGTTGTTGATCATGTACGTTGATGTTATTAAAAAACAATTCAAGTAAGTCTCAGTTTTTCCAAAAATACTTTTTCAACGAGAATACGTTAAGTATAACCATATTTCTGCTAAAAGGTTATGGGCCCAGTAAAGTCCCTCTGAATCTGTGAACGTATTTTGCTGTGAATTCCTTCGAAAGAAAGAAAGAAAGAAAGAAAGTTTCCGTGTGAAAAATCTAATAGAAGATAATGACTTCCGTAGAAGAAATTCAAGTCCAGCTGGACGCCCTAGGGAAGGATCTGGAAGCTGCATTGTCTACTAGTAATACTACATACACCATAATATCTACTTCTGTTGTTGGGTTAACGGAATCTAAGCACCTGGATGGTACAAACTACGGAGATTGGAAATTTTGGATGAAGAACTTTCTAGTTGATGCAGGTCTTTGGAGTTGCATAGAACCAAAACCGCTGTCAAACGGATATTTAGATATTTGAGGAAAAATTCCCACTATAAGTTGAATTTTCACAAATCAAATGAACAGTTGCATGGATTCTGTGATTCTGATTGGGCAGGAGACGTGGATGACCGCAAGTCCGCAGCTGGTTATGTATTCCTTCTTGGTGGAGGAGCAATTTGCTGGTCCTCGAAAAAGCAGTCTACTGTAGCTCTCTCAACAACAGAGGCCGAATATATGGCATTGAGTATGGCGACACAAGAAGCAATTTTTCTGAAAGAACTCCTACGCGAAATCATTTCAGACACCCCAAAGAAGATTTCAATTTATTGTGATAATAAAGGGGCGGTTGATTTGGGAAAGAATGGTGGATATCGACCAAGAACCAAACATATAGATGTGAAACATCATTTTATTCGAGAACAAACAGACAAAGGTGAAATAGATATAAAATCTGTCAGGACACAAAATATGGTGGCAGATTGTTTGACAAAAGCACTTACTGGAGAGAAACTCTACCACAACGTGGAAAAGATGGGATTACAGGGGTTTCAGTAATATTGCATAAAGTGAAGGTGTTAGAAATAGTTATGCTATATCTTACTGTATACATTTATATATTTCATATGGTAACGGATAGTTGTTGATCATGTATGTTAATGTTATTAAAAAACAATTCAAGTAAAATTCTCAGTTTTTCCAAAAATACTTTTTCAACGGGAATACGTTAAGTATAACCATATTTCTGCTAAAAGAAATGAAAATCCAGGACTGTATAGACGATATTTCTTATAATGCTGATGTACAGGCTGATGAAAAATGGTTTGATGAGGTGGAGTTTTACTTTTTGCAGTGAGAAGTATGGATCTGTTCATTTAATTTTCTGGTGCAGGAGCTATTTGATGGGGTAAACTAACTATTTTTATCGCCTGTTTAAATACCACCATATCGACTACATGTGCTGTGAAATGGATTACTCCATATTTTAGTGTGTGGCTGATAACTCCCAGACATATTTTTCCTTTCCCTTTTAATTTTTTGGCCATTTTCAGGTCACAACTAACAATAATGTTGATGGAGCCTCCTCGAGTAAAATACTTTGAAAGCAAAATACTTCTCCTTCTGAATTTCCGAACGAGTGGTACTTGAGTTGACACCATCGAGCAATTTGAAAATTCAGTTCTGTACATCCGTGTGCTCCACCAGAATCAACATCAATAACATTCATCATCACCTAGAGCCGAAAAAACCTGATATTCTAGCCCTAGTAGGAACATAAGTGAACTCCTTCACCAACTGAGTCTACATGTTCTGTCCTGGTAACGAATTCCATTCTAGATTCAGATGTCTTTACTCTAAGAATAATCTCTGATGCCAACGCTAAGAGAGTTAAGAGCTCCTTTCACTTATTATCCAGTGAATCATCCTATAGCGACCTCTTCGAGTTTTCACCACTCAAATTGAATTTTATTCACACAACGTGCATAAAACACAACTGCACGTGGCTCAAATTTTACAATATTGAAGTTTCACAATATCATCTTCAATCCTTGCTATTTTTATACATTATCGAGCAGCACAACACTGTCGCGTATCATATACAATTCACGGCACTTCATAAAATTCAGCCGACTGCGTGATGGCTTTCGCATGATTTTCCTATCATTTCTGTTGTTATCCTCGGAAGAGGATTACAATGTTAAGTTACGATTAACACTTGTTTAAGTTCCAGCTCTTTTCTTCTCCTTACCAAGGAGAACACAACCGTTAATATTTTCGCGTTGGGAGGACCTTTTATTATATTGTTGCATTAGTGGAAATGTATATTACTAATAATGTTCCATATGCAGTATTTCTTTTATCCCAGTTGATATTTTTTGCTTTCAACGTTCCATAAAGCTAGCAACGCTTGGTGGGGTGGATGCAAACAAACATAGTTCCTGTCTTTTTTAATTTTCTGCTTTCCCACAATTTTTTCATGCGAATGTTTTTGTTCGTCGAATGCTAAATATTGACTAGACAATATTGCTCAAAATTAACCATATACGGTTCAATGACAAAATAGCGTGCAATAAAGTTCATTCAATATTTTGCTTATTCATTGTGCAAACTTCAATACTAAGCGTAGAAAAAAAAAAATTGCTCAATTCGTAATATTGTGCAACATTAGGTATTGAACATACTTCAACCTTCCGGAACTGGCACCTTCATCATAAAACGAATACTGGTGCCTTCATCATAAAACAAATACTGGTGCCTTCATCATAAAACGAATATTGGCGCCTCGTCTCCTAGGCCTGCATGATGTGAACAAGGTTTTTCTATATTGACTGTATTTTTATTTATTTTCAGTTATAATCCTTGAATTTATTCACTCAAAGTAACAAATAGTATATTTTATATCGAACACGATAAGTATATCATAACATGCGAGTGTGATATTTTAAATCTTCTCGAGCATGTTAGTACTATGAAAAACAATAATAACAGTCGCGAACTATCTGACTTGGGGCAGACATATTTGAAACAATATAACGTGTCATTCAATCAATCCTAATGGTATTAGATGCCACTGGGCGTGACTTGGTATTTTATGTTAATATCTGTCGATGTCGAAGTCTTTTCTGCGAGAATTTTAGCACTAATGAGAGGCATGACATTTGAATCTAGGTAGTCAAATGAGGGGTAATATGCAAAGTTTGATCACAATTAGAATTTGCTATTGGTCACCCTTGAGAAACTTTGAAATCTCCGTAAGGGAAAGCAGTTGTTTTCTGTGTTAGCCTTACATTTTCGACCTTGTGGAAACGTGCGGATATAACAGTAATTATTAGTTTCATTTATTTGATACGCTCCGGCGTCGGACCTATTCTTTCAAGTGGGTTTTGAAGAATCTTCAGAAAGGTTTTGGGATCTGAAATTTCGTGTTTGCCTCTTCTTTGGCAAGGCAGTCTGCTTTCTTGTCGCCCCCAATACCTCTGGCACCTACGAGTGATGTTGTGGTTTTCTGCCAGTTGTCTAAGAAATTGTTTGGAGTCTCAAATCACCTCAGATTCACAAGTGTATGACTTTTCAATGCTATCTTCTGCTTGAAAGACTGTTGAGGATTTACCAAGAATTTTGAGAGCCTGAAACTTGGCCATGTAATGCCCTTTTTATCCATATTGGATCCATCAGACAAACTGATTGGGAAACATAGAGTTGAGGACTCTCCTGAATATATCGTTATCCCACATGAACCTGCTTCACCCTCAATATGAAGGTGGTATAAAACTTCGTATAAGCTACAACAAATCCTGTTTACTCACAAAGACAGGAGAGAAGAAAAAGAAAAGTCGGATATGAAATTAGCGAATACTGCGAGAAGAAGTATGTGGGTCAGACTAGAAGGAACATGAAAGTACGGTTCAAAGAGCACATTGCTTATATTCGTTTTTCGAGGTCTGAAAAATCGATGCTTTGGATCACGACCACTACACAAATTTGAAAATCAATCAGAAAGGTTTTGAAATGGCAAAATGTGAAAATAGTATGAACATGGATAGGGGCCTAGATCCATACAGCCCCTTGTTCAAGGAAATGGTAGAATAAATGCTTCTTCTCTTTATAAAGAAGTCATTAGTTATTTGTTTTCAAGAATGAATATCATTGAATCCAAAATAAAATAGGTAGAAGTTAGATTTATAGCGGGTCAACTAAAAAATGAAATTAATCAGTAAATTGAAATGGTAGGTTCACAATTTGATGTAGGCAAGGAAAATGTAGGTAGTAGAGTATGTAAGTTTTGAAATTGGGAATTAATTGTAGTTGAGAATTAGGTGTAAAAGGGGATAATGAGTGTAATTAACCCCTCAGATGATTGGTATGAATAGGATTAGAATATCATAAATAGTTTATTGAGATTTAAGCTCCTGAGGATGCCAACTTTGTTGACAAAACGCACCTTGAGTGAAATTGACGTAGTTTTGGTGTCTTGGGTTTTATCTATATCTTGAATTTGATTGACACCAAAGGTTCCAAATATTCATTTATTCGTACTTTCGCTTCCTAGTAAATGGAACTAACACTGCTTTGCTGGTATTGACATTCAGTGCCTCTTTTACACACCAGCTTCTGATTGTGTTTAGGAAGCAAAGTGGTCGTGGTGTTTGCTTTCCACCCAGGCAGCCCGGGTTCGATCCCCACCGCCAACTACTGAGCTAAAGTGATTCAGAATCATTACGTAAACTGTAGGTTCCAGATCTCCCTTGCTCGCACGAGCTCTGCTTTTGAGGGGTTTCTCCGAAATCCCAGGTGATTGGTAAAAACAAATTTTACAAATTCACATTTCACAAAACTTCCAGGCGGTTGGAAATTATACAACCTGTCTCTGATGGTGGGGACCAGGTCATCGGCGATACCTTGAGTCGGCAACTAGCGTAGTATGACTTCATTATCAGAATATTCATAAATAGTGACCTCGGCAAAGGCGATGATTCTCTCCCAATAAACCGATTCCCATTAAACCGAACGCAAATCTTTATTCCCAATATGCTGAACGCATCGCCAACACTAACAAAAGGTGTAAAACACTCACTTAGTATAGTGAGAAGTATCCTCATCTGTCGGACAATGGAAGCAAATATAACGGGAAGTAGATGCTCGCTGCGCTAGATCCTGGTTTACCAACGTGAGACAAGACTTACCAAATAGCTGGATGGTTGTGATGAACAGATGTCATCAAAGCGATCTGTATGGACCTACCCTTGTACTGATGGAAGACAAAAATTTTAAACTAGTCTGTAGGTCTAAATCAAAACAAAATTATGTTACAAGAAGCACTCGCAGTAGTGTTTCCATAGAGAATCTCTTAAAAGCTTCTGGGACCTTGTGCGAACGAGGAAGATTCGGGACCAGCGACCGTGCTGAGTCGAACCCACGTCCTTTAGGTTGAACAGCGAATTCTCTACCATTCCGGTTACCAGGGCCCATATTTTTTATATTTGATATAATTCAATACCCGTGCGAAATAAGCCATTGAACAAATGTTTTTTTGAATTGTAGCTGGTTAGGAAGAAAGGGCTAATGTTCATTAACGACTGTATGCAGGAATACAATAGAACATAGTTAGCACCCTTAGTACCGCCACGCCGCTAATTTCATCCGTCCGTCTTCCGGAAAAGTTTCTACAAGAACAACTTTGCATGCAACATTTTTCTACGATCACCTCTAAATTCTGCAAAAATTCCTATTGCATAGGAATTTGTTGGCAGAAGGCTGGAATTTTCAAATCGTCAATTTGCGTGCCTTCTGTCTGCTATTATACTTTCCTCTTGAATATCGACTATCGCCAAACTTCGGAAGGTAGTGCTATCAGTTCCCAAAGATGGCGCTGTGTTCATCGTAGGATTTTTATACGAGTGAAGTGATTATTATCGTTTGTTGTGACCTATCCTGCACCGATGATTGGAAATAACCATGAACCGTGTCTGTGGATGGTTTCCCGTTTGAATTGGGCAGATTTCGAACTGATCTCATGACAACTCCGATACCCTAAGTTAGTTCAAGAGTATTCGAGTTCAAGAGCAATCAGTGGTTTTTTGATAATTGACTATCTATCCCAATTTAAAACTTCATTCAGGGCACTTTGCATTACTTTCGAACTCCCCTTTCCTATAAGGACTAAATCATCGATAGCATGTCTTTTGGTGGTAAACTCAGTAGAATAGATACGTCGATGTACTGCAGTAAGGAATAAAATACCAATATTAGAATTATTGCATTATTTACTGCGGTACGACATTCGGTTCAGCTGCACCGTGTTGAACAATATATATTATGGAGGAGTTTAATGTTTCCAATAAGAAAGACGTCAGACTTTATAGTACTTTTTCGTCAACATTCAGTAAGCTAGATTGAATCGAGGTTAAATAAAAAACGTCAATCATTACCAATTTTTTAATAGGCATCATTAGTAAAAACAAACCCCATAACATGGAAACACAATGGCAACAACAATAAAATTTATTACAAAAAACTAATATTGAAAAAAAGCATAACTCAGAAAAAAATTCACCAACCAATAGTAGCTGCTATTTAAAACAAGAACCTTTCCACAAGTTAAGCTTACAAAACATCTAGACAATACCTATTCGTTACATACTTATATCTATATCTTACGATAAACTCATTTGGAAAGAATCATAACTCATCACAGAAGCTAGTAGATTCATTATTTTGGATAATTTTGTTCAATATAAAATGGGAAAGACGTATTTCAGTTTTGTTTATGAATTTTGAAGGACGGAGAAGGTCTTTATCTGATTCAAAGTAATCAGAAAATAAATATAAACGGATAACGCTTGTGTTGCTTATTTTTGAAGCTTGGTAATTTTTTATTTTGCATAGCATCGGGCTCAAAAAAAGGTAGTTTAAAATAATCGTATCCCACTCGTTTGAAAATCTGTAATTGAAATAAATTCAGAGTTCGTGACGTATTTACTTTTCAAAGAAATATCGAAATTTGGTGAAAATTAGAGCAATTGCTACAATTTCCAAGTGAATAAAGAACATAAAATAAATATTAGTGTTGTCCAATAAGAAAACAAGTTTTTCAAAGAACTCATTTATGTTTGTCATTACTTTTCAAACTATTAGTAAATTGAGCAATAATTCCGCTATTGAGTAATCTATGTACCTACTTTCCGGGTACTTAGAAGTTTATCAATGCACAACCCCAGAAATCTAAGAAAGAGTAAATTTGAACCAATACACAGAAAAAACTTCTATGTAATGAACATTCTTAACCAGATCATCGGACTCTTCAAAATTAAATTGAACAAAATTTTCCAAAATCTCCACAGCATAAGCACATATCTTCTCTTCAGTCACCTCAAGTTTATAAAAAGGCAGCATTAGGCGGTTGTATCATCATTAATATAATTAATATTTTTGATATATCGCACTCCTCCTGTAAACGTAAAACACTGTAATAGAGTTAGCTAAAAAAATATTCGAAATAACTCTAGGCTCTTCCACCATCTCTCATACCTATGGAGAAACTTGACTGTCATAATTATTGAAGAAATATTTTTTCCAAAAGTCTGACTACTTTGATTTTCACTTCGTCCTCAAATAATCTCCTGATTTAGAGTTATGATTGTTTTGATCAACTTCTGACCAATAACTTACGATAACATTTATGGTCTTTAAGAAGATATTTCTACAATTACTTCGGTTAATAAGATGTGAAAGGGTGCTTTCATAAGTGCGACATTATTTATCTCTTCTTTGTCTCGAAACTGTTGTATCGCAAAGTAGGTGAAATTTAGAACACATGCCGCAAAATTATTTTGATTCGATTATAATTGGAGAAGTGCGTAAAATTATTGAAAGCTCAGTTTGTTTATTTTTCCACACTCTGCTAAAGCTAGCTGGTCATTTTTGAACATAATCATATTATATTTCTCCTATCTAAGAAATAAACATACCTTCTCAATAATACGTACAAATTACAAAAATTGAGTTTCATATGTAGTCCGAGGCACACTGGAACAGAGCATCACAGCGATATGAAAATAGTTCAAAGGTCATAATGTTGAGCATTGCTAGAGCTAATGTTGCTCAGTTATTCCAGTACTCGAAGTTTACAGTATGCTTCAGACTATATCCACAAAACGATCATCATCAAGAGGACACTTCAAAGCAAAACTTGGGTTGGAGTGAATTGAATATAAGCAATGATATTGGGTGAGAACCAAACTACAATTACCATTTCTAACCAGAAGATGGAATCATCTTATTGACGATCATGTTCGCCTTGTTTTGGCGAACGATTTCGGCTCGTTTCTCCTGTAAACAAAAATTATGAATGAGAGGTGACTGATTTCTGTAAACTTTTTGACTGGTTATATTCTGGTATACAGAGTGGCTCAATGAAAACATAATAATCTCATTTATCATCATTGGACCTGCCAATTTTCATTTCAAGGTAGACAATTGTCGGTATATATTCAATAGTAACGTTGAAACTCTCATTGAGGGTTAACTGTGTCTCTCAGTTCATAAATTGGAAGGGATATAAATGATAACTGATATCGAATGCCATCTTGAAAGCGCTTTCAGTTTTGTAAATTTAGGTTCAATGGTTCTTGAGAGAATGCCTTTTGAAGATGAAAAACAGAAAAGGCAAAGTTTTATTCATTATTAGCAACTTATTCCGTTCTGTTTCTTATATTTTTTCGTCTGTAAAAATCAAAACTTCTTTATTGCGCACATCTGTCATTTCACTATAGCGTTTTGTAATCATGACACACATAATAATTATGTATGTATCTAGGTTGTAATATTTATAGGTGTTTAGCGCCCAATGGGTGAATATGGAATAAAAATTATTTTGAATCTGATTGACAGCAATTGACACTGACAATAAGTGGCTATACACCCCTGGGGTTAAGCCGCAAAAGCTATCTAGAGCTAGTTTTTTGGGTAGATCACGCCCAATTTATTAATTTATGCTTTTGGCTATGTTTCTCCATCTAATTCTGTCTTTGCTTTTTTTACCAGTTGTTTGTCACTCCTGCCCTGCGTAAGTCCTCTTCCACTTCCTGCATTCATTTTTCTTCCTTTTCTCTCTCCTCCACCGGGGTCCCATTATAACATAGAGTAAATTACTGCCCCTTTTCCCACCCTCCATACATGCCCAACCATCTAACATATTATGTCTTCTTTTAATTCCTGTATAATTTCTAGGTTAGTTCTTATTCTGTATCCTTCCTCTGAGATCTTTTTGATCCTAATATTGCTCTCATAATTTCTCTTTCAAATTTCCTCATGTCTTCCTCGTCTTTTTTTGTCATTGTCATCGTCTCCGCTTCGTATTACATAATTGGTCTATAAATATTTATTTTACTATTATTTGTTAATATTTCACTTTTCAATAATGTTTTATTGGGGAAGTATGCTCTGTTTGCGTTAAATATTTTTTTGTATTTCTGGTCTCTCTCCCGTTTTACTTATCGTTACTCCTAGATATTTGAACTCTTTTACTTCTTCAAACTCTCTCGCTCCTATTTTTATCTTTTCCTGTATTTGTTGCGTTACTAATCTCAATATTTTAGATTTTTAACCTGTGGTAGAAGTCTCAAAGTGGAGTGGTATAGATTCACGATGAAGAAAGTCATCTCCTCAAATTTAATATAACCACCAAATATTAGTCATGTTAGAACGATAATTTTATTTATTAACTTTGAAAACCGGGATACAGGCTCCAAGCCTCCCTTATTACCACTTTTTATAAATTTTAATTAAACACTAAACTTTGTTAGTGCCCACATAACCCCTAGTGGGAACATGTTTTCTACAGAATTTTCACTCCATAATTTTAAACTTAGCTGATGATGAATCTATATAGGTTCGAAACATGTACTACTATGAAACTATTGAACTGATCGATAGTTTCTTATCGTTCTAACATCACTAACATTTGGTGGTTATATTAAATTTGTGGACTTCGAGTTTTTCTTCATCGTGGATTTTAATTTTTTTCTTGGTTAATCCTAAGTCCCATATTCTATAGTTAGATTGAATAACGTCGTTGAAATTGAGTCCTCCTGTTTTACCCCTTTGTTGATTGTGAATTCCTCTGATTCTCCTTTTTGTGTTCTTATTGTGATCTTAGTTATTTTCATCGTCATTAATATCAGCTTTCTCAGTTTTTGTGAGATTTTCAACTCTTTCAGTGCTACCAAGAGTTGGCTTCTTTTTATTGAGTCAAATGCATGCTGAAAATCTACAAATAGCAGTTCGAGGATTATCTTGTGTTCATGGGCTTTTTCTATTACTTGCTTTAGTCTATGGTTGATTTATCTTGTGTACATCCGCTTTGATATGGTCCTTTCATGTTTTTTGTGATACTTGCCAACCTTGATTGTATTATTGATGTCATTATTTTATACGCTGTGCTGAGTAGTGTCATTCCTCGGTAATTCTTACAGGTTTGTTAGTCTCCTTTTTATGGATAGTTATTATTTATCCTGTCTCCCATTCTTTTGGTATTTTTTCCTCTGTTCATATTCTCCTTATCAATGTAAGCATCCTCTCCTTTAACTCATGTCTCCGTATTTTATAAATTCAAGGTTAATTTAATTTTTTCGGGCGCCTTACCAATTCTACATTTCGCAATGACTCTTTCTATCTCCTCTCTGGTGGGCTCATTTAATATGCTATTTTCTTCTTCGCTTATTTCCTCTTCGTCTTCCACAACTATTGCTCTCTGTTCATTCTTTGCGGCTTAATCAACCAATAATTCTTTATAGTATTCCATCCAAACTTGTTTGTATTGCTTGACTTCTAGTATCACTGTTTCTCCTTAATTTTTTATTTTGTTGGTTTTACTCTTCCTTTTTTCATTTCGTTCTCTAATTTTTCTATAGAAACTTTTTGTATTTCTATTTTTACTTTCCTGTTCAATTTCCTGCACTTTTTTGTCCGTCCATTCTCTTTTACACTGCCTAATCATCTTCGACGCTTGTTTCCTTAGTGTTTCATATTCTTCTTTGTCTTCATTTTTCTCAGTCCTCATCCATTTAGCCCTAGCCCGTATTTTATTTTCTGTAAATTTTTATATGTATCATTGTACCATTCATGTCTGATGGGTTTGTTTTGCATTAGTCCTACATGTTTCTTTGCTGTTTCTTTTATACTTTCTTTGATGTTGTTCCACTCCCTCTTCTTACTCATTAGTTGTTTTGTTACCTCCTCCGAGTACAGAAATATTATCTAGTCTAGCTACATCCCATTTTTGCTTTTGATAATTCGTTTTTATGTTTTTTTTTACTTTTTGTTACATCGTAGCTGTGACCATATAGTGATCCGCACATGCTCCTCTGTATGTTCTCACGTCTCTTACTGTTTATTGTCTTCTCTTATTGATGAGTATGTGATCTATTTGGTTGTATGTTTGTTGGCTTGGTGAATTCCATGTTTCTTTGTGCATTTTGGGGTGCTCGAACTTAGTTGAGCTTATAATCATATTTGTTCTTGTTGCAGGTGCTGGAGTAATTGTAGATGACAAAATCAGCTGGAACTCGATTGCATGTTGATGGATTAGGCATCAGCTCTTCGTCTGGACTGCGTCTGCACTGATGATCGGGTGAATCGTGAAACTAGTATCCAGATAGTCACCTGTTGGTGGTTGTTACAGATAGTATCGCAAGGTATGTTCTAGTAAAAAAACTTTGTCAGGCGTTGGGTAGAGGAGATTCAGCAGTCGTATGGGACTGTTGCATAATTTTTTGTTGATGTTTGCCTACAATCCTATCGTTTAGGAAAATGGGCGAAAGGCTAAGTAATTTAGATTCAATTTTCATTTTAGGTAAGTATGGTAGGTTGAGTTGTCAAAGTTACCGAAATTGTTTCAAACAACTCATCAATTTCTATTCGAATAGTGATGAAATTGTCAACCTATAGTATCCGACACTTCCGAAATACACTAGGGAAGCTGAAATAGATTTTGACAACAAATATGCTCTTACATGAATTACATATAAAAATCAAGTCAACCTCAATTTGCTGTGCTGTAAAATATCTAAAAATTTCAAGAAATGTGAAAAAGCTTAGTGACATGATAATATGTGGAAAAAATCATAGAATAACTCACGTGACTCCTCAGTTTATTCTTCTGTTCTTCTTCGATTTGTTCTCTCCTAATTTGAGCCTGGATTAGCTTATCGTGGATAGTATTATCCAACTGTTGCAGTTTGGTGATATTTTGGACACGTACTTTGTCAATCTGTTTTTCCTGCGTGATGAAGTACTCACATAAACAACATGCATGCTTGATAATCACAATGATGGAAATATTACAGGTTGATTCACATTGAAAGCACTATCCAATTAAATTGATGATGATGATTTGTGATAGTGTAACGAATATGAAAGTGTAACAGATATATTATGAAACAATTAATAGAATGCAGTGCATCACGTAAATAGCAAATTTCCCACCATCCAAGTCCTCAAATATAAAA
The DNA here is from genome assembly GCA_958502065.1 of Chrysolina americana. Taxonomy (NCBI): domain Eukaryota; kingdom Metazoa; phylum Arthropoda; class Insecta; order Coleoptera; family Chrysomelidae; genus Chrysolina; species Chrysolina americana. The sequence continues at coordinate 74,853,776 of OY293413.1, forward strand.
AAACACATCTCAGAAGATATTTTTCAAGTTTTTGTTTGATCACCATCCACTATTGCGCTAAATTTGTCGACAAAAATTTCGAAATGCACTGAGATTTTAGGTAATGTGTTAAAATTACTTTAGACAATACTGGAGAGTTAAAGGTCTCAAAATATATGAGAAGTTTCTTTATTTCAATTTGAATTCTCCAATCCTCTTCAACATTAAAATCCTGTTAGGTATATGTTTGAAGTGCTCAATTTTAATAAATACAGTGAAAGCATTTTTCAGTTGCGGTTACTAGATGATGGGGATAGATATATGTATTTGTTCCCGTGAAAGTATATTCCTAGTGAAAAATAATGGAGTCTTGCTCCAATCAAGTAACACAACCTAGATGAGTAATACTCAAATAGAACTGAAGGTAACATATTTTCATAATGTTATTCCTCAAATCATGACATTATTGCCATGTCGCAATTTTTTAAGGATACAATAAGCACGTCAGCTAGATTTTGATATCTGTCGGGTATATTCATGGCAACGAAAACCCAAAAATACTGTCTTGAATGAAATATATGACAATAAGAAGGCAATTGAAACGTTCATTGCAGCTTGATGGGAGCATGTAAAAACGACAGTATTTTCATCGCCGAACGGAGATTCTTCGTTGTCGATATAGTCTTGTCAGTACGACAACGCTGCATTTGATATTTAACAGAACAATCATTTGAAGCTACCAGTCTCGTAACTATCGAGAAAGGGAAACCAAATTGGAAAAGGGAAAAATGAATGAATTATGAAAAAAAACATGTCGATTAGAGCATCGGCTGTTCTCAAAATCCTGTGGAGATTATTTCATCATAATTTCAGGTTTCCATTCCATATTGGGTTTCCATTATTTCTATTTTATTGAACCTAAATATTTCTGTTAACAACGCACTTCACTGTCGTTGGGGGAAGATGTCCCTTATGTCCCTTACACACAAATCTTAATGCGTGTGCGGCGAGTTACTCATCTAGGTTATGTTATTTGATCGGAGCAGTCTTGTAATTGAACATTGTGTTGAAAATGAGATACCAAACGAGAATGAATGACATTTTTCCCCTTACCACGCATCATGTATTTCGCTTACCAAGCTAACTTTATCACTTCATCAGTATGGATACTGAACTGAGTTTGTATTATTTGGTATTCCTACGAAACTGATAGGTATTCCTATACTAAACTGTGTTAGTAAGTTCAGTATTTCCACTGATTCAGATAACTTGGTTATCGAAATTGTTTTAAATTGTTTTTTTCCGTTAACCAGCTGTCATCCCCTTACGAACGACAGCCCTCAAAAGTCGAAACTTGTGCGAGCTAAGGATTAACGAGGTCTTACCTTTTAACGTACGATTCCTAGCACGAGACCAGTGACCATGGGAATCTAACCCACGTCCCTCTGACTGATAGACTAGCGCTCTACCATCATGACCAATGAAGTGAAAATTAAAACACTTTTGAGACAAAGGAGAAAAATATTATTTGTTATCAAACATTATGTTGGATCTGAATGTTGTTTTTTTAGTTTAGTTAAAAATATTGATTACTCTCATTATTTTTTTTTAATTATGAAGATTTTTTCAATATTTCGATTACTTACTGTCTCAAAAAATTATTCCGTGTCGAAGAACTGATTCCTAATCGGCAATGTATATTATTTTTGTAGTGTCGTCATGCAGATATGTCTATATAGAATAACAATAAATCACGAAAGAGCGAGAAAGAGAAGTTTTATAACCTTCATATCAAGAAATCTTGAAAACGATGAAGCAGGCTGAAATATCCAGCCCATCCCAATTCGGTTCGTGACCATTTGAAAGATATAAAATACGGAATCACCAAGAAATTTCAGCTGAATTTAGAATTAGGGTCGCTCTAATAGCGAGTTTAGGACAGCTTTGTATTATTTTTGAATTGAAGGTTATAAACACGAATACTTTTTTAATTTGAGGGGTTCTTCAACATTTAGGACAGTTGCCAAGACATACTATTGAATAGTCAGAAATTATAACTGCCCAAATTGAAGATTACTTGTAGTCTATTGCCTATTTGAGTATTCAATTGTTATATTTTCAGATGTACTTGTTATTATTCAATAAACCACGGAACTGAATTGGTTTTTTGGTTTTTACCATCCTTTATGATTAACGCTATTTCGATATGTTGTTTGGTTATAATTTCCCAAAATATTTTATATCAACATGCGCCCCACAGAAAGCAAATTGTGGTGTAATTTTTGATTCAGATAAACTAATTGGTGACTTCTTCTTCATGAATTCTGTGAATGAGGCTGACTATCACATGGCAATAAAAAACTCAAAACAAATAAATTTTGTGGTGTTGACTGTATTCCTCTATATGCCCTAAAAAAAATGTGCGACATGGTTAGAAGTTCCTCTGTTGAATATTTACAATTTGGCGATCGAATATGAAACATTTCCAGGTGAAAAAAAGGCGATAAGTGACCCAATTCACAAATCAGACGAGACGAAATTGTTTGAGCAAATATTCAGCCCTATGCTGTATCAGTTCCGTTAAAAATAACGTCACCATTATTCGCCATTTCCGTTATTTTGCTATTGCTTGGTAATAGCAAAATAACGGAAATGGCGAATAACGGTGACGTTATTTTTGACGGAAGTGATACAGCATAGGGCTGATTATATAATAAAATTCACATACATATAAAAGAGGGTATAAGTCAACATCAACATGGTTTTGTAAATAAAAAATCAATGAGAACCAGATTGACGCAATATTTACAGAAAAGAATATAATTGAATTTGAATATATCATAGGAAAAGATTCACTTGAAAGGAAAACCGAGATGAAGGACTTAGGGTACACTATGATTCAACTCTATCTTTCTCGATGCATTTCGATGAGATTTGTAAGAGAGGTAATCAGATGTTAGGATTTGATATGAGAAATCAAAAATTCACCAGAATAGAGTCTATAAAATTATTATATTTCACACTGGTCAGACCAAAACTGGAATTTGCATCAGGTAAGTATTTGGAGTTCACAACCACAGACAGACAGATATAATAGAAAGGATCCAAAACAAACGTTTACGATATTTATATTTCGAAGAAAATAAGAGAAGAGCCGACTATCAGGAAATGAGAACCACATACCTTAGGGAGAAATACAATATCTTATCACTAAAAATCAGACGAGAAGTTTCACACATGATGATTTTGTATAAAGTAATAAATAATGAAATAAATGATCCGAGTATCTTCGAATGAATACCTTTCAACGTTCCGGCATACCAAACAAGGTGTCCAGAATTATTCAGGGTACAGAAAGTGAGCCTGGTGGCCACATCTTGAGCTCCTCTCTATGTTTCGACTTGCCAATCAGATAAACCAGATGGAAGATATCGATTACACAATGTCATGCAATTTATTAAAAAGGATTGTAAAGAGTCATTTTATAGCAAGGACCTTTTGAGTAGTTGGTATGATTATTATTACTGCTATTATTATTATTATTTGTGTTTATGAAATCAATCTCAATAATTTAAACTTTTCCATGTAATTGGGCATAGGCCTGTTTGGAAATGAATAAATACGCGAGTTGTTACGCGCTGTTTTGTGAGCGCTATTTTGAACGTTATATTTCATTGCAGAGAACACTTTTTATTCATTTCGCCTCCGACTATAATCGGCAATGTCTGTGGTTCCATCGCTGCTAGAAAGCAGTGTATATCACTTGAAATTGCCCCTTTCAGATTACTTTGTTAATTTTTTATGCAAAAGTCACAACTTTACGTCAACAATTACGAAAGTTTCGGGGGTGCTTGACTGTAAAGTGAGTCTTTGCTCTTACCAAAATCTTGAAAATTTACCTATATACCTACCTAGGTAGCATGATGATTACTTGGTCGGCAAATTTTTTTAATTGGGTTGCCACACAGCCATTCTTGTTAGCTTCAAATGGGTATGTGTTATCAATTTAAACTAATGGACAGCAGCTAAATTGAACCAAGGTTCATTTTATTGACATCAAGCCTGCGTTCATTGAAGTGAAAATTTGCGGTTCAATCGTACGGCTGATAAAATTACCAAGACCAGCATATGCAAATACATTTTGAGTTAGGAACATTATCAGACTTGGTTGGTGGGAAATTACATCCTTTACCTCACCTGATGGAAAACGAGGTTTTCACGACACAATATCACTTCGCATCAAAGAACTGAACTGAAGAACAGTTACGCCTGTAAGGCTTTTGGGCATATTGACATTGATGTATGGCGATAATGGCCCTCAAACATTGAACATGCATAAATTAGTGCCTTAGTAAAACATTACGAATACCATTCAAATGATTTTCTCAACTATGAAGTGAATGAAAATATATGGTTTCCACCAAAAAATTTGCATTATCACTTAACTCACTATACACATATGAACGCTGCCATCATGTTCCGAGCTCCATAATATTCCATTTACTGACTGATAATAAAAATGAATACAACTTACATGTTCCTTCAGTCGGTCCAACATCTTTTTGATATTATCATTTCTTTGTTGAGAAGCAGACTTCAGTTTTTCCTCAATTGCTGTCCTCACTTCATCCGTTTGCTGTTCGAGTGTCAGCCGTGTTTTCTCGACATTTTCAATATGATCCTGAAATATAAATGAAAAATTCAGGTAATATCGAAAACAACATGGAAAAAGATACAAAATTACCAATTCACAGTTTCAGACGGTCATTTTGCTCACATTTCCTTTCAACTAATAAATCAGATTTGTCTATGAAATATTGGGGTGAAACTTAGTAACTAATTATTACTTGAAAGTGATCGACAAAAATCACGACGTTTCAATCAATTGTTAGGATCTACAATCGTCTTCAGGTGGATTAGCGAGTATTCATTGACCGTCTGGGGTCATTGGAGTATTACGTTGACGTGTGACGTTGGCGTGTGATGCTGGCGCTTAATGTTTGCTTTATTTTTGGATTCACTAGCATTAGGTGGTCTCGTTTTGTCTTCGTGAGGTGACTGACATGTATTGCTCCTCTGTCGTACTTTTTAATACTGGACTTATGTTTGAAAGGCGTGTTCAGCTATAGATAACTTTTCCCTACGACCTCAAATACCAAACCTCATCCATAAGGACCGCCTCTTTTGTCCAATATTCATTCCCTTGTTAGCAAGCATATCAAGGGGACAAATCCACAGAGACGGATCTGCTGTAACTAACAAACGAAATGGAAGCTAATGTATTGACAAATGGAATGCAAGATGCACTGATAAAATGGAAACCTTTCTGAACATTGACGCAACTCCACACGAGGCAGACAGGACATCAGATAATAGAAGAGTCGATAGTTACCATGATAGCAGAAATGGAAAGCGTAAATAGTTTTAGGAGCCCACAACCAGAAGAGATCCATCGAATGTAACACTCCTCTCAGGCTACTTATCATTGTGAAATTCCAGTGCACTATATCTGAGATATGATTATTAGACAGAAGAGAACCCATCCCACATTCTGAACGTCCCAAGGAAAATCCTTTCGATACAAACGTTCGTGATTAACTAACAAGTACTTGGATAAAAATATAATCGAATTGAATTCTGAGAAGATTGAACTTATAGAAAGGCCTGATTTCGTGCGCTACCTGGGAGTACAACTAGACAGAAGACTAACACTGTAGAAATGTGTCAGCTTGGCGATTCACTGAGGAGCGGCTACAATCAAAGGAATGTACCTCCTGATTGCTAGAAGATTCAGGCTAGCACGGTAGTGCAAAGTGTTGGTATACAAACAGGTCATCAGGTCAGAAATGCCTATGCCTCTTCAGTGTTTTGCAGCATTCTTAAATCTTAAATAGCTAGATTGAAGAGGTTGCAAAGTGCAAAGCAAAGCACTTCGTATCGTCATTAGCTGGACAGGTACATTCGGCTAGACGGCTTGCGATATCTGGCCGATATTCAATCAATCAAAGCACTTTATATCGGATTCGATAGGCGGCCGCATGCCTTGTTGAAAAGCAAGTGTATTGTGAGTTGTCTGGATGCCAATCTCGTCTGGTGCTAGCTTGGAGTGCACACCGACCACCCGAGGTGGTGCTGTAGGTTTTCCGGGTTTTCCTACAGCTGAAAAGTGAATACATCACCTAAAACATCAATAAGTCGCCCCGGAGCGCCACGGCAAATAATAATAATAGCCGTCCTGCGGGTGCACAGGCTATGCCTTTGGGTACACTCAACGAGTGTTTATGAGGGAGTATTATTATTATTATTATAATAGTGGTCGGTCGGTGGCTCAGTGGCTAAGGTCTCTAGCAGTGGAACTTCTAGCTCGCAGCAGACAGACGTTCGAGGCTCCGGTACGGAATCTTTTTTCTCAAATACACGGGTCTCTTTAGGTGGCCACATGCCTTGTTGTGAATCAAGTGTAATGTGAGTTGCCTGGATGCCAATCCCGACGTCTGGTGCCAGCTTGAAGTGCGCACCGACCAACCGGGGTGGTGCTGTAGGTTTTCCGGGTTTTCCTACAGCTGAAAAGTGAATACACCACCGAAAACATCAATAGTCGCCCCGGAGCGCCACGGCAAATAATAATAATAGCCGTCCTCTACCCGCACAGGCTATGCCTTTGGGTACACTCTATGAGTGTTTATGAGGGAGTATTTTTTTATCCGTTAGGAATTACCCAGACAGGCCCTGTCTCCGGAGCCCCGACACTTCCGGAGGGCGCGCTGGTGGATCATTAACCCCAGTGAATACTCCCCACGTCCGTGGGGTGAGTGATTACTGGGTCCGAGAGTCATGTGCCCTGAGAAGACGGAGTGAACCTTCTGCCTTCTGCATTCTTCCGGCCAAGTTTTCTGCCGCATCTTGGCAAGCCGGTATGATATTCAAGTTTGAGAGCAGTATGTCCATCATTTCACCAAGGACCCCTATTATCAGAATCACCATCTTGACAGAATGGTTTGGATAGAGCCTGCGGAGTTCAAAGAGAAGATCTCGATATTTAGTCCGTTTTTCCTCCTCTTTTCGGATGATGTTCGTTTCGTCAGGAGCTGAAAACTCAATGACGAAAATCGTCCTACCTTGATGGTCGAGGAGGACTACATCAGGAGGAGGGAGTATTATTATTATTATTATTATTATTTATAAAGTAAATTGCAGAAGAATTATATCGCAACTTCATCCATGAAAGTGAGCTAACAAGGAATATGACAGTGATAACAGTCCACCATAACAGGTCAACTAAGCATGACATTAGTTATTTTTCATACGAGAAATAAGAGTATTAAATCATCAGCAATATCATGAATGGGTGAACCAGGTTTTTTCGTACTGAAAACTCGGCAATGGAAGTTCAAAATAGCCGGATGCCTAACCGAAAGCAGTTATTCCGCTTCATGAATTGAAGGAGGCAGGGAAGACTTGTGACTCGTAGGGTCTCAAGACCTGGGACAGATGATAGTATGGTTTTCTCTGCCCCTGAAAAATCCGGTGGGCAGGAATAAACTAAGACGCGAGTTGTAGTTTTACCCTCTCCTTACCCCAATACCCTGTGGTACAGATATGGTCATCACTATCACTATTTTGATTCGGGTTTAAAGGCCGTAGTGATTTGGAATAGTTTATTAGATTTATGTCAATAGTTCTCGTCACGTGAGAACGTGTTCTGACTGCGTGTTGGTAAAGATGTAATGTAGGATATTTCATTTTGAACTAGGTGTTCTCAACTCAAGTTAAAAGTTAAACAAGTCTGGAAGTCTAAGTACAGGAATTATGAATTGTAATATAGGAGGATACTAGAGGATTCGGGTGTTGAGCGTCAATTTCACCTAAACTAGATTTCAGATTAATTTTATATGAAGAACGGATATGTCACCTTGAGCTTGGATTTCAAATCAGTTATGTATGCTTCTCTCTTCTCAGTATGAATTTCCATTTTTTGTTCTAGAGCATCTCTTGTTGTGGATATGAAGTCACTGGTTTGTTCGTTTTTCTTACGGCTTGCTTCTTCTATCTTCAAGATCTTTGCAGAAATTGCTGCCATTTTATTATTTTCCAGTTGCTATGAACAAAATAATTGTCTTCATTACTCAGCATAGGTAATATAAACATTAATTTATTGAATAATTTGTCACCATAATTACATATTTATTTGAATGCCGTGCATGGTAGAACGAACGACACCCAATAGGTAATCTTTTGAGAAATGCATGAAAATATTATGTTAGATAAATTTAATAAAATAAAAATTATGGCAAATGATTTAAATACAGTTTTGAAAGTGGAGAAAAGGAAAATATTCAATGAATACTTTGTCAAAGTTGAAGAAAATATGTGAGACCAGTTTAGAAATTCTCAAAAATAGCTACCATGTATTATGTTGGTATGTTGCTGTACGTTAAATGTGACTTATCAAAGTTATGCTTTTTTAAATGAAGGACCTATACATTTTTATTTGATTGCATTCCCCTGGAAGAGCGTTTTTTAAAAATAGTGGGTTGTTCGGCTTTATACCGGGTGGTTTGGAAGTTATAGTGGGATTTATGTTACATAATAGGTTTTTCAACACCAAATATCCTCGAAAATAGTTTATTTTCATTTCCTTTTCAAAATTTTACCAAATGACAATTTTACCGTACAGGGGCAACGAATACTCGAAATTATTTTTTTCTCAGTTTTGTTTTCAAATTTAACACCTCTTAAATGAGGCCTTACAAGAATTGTCCACACTATGAGCTTGCAGAAAAGATACGGTTCGTTTCCATTGAAAATGTATGAAAGAGTCATGGAAGTAATAACGATTTTATTCATTCAATGCTCAAAATAAACTTAAAAAATCATAGATAGATGCACGGTTAGTATTCAGTCCATTTTTCATTTTGAGCTATGCACAAATCAAGTCTATCTACAATTGTTCTTCGAACTTAAATCGTAGTTGATCCCGTAATGGAGCGCTCTGATTAAATTTTTTTCCCGCGTCGTTGGTTTCTCGCGGTAGAACTGTCTCTCAACATATTCCCAGAAATGTATCATTTGCAATTTATTTACTTCATCGCTTATCTTCAATCTATTATTTTCAGGTTTCGTTTACTTCAATTACTTTACACTTTCTCAAACCTCTCCTCCGAAAACTCTTGAGTAGTACATTCTTAAATTAGCAAACATATCGAACTGCATACATTCTACTGGCTGGAAACAGCTTCTGTAACATCCATATGGAATGTAGATCATTTCATGTAGAATCTATGCAGTTCGATGTACTGATTCAAGGTGTATACGACCGATGGTTAAAGGTAGATTTGAGAAAATTTGAGACAGCTGGAATTGGATGTTGATCCCTGAAAAAAAAGGAGCCAGATACGATTTTGTGTTCTTGATTGATGAAGGGATGCATGAGTGCATGAATTATAAAAATAATCAAAAAATATTCTTCAAGTATTAAATGAATGAACAGTATATTTCAATTTTTGTTTTTTGTTTGTTTGTACTATTTATTCATTTAATGAGTACTTAGAGAATATTTTTTAAATTATTTTTATCTTCATACACTCATACATGCCTAAATCAATAAAAAAATAATTTCTGACTCCCTTTTTGTTCAGGGATGAAGACCGTTGAGTCCATACTTCTGTGAACAGAATATTGAAAAAAAAACTTCATCCATACCGAGTTCAATTAATTCAAGATCTGCAACCCTTTCATTGCGGGTAAAATTTTGATAGTCGTGCTCTCAAAACGGGGAAAATTGAGCGTTGCGGGAACGCCCGTCTCCCGGTATACGCAAGTCAGATACGGACGTGTACACCCGTCTCCCGCAACCACAGGTTAACTTGTGAATGCGAATTTTTACATATTTCATCACAAAATAAATTTTATTTCAATAGTCTCTATTTGAAATGAAATGTTATAATGCCATTGCTTATAATATCTATAATGAATTGAAAATATTCCCTAATATGGAATTAAATTTAATAATTTTTGACAGTGTGATACCTTTCAAAACAATTTATAATACACAGTGAAACATCACGAGGTACAATATACGTAGACGGGACCGCCCGGCTCCCGCAATAAATGCGTTAAAAACAAGTGCGTGAAAAGCCGTCTTCCGCGTATTTGGTGTACATACGTTTTGCGGGTTTTCCAGGTTCCCGCAATGAAAGCTAATATGATTTAAAGGCGCCTCCACACATTCGGGTATTTGTCACAAATATCCAAATATTTGGCATATAGACGAATATGTGTGTGGGGTGTTTACAGGCAAATATTCGCTAAATATAAAGATTTTCCGTTCGTTGTCGGTAAATGAACACAAATCAAAGGCACAAATATTGGCACAACAAGCAAAGACCTGTCTGATCCACACTTTCGTACAGTGTGATCATTTAGTAGATAGCAGTGCGCTGCTCTCTAACAAATCGGCAAGAAGATGTGTACCATTATATCTGAAAAAGTTACATGTTTCAAAATGTTTTAATAATTTATTTTATCAGTAACTTAACCGTTCCTGATGCTCCTATTAAGCGATAACATCCACCATCTTCTTTTAGATTTTTTAAAATCTTTTATAGCAGTAAAAAAGTTGAATTCATTAGCAAAATGCTGCTGATGCAATCACTGAAACGTATTCACCTTCCACTTCCATCGCAAGCAAGCAGAAAGCAAAATATTTAAACACAAATATACAGACGAATATACAAATATACCTGTATTTGCCAAATACCCGAATGTGTGGAGCCGCCTCAAGAGCTATCTATTGAGAAAATATATTTTCGGTGACGAGTTGGCATTTAAAAGTAATGGGATTGGAAATAAACACAATTAGATAATTAGACCATCAATTTCACCATAGTCAGCCCCAGTTTGGGTGGTTCCGAAAAAACGTGATGCATCTGGAAAACAAAAAGGACGCATAAATGATCATCGGAATGAACTAACTGGTGTAACGAATACCCTTTGCCTAACATATCAGATATATAAGACCAACTCGGAAAATGTCAATTTTACCACTCTTGACTTAGACTCAGCTTTCCATCAAATTGAAATGCACCCCAATAAGATTGTAAAAACTGCTTTTTTAAGTTGAAAATGGTTCATACGAATTTCTCAGGATACTTTTTGGTATGAACAATTCTCCTCGTACTCGTCAAATGATTAGACCATATTCTAACCGGAATTAGGAACGAAAGATGTTTGGTATATACGGATGATATATTTATTGGTTTCTCGACTACTGACTAACACATATTAGACGTAAAACTTAAAGAAACGCAAATTTGAAAATACATCCCGATAAATGCGAATTCACCTATCCGGCTCAAGTCATTACTAAAGATGAAGTAAAACCAAACCCCGGCGCAAAAGTCGATTATATAATTAATTTTCTAGAACTAGTTAACCCAGGGAAAATTCAGGAACTAGCAGGTTATTATAGAAAAATCATAACAAATCTTTCAAAAATGTTCAATTCTATGGCGTGGTTATTAAAAAGAAATAACCTCCCATTTTGAGGAGGAATGTGAATAATCTCTCCAAGAATTTAAAAAAGCATTATCTTCAACTTCTAATTCAATTCACCCAAATTCTGAAGAACTCTTTATATTGGCAACTGACTCAAGTTCTCTTGCAATTTGATCTATGTCTCAAGGACAAAATGCCTACCTACTGCTTATCCATCCAGAACCTTATATCGGCAGAAACGAATTATTCAACTACAGAACGAAAAATCACTTGCCATGGTATAGTCAGTGAAATATTTTAGACACTATTTTTATGGTAGGAAATTCAAATCTTTTGTAGACCAAAGATCCTTGGCATGGTTATTTTAGATTAAGGACCCAGATGGCGTTTAAAATTAAAAGTAATGTATTGACTAGGAAGAATCCAAAAACAACGCAGACGCTCGATCAAGAATAAGAATAAATTATTTTGACGATTGTATCCTATCAGAAAATCTAATGGCGAATGACAACCCCTAAGAAACTGAAGTTTGAGATACCAAAACTGAAGAAGCTTAGGAAACTGTTTTAGAATAATTTGATAAATTTTTCGAGACTTTTCAAAACTAATCAAAACAATTAATTGAAAACTCGAAGTTTACATTTACAAATGACCAACTACTAGTTAAAAATTATGAAGACAATATTGTGTCTAGTAGAACTATCAAAAATTAGATGTACTATTTGATACAATTACCCCGAAGATGCAATAGAGTAGGTACATGTTCAGTTCTTTATATCGAAGTCAAGATATATTTGAACCCTCAAAAACTTACTATCAAATATAATATCGATATACCAATTCGAAAAATGGTTCTGTATATCTCAGCGAAGAAAATATTCAATTCAAAATATGCCAAAACGTAGTGAACTCCCAAAATAGACCAAATACCAATTATCTTAGACTAATATCGTAACGGTAAAAAAATTTGCACCGCGGAATAAATGAAACTATTCGAAGAATAAGAGAAAAATATAATTGGACTGGCATCGCAAAACATGATGAAACTATCATAAAAATCTTGTGAAATCTGCCAGAATTAAAAAATATCTGTAAAAAGATTTAATAAAAAAAAATCTCAAACTATAAATAAATTGAAAAAGTTATTTGATGATCCTTTCGAATTGATCGGGATTTTTTAAAATTCAGCCCCGAAACAAAACAAAATTATAAAGTGAATTTTGATCGACTGAAACCATGCTTTGCATCAGATCAAGCAAACGCAGAGTAGGAAACCCCTATCAATAACTCAATAGGAGTATATTATTATGAAAAAGGTGGATATAAAATTTCAAGTACAAAATGGACTTTATTAGTAGTGAAAGATATGGTCCAGGCCACGCGAGAATATTGCACGATTTTATTGATTTCGTAGAAACTGATAAACCGAGAATGAAATATCTCAAGCGAGAAGTCAGTACGCATATTAGCTAGCTAAACAAAATAACTTCTCAAGTAGATGAAAATAATTATGCGTCGCAACTTGATTCAAATAATTATAATAAAAAAAAGAGGTGGGGTAGATTCTATTTGGAAATCGCATACCGACAATTCAGATGCCAGTGACGACTAATTGTATCAATAAAATATATAGGGATGAGCACCAAATTGAAGTTTACTCAAAAATCAAATTTCACTTACAACCTCTGTAATAATAGGATGAAAAGAGAATGTTCAATTTATAATCTTTCAAACCAATCACCAATGGTTGATATGAACTTGAAAACTATTGAAATCTTTGAACAACTATTAGAAAGTAATACACTTTTGAAAAATTATTTTAACGATATTCTCAATTTAATTACGTTTGCTAGACTTCATATTATCCACACTTCAATTATTAAACCCAACGACTTATTACTATCTCTCCAAGAAATATCGCGAACAATTGAGAGCAGTAATCTGCTTTCACCAGCAAAATTTTCAAATCAGTTTCCAAATACTTAGATATAATGAAATTAAAGCGGAAAAGTATTCAAAGTTAGCCTTCACACATTTTGTTTAAAATAGCGAAACGTGCACTTTCTCTTGAAAAAAGTTTATCATTACGGTAATTTTGAAATGAAACCTAATTCGAAAATAGTGACTCACTTGTCTGCGCTCTTCCGCAGCTTTCAGTTTGTCTTTGATATCCTGGACTGACAAGCTACCTTTGGATGGCATCTGCTTTTTTGGAGGACCAACTTTCACCTCAGGTTCTCCAAGAATTACCTCATAACGAAGTCCACCTCTTGTTTTTTCCTGACATCGTACCTCAGTTGCTGAAAAAAATAGGTATGTCATTAATGTATATTCATTCTGTTTTTAGATTCTGTACTATGATTATTGTATGAAGAATGTTGATAACAACTTGTCACAAATGGTGAAGAGAGTGATTGTTTTTATAGTTCCATAACCGTAATCAATCAAATAGGTCAATCGGTGATAAGGACACGAAGTGTAGGGTATGGTCATCGATATTGTACCGGATCTCAAATTGTACCATCGCTGTATTTCATGAACCGCAAACGGGTTCATACATATTAACAGAAAAGCAAAATATCCGACAGATAATTCTTGATAATAAACAAACGCAGAAACATAAATGAATAGAATTGGATTATGCTAATTATCAACCTTAAATATAGCGATTAGATCCTATCAGAAATTACACTTCTATGTTATGTTATGTTATATGAATTATTTGGAAATAAACAACCTACTGTGTAGTAACCAGCATGGTTTCAGAAAAACCATTCTGTTGAAACAGCATCATACCAGTTTCTTAATTTTGTTTACTCTGAAATAGATTCCAATAACTGTGTAATGAGTCTGTTTTTCGATTTGTCAAAGGCATTTGACACAGTATCTTCAGAGTTTCTTAGTAATAAGTTGAAAATGCTTGCTTTTCCAAATAATCTATTGCATTGGTTGGAATCATACATGGGTGAACGTAGTATGACTTGTGAGAAATAACATTTCCATCTCGTGTGAGCGTAATGTCAATTTAGGAGTTCCGCAAGGGTCAGTCCTGGGACCCTTACTTTTTGTATTATTTTTCAACGACTTGCCCGAACATGTTGATTGCCACATAACTATGTTCGCTGATGACACAACGATAACAGTTGCTAGTCCTGAACCAGACGATTTATCAGCAAATGTGGGCAGAATCATTGACACATTCACATCATGGTGTGATAGGAATCGACTGATCTTAAATACGAAAAAGTCTGTATCGATGAAAATCTACAATAGAAAAGATAATATTTCTGATAGAATTATGCAGAGTGATGACATAGTTATGTCGCAAGAGGTAAAATTCTTGGGAACATTCCTCGATGAAAGATTAAACTGGGATCTTCATATCAGATGACATATTTACATGGAAAGAGTCCTCAATATTTCTTCACATGAAGTGAATAAACGAATTACTCACAATATCAGAATGATACAGATTCTGTCAGGATGAGTTGACTTATTTTTTTCAGAAACTACTTCTTTTTATTGTCAGTATGTGAAAATGTGTTCAACACTTTGTTTGGCCTTACTCTTTCCATTGATTCTTGGCGCACCACATGAATTGCATTGAATTTTTTTTTATCTAAGGAGATTTCATGCATATTCATGTAGCACTGGTTAGGGCTGCCGGAAAATTTATTTCAAATGCATCTAAATAAAATTTCAATGAATAGAGTAAACAACTGCCCAAAAATGAATAAACCACTAAAAAACCACTTTTTTACGTTGGATTTGTTAAGAAGAATTGGATCACGAATTTTCACAAACACATAATTAATTGAGCTTATGGAAAAAAGAATGAAGAACTCATAATCAGACTAGATTGAATCAGTAAATATGCGGAAGTCAT
Organism: Chrysolina americana; assembly: GCA_958502065.1. Classification (NCBI taxonomy): domain Eukaryota; kingdom Metazoa; phylum Arthropoda; class Insecta; order Coleoptera; family Chrysomelidae; genus Chrysolina; species Chrysolina americana. The sequence continues at coordinate 74,869,137 of OY293413.1, forward strand.
CAAATATTGCTTCGTATAAAATACTCCTTGGGCCATTCCCTTTCTGAAATACTCATTGGTCAGTTGCTGCTATTCACTCTCCTTCAACCAAAATCACACAAAAACCAGAATTATAATGTTATTTTGAAATGTTCAAACAGGGGATATCAGATCTCTATGTTGAAATTCTCAAATGGAATTGATGTTTTCTATTCCAAGCTACATGAAATAACTGTTTATCAACACTCACCTACAAATTGCGTCCGTTTTGGTTGTTGTATTAGTGCTGTTCTGGATTTCGTTTTTACTTTGGTTATTGGTATGTGTGTCCTATGAGCTGAAAAGAAAATACACTCAGTAAATCATGACACATCAATATGCAAATAATGCTTCAGAACAGATAAGGAATTATGGATTCAGGCTACAAGTTTCAAATGATAGGTGATATCATAAGGAGTTTTGCTAATAGCGAGAATAAAGGGATGAACCTTCAACACATAGGTACTGCAGCTCTGGTATTTTGAAGGCGATAAGGAAAATCAAATCCTGATATTTATTGTCAGATCACTTTTGATCATTACAACAACAACAGACTTCTTGATTACAGTTCATTTCTCCACTTTGGCTGGCCTGTGCCTTCCATTGGTATCATCTGGAAGAAAGTGGAACATACTACTATAATCTTATTGGCTCCCGAGGGTAGTACTGGGTATCGAAAACGAGGTGTACCATTCACCGAGATACGCAATACTCGTATGCGTCATTGTCACTGGTAGCCAGCCCGTTTTGCCTCAGCGAGTTTCAACGAACTACCTTGGAGAAAAACATATCACATTCAGCAAACTTGAATTAGATGTCTAAAGGAAAGAGCCAGAGAATCTGTGAAAGACTTCAAATATCCTTCCATGCAAACGAATTTAATCATTAATGACCCCCATTAATGGTCAATTTGTCATTAATGCATGATTTTTTCAAATTGACCATTAATAACACCTATTAATGTTCGATTTCGTAGCACAGCCGTAAAATAAGAGTGGACAGATGGACTTTTTCTGTACTCTTTTTCAGTTTTTCTAATTGTACTATCACAAATGTATTCTAATAATCAAAAGATGATCATTATTGTTTGGTAGAGTCTGTATCTACTTTTCATTTCGTTGATTAAATATCTCTATTTCAAAAAGAGTTAGGTCGACGAAAAAATATTGTAATCAACTCGTATGTTAAAATTCGATTAATGATCTCGAACATAAACGCGCTCGCTCACGCGTTAAAATATCTCGATGATTGATCGCCTTCATTTACACACTAGTTGATTAAATAACTATTTTTGTAGTCCCGATAATGTAGATACCATCAGCGAAACCTTGAAACTGAACTTTGGCAGAGACGATTGGATTATTTTGGGCCAAATTAATAAGGCTAAGAATTGTGCAAACCCTAGAAGAGATAATATTGATTCCTTCATGGATTTCTCGATTATTGTCACAAATATGGCAGTTGCTATGAGTTCAACCCACAACTCTCACCTGGATAATACTGAACTAATGTTCATCAGTTGAAGGAAGTTGTTAACTTGTAATCTTTGCTGGATAGCTCAAATCTGAGGTGAATTTGTTAATGTCCATTACGGTTCCCACTCAGATATCATCAAATGAATCGATGATGAAGAAAGAAATATTCAGTATTAAAAGCAACCCCTAGGAAAATATTCGTAAACTCTACAAGAAAAAAAATCATCGATTGTATCAATGTAAAGATTTTTTGGATATGTGCCAAGATGATAGAAGAAAATATGTTCAAGAAAATCGCTTGTGTTTCAAGTGCTTGCTATCAGGTCACAGCGTTGCAAAATGTTTCAGACAGACTTTTTGTAGTGTCAATTCTTGCCGTGGAAGACACAACAGACTCCTTCACCCTATGACAAAAGGAGCTGAAGTAATAAGAATTAGAGACCAAGAAAATAAAGTAGAAAGGATTCGAGAAGCAGATAATGGCAACAGATCGGCTGAATTCTGAGGTGTTATTGGAAAATCCTCTTTTGAAAACCGCGTTGTTTGTCTCTTCATCCAAGGCAGGTACATTCAAACATTTGCCCTTTTGGACGAAAGGGTCTACTGTTACTCTCATTGACTCAGAAATATTCAAGTCAAAACAGCTTTTGGTCTGAAAGTCTCACTTTGTTTACAGTGGACTAAGAATCCATGTTGGTGAGTTTCAAGATTTCCAGAGCTGAAGGAATCACCAAGAAGTACAGGGTGAAATAGGCCTGAATACCTTATAACCTGCGAAAACACTGTACCAAAATTACAAATATCTAGATAAATCAATCTTGAAGAGTATAGAACACTGTCGACCTACTGTTTTAATAGGCCAAGATAACGTTTTCTCAATACCATCCAAGCAAATTATCCAGCCAAACTTAGATTCACCTGCAATAAGTAAAACGAAGCTGGGATGGGTCATACACGGTCCTTGCTCAAAGCCAGGCAACGAATTATACCGTTTGTGATCACGATGACATGCACTTACAAAGAATTATCGAGGACAACTTTAAACTAGTAGATTCAGGTTTGCCATCTCGTTATACATTTTCCAGTGATGATGGAAAAGCTTTGAAGTTGTTAGAAAGTTCAACTGGGAGAACTGGCGATGGATTTGAAGTTGGGTTGCCGTGGAACCATGAACATTTGGTTTTTCCAGAATCTAAATCGTAAGCATTCAAGAGATTGCAATGCATGAAAAAATGATGAATCAAGATCCTTAATTCGGAGCAGAATACTGTAAGGAAATCGAAGAATATCTTACAAAAGGATATGCAGAGAAGATAATTGAGGGAGAAACGCAACGAGACAATAAAATAACCTGGTATCTACCACATTTTGCTGTAAAAAACATCAATTAACCAGGCAAAATCAGATTTGTTTTCGATGTGGCAGCTAATAATTCTACGACTTCCCGTTGAAATGTCCCGATTTATATCCCCTACTTGTATATAGAGATATGAAGATTTCGAGGGAGGAAGGTGGCATTCGCAGGGGATATCAGAGATATGTTTCACCAGGTCACCATCAGAAAATAGGATAGATCATGCTAGCAATTTCTGTTCCGAAGTATGGACAGAGATAGAACCCCATATATTTACCAAATGCGAGTCAGTTCTTCGGTGCAGTCTGTTCGCCATTCATTGCTCAATTCATTAAAAATCATAATGCCAAAGAATTCGAAGATGAGTTTGCTGTAATTTTGAGTAAAATGACACATCAACATTACGTCAACGATTTTCTGGATCATAGACACTGTAGAAGAAGCTGTAACATCATTGAAGTCCATCGTCATGGAGGAATCCAGATGGTGAACTGTCTCAACAACTCCCCAGAGATCTTGGGAGCTCTTCCTCAAAGATATCTAGCTGAAAGTATGACGCTAAACTTTGGTTCATGGAATGTTGAAAGAGTACTAGGCTTACGATGGAACACCAATGAAGACACTTTAATTTTTACCATACGACTCAATAACTTTTCGGAGGACTTAGCTAGAGGCAAAATCCCTACGAAGAGAGAAATTCTTAGAATCGTAAAGTGGATTTTTGCAAGAGTGTTGGAGTGAGAAAATGGATTGGGATATGATTATTTCTGATAACATCGTATACAAATGTAAATTATGGCTATTATCCCTGAAAAAGATTGAAAAACTTAAAATCAGTAGGTGTTACTTTTCATCATCATCTGGTGAAGTGATATACACATCTTCTCTGATGCCAGAATGTAGGGACATCCATTGTAGCATACGAATGCAAACTTGGCCCACTCAACAAAGTCACTTCTATAACTAGAATAGAACTTCAAGGAGCTGTTCTAGCTGCCAGACTTGGTAACATGATCAAGAAGGAGTCAACTTTTCATATCCAACAAGTGTTTTGGTGGACTGATTCTGAAATATTATTTCTGAAATGGCTCAAAATCTACTCGAGACGATTAAAATCTTATGAATCACACAGAATCCAGGAGATTGAATAGCTTTCAGATATATCGAACTGGAAATTGGTCTCATCTGCTTTGAATCCAGCGTATTTGGCAACAAAACATAAGAAATAAGCAGATTTAATGATTCCAAGCTACGAGATCAATGGCCCAAATAACAGATACACCGATTGCAAGAAGACGTCTGTATTGAAATTGTTGCAGTACTGAAGGAAACCTCATTTGCATTACCTGATGCCAGCAGATTCTCAAAATGGTACACATCAATTCGTACAATATCATGGATCTTGAGATTTTGCAATAACTGTGAATCGTCTGAACTTACAAGCGATCAAAAGAGACGAACAATATATCAAGATATCAAGAGAAAGAATGTAAGACTGAAAATTCTCGATGTTTTGAAGTTCTCTGAATTGCAACCCAAAGGAATATAGAGTGCAGAAAGTTTTTGGCTGGAAATGTAAAACATTTTTCGGAAGAGATAACTTCCACACAAAAATATGATAACATAAGTAAATCTTCAAAAATCATTGAAAAATCTCCACTTTTAGACAAATTTGGAATTCTGAGAATGAACAGCCGAATTGAGTAGGCAGATATTGCCTATGATTTGAAATATTCCATCATTTTACCGATACCAATCCAATTGCTCATTCCACATTTCCATGTAGAATTGAAACACACAGGCTTCCAGACATTGATGAATAATCTGAAGCAAAGATTTTGGATAATCAGAATTCTACAATTATGAAGATGGCGGTGAAAAGATGTCAGTTCTGCAGAATGAAAAAGGCTAGGCAGTTCAATCTGAGATGGCACCATTACCAGTTTCACGTATCAAGCCATATTTAAGACCATTTGCTTTTGTCGTTTAGATTATTTCGGTTGTTACTTAAAGTGAAAAGGAGCATGGAAAAATGCATGGGGTTATCTTTACACGTTTCAACACACGAGCAATAGAATAGAATATAATAGTGTTTATTTGCGGATGGTTACATATGATTTACAGTTACAATAATTCAATACAAGCAAATAAGCACATGTATGTCCCACTGAGGTTGACACTTGTTAGTGGGATGGTTCACATAAGTGTACCAAAACATAATAATAAATATAATAGTAAGTATAAGTAGTTCAGAAAAAAAAACTGATCTGAATTGAATAATATAAATTAGGATTTAAAATATTTTACTTATACATGCAGGTTTACATACACACACAAACACCCTCACATTTTTTCACAAACTTACATACATGTCCACTAAACATGAAATCTTAAAATGGTCCTATTAGCAATAAAATAAAAACGAACTTCACAAATATACATATATGTCAACTAGACATGTAAGCTAAAACAATGGTCATTATAGTAAAAACTTCTCACATTTATGGTTCAATTTTTCAAATTTGTATTAATTGAGATGAGGTATTTTTCGAATGGTTTCTCAATTTTTTACTAATGGAATGGATAGTTAGATAATTTCGTACCCAAATAATGATAACTCCTTTGTCCAATAGATCTATGTGTCCTCGGACACTGATACTGGATAATACGCCGTGTAAGTATGGGTGAGTTTAACCAGTTTATTCCTAGTTTTAAATTGTCTTGTTTAAAGTGTAGCTTTCATGCAAACGATCACTTGGAAATCTTGAATTTTTGGATAACATCAGTTTTCGAAAGCGCTTTTGAATGACCCTAAGTGGGCGTAGGTGAGTTTCAGATATTCCTCCCCATCCAAGAAGACAGTAGCTTAGGTGACTTTCTACTAAACTGTAATACATTGTTTTTTTTTCTGTTTCAGATCAAGGATATCATTCAGTTGCCGAAAATTATAAAGAACAAAACGAAGCTTTTTGAGGACCAAATTCACATGATGATCCCATCGCATATGTGTATCTATCATAATTTCAAGGTATTTGATGGTATTGAAGAAATTTGAAGGTTATTTGGTAAAGTGAGTTGTTGAAAATCTGGCAAAGTGGTTTCATATGTAGTGAAGGGTAGGAAAAATGTCTTGTAGATATTGATAGTTAATAGTCTGCTGTCGAAGAAATTTTTTATTAAAGAAATATCTACTTCCACATCGTTAGACTAGCCCAGTCTTCTCCCTTATAAAGAATTACCTTATCATCAGCAAAGCTAATTATTTTACATTGAAAATAATCCGTTCACATAAATCTAGAAAAGTATAGGCCCTAGCACTGTACCCTGAGGCACACCGCACTCGATTTTTCTGAACTCACTGCAGGTTTCATTTGTGTTGAAAGATAGTTCAACACAAATTGACTATAATTGGTCCTTCATTCACGTAAAAACACTCCAATAAGCCAAATACGAAAACAAACAGAAATGTTTTGTTGTTGTTCTGTCAAATATCAAATGCAGCGCTGCCGTACTGACCAGACTATATCGACAATGAAGAATCTCCGTTCGGCGATGGAAACACTATCGTTTTTACATGCTCCCAACAAGCTGCAATGAACGTTTCAATTGCCTTCCTATTGTTTTATATCCCATTCAAGACAGTATTTTTGGGATTTCGTTACCATGAATATACTAGACAGGAATCATGATTTGATTTGATTTGAGGGATTACATTATGAAAAGATGTTACCTTCAGTACTATTTGAGTATTACTAATCTAGGTTGTGTTATTTGATCGGAGTTTCCAATCCTGAATTCCTTATATAATATATCACATATATCATACTGACTGAGAAGGATTTATATTTGGATTTCCAATGAATTGAAATATTGAAGTTGCTATATTTCACTCCCAATGACTTGAAAAGTTATTCCTGGAACATTGTTTATCGTTATACAGTCTGTATAACCCCCCTGAAAACTTTTGAATCAATTTACATTTTTTTTTTTGTTAAATGGTAGTTCTAACCTGCTTTTCGAAAATTATAAATATCTATCAAAATGGCGGTACATAATGTTAGAACTTTCATAAGACGATTCTTTGGAATAGATAGCTATCAACGAGCTCTAGTAAAATAAAATAATATATTTTTTTGTATTTACAAAGTTATCTGTTCCTCAGAACAACATATAGGACTCGTTTTTCTTAATTTTGCTGAGATTCACTGAAACAAAATATTACTCTATCTGTCTTATTGTTTGAAATATCTGCCATTTTGAGGAGCAGAGCTCGTTAATAGCCATGACATCTGTTCCAAAGGATTCTCAAATGAGAGTTCTAGCTATGTACCAACAATTTTTTTTGGTATGAATGTTTTCATGAGAAACTTTGTTAGCGAATAGATAATTGAAAGAGGTTCTACTCAACTTCCAAAGTAATTTAAAAAATCTTTTAAAATGTGGCCCGACGCCGAACCAGGTTATGAACTATTACTTGACCAAAAACACAAAGAATAATGTCAATCCGTTCAAACGTTATCAGGGCGTTATATATTTAATGGACAGAGTACATATTTTGGGTAGTTCAAGGTCTCTCAATTCTAGATGATACTAGACTTATTCGTTTATTAATTTTTTGTTTAGAAACTCTTCTTCACGAAAATCATATTTTGAAAAGTTTCCCTGATATAAAACTGAGATGAGTTTTTTTACTCTTTTTAGGGAGAAAACAGATAAAGTTTCCGAATGCATGATATACTATAACAGGAATCCAACAAAATGAGTCGGCAGCCGTCGTCCCAATACTATGTATGTATTTCCAGTCAGAATCAATAGCACATTAAGTAATTGGTGTGGTTATTATCTTTCAACGGAGTTGAAAGTAAGCTACTTCGATATCGATAGTTGTATTAGTCTGAGGGGGATTGATGAAATTGGAAGTCCTACACTCAATCTACAGGGCAGACTTTGGTCTGGTGAATCCGTAAGCGATAAAGCAACATAGAATAGAATAGAATAGAATAGAATATGTTTATTCACAAGGTAACAGATGAAAAAATTTTTTACAAAACAATATACGTTTATAAATACCAAGTAAATAAACAAAAACGCCATGTAGTCCTTGAAAGGACTGTCTATGGAGTGGTTTATGTTTATTTGCTTTCATGAATTTATGCGTGTAATATTAAAAAAGCCTGATTTAGTTTCATAGCTCATTTGTAGGTATCTTATTAAAATGTTACAATTTTTTTTTTTTTTTTTTAATTAAAATAGCATAACAATAAATAAATTAAAAAAATAAACAAGTAAACTTAGTCTACAAGATATAAATAATATGTATAATAAGTAGAATGAAAGAATTTGGCCATATGAGAATTTGAGATAATTTTGTTCATGACTCAATCAATAATCGAATGAAAGTATGCTCTTCCACATTGCAAAATCCATTTTTTTAAAGTTTTTTTGAAGAACAGTTTTGATTCTATACATCTTATATTTTCCGGAAGGGTATTATATAGTTTTGGTGCATTATACGTTAGAGATCGTTGCCCTAACGCTTTGTTGGCTCTCGGTGGATATGCATTTTTTATTCTCGTGCTCCGTGTATCATAAGAATGGTCAGGTTTATTCAGATAAGATGACTTATTTGAGAATATAAATATCAGAACTGATTTCACATATATTTGTCTGATATCCAATATTTCGAGTTCGTTATAAAGTTTGTCGGATGGGTATCGGTATGGTTTGAAAGATATTATTTTGAGAATTCTCTTCTGGAGTACCAGCAGGGGTTCCATCAGAGTCTTTCGTGCCCCTCCCCACCCGATTATACCATAACTCAATAACGACTCTCCGATTGCAAAATATATCTCTTTCAGTTTTTGAAGTGGAAGTATATATCGACATTGGTAGAACTTATACAATAGGGAACGGATTTTCTTCTTGAGGTTTTCTGTGTGGACGTCCCATTTTAAACAGGAGTCGATGAATATTCCAAGATAACGGACACTACGAGCCGTTTCCACGTTTTGTCCATCAAAAGCAATAGAATATGTTGGTAAGTTGGTGTCATATGAGGAAAAGGGTATTATCTTTGTTTTTGTGACATTTACCGTTAACAAATTCAATTTGAACCAATCATTAATTTTTTCTAAATCGTCTTCGGCCTTTTTCTTCACCTCAGCCCACGAATCAGCAACATAAATGATGGCCGTATCATCAGCGAACGAGACTATTTCCCCGTCAATTTCCGAAGTGAGCAAGGAGTTTAAATATACTATGAACAGTATAGGACCAAGAACTGTGCCCTGTGGTACACCACAGGAAACTGATCTTGGATCACTTATTTTTCCATTTACTTTGACCATTTGTACGCGGTTTATGAGAAAGTTCTAAGGAGTTCAAATGGAATTCCTCTAATGCCTAGATTTTCCAGCTTTTCTAACAAAAGTTCATGACTTACCGTGTCAAAAGCTTTTGCTAAATCTACAAAAACACCCAAACAAGGCTGTTTATTATCCACAGCAGCGTATATTTGTGAAGTGAGGTACGCTATGGCATCCTGGGTGCTTCGATTTTCCCTGAACCCGTATTGTCTGTTTGAAATTTTATTGTGGAGGTTAAGGTATTCCATAAGTCGCTTTTTGATTATTTTCTCGAATAATTTTGAGAATACCGATGTGAGTGAAATCGGTCGGTAATTTGACACACTTGATTTCTCACCACCTTTAAATATTGGTATTATAATTGCAGTTTTGAAAGCCTTTGGCACTATCCCGGTGGAGATGCACAGGTTGAAGATATGACACAAGGGTGCAGATATATTTTCCGCCATCAATTTGACCTCCTCATTTTTAATCCCATCTGGACCGGGTGATTTATTATTCTTTAATGGTGAAATTTCATTTTTAATTTCGGTAACAGACGTGGGCCGAAGATAAATAGAGTTCGGGGATATTGTGCACTGAGCAAAATGTCTCCAATGGAGCAATTCACTTCAGTAAATGTTTCGAACGATTATATTTCAATAATATAAATTTCTGATATTTTGAACTTTTCTTGAAATAATAAGGCATTCAGCCCTATGCTGTATCACTTCCGTTAAAAATAACGTCACCGTTATTCGCCATTTTCGTTATTTTGCTATGATTGGTAATAGTGTAATGTTAGTGTACGGACGGCTATTATTATTTTTAGCAGTGCTTCGAGGTTGTTCATTGATTTTCATAAACATACTCTTTATCAGCTGTGGAAGAATCTGTAAAGCATCACCCTGGTAGCCGGGGAATATCAAGAAAGCGCTAGAATTGACGTCTGGTCTAGAATTTATTCAATGATTCCAATAACATACAGAACAAGAATGAAAAAGTCTCGTCGAGCGCTCTGCTCCCATATCTTATACTTATTAATTGTATGAGTGTATTATTAGCAATATAAAACACGAAAGAAAAACAACCACAAGAGCGAATTCAATATAACTTTTCATTCACAGCTGATACCTTTTAAACATGAATACTTTTCCTAATTTGGAGACTTCTTTGACGGTTATGATATAGTTGCCTTGGAGGCTGTGATATAGAAAAGAAGTGACTTAGATGAAACAAACAGGTGTCAATAATTATTTCATTCATTCTGTTGATTGAAGAAGCAGAATGAGTCAGAATTGAGACGCAAGGTCCAACCTCTGAAATGCAATATCCTGAAAGGGAAATTTTTGTAGCCTTAAACGACCTGAATTCAGATGGGGGATCGTTATTCTACCAGCTGACAAAATGTTATGGTTCATCTCAAAACAGAAGAATAAAACCAAGATACCAAGGGCCGCAGTGGTCATGTTGGTAGAGCGCTAGTCTATCAATCAGAGGGACGTGGGTTCGATTCCCAGCATGGTCACTGGTCTCGTGCTAGGAATCGCACGTTAAAAGGTAAGACCTCGTTAATCCTTAGCTCGCACAAGTTTCGACTTCTGAAGGCTGTCGTTCGTAGGGGGGTGACAGCTGGTTAACGAAAAAAACAAATTTTGAAGTTTTGAGTTTTTTGAATTTGAAAAGAGAACGAAGACAAGCAATACTTCAGAATACGAATTAGCTCATGAATTCTTCCTCACTGCCAGAAACCGTTCAGAAGACCATCCTCAAAACAGAAGCAGTTCCACTAAAGTTTTATGGGAGATATACATATTGACGTACCTCAGAGGACAGTATTCAGCCACGTATCCAGCCACAGATAGGGAAAACTGGTTCGTACGTCAAAAATTCGACACACTTTGTGGGGAAGATTAGGGATATAACTTTGGACACAAGTGATATTCTCGTCAGCTTCGATTTTGTGTCTGTGTTCACCAACGTCTGACGATTCCTTGAGGAAGATATCCAAACTGTTTCTGATTGATATTGTCGGACTCTTTGAGGCATGTATTACAAGATAAGTTCCAGTGGAAAGGAACATTTTATAAACAAACAGATTGCGACCACTTGGTCCATTGATTGCTAATTTACAATTGAATTATTATATCATAGTTTATATCAACACGTATTGGAAATGTATGTTTATTCAATTCATTTGATTGTCTGTGTAACTACTTGATTCAAATTATTCCTGTTCTGCGGCGGGTTGCCAGAAACAGTATATCAAATCAAATCAAATCAAAATACGCTTTATTATCTGAAGAACAAAAGTTCTTATTGACAAAGCACGGCTTAAAAATTGGTCAATTTCTATAAATAAAAAAATATGAAATATAAAATATAAAAAATTCCATACTCATAACCATTGTAAATACAATGAAATAGTCACAATTTACAATATAAAATTCATATAATAACATATACCTACAAGTAATTACAGTCACAAAATTCACAACAAGCAACATCAATCCAACATTCAATCGTTTAGAAATCAAAATATTATTATAATTAAGAGGATGTAATTCTGAGGGGTTAGGTAAGACTAAGTGAAATCTAAATATATTTAGAATCTTTCGGAATAGAATTCGCCCAGCGAATAGAATGCTCTATCTAGTAAATTATTTCTCGCGGAAGTTTTGAATTTTCTTTTATCAGTAATCATTTTTGTTGCATTAGGTAGGTGGTTGAACATTTTCTTTCCGTTAAATATAAAGGAATTTTTCACTAGTGAAGACCTTGGAAGTGGTAAGGTTATACTAAGGGCTTGTCTAGTAGTGTATTGCGATGTAGAATGTACTCTATCTCTATATTTACTGTGGATAAGACATACTGTTTCTAATATGTAAATGCAAGGTAGCGTTAAGATTTTACACTTACCACATACTGTGCGAATGCATGGAACTGAATTCTAAGAGATATTTGTAGCCTTCTTTGCCTTTTGGTCACAATGCTTCCAGAGTCGCAATTAGACAGACTTAGTAGAAAATATTCAAACTTCATTTGTTCATAGCATAAATGTATAGAGCTAATAGTTATTTGTATCACATGGCATGAAACTGTATTCTTCAAGTGCGAGAGCGAGTGAATATAAAAATGAAAAAATGTTATTTAATATTCAAATATGACTGAAGTGGAGGTCTTACTTTCAGGCAAATTGAACTGCTAAGTACATTGAGTTGAGAAATGTCAAAGAAACATTTGAATTAACTAAGGTTTCAAATTATAAAACTTGAAATATTACAAAAAAAAAATTTTTGAAAATGTTAAATATAACAAATGAAGACAATCTCGGCACGCGTAAGTTTCAATGGGGTCTCTGTGAGGGTGTGGGCGGGAAATTCGAGGGACGCCCGTACAGATTTAATCTTTGTTGAAAATGGTTCCTTAAATGCATCGATATATCGAAGATATTCTTCAGAACGCTATTGTTCCCTACTCTCATTTTATCGGAGACGGCTTCGTATTAATGTAAGATGATGTGCAAGTGGCACGAGTAGTTAACGAATATTTGGTCGAAGTAAGTATTGAATGAATGGTTTGGCTAGCTTGTAGTCCTGATCTCAATCCAATGGAGCATCTCTGGGACTAACTTCAAAGATGCATTTGTCAACGACCAGCTTCACCAGACAGCTTTCATGATCTGCGAATTGCACTTCAGGAAGAATTTGATGCCATTCCACAAAAATTTCCTTCATACCTTATTGATTGATTCTATGCTACATCGACTAAAGGCAGTCATTTTGGCGAGAGGAGGCAGATCTAGATATTAGCACCTTGAAATTTGTTTATTATTTTTTTAAATTTTGATGTTTTTGTTAGCTTTCTAATTAAACTTACGTTTGGATGTTTATTTGATGTGTTTTCACAGCTTCGTACTAGGCGTTCGCTTTAAAACAGTGTATTTCCAGTAAAAATTGAGATAATGTCATAATAAAGAAATTAAATGTTCGGAAAAGATTGCGGTTCCAGTTAACAACACCTGCTATAGTTGTTGCACTCCATAGGATGTTGAAAATGTTGGTAAATAAAGTTCGTCTCATTGTTGCTTAAATTCGAATCGGACTAAAAATGTCTGACATAGCATCTTTACAAAATCAAATGAAATTTGAAATTGGAGCCGGTTTTAGTGGCCGATTTTTTTGCCGGTGAGTGTTGAAGAACAACATTCAAAATGAGGTTTGATTATACTGTTGCATATTAGAAATTTGGCACACTGGGATAGGGTTTCACTAATTCTATAGGCAAAAACCATTTTTTTTTCTTTGAAGTATAGTCAACATGTTCACTCAAAGTCAGTTTATAATCGATAACTAAGTATAACCAAATGTTTCAAACTTTTCATTTATTCGTGATTGTTACCATTGAACTAAACCATCGAATTGACGTTGTTATTAAAATTATCTGAACATTTTCCTTTAATCACCATGTACATGCATTCATTTACGTTAAATGTTAGCCTATCATTGATAAACCAGTCATTCATATTCTGGAGACGTTGATTCAGAAGAGCTATCGGAGTGTTAATATTTGTACCCATTAAATATACAGGGTGTTATTTAAGTACAGGGCCAAATTCGAAGGAGTGATTCTCTGAATGATTCTAAGACTAAAAGTTCAAGATACAGGGTGCCAAAATTTTTAAATGAAATCGTTATTTTCGTAAATATCTTAATAATCCTTCAACCATTTTATTGAAATTTTGCAGTGTTAGATAGATAGATAGAATAAGGTATGTGGGCTGACGGAGCCATAACTATGTAAGCCTCTCAATCGAGTCCGTTATGCACCCACCACTGATGGGAAATGGTTCAGTTTTGAAGGTAGCCTATCTCGCGAGCGAAAGAGGCCAGCCTTCTAACCGATACCACCCTCACACTCTCCGGGTTCAGTACGATGCTCCCGAGGTGTGCTTCCCGTATTGCTGCCACAGCCGGGCATTCCGTGAGGATGTGGGTGCTGACTCCAAGCACCACCTGCATTCGATATCATCCTTGAAACCTAAAATGTTGAGGTGCCTGTTGAGATGGCAGTGTCCCGTCAGGAGCCCTGTCACTAATCTGATTTCCTTTCTGCTCAGTGTGAGCCTCTGATGTGGAGTTTTTTTGGAGTGTTATCAAGGATCGTAAAGGGCTGATTTAGCCCCAACTATACCAAAAGTATCATGTCCAATGGCTTCCTGGAAGGCACCGTAACCAATATTTTTTACACGAAACATGTGCGCCAATGATTTTTTGCAATCTTTGTATTTGTTTCACATTAAGCAACTAAAATTATAAATTTTTTATATCTTGAATTTTTTTCGTATCTTGGTTTGTTTTTGAGAAAAACATAAAAATAATTTTATTGTAAGTCCCTGGGACAACACAATAAAACATTTCAACAACTAATCCATCAAAACCTGGGGTTTTACTGGTTTTTTCCATATAAATAGTCTATTTCAGACCTATGTTGATACGAACTTTTCGTCTTAGAATCACTCAAATAATCACCTCTCCAAGTTTGGTCACGTACTTACATAACAACCTGTATACATCATATCAAATATATACATCATCTGCGAATAAATGCATTTCATAATCACCTGTGTTTGTTTGCAACAAATCATTAATAAAGTATATAAAGAGCATAACGCCTAGTACACTGCCTTGTGGAACAAAGTTTGTTGTAATAAGTTATTATTCACCAGAAATATGCATATTCATTAAAACCAAATTATAATTTTAGTTTTTCCAATAAAATATTCCTATCTACTACCCCAAAGGCACAGGCCAAGTCCAAAAAAAGCTGATAATATGATTCCACCCTCATCTACATAACATTAAAAATCATTTAAAGCAGTTTCACACTAGATTGATTTTGATCCAGGAATTTTTGATTATTCTAGTACTTTCTCGAAAAAGAGCAGTGTATTCACTAATCTATGCTCTTCAATATTTTAAGTGTTAGATGTCTTTGATACCGGAATAATGAAAATATTTTCCAACTAGTCGGTAAATAATCCTGATTTTAGCGAAGTATTTATACAATGTGAAAGGGGATATCAATATCAAAAGTAATTTTTAGTAATTTGAACTTCATTTCTTGGAAAATTTATTTTGTTGTTGAAAGATGATTTGTTACAAATCTGATAGTGATAACTCATCAAATCCAATTTTAAGATTGTTCATCATTGTTATCGAATTATCAACGATTGTTGCCAGATTATCTTCAGTGTTGCTGGTAATTAGCGATTTTAAAGTTTTCCATCATAGCTGGGAGTTATTTTTTACAGTATCAATTTTATTTTCATAAAATCTTTGTTTTTCTAATTACATTAACACTGATGGGGATACGTTTCAAGCAAATAAAATGTCAAATTCTAGTTGAATCTATTTACCTTAAAAATATCCATAGGGTGCACACTCGAATGTATTCAAGCAGCACTTTTGAACAAATATCTCTATAATACTATATGAAATGTACATAAACCAATGCGTTTTGTTGAACATTAACGGACGTGTCAGAATTGTTCAATCAGTGTTACTTAATAGGGTTGTTTTTTCATCTCGATAATGATTAATAGGTTTTGGACAAATTCACAGAATTTAAGAAGTCTAGAAGTCCGCCATTTTTTCTATATGACAGCCGTTACAAAATTTCTATTAGAGACGGTCCAAAGTAAACTTTTGCGGAAAAATATGTTCTTCAAACACGTCGAAAGGTTTCATTGTCTTTTTCTTTTGAGACTGAATGAATTTCCAGGTTCCTCGATAATAATAATAATCCTCCAATATTGTATGTAAGTTGATAATATTCTGATATAAAAACTGAATAGTATAGGTAGCTTTGAAAAATGTTTGTTCATGATCCAAACAATCTGAAGAAAATTCTATCATCTGAAAAATTAGATACAATTCTTGATGTAGATAATTATTATTTTATTATGTGATTAAATGGATTTTAAATTGTTTTGGCGAAGGAACTGAAGTATTGGTGATCTTTAAATAAAGTTGTATGTTATCCTGAGACATTATTCAGAGAAATAAGTAGGAAATGGAATTTGCTACTCACCGGCTACTGGTAATGGTGCCCGGCACGTATGGCAGAAACACTGCAAAACCGATTCCCTGACGAGTCCGATGAGCATTTTGATCCGCTAATATTTCCTGCACTGAATAAAAACTTGAACTTGATATAAAAATTGAGTGACGTCCAACGCCCGCAAAATTCAACAGGAAACAGGATGTCTGCTATCCTACCCCAAAGTCTACCGGCGACTTGTCGAAGCGACGGCGTTTAATTGATAGAAACCCCGTCCAGAAATGGCGGAGGAGACGGTGTTGCGGTGCGATGACGCATACCGGCGGTCGATACGTCGGGCGTAGTTCCGACTAGGCGACGCCGTCTTTCCAGATGTACGTGTAGACCTTCGGGAATCGAAGAAACAATTTTGGTCCTTCTGTCGCCGGAATAACACAATCATCGATTATTATTGAGATGCTATCACGTTTCTCATTCATTAATTCATTAACCACTATAATTGAAAATTAATTTTTTGGTAATGTCGGTATGTTTTTCTTAGGCTACTGGAAATTTTCGTTTCTAGTTTCCTTCAAATTTTTTGTACTTATCTCTAACCTCTAACAAACATTTTCTTATCTTGCACTTTTTTATCGATAACCAAGAAACTTACTGAACGCCTCTTTCTGAGAAATCATTCTTTCAACGAGTGGCAAGAAGACACATTTATTAATAAAGTGAATGAGGTGATTAGTAGTCCTAAAAAAAGATCCCGGATATGACAATACCAGGGTAGAAATATTGAAAGATATTTTAGAATTTATTCCAGCTCCTTTCGCTTGTGTTATCAATTGTTGTGAAAAGTGTTGTTTATAGAAATGTATTAAAATATTATTATTATTGAACCAAAAAAAAAACAAGATACTATACTTGAACATTGGAGTATCCTATCTTCACCAATACAAACAAAGACTACCATAAAGTCGAATCAAATAGTCAATAAAAGCAATTTACGATAACATCCTAGATTCCATAAAAAACCATCAGCTACCAGCCAACTCTTGCTGAAATATATCATTGAATTAAAAATCTGTCATCAGAATAATGTAATAAAATAAAGAAGGTGAAAAAAGTAATTTAATTCTGACATGGCAAACCATGATTAATTAAGGAAAGGAACTTAGAGAATCAAAGACAAGTTGGAAGAATTGTCAAAAATCTTGAAAGATTATGAAAAATGGTGAAAATTTGTAAATATTATTAGAATAAATTAATTAATAATTTAATTAAGTTTGTACAGTTAATTTTAAGACATAAAAAATTAAGATTTTTTGAAACAAAGTGCTATTGAGTAAATTCAAGACAGTGAACTAATTTTCGAGTATAGTTTAAATAAATCTAGTGGGAAGTGAAGACTGTTACCATGGGAAAGAAGTTTGTTGAGAAAGTGGTTTTTTAGGAAAACCATCGAGAGAAACGGCAATTCAAATTACCGGCATTTCATAAAATACAGAAAATTTAAGAAAAACTCATCGAAATTGACATTCAGGGTGGTATTCCCTCATTCAGTATTTGGTAAGTAGGCCATGATTACTATTTGACAGTAACGTTGTGACTTCATCCTAATGATATCGACATTTTCTTCACTTCAGATGGTGCAAATAGCTTCGAATTTGTTTATTATTTTAGGACAGTATGATAAAATTATCAGCGGAACACGTAGAAAGTTCGATAAAATGTATCCGAATCTAGCGCCAATGAACCTCAAGAAATTTATGCGAGTTTAGATCAATTTAAATTTCAAAAAAGAACTTTATCTCCAAACATTCCCCACAGATAAAAATCTAATGGATTAAGATCGAGTGATCTCGTCGACCAATAATGACAATTTTTTCTATTGAAAATCCCTTCTTTCAAAAATTTTGATTCATCAGACCAATTATTTCTATTTAAAAAAGTGGATCTTCTTGAATGCGTATCAATAACATTTCACATAATTCAACACTGTTGAGGGTTTTGAGGATTCATTGCTTGAATTTTGGTGAATTTATAATCATGCATTTTATGTCTTCGCGAGATTCTTTGAACCCATGAATACTTTATACCCAAATCTTCTTCAGCAATGATGATCGATGAATCAGGAAATACGTGAAAGTATGCCAGGACATTAATCTGGATGTCTTTAGAAGTTACGGGTCGAGACAAGTTTCTTGGTGCTTTTAAAGTTTATCCAAATGCATTGCAATTGTTTTGAATTCGTATAAATTTCTTGAGGTTCATTGGCGGTAAATTCGGATACATTTACATTAGAGGTGGTCGGTGGATCAGTGGTCTAATGCACAGGCCGTTCGAAACTCCAGCATAGCGATAGTCGGTTCGAATCCGATGTAGGTACGAGAATTTTTCTCAACTACTTCATATCGGATCGATAGGCGACCGCATGCCTTGTTGAAAAGCAAGTGTATTGTGAGTTGTCTAGATGCCAATTCGTCTAGTGCTAGCTTGGAGTGCACACCGACCACCCGAGGTGGTGCTGTAGGTTTTCCGGGTTTTCCTACAGCTGAAAAGTTAAAACATCAGTTAGTCGCCCCGGACCGCCGCAGCAAATAATAATAATAGCCGCCCTCTACCCGCACAGACTATGCCTTTGGGTACACTCAATGAGTGTTTATGAGGGAGTATTATTATTAGTATTATTATTATTTCATTGAACTTCCTACATGTCCTGCTAATGGAACAAATGTATAAGAACTTTGTTTGAATAGTTATGTTCCATCGTTTTGAAGGTATTTGCAACTTCTGCAGTGACGAAAATGTCGATATTATTAGGGTCACAACGTTATTGTCAAATAGTAATAGTATAGAGGATGTTCTATTTGAAATAATCAAGTTTCAGTCAATTTTTGAATCAAATGAAAAAACTGTATTTTTAACCACCCTGTATTGAAGTAACGGAGATTAGGCTGCAGTATGGGAAGCTTCTAAGTATCAACTAAGTCCAAACAAAATTTCGATACCATAGTATCTCCTAACTCAAAGATATCACCATTTTTAGAGGTCATGGTTTCCGAATAAAAAAATTAAAATTTATTTTTATTTTGAAAACAGTAATAGAAGATATAGGTATAGGGAAATATCAAGGAATTTTGTCGGGAAATTTTTGGAGATTCTAAAAATAATTTTACATACATAGTGTTTTATTTGAAAAATCAAAGTTGCTACTACTTTCTAATAGAAGTGTAAACACCGCATTGTCGAAAATATTTTAGTTGGGAAGAAAATGTCCAAATATGCTCTCCATTGAATTTCCAAAGTGATCCGTTGTCTGGTTCACTAGAAACGTCTAAAGTGCCATCCACCGTGAATCAGCCTGTATGAACGTCCTGTTGCAAATAGATATAGAAGATGGTGAGAGAAGATATAACTTCATCACCAGGGGAAAAAATATTGCGTTACAGTTTGTTCTGTTTCATTTTATATTGATCTAATCGTAGTAGGATAAGTTCAGTTTGATTTTGACGTTGACTCCATTAAATCTGACTTCTATGAAAATTCACTTTTCACTTATAATATCCCAGAGCTATTGATAATTTCGAAATAATTTGTCGTATACTTTCGAAAGCGAGTTACCATTCCCCATGTTCGCTGAAACGCCTACTCAAATTGTTAGAAAAGGCCTGGTCCGATTTCAATAAAACTTACACCTACTTGTTTAAAATATTATACTCTTACCCGGAAAGTTATTATAATTTTTTATTTTAAATTATTTTGACCCAAACTAATTAAAATATAGATTTTTTTTCGAGTCAGACTACTTTTCGTAAAAGTGCATAGCAATTCACTAACTCATATAGAATATACTATAGATTAATACTATAAAGTGATAAATAAGAAGTGCATAATGAAACAGTCGTAATGTGACGCCATCACATCATATCGACGCGAATCAATTCGTTGGTGCAACAGTGACAGTGGCGGAGACTATTTTTCATTGTAGGTAGTAGAATTAGGTTTTTTAAACAAGTAGAAAGAAGTGTTTTAAATTTTATTTACGACCTTAAAGCAACTCGCTTGAGAAAAGTTAAGACAAATTTTGAGAATTTATCAATAGCCGAGGGATATTCAGTGGGAAAATGTTTTCATAGAATTGTCACATAATTATATCGATCGACTCATTTTGGATATTTCCATATCTACTCGAAGGGACTGACATTTTGAAAATTCAATTGAGTAAACGTCATACTATGTCATAACCATGGTGACTCGATTATTCAATAGTGATAATTTACCGGGGCACTTATCAGTTAAATGTTTGTCTGACTGGCTTTTTCTGCAGGAAAAAATTGTGTAGCAATAACAATGATATAACGCGGAGAAGCAAAGAATATTTTACAAATCCTCAAGAACAACAGTTTTATGAACATCTAGAATTACTGTATGGCAAGACCCATCAAGAACACACAGACCATTCACAGCTGAAAAACCGCTGCTAGAAATCGGGCGAAACCTTTCAGAAATACGACAGCGCACGCTTGGTTCGACTCTAGCATTGACACTAGCTAGTACCACACGAGCTTTGAATTTGAGTTCGCGAAATAATCATGTAAACGTCAGAGTGAAGTTGGAATGCTTGGGTAGATTCACAGGTACTGATACTATCGAAGCTACTCTAAGAAAAGTGATGACAGAAGTGGTACCTGAGAAAATACAGATAAGGCTAGAATTGTGTGAAAATTGTGCAGCATTCAAAGAATCGGAAATGACGCAGGAAGAATAAAGAAGGTCGATGAGAAGCAAGCCCTGATTCAAAACGTATGTTGCTATCATTCAAATACAAGATGGAGGTGTTTTCATAGACTGCCTCATCATCAACAAGTCTTGCACTATGCTGATAAATACAGGTGCGAGTAGGACCATCCTTGGGTCTTCTTTCAATGAAACAGCAGCTAGAATTGAATTTTCAAATTGAAAGCTACGCACAGCAATGGAAGAGCTAGTCACTATATACAGTGAGCTACCAATAAAACTGATTTTGGGCAGAACTGAAGTGAAACATTGGGACGTTGCAATCATTGGAATGGACATAATGAATTCCAGAGGGTTCAAGATTAATTCCACAGGCGGCGTCTTATGTGTTAACGGAGAAGAGCTGATGCTTCATGAAAAAAGTGAAGGAATGAGCGTACCTGAGAGGGCTAGAACCATTCTGGACTCGCCCGGACAGAATTGCGAGGTAATGGAAATGTGATGATGTTCGAGCCAAAAACAAAGCAAGAGGAATTGCACTAGGGGAGACCTTGTTGCGTGATGTTAAGTATGTGACAGTGAGAATCATGAATGTCAATTATCACCCAGTGACTTAGAAGAAAGGAACAACTCTAGGGCACTGCACTTCAATTTCCTCGGTGATTAACGGTGTAGACATTGTTTTTAGCCAAGCCGGCAGGATTTTTTTCAGAATTGTTGGGTAATACCTCTTTCAAGGGCATAGAACCAGATTAATAGCCCAAACTGAGAGGCTTAGTCAAGACATACCAATGCAACTTAGATACCGGACAAGGAAGAGGAAGCAGTCAGCTAGAAGACTTTCGCTTGCCTAAAAGGAGAAGGCTGACAAAATAGTCAGCGATATGAAGAAAGAAGGAGTTATCGAATCATGTGACACTCCTTGGTCATCTCCAGTTGTACTGGTTGGCCAGTTCAACGATGTTCTCGACCCTTGATTTCAAGAGCGGATTTTGTCGGGTAGAACTGGCCTCAGAATATCGGAAAAAGAAATACTTCACCATCGGTTCCGGACAGTGGCAGTTCAAAGTTATGTCATTTGGGCTCTTGAAAGCTCCAGACACATTCGAGAGATTGATGGAGATCGTTCTGAAGGGACTCTCATTGAGGAATTGTCTGGTATTTCTCGAAGACAGTTGGCACATCGTTTGAATATGACATAAAGAACCTGAAAGAGGTATTGCTGTAATTGAAAAACTCCGGATGGAACGTAAGCCCCAAGAAATGCAATATTTTCTAAGAAGAAGTACAATATTTCGGTCATGCTATTGTTTCTGGAGAAGTGGCAGTAGATGAGCAGAATATCAAAGTAGTAAAGGAGTAATCAATTCCAAAAGATATACACTAGCTTCGGAGTTCTCTTGACTTGTGCACCTACTATCGCCGATATGTGCTGGGGTTCGCCAACATCATTAAATCAGGATCAGACTCACGGAGGGCCAATCACAGTTCCAGTGGTCCGAGAGAAGCCAAGACTCTTTCAGAAGACTGAAAGGATTAGAGATCCTTTGAACGCACCTATTCTGACCTATCCTCTTACGAAAGCAACTTGAAGCTATTCTATCTCAGATCCAAGAAGGATAGAAAAAAGTCATTTCAGCAAGACCCTGAGTGAACCAACCAAATAACTGTGTCACCAGGCGGGAGCTGTTGACCATACCGAACTAGAAAGTAAGAGAGGGGATTTGTAGATGTTCCATTGGAGCTGCATTCAGATTAAGACAGATGTTGGAAGTCCAATCTTTTCCAAGAAATGTGTTGAATGCTGAACATACGAGAGACGAGAACCACGGCCCTACATTCACAGTCCGATGGAGTGGTGGAGCCGACAAATAGGACGATAAACCGTTACTTATCCAAGGAAATCTCTGACACCAAATGATTCCTAATGGTCTATCGTTCCGCAGTACACCAGCCAAACCTCTACTAGTTTTATTATTAGCCAAGAACTGCGGGAGACGACTACGTAAGCATAGTTCTGCAGGGAATGATCGACATTGACGAGTACTTTTGAAAATCCAGAGTGTCGGTGACAAATCGAAGGAGACCTAGGACCTAGGTGCTGGAGGATTTCAAGCTGGTGACCTGGTTTTGCTGTACAACCCTAAACGTCGCCAAGGACTATAACGAAAGCTGACCCCAAGGGTGGCTGAGGTGTTGCAGCCAATGGGAGTAGCGATCCGTAAGCCCTAGCTCACCGTATACCGACTCAAACATTACAGAGGGATGCAAGAACTTGAAAATCTGCCTTCAGTGGGAGCTAAGAAGGGACCTCGGAATGTGTACTGCGGGACTGGTAGCTGGTGATGAATCAACCATGGCCGCCGATCCGCCCAGTTGAAAACCAGCCCTACCTGGGTTTTTACGAGGAGGTGGATCGAAGGAACTCGCTGCGGGAACTGGAAAATCTTGTCTTTAGTGCGAGCTAAAGAGGGGCCTTGGATCAGGTGCTGCAGGACTGGTAGCCGGTGAATGAATCGCCCGCGGCCTCCGCACCATACTATCAAGAACCAGCCTTACCAGGACTCTACCGAGGAGGCGGATGGAAGGAACTCGTAGTGCGAACTGGATATCTAGTCTACAATGAAAGCCGGATATCTAGTCTACAATGAAAGCCGAGGAGGGGCCTCGTATCAGATACTGCGGGTCTGGTAGCCGGTGATAGAATCATCCGCGTCCGCTGCACCGTCCGACTCAGAACCAGCCCTACCTGGTCTTGAGGAGGCAGATTGAAGGAACTCGCTTTCTTGAAAAGCACATATACACTACACACCCAGACTTTGAGGAGATCAGGTGAAAACCATGCCATGTATGAGGAGAGCAAGGGATAGCAAAAAGGGACCACGGGGGCCTACTTGCTTAGCTGTAACAACAGCCTCCCCATGACTACTGCTACTTCTACATAACCAAAGCTGCGAAACTCGTGAGAAGGTTCGTACAAAAGTATGAAATGGATTCCATAAGCCACCCTGAGGAAATCATGACCAAGTTCGCACCCCCAGATCACCGAAGGATGAGATTACATTCTAGAAGTTAATGTCCTCATACTCAAACAGACAGAAAGTTCTACATGTGGTAACTTGAGAACAGTTACGAGACCTCTTCAAGGTGCCTGCCGATTACGCGCAGTGTTGGAATATATTACCACAGACAGAGTTAACTGCATTATTGATGCAACTTAAATTATATTGGGGTCGCTCAATGACAGGAATAAGTGAATTAGATTCACTTTCTATAACATTGTCAATCACTGAATATTGGAGAGTTTAGCATTAGGTCGGGAAATATTCGAAACTTTGTATCAAGGCTTGTTTGATTTGTTGTCTTGGTTATGTGCAAGTATACCGGAAAAATTATAAATGTTATGGTTTTTATTCGAAAACCCCAATACCCAATATTTTTTCTGAAATCGTTCATAAATTAAGGAATTATACTTGCTGTTTGCGTGCATTCATTTACTGTCTAAAATGTATACAAGCCGTCAAAAATTTTCCCGGATCGTTTACGATACGGGAAAGTATTTTTTCTGAAATCGTTCAAGAATGCCCACTTTCTCGGAGCAACTTCAGGCCTCAAAATACGCTAATCTAGTATTTTAGTCCGTTGCTAAGCAACGAACTTTCCCGGACCGTTTTCGGCACTAAACTGTACGGGAATAGTATATTGTGTATCTAGTAGTAAAAGCAATACATTCCCGGACGATAATGTAAATTGTTGGCCGAGGCGATAAACCGAGGCCAACATGCATTGAAGTCTGGGAATGTGCTTTTACTACGAGGTACACATACTATTTTTTCTGAAATCGCAATCCGCATTATCATAAATTAAGGAATTATACTTATTGTTTGCGTGCATTCATTTACTGTCTAAAATGTATACAAGCCGTCCAAAATTTTCCCGGATCGTTTACGATACGGGAATAGTTATTATCCTAACAAGTACGGAAAGAGTACTATTCCCGCATGAGACTGCCGTTACCCGAACGACGCATAGCGGAGTTCGGGTAAGCAGTCGAGTGCGGGATAGTACCTTTCCGTATGAGTAAGGATCAAGATTTTTTCTACAAGAGCATTGAAACATCTTATGTGATGCTCTTGAACAAACTTTCACGTGCGGGAAAAATTATTACCGCACTAGTGCGGGAAAAACTCACATGAAGTGACATTAGCGTGCGGGAAAATTTTTCCCGCACTAGTGCGGGAATATGACACCTCTCAAACTAAATTGCTTGCGGGAATAGGGCGGAACACGCACGCTTGTAGAAAAAGTATTTTCCCGTACAGTTTAGTGCCGAAAACGGTCCCGGAAAGATCGTTGCTTAGCAACGGACTAAAATACTAGATTAGCGTATTTTGAGGCCTGAAGTTGCTCCGAGAAAGTGGGCATTCTTGAACGATTTTAGAAATAGTCAGAAATAGTAACAAGTACGGAAAGAGTACTATTCCGGGATAGTACCTTTCCGTATGAGTAAGGATCAAGATTTTTTCTACAAGAGGATTGAAACATCTTATGTGATGCTCTTGAACAAACTTTCACGTGCGGGAAAAACTATTACCGCACTAGTGCGGGAAAAACTCACTTGAAGTGACATTAGCGTGCGGGAAAATTTTTCCCGCACTTTTGCGGGAATACGACACCTCTCAAACTAAATTGCGTGCGGGAATAGGGCGGAACACGCACGCTTGTAGAAAAAGTATTTTCCCGTACAGTTTAGTGCCGAAAACGGTCCCGGAAAGTTCGTTGCGTAGCAACGGACTAAAATACTAGATTAGCGTATTTTGAGGCCTGAAGTTACTCCGAGAAAGTGGGCAGTCTTGAACGATTTTAGAAATAGTCAGAAATAGTAACAAGTACGGAAAGAGTACTATTCCCGCATGAGACTGCCGTTACCCGAACGACGCAAAGCGGAGTTCGGGTAAGCAGTCGAGTGCGGGATAGTACCTTTCCGTATGAGTAAGGATCAAGATTTTTTCTACAAGAGGATTGAAACATCTTATGTGATGCTCTTGAACAAACTTTCACGTGCGGGAAAAATTATTACCGCACTAGTGCGGGAAAAACTCACTTGAAGTGGCATTAGCGTGCGGAAAATTTTTTCCCGCACTAGTGCGGGAATATGACACCTCTCAAACTAAATTGCGTGCGGGAATAGGGCGGAACACGCACGCTTGTAGAAAAAAGTACTTTTCCTTTATTTATGATCAAATGTAAACAAATGCCCAGTACAAAACCGCCATTTTCCTGGCGATAGCAGCGGCACCATCGGTCGATTTACTCGCCAATTGAATTATTCAGAATTGACCATGAATTTAGTTGATTTGGTTCTCGAATATTCCTTAATTCGAGATAACTGCTCATCAAAATATAAAAAGTTAGGGTATCATTGGAAAAAGAATTGAACGCCAATCAAAATGATGTACTACGAGGGCTACAAATATTACTTGAAAGTGTCCCTCTTGAAAATAAAATTGACCTGTTTTTTCGATTCCTCACATTATTTACTGGAAGGGAGATATTGAGGGAGGGATAGATATATTCATGATAGTTAATATAACTTCACTATCTTCATTGGCCAATGCTTATTTCAGACTAATTATGGGACATGAAGGAGTGGATTCTGAAATTTTATAATAAGGGACTAAAGTGAATGCTTTAATCCCGCACGTGATGATTATTGCCTGGGGGCTCGAAGAGCCCGAGGGCCAATAATCACGTAAGGGATAAAATATTTCTTCAGTCCTGAGGCATATACGCTATTTTTTGCACTTCCCAGTATTATAACTTTCAGCATTGATATAATTAATAATTTTGATTAGTTATATAAACACGGTACGATTACTCAGTAGGTAACGTTATAGCAACAGTGTCAACAAAATTTTCAATTCAGTGACATTTCAATTAATCAGCCCTATTCTGTATCACTTCCGTTATTTTCCTATTGCTTGGTAATAGCAAAATAACGGAAATGGCGTATAACGGTGATGTTATTTTTGACGGAAGTTAATGATGACATTTAAACGAATCGTAATTTAACTAACAGAATATCAAGAAAATGGATCAAGAAATGAATGAATCTATACATTTTTATATCGATAAGGCGCTGATATGATAATTTTTGTCCTAGTTAGTAATAGTATAGCTGCGGCAAAGTTTGATTTTTACTTTATGTCCCTAGGGATTTGAAATGCAACTTTACCTCCCTAGGGAATTTTTTTGCACTTTAGTCCCGGAAGAGCAAAAAAGTATTAATCTCTATCCACATAAATAACTGACCTTGTTTTGAAAACATTGTACGCGATACTTCACCAAAATAATAAATGGCGTTGTGAAGGTTATGATCTCGTTTCACTCATAAAAACCGAATAGACTCCGCAAGCGTGACGTCACTTCACCATCTTTGCTGGGGTCCGTTAGGTTTCGGTTTCAAAAGTGAGTTTAAGTGAATGATAATTAATTTTATTTTTACATCTATATAAACTCTTCAACAAAGCAATCGCCATAACCAAGCTCGTTATCAGGTTCACTGCCATAGGAAACGGTTTTGCGAGACGAGCACTTGCAATTGGGTCTTCTTTGAAGAACGTTGCACAAATATCTGTCAGATGTAGTTCAATGTCCGTCGTGGTATTAGCCAGGGAAGTAGTTGTTTTCTGACAGATGTTTGCCTTTATTTTCCACTTTGTGGAAACGCTTAGAGAGAAGGGTACCCCTGTATTCTTTCAACATTGTTGATACCTCTCTGGCACAATATATTCGAACTAGTTCGAATGTTTACAGATTTCTCTTCCCGGAGACTGTGCTGCTTGGGAGTGTTTTGTCTTATTCCGTTCGGATGGAGCTTCGATCAACTCGGGGAAATATTAGTTAAAAAGTTGATTATTATTCATTTGGTAGGGACAGGACAATTATAATGTTGTCCGACCTACCCTGTCACTGATGAGAGGCAATAAACCTCGAAACATTGCAAAAATATCTGTCAGATGTAGTTCAGTGTCTGTCGTGGTATTAGCCAGGGAAGTAGTTGTTTTCTGACAGATGTTTGCCTTTATTTTCCACTTTGTGGAGAAGGGTACCCCTGTATTCTTTCAACATTTGCGACAGCTGTTTATCTAAAACTGATTTGTTTGGAACGCGTCAAATGATATTTTGACATTTGTGACGTCACCACTTGCAGGGTCTATTGAATGAATTAAATACAACTAATATCAGTTGTAATATCACAAGAGAGTCAGAATGAAGTGAATATAATTGACAGATTTTTCGAAAACTTGTTGCCAGGCAATAGACACGAGAGCCCGAATGGCTCGAGAGGCTATTGTCAAATGGCAACAAGTTTGACAAGAAATCT
Organism: Chrysolina americana; assembly: GCA_958502065.1. Classification (NCBI taxonomy): domain Eukaryota; kingdom Metazoa; phylum Arthropoda; class Insecta; order Coleoptera; family Chrysomelidae; genus Chrysolina; species Chrysolina americana. The sequence continues at coordinate 74,897,502 of OY293413.1, forward strand.
GGAGAATTATTTTCTACTTTATCGAACTCTCGTGTGGTATTCGATAGATTATTTTTTGATGCCCCAATCATAGCTCCTTTCTCTATATAACATTTTTATTTCAACAATTCACTTGAATCACTGTAAACAGAATGAAGTATGGAATTTGAAGTTCTCAGCACTCCTACCATCGATGAACTCACGAGAAGTTTATCATCTGAATTCAATTGATGGTATTTAGACGACGACGGCTCTATTGCTGGTAATGAAAACTTTGTTTCAGAGGATTTCGAAATTGAAACTACGCTCGGCTTCTTCCCTGGTTTCACCCACATTTTTTTTCTGTAAATAGTGTTTCTGTTCTCATCAATTCAATTCTCCCTACTTCATTTGTCGGTATAAAGGACAACTTCTATGATGAAGGTGAATCACTTTGGCAATCACTTATTGGTATGGAGCGAACCACAGGTAATGCTACCTCACAAAAACTTTGGCACCGTCCTCTTCTAAATTTCATAACTGATAAACTTCCAACGTCTACAAATGTATCTGAGAAAGCGCGTCTGAAAGCAGCAATGGTCAAGAAATCTGGTGCTTGGTTATTGGATGACGAATCTTTCAGAATTTCAGATGGTCTTAGGTTGGGTTCAGCTATTTGCGTGCCTCATACTTGAATATGTGGCAGTGAAGTTGATGAAAAAGGTGAGTTGTAGAAGGAGTGCAGGTCGATTATCTCGACATAATCAAGTTGATGACATCTTGAAATGGCATCAGCAGGCATCCATGCAATTTTGGAACCATCGGGTACCAATCGTGATGATGAAAAACTTCCAGATGGTATGTCACTCATACCTTAGAAATTCAGTAAACCTCTTGTCTGGGAATTTACTTGTGTTGACATAGTAGTTGAAAGCTCCAAGCTTGCTGGATCTGCAGCCATTTCCGCTGAGACGTTGAAGCGTAAAAAATACCAGAATCTTGGTAATAACTATTTATTTTGTCCAGTAGCTGTTGAAACTTTCGATGTTTATGGTCATGAAACTCTGTCATTCACGATGTCGGAAGATTAGGCCGGTCACCGAATAATAATAGTTCAACTACTTTCTTGATAGAGCATTGCTATCCAACGTGGTAATGCTGCTTCGGTTTTTGGAACTATTCCTCCTTCCAATTTTTGAAGGAAATTCTATTTTCCTCATTCCAATAAATGAGCGAAATCTCTTCGGATGAAGCAAAATTCAGTGCATTTTAAATCTCCAATTCATGATAAACCATTGATAGCTGATCCTCCTTCTTTTTCAGAATAGTCCAAAATCAAATACTTTAAGAGCAAGATCAATCCCTCTAGAAGATTCCAATTCACAACGAATGGTTTGATGGAAGATGCTGCTATTCCTATTTTGCCAGTAAAATCTTTGGATGAGTCTACAAATCACCTTGGAAGTCATTGGAGCACATTTGGGTTGATTAATTTTGGAAATACTAATTATATGAATAGCGTTTTACAAGCGCTACTTATCACAGAATCGTTCAGAGACGATATATCAACCATCAGTAATAATATTTCCCAGATATTCTTTGAGCTGAATACATGTTCGAACAACTTACATTTTTGAAAAGAGTTTCTTCTTATCCTCCGCATGATTTAATAGAGTAGAGATTCAATAGTTCCGAATTTTTGGTATACCTGTTGAATACACTTCGTGGGCAGGAGAATAATTCATTTGATTTTCTTGGACTCTCTGATGGCACAGAGCCTATCACTTCTTCAGTACAGAAGTCTCGTGTAGGGGAAATCCTTACAGTTTAACGTTGTAGTAGATGCAGTATAGATAGCGGAAAGTTCAGTGATTTTTTTGAATTAGTGCTCGCGATTTCCAACCTTTCGGAAATCCAGTCTGTACAGAACCTACTCATTTATCACCTGAGAACCGAACACCTAACAGGTGATAGTCAAGTGTATTGCCGAATATGTACTAAAATAACCGACAGCTATAAAATAACGAATATAGTTGAAGCACCTGCAAATCTGATCCTAAATCTGAAACTCTTCAGTTATGATTCAGCAACTCACAGAAGTATCAATTCGATACAACGTATTAAGCTACTTATACGTATACTTATAAATGAATATTTGGAACCTTTGATATGAATACAACTCAAGAAATAGAAACTACCCAAACATCAGTTTCATTCGACTCTTCATCCGAATAAAGGACGGGTAACCACAACCTAATAGTAGTGAATAACGCTGAATAATCTGAATTGCTCGATCTTGTGAAATTTCGGATTTTCGTAAATTAAAAGGCATTGAAAAATTATAAATATACTCATACTCATAATGAGTAGAAGTGGATAATTTTTATGTTTTAATATAGACACTCAAAAAAATCATATACAGTATCGAAAAGAATATATCTTGGGTACTGTGATCTAATGAGAGCATAAAGAGTAGCTTGCTCAATATTAAGGGAGCATTACAGTTTCTCCTCGAATAGCTCGAAGGGAAATTCAATTGTCGTCCGAACTGGCATATTGACTTAGTCAGTTGAATAGTCGTGTGGGGTAATAGGAGGGGAGAACATCATTGCGTCTCTCTTGAATATGAGGTATAAAAAAATATATATTTTTATATTTTAGTTTTTTTGTCTGGCTCAGTTTGAAGGCACTGTTGCTGCTTCTTCCATTACACATAGGTGTAATGGCGGAAGGTTGCCTCTAAGGATGCAGTAGAGCACGTACATATTGCCCCTGTGATTCCCAGACAGGCTAGCCAAAGAGTGTGGTGAATGGAACCATCACTGTTTTGGTAGGATTTACGTTGAGTCCTTCCTTAGCGCACCAGCTTCTGATTGTGTTTAGGGCTAATTGCATGCGGTCGGAGATTACTCTGTCATGTTTGCCCCAATTAAGTTTGGGAGCCTCCGAACTTAATTTTTAAAAAACAAAAATAACTTTCAAAAAACTTGAAAACCAAAAATTATGAGTTACAACGTATTTTTATTAGCAATGTCAAAGCCAATGGTACAATTATAACTTACTAAAAAATGGAAAAAGCATATGTTATCTAGGATAAAAATGCAGAATTCAGCGGATTCTAAGTGTCCAGCCCGATGATCTTCAATGTAAATGCACTCTGTGATGCTGTCTTTGTTATCTACACAATACGGGGAATCTTTACATAACACCCCTAATGGTGACGACTAGGTCATCGGCATAACAGATTTTTGCCATACCCAACATATATTTTTTCGATAGTGTATATTCAATCACCAAATTTATATGGATTTGACAACATGTTATTTCCTTCAGACACTGTATAAACTGACCAAATATTCGACAATGACTTTACAAAATACATTGTTCATTACAATACGTTTCTGAATTTCTTAATTGAAATTAAGAATGGAAATGAATTCAAGATTAAAGGTCTTCCATAATGAATAAATAATGTACAGGTATCTGCTTCCGATATGAGAGTGAGTGTTCGTGACTGTAAAAAGCATAGAAAAACTGGATATTGTGAGATTCTTCTGCAGAATTGATAAAACCATGGACCTAACTAAAGGTATGTATTTGAAATTTTCTAAAGAAAAATTGGATGATAGTTTGACATCCGTCATTTTCTTCTGGGGGTCACTATTTAGGAGAATGGTATTGCAAATCATGCGTCTTATATATAGTAACGATTTTAATGCTTCCCCCCATGCTAACTTTTGAACGGTTTGACGTACAAACAAAAAAAGCGAAAAGATAATTAAATTATCTTTTCTACCATCTACATTTTTTAGAATTCCGTTCAAGTTGTTGTGCCTCCCCGCGCCATCTATGAAGCAATTACAATGTGTTTTTTTGTTTCAAAACGTATTATCAGTTACACCCCCCAAACGTTTTTTTAAAGTTTGTACGTCAAAATGTTTAAAAGTTAACAGGTGGGGAGACTATCAAAAGCCGCACTGTATAGACTCATATGTTGCCTACATTACTTCAACTAACTTGTCAAAAACAACTCAGTTCTGAAATCAAACACAGTGTTTTGAACAAACACAGGTGTTTCAGTTACTTCCTCAAGTAACGATGTAAATGTCATTTGTATTTATCCTAGTTTTATGAAAGTATTATAATTGCCAATTTAATTGATGCAGGTTATGAATTGTTCCCACTACGCTTTTAGAGGAAATAGATTTATGACTCAATTCGAGTAACTCCTGAAGACTGAGATGAAACTATTAAGCATTTAACGTATCATTGAAAACTAAGCTTCCTTTGAGTTGAACCTTCATCGCAAATTATTAACATCATAACATCACAACAACACATAATACATCAGATAGGAAATATAATACTTTAGTTACTTTTGATACCTTTTGTAACATTGCTCGATTCTCAACCACCTAATACGTCTCCAGCCGCATTAACAAGAAGTTGCTGAAGATCTTCTTATACAATGACCAGTATACATAGTTGGATTTTTCAGTTTGAGATATGTAGCAATTTTCTCAGGTATTTTAGAAAAGAAATGAATACCGCAAGGCTGAAAGGTGCATTTTCCGATTCTGTATGTGGAGTATGAGCTGGACTGATGCTATATATTTTCAAATAATGTCACAGAATTAACGTCTCCGTCAAGAATTTCCATGGACATTTTCGTTAATTCATTTGTTCTGCAAGTTCCGCCAATTCCAATTGAAAAAGCTACTTTCTTCATAAAAAATGTCTCGTCTGGGGCAGTACGAACACATTCAATTACTTGCTATCAAAGCGCCATACTTGTTGATTTCTACTCTTTCCTTCAATTCCAAACAAGCTCGAAACATGGAATATTTAGGCCACAAAGATGATGGGGAGTATTCATTCGAGAGTTTCACAAAATAAGCAAGTAATACCGTTTCTCCATCGCCTAGAACCTGTATTTTGTCTTTCACAAAACTGAAGGTATTTTTTTTCGTAATGGATTTTTGATTTATCTGGAAGCAAATCTGATCTTACAGTGTTAGCAGCAACAAGTAAATTTTCAGGAATATAAATATATCTGCCATAATTTTCGCCACAGTTTTAAATACATTTTAATTAAGACTATATTAATTTTCATGGCACGCTAAAATGACAATAACGTGACAATAACCAAAGTTGTTGATTTTATTTTAACATCATCGTTGTCAATGATTCGGTAAAGCTTTGAATGTAACTGGATTATTATGAAATTTATATAAATATCCTAGGAAGCGCCTCGTCGCCTGGCAACGTCCTCGATTATTATAAGTCGTATAATAATCTCGATACATTAATAGCTATAAGTATATTTGTCGAACAGTTTCGAATAAATGAAACAAATCATTTCGACAATGTCGAAACCCCCTCATCTCCACAATGTGGAAAATGTGAGGCAAACAACTACTTATCCCTTATTGAATTACATCTGACATCTATTTGCAAAATTATTGTTGAAAATATTACGTTAAGTCAAAATTTCGAAATAAAAGTTGAATAATTCGTGACCCTTTCATGATTCTGTACCAGAAACTTGCTTGCGTTTAATTTATTTTCATTGCTGTAAAAATGCATGTCGTTTTAAACAAATCTTTACTGTCATTATTAATTTGTTTCAGATACAACAGACTTTTTCCAAGTGAAAATACCAGTACCTTGGGGACATATTGCTGGTAAGTACATATATCTTTCATGAAAATCAAGAAAATCATATATTTGAAGGACTTGTACTTGAGAATGAATGAGGACGAAACGGCGGTCTCATAAACTTTATGAAAATCATCATTTTTACAACCATATTTAAAGGCGGTGAAGTGACAAACTAATGAGATCTCTTCAGGAACATTTTTGTCCGGACTGTAAATGAGTCCGTTTCGTAACTTGAGATGCAAGAAACCAAATAGGAATTTTATATTAATCTAACAATCAAACAATTGATGCTTGAAAATTTTGGATAGACAATTAATTGAGGTAAAACATTAATGAAAAGTTGATTGGAAAAAATAACTCTTCATTATACTTCATCATAAGAAAATTAACAAATGATGAATCCTTCAACTCTCACTTCAATGAAAGAAAAATACGAGTATATAGAGCCATAACTAGAAAAGCAAGAGATGAATACTGTAAATGAAGAATTGGATAATCTAATAAAGCAAGAAAAACATGGAGTATTATAAATAATGAAATACAGGAAAAACGAAGTAATAACAAAAAACATGCAACCACATCTCTGGACTTTGACACTATCAATTACTGGTTCTGCACAGAGGCGGATCCAGGATTTTGGTTTGGGGGAGGGCACATCCGGAGGGTCTGGGGGCACACATCCGGAAAAGAAACACGTTTTGGACATTGTTTAGGAAATAATTTCATATTTAAAACACTTCAAAATTATCTTGTTTTATAAAAAAAGATAAATTTTCAACATTATTTAATTGAATATGGTATATGTATTCCTTCAAAACCTGATATTTATACAAACAAATTTATGATATCTATCTATTGTTACTTAAATAAAAATAAAACTTCATACATCTACAAGGAAAAGGAAAAAAAACTTTCAATTTACATTAATTTTTTATTTGCAATTTGTAGTCAAATGTACAAAACTAACTTTTTAATCCAATATAAAGGCCAACTTGCGATTGTGTTTTTGAGCAAAAATATTTAAAACTTCTTCTGGTCGATGTGCAAACTTGCAAGTCCATTGAGGCGATCTTCTGTCATTGTTGTTCTTAAATAGGTTTTTAACCTTCGGAGTGCCGAGAACGAGGGCTCAGCCGTACTCGTGGTCACAGGCAGAGTGCAGATTATTTGCAACAGAACAGTTGAGTTTGGCAGATCTGATGAACAATATTTTTGAAGTTCCTAATATAACAAAAATAGCCTTGGGAGGGGGGCACCTGCTTCCGGTGCCCCCCTCTTAGATCCGCCCCTAGACTGCACCAGTGCCAATGCAGAAAAACATATTGAAAACTTACAGTAATATAACATATCTTGAAAATGTGAATATTGCTGAATCATTTTATCTATTCGAGACAAACATTTTAGAAATGAAGTAAACTCTCAGGAACATTAAAAACAAAGACACTACTGGTTTTGATAAATTATCAATGAATATTTTTGAGAATCTGCCATACACCACCTCAAAGTTCTTGTTATTCTTGTTAATGGATGTTTTGGTCAAGTTATTTTTCCAGCTTTACAAAATTTGAGTAATCGAGTAATGATACCTTTGCACAAAGGAGGAGACTTGGGTGATCCATCAATTCCGAGGCCAATTTATTTAATCCCAACTGCAAAAGTCATTGAGAAACTTGTGAAAACAGAATAACAGAAGTTGTATGTGCAAAAAACAAACTGCGTACACAGCAGTTTGCCTTTCAAGCAAGCAAAAGCACAAACTATGCAGTATTGACAATTCTTCAGATGGTATATACCAAAATTATTCATAGGAATTCTGCTGCAGCGATATGTTGAAGGCTTTTGACAGTGTTAGTCATAATATATTGCATCAAAACCTCCAGAAATATACTTTATGTACATAAATGATCTCACCACCCTGAAAGCTTTACTTTGCCAATGATACAACAATTCTGTGGCACGGCAATAAAGACAGTGATTTTCATGAAACATACAATACACGCCAATTCAACCAACTGAAGAGTTAAGTTCCAATCTCGACCCAGATTAAATAAAAATTCTGTCTATACGATGGGATCAAAATGTATAATAAATTGCCCACAGCCATTACAGATATTGCATAACTGTTTTAGAAATATTTTGAAAACATAATTTCCTGACATTAATTTCCATAATAATTTCAGAAACAACCTGGTTAATACATTAAACTTAAACACGCTTTATGGCAGAAAACCCAACACATAATGCACACGCCAATCTAACTAGAATTCCAAAATTTCAAAATAAAAATCAAACGTTTTATGATGTCAATGAGTATTTCACTGGTACTCTTACATTTCAGAACAACTCAATTATACAAATTTTAACCTAATCTTAATCTCTGTCAGACTTTTAATGTACGATTTTATCTCTTTTTTTTTTCAAAGTTTTTTGTACCTAAATTTTATTTTTGTAATTGTTTTATGTACAACTTCAAATGACTTGTGTAAACACTTTTGTGTCCTAACACCAATAAAGAATTGATTGATTGATTGATTGATTGATTGATTGATTGATAACCAATTGAATAGTATAATTCCAACCACACGACCCAGATTAAAAACTGTCATATACAATGGGATCAAAATGTATAGTAAATTGCCGACAGCCGACAGATATTGCTCTCATAACTAGTTTTGGAAACATTTAAAAAATATTCCTTTGTGGTTAAGCTTACTATAGCCTTAACAAGTTTTATGATGTTACAGTTTTCGTTAATGTTCATATGTGTTTTGTGAACGATCTTTATTAAAACTTGCCCAAAATAACTACAAAATATGATAAACTTCGTAACTCGAATAATGATAGAAAGTCTCTTTGACATTCCCAGTCAGTCGTCCACTTATTAGTGACTGTCTAACCTGGGACGTAACAAGCGTGGCTCTCACAACATCTTCCTCTTCAAGTGCTGAAACGCCCCGGCTTGATGACGAGTCTTCCGTACCTGGTTTGGTATACAGAGGGATTCTGAATCTGATGTGTGATTTTGGCAGCTCTGGATTGTGGTTGGCGGCTGATTGGTTGTTCAGAGGGACTGATTGGTTGTTCAGTTTCAGGAGCATGCCTAGTTTGGGTCTCTGTTGGTATTGGAAGTGAATGCCTACATGCAGTTGTGGTCAAACGGTAAGGTGAAAAGTGGAATCGATTCCTACGAACTATACTTTCCCCACCAGTCTTCACCCAATAGGACCTAGGTTCTACTGCAAATTCCACAACAGTATCAGAGCACATACGATCACGTATCCAGACACTGTCGCCTACAGAAAATGGCTGAAAGTCCCTGATAGCATGCTTATTATCGTAGTTTTCCTTGTATCTCTCACGGTATGCTTCTTCTCTTTTTCTTAGATTGGAAAAGTCTGGCTTCTGGTCCAATACGTGTAGAAGAGTTGGAAGATTGTCTCGTAATTTTCGACCAAACAGGAGTTGGGCCGGACTGAGGCAATTTGCGATTGGTGTATTCCGATAGCTCAGTAGTGCCAAATAAGGATCTTCAGTATTCTTGTTAAGGATGGCTTTAGCTACTTTGACTGCTGCCTCTGCAGAGCCATTGCATTGGTGATGGTGGGGACTGCTTGTTGTAAAACGAAAATAATACTCTGAGCAAATTTCTTGAACTCAGCATTTTCAACGGTGCGCGAACCGGAAGTGAATTGAGTGCCACTGTCAGATCTCAGCTCGGAAGGAATTCCATGACGACTGAAGACTGATTTACACTACTTATCAATAATTTCACCAGTAGTCAGAGATTTCAGGGCACTTTTGAGTGATTGGGCCATCCTTCAATACAGTAACGAAGAAGCAGTTGGAAAGATGGATCAGCTGTTTGTTCCGTAGCTATTCTGTGAATAATTCGATCAGCAATGTTGACGCTGGCAACAACTTGGTTGATATATGCCTCAATGTCGTCTTCAAGGTCATATTTCTCAATAACGGGTACTGGGGATCTTGAGAGACAGTCAGCCGTTAACAGACGCTTCCCTGGTGTATAAACGATTTGATACGAGTAACGCAGTAAGCGCAAGCGAATCATCTAAAGACGGGGAGTCAAATCATTTAAGTCCTTGGTCTTCAAAATGCTTAGAAGGGGTTTATGATCGGTTTCAATATTTATCTCTTTGCCAATGATGAACTCCTTCAATTTGTCATAGCTCCAAGCGATTGCTAGTGCTTCCCGCTCAATATTGGAATAATTGCGTTCGGCATCGGTGAGCGTTCGAGAAATGAATGCAATCGGTCTCCAGATCTCGTTATCAGATTTCTGCAACAGGACTTCACCGAGCCCATAGGAAGAAGAATCAGCAGAAATCATTGTACTGCGTTGTTAATGGTAATAAGCCAGTGTAGAAGGGGACGTGACTAGGTTTTCTCAAAAGCCCTTTGATGCTGTTTGCCCCAATACCATGCATTTTTTGAGCTCAAAGTTTCAAACTTGAATCGCCCGAATGGAAAGTAGTGAGGTCCTGAGTAGTGAGGTCCTGAGAATCAGTACTCAAATTCATCTGCCAGAAACCATGGTTCATATCCAGTTTTGAGAAAATGGTAGATCCGCAAATACGAGCTAAGGTGGTGTCAACTACGTGAATAGAATAAAAGTGGCGTTTAAAATTTTCATTAAGTTTGGACAGAATTACACAAATGCGAATACCCCCAGATTCATTTTTTGGCACTACAACCATGGAAGCGCACCATTCAGTTGCATGTTCCACTGGTAAAATCACCCCGAGTTGCACCATCCGCTGGAGTTCCGCTTTGGTTTTCTCCGAGGGGTATAAATTGCAAAGGGTTCTGTATCCATTAGTTCGATTTTGTGGTTCCCAGAAAGCGAACCAAGCCCTTGGAAGAGCGCTGGGTATCTGGCATACCAGTCACAGGCTGGAGTCACGGAAACAGCATTTATTTTCGCCAGCACTCCCAATTTTTTGATAGCGGGCTTGCTAAGAAGTGGTTTTTCCGGGTTTCCCGAAACCTAGAAGACCTCTGTGCAACTTGTATCCTTGTATGATAGTAAAGCTATTACAGTTCCTTTTATAGGTAGGATGGACCCATCAGGTCTCCTCAATATTTTATCGGTGGGGTCCACTTTTATTTTTCCCTTCAATTTTATGTCCGACGGCAATACAGACACATCTGCCCCAGTATCGATCTTGGAAGCGATGGTATCCTCATCATTGAATCCTAATGTTATCGTCCAAGGGCTATTTGACTCCACACTATGTATATTCACACATTCAATGAATAGATTTGGGTCTAGTTCATAAGGGCATCCATCTTGACTTAAACTTTCTTCTTCGGGTGAACAACCTTCATTTTGGATGTCAACGGGATATTCGTAGTCAACTTCTAGCTCGTTGACTTGTTTGTGGGAACACATCCGAGCAAAATGCCCGATTTCATGGCATTTGTCACATTTTTTGTCACGGGCTGGGCAGATACCTCTCCTATGCGACGGCACATACCCACACCAACCGCATGCCTGCCTAGCCATTTCAGGTTTTCGGAAGGTTTGAGGGTTGAAATTGTTAGGAGTTCGATAAATTGGGGTTGGTTTTGGTTTAGTCCCATTGTTACCACGTCTGACCTCTTCGATAGCTGGGTTAGCGGTAGTAGTATTGAGCTCAGCTTTCTGTTCAGCTAGCTCGTCTGACTTGCGTATCATGCTCACTGCGGTTTCCAATTTAAGATCGGATTCTAATTGTAGAGGATCATTCAAAACCTGATCTTTCATCCCTATGATGATGACCATCAATAGCATTTCATCTTCCAAAGTCTCCCAATCGCAGGTTTTAGATAGGGATTGTAAATCGGTGAAAAAATCAATTCAATAGGTTGTTGTTTTCTCCTTAAAAACTTCGTTCGTAAATAACATTTTTCTTCGGATTAAAATACCCATCAAATTTTTCAAGAACTTTGGCATAGTTCAATTTATCACCGTCACTTAGCTTGAATGATTCAAAAATCTGCTCACTTCTACCACCCATACAATAGATGAGCATGTCAATTTGCTCATTCTCTGGTGCTTTTTTGAGCTTACTGACTGATCTGTACCTCTCGAACCTCTTTTTCCAAGAATCCCAATACGCTGGGACGAACGAGAAGGTCTCTGGCTCCCGCACACTTATTTCATCAATCATGGTTTTTGTTCAATACGATCCTTTGAGGTACTAGATATCCTGTTTAACATTAACTATCTGTATCACTTCCGTCGAAAATAACGTCACCGTTATTCGCCATTTCTGTTATTTCGCTAAATACCAAGCAATAGCAAAATAACGGAAATGGCGAATAACGGTGACGTTATTTTTAACGGAAATGATACAGCATAGGGCTGAATGTCACAAACTCTCGGGCTGACTGCTGTGTCACTTTCTTTATCCAAATTTCAGTTCTTTTCACGACTGCGCCATGTTTCGTGAACGATCTTTATTAAAACTTGCCCAAAATAACTGCAAAATATGATAAACTTCGTAACTCTAATAATGATCAAAAGTCTCTTCATTGATTTCATTGATTCAATTTCTTTGTATTACATATACCGGGTGTCCACGGAAGGTGGCTCGACCCTATAACTTTTTTGTTTCCGGAGATAACACAGTTTTCGACGTGGTAAATCAACAACGAGTACAATCTATGATTTCTATAACCATTCAATAAACTGTATAGACCACGGAGAGATCCCGATGGGAACTTTTTGCGATCTTAATCGGGCTTTCGATTGTGTGCATCACGACATTTTGATATCTAAGCTGTATAACTATGGAATTAGAGGTGTTTGTTTGGAATGGTTAGGATCGTTTCTCAAGAGTCGGTCTCAGTATGTGAGTCTCAAACATAATGAAAATAATGTAATTCGGAATGTTGCATCAATAAATACCGATATCAATATAGGTGTTCCCCAAGGCTCTGTCTTGGGACCAGTTCATTTTGTATATTAATGAAATCACAAATTCATTTCCGGAAATCAAATTGACTATTTATGCAGATGACACTTCCTTACAATGTTTTTGAAACAATGAGGTACACAATAACTACCTACTTGACTTTGTAGAAGATATGTCAAATAATATGTGGTCAAGTCAATTTTTACCGCAAACAATTCACTTTCCGCTGTACGGATGCTCATATCCAGACCTCCTGAAGGAAAATGAATGATCGTATTCAATTTTTCTCTGAATCTCTCTTCTGGACAAAAACGTTTAAAGTTCATAACAAAAGTTTTCGAAAATTCATAAAACGATAGGAATTTCGAGCATTTCCGTTTCTCCTTGCATTTCGAACAAGTAGACCTGTCATCATTATCCAAAATTTCTCCTTCAGTAAAGGAAACCAAACATTGTGACAGATTTAGTTGGCCAGTTCTTAACGGAATTGATAGGGAAAGAGCTCAGAATAGATCAAACGTGACTGAACAATGACCGCAAATAGTACATTATGATGTAGATTTTAGTTGGCCTACAAAGTCATCTACAATCTTCTAGTTGTCCATCATCAGGAATGTAGACCACAACTTTTAGGCTTTTCCACCGTCAGTTAATTTTTTGTCAATCTCTGCCAAGGTGGGTTTAGGCTTCTCCGTAATTCTATTCAAATCTTCATGAAGTCCCTCCAGCAACATATGTAGGAACTCCTGAGAATCTTGCTGAACGTAACCATTTAAACGGGGTGCGAACTTATGGATTTGACTTCTAAACTGAGTAGTATCAACAACACAATGTGATTGAATCATCTGACCAAAGTGCCTTGATCACGTCTGCAAATGATTTGACTAGAGTACCTTTCGTACTGGAGATAGTTGTATTTATATCTCTCGTGTTGGCATCGTTTTTCAAATATTTCAACAAACATCTTGTATTGGAAAAACACTGGACAGTACTGTTCATAGAACAACTATTGAGACAAAAATACTGAAATATACCGAGTGTCCTATTTGAATCCGGTGAATCCGGAACTTGCATGGAGTTGAGTTGAGAATGCAGTTTTATGCCCTAACCCGATCCTCCAAATTTCATTTCATTAACAAAAACAAAAAAGTTATAGGGGCGAGCTACCTTCTATGGACACCCGGAAGACACCTTGTTTTGAATGGCACTTTTGGCAATGAACTTTTCGTAGTTCTCGAGTTCACCAAGTTTCGTACTTAGATGATCTCTCCTGAGATTTCGTGCAAATGAAAAATCAATTTTAATTCTATTTTCATGATTTTGTTTGAACGATTGTTTGTTTCTGTTTCCTTCAATTTGATAATTTATCATGACTAAATTGATTTAATTTTGTAGGCAAATGGTGGGGAGCAAGAACAGCACAACCGATTATAGCGATTCACGGCTGGCTAGACAATTGCGGCTCCTTCGACAATCTAGCACCATTACTCGTAAAAAAGGGTCTATCCTTGTTTTGCTATGACCTCCCTGGGCATGGTTTTTCATCGCACCTACCAAAAGGACACAATTATTACCTTTTTTGGGACGGGATTCACTGTTTGAGACGAATTGTGAAGCACTTCAAATGGAGCAGAATTACAATAATTGGGCATTCATTGGGAGGCTGTATAGCATTTTTGTATGCAGCTTCTTATCAAAATGACGTTAAAAGTTATATTAGCCTTGATGTAGCCGGTCCCTGTAGCAGAGACCCACCAGAGTCATTGCTCGATGACTTCGGAACAAGCATAGATAGATGTTTGGAACTAGAGAAGACCGATGAGTGGCCCTGCTACACTCATGGGCAGCTTGTCAATGTTTGCTTAGAGGCATTCGATGGAAGAGTCGATAGAAAGAGTTGTGAAATATTGTTGCGAAGGGGAATGAGGAAAGCTGGTCGCAGAGAAGGATTCATTCTTAGTCGAGATCCTAGGCTAAAAGAATCTGCTCAAGAGTTCATGACAATTAGTCAGGTACTACGGATTTGTTCGAAAATCACCTGCGAAGTTTTGAACATTCAAGCCGGTATTCCTTTGACATCGACCCAACCTGAATATTATTCCATGATTTTGGATGAGATTGAGAAACATGCAAAAAAGATGGAAAGACATTCAATTCCAGGAACATTACATCATCTACATTTGATGGATGCACATAAAGTGGCCCCCATTATCACTCAGTTTTTGTTGTCTTGATAATTGACAATCATTTAATTATATTAGCTATGAAAACATATGAAACAAGAGGTAAAACAGTTGAATACCACTGTCAATTTTATATTGAATGTAATGGTTATTCAATCAACTACACCTTTTCCAGTATTATTTCAGATAGCGTCATTTGAATTTCAGAATAGCCACTTTTATTTCGAAAAGTATCAATTGTATTACAGATTAGTGAGTTCATTTTCGGAAAGTATCAATTGTATTTCAGAATAGTTAGTTGGATTTCAGATAGCATCAGTTGAATTTCAGAAAGGTCAATTTCATCAGAAAGCATCAATTGTATTTCAGAATAACCAAGTTGATTTCAGAAACGATGATTTGTATTTCAGAATAGTCAATTGTATTTCAGAAAGTATCATATGTGTATCGGAAAATGTTATTTGTATTTCAGAGAACGTGAAAAGAATTTCAGAAAGCATGATTTGTACCTAATAAAACTTGAGTTGATAGTATCTCCATAAAAATATATTTTTAATTTCAAATACAAGTGAAAATTATTCAGGAAAAATAATTTGCATAAAAAGTGATAGAGATTGATGAATTCCGAAATACATATGATATTTTCTGAAATACAATTGACTGTTCTGAAATTCAAATGATGCTTTCTGAAATCAAATTGACTTTTCTTCTGAAATTCAACTAACACTTTCTGAAATTAAACTCACTATTCTGAAAATCAATTGACGCTTTCTGAAATTCGAGTCACTATTCTGAAATACAATTGATACTTTCTGAAATAAAAGTAACTATTCTGAAATTCAATTGACGCTTTCTGAAATTAAGTTGACGATTTCTGAAATACAACTGGAAAAGGTGTAGTGCACTAATAAAGGCAATTAATGATCGAGATGATCGAGATCATCAATATTTTAATATGCGAGTTGATTACAATATTTTTCCGTCGACCTCACTCTTGTAGAAATAAACCTATGAACCTACTTGCGGCACCTTATCTTGCCCTCAATACCGGATTGGCCAGGAATCCAGACCAGAGACAGACTTTTGAGTCTTCCTATTGGTGAGAGTCTTTTCTGACAGTTTGACACTAGCTTAGACGTTGATCGATACGAGCCAAGTCCTTTCAAAGCCGCTTGGCTATACAGGAAAATGTTGATTGGTCTTTGTTTGAGATTGGTTTCTTCCAGTGTCTCTGCACCAGATCCTGAGGGTATTTTTGAACCATCTATAAACCAACAGTAATCTGTCGTCTCTCTTCGGAATCAGAACCGTACAGGGCAGGTCAAAATTTACTGTTAGAGGCATTATATCAGAGGTCATTCTCAGAATGCTGTGACTTTCAGAATCAATCAGCAGTATGCTGTGTGCTACGCTCTGTATAAGTCTGTTGAATGATTCTGTAGATTGTCCATCTAGCCTCTATCTCTAGGAAGATATGGAGAGGAGGTAGGTCTAGTAGGATTTCCACAGCTGCTGACGGTATGGTCCTGTCTCTGTTAACTTGAGAGCTTCACCTGGGCCATTCGCTGTGAAGTTTTCGGCCACCAGGCGATGGCACCGTATGTGATCATTGGTCTAACAACCATCCTCCTACAAGTCTATAATGACATTCTGGCTTTGTAGAGAACCTTTTCCAAATGAGCGTTGCATGTGAGTTTTTTATCAATAGTGACCTCTAGATATTTCTCTTCTGCTGCAAATGGAATAACCTTGCCATTGAAAGAAAGTGGAGTTAAGTCTTCCAGATTTATTTCCCTGATAAAGTCACGGTTTTTATGGGGTTGACATGCATCTGTACACTAGCATTTTACGTCGGCACAGTGGGTTCCCGAAACAAATTTTTGGCAAAAACTCATTAATGCATAGTAATAATTCGCTAGGGTGTTAGGCGGCGATATCTTTGAGTCAATTTCGAACTCACACCAAAGCAATCAACTACTATTCAGTCGCACACCCTTGGAAGTATATTTTCAAATTGAGATTAAATTAAAGTATATGATGTTATTTATACAAACAGAGTAGGGCAATTATTCTTGAAATGCAGAAAAACTGTATCTTCTCCAAAACCTTCCACTTAGAGATCCACCTTTTTTAAATCTATAAACTTTCAGTATTACTACTTTGAAAAAAATGTCTGCGTTCATCTGCGTCTTTAAGATATTTTGCTATTTATTCTTCACCATGTGTTATATACTTTTGTTGTTGAATATATTTTGAAAGTCACACAGTACAATGAAATGTATGTTTCCACGTAAATAAAATAACAATAAGTTTGAAAGTCTGACAGAGTATTTTTCACTTTAATTAAAAGTTAGTATAACTACTGATGAAGTTATACTAACACGAAAAGAAGAATTAACATTGGTCCTTCGAGCAACTATTGAACTAGAGAAGAAAAAATGTCCTCTGGAGGAAGTATGTCCAAGATTCTCAGATCCGGAAAAAAGCTGATAATAAATGTCGAGACGACAGATGAAAAAGTCAAGACAAAAGTCAATTTGGAGATGATTTCAAGTATTTCCACGAAATATGACAGTAAGAAATCTACAACAAAGAGCTCTGCTAGAAAGCTGGAAATTCTCGCAGAAATCGAAGCCCATAACCAATTAGCCAAGATTGAAGAAGAAAAAGAGAGAATAGAAATTCAACGACTAGAAAGAATGCAGCGAAAAATCAAGTTAGAATTAGAATTGAAAAATGCAGTTATATCAGAAGAGTCAAAATCTGATGAAGAAATATTTGTTGACGAACTGAATAGTCAAATGAATCACGATAGGGTGCAAACATGGATTGATAATATTTCCCACAAAAATTTCGAAAATGAAACCGGAGAAGATAAGCAGATGGCAGTGGAAAGCAAAGAGATTCCAACGGCGGAATACAAAGAAAAACCTATCGAGTTGGAAGAAAGAACATTCACAAGACCAAAAACGGCGGAGATAGTAGATAAACAAGAAAAACTCAGAGTTCCAACAGAGAAACAGTACTTAGAGAGAATTATAACCAGGCAATCACTCAATAAAGATCTACCCTACTTTACTGGCAATCCCTTGGAGTGGCAAAACTTCATTACACAGTTTCACGTAACTACTGAATTATGCCAATTTTCGAATAGAGAAAACATGAGTAGACTGCAAAAATGCCTGAAGGGCAAGGCTAGATCATGAGTATGCTCTATTGAATTTTCCTGATAAGTTGAAAGACGTTTTGCTGCTGTTGGAGAGAAGATTCGGAAGGAAAGAAGACATTCTTGATCAAATATTCATTCAGTTGAAACAAACCAAACCGATTCGAGAGGAAAACTTAGAAAATTTTATTGAACTTTCGAATACTTTACAGAATATGACAGTGTGTCTAGAGAACCTACATTGTGAAGAATATTTGATAAACCCCCAAATTCTGAGAGAACTAGTTGATAAAATGCCATTAAATCTAAGGATGAATTGGGGTATCTACGTAAAATTACTAGAGAAGAAAGTAGTTTCTATCAAAGACTTTTCCTTTTGGTTGGAAGAATTCACCCAAACTGTTGGTTACATGCAATTGTTGACTGAAAAGAAAGATAGAAAACATAGAACTATTCTAGCTACAAATTCAACTGAGAAATCAAGATTTTGTTCATTCTGCAAGAAATCTGATCACTTTCATCTGACAGTCTGTGAAAAGTTCAAAGAATCAGATGTGGCAGGAAGGTAGAAATTTGTGGTTGATAAAAAACTGTGCATTTGTTGTCTTTTGGGAAATCACAAAACCAGTCATTGTAAAAAGAGACAAGCGTGCAATGTAAATGGATGCAAAAGTAGACATAATAGTTTGTTACATAATCCAGACCACATTTCATCAAGTTCCAATGAAAACGCCATGTCTACTGAGGTAACTTACCATGGAAAACAACTAGAATCAAAGGAAAACACAATTTTACTCAAAATCGTACCTGTTACTTTGGAAGGTCCGAATGGAACTCTAGAAACATGTGCTCTGTGTGATGAGGCATCCACCATCACCATCATTGAAGAAGAAATCGCAAATTCTCTAGGATGTACTGGAGAAACCGAACCATTGACGATGAAATGGACAGATGACACCATCAAGAAGGAGGAAAATTCGCGAAGAGTATCTATACGTATTAAAGGAAAACATGAAAATAAGCAATTCAGTATTAGAAATGCCAGAACTGTGAGGAATCTACAGCTGCCAAAACAAACCATACGAAAATTACAAGAAAGCTACCGATTAATGAGAGAAATCGAAAACATGGAAGACTTCCTCGATTTGAAACCTACAATTTTGATAGGCCAAGATAACTGGCTACTTATAATTGGAAGGGATGTTATTTATGAAAATTGGAATGGTCCAGCTCTTTCAAAAACGTGGCTTGGTTGGATACTTCACGGAATTTTGCCCCTCAAATTCCAACTAGACAATTATGCCCTACATATTCGTGAAATTCAGCTGACAACTGATGAGGAACTCCATAACCTAGTTAAAGAAAGTTTTTCCATCGAAAATATTGGTTATTACGAAAATAAATGTGATTTATTGAATGAAAAAGCGAAAACTATCATAGAAAAAACTACAAAAAGGATAGGACAAAAATGAGAAACAGAACTACTATGGAAAGATGAAAATGTTGTACTCCCAGACAGTAAATGTACAGCAATGACACGACTGAAACAGATAGAGAGAAAAATGGATGAAGATGAACAGTTCAGAGAGATGTATAAATCGAAAATTGACGAATATTTGAGAAAAGGTTATGCTAGGAAATTATCATACGAAGAATCTCTACAAACGATCAGCAAAACTTGGTACTTACCCCATTTTGAGGTTCATAATGAAAACAAACCAGGAAAACTCCGCTTGGTCTTTGATGCAGCATCGAAAAGTCATGGAGTGAGTCTGAATAGTTGCCTCATGAGTGGACCCGATTTATTCAGTGATCTGATTTGCATTTTAATCAAATTCCGAGAAAAACGTATTGCCTTTGCTGGAGATATCAGGGAAATGTTTTTGCGAATTAAAATAATCAAAGGAGATCAAGATGCACAAAGGTTTCTGTGGAGAGGCGAGAGAAAAGATATCAAACCTGAAATTTATGAAATGACTTCTATGATTTTTGGCGCAGCTTCATCTCCATGCTCCGCACAAGCAGTGAGGAATAAAAACGCACAAGAATTCATTACAGAATTTCCCGACGCAGTGACAGCTATTTTGACAAAACATTTCATGGACGATTATTTAGATAGCGTTGACACAGATCAGGAAGCATTGACGAGGATCAGAGACGTCATGAATATTCATCTACAGGGTGGTTTCCAGATGTGCAATTGGATATGCAATTCGAGAAAAGTTTTGAACGATCTTCCACCTGACATCACTATCACAAAAATGAAGAATTTGTCTGAACATTCCTGTTTGCCAACAGAGAGAATTTTGAGACTATGGTGGGACCCCAACGAGGATTACTTCAAGTTCGAACAAAGTTTTGAAAAAATGTTCGCAAAAATCCCCGAGTTTGAGAAAAATCCCACAAAAAGACAAGTTTTAAGAGTGGCGATGTCGGTTTTTGATCCGCTGGGATTTTTGAATACCGTCATGGTTCAAGTACGGATCTTGATGCAAGACATTTGGCGATCAAAAATTCAGTGGGATGAAAAACTGAATGAAATTTTAATGGAAAGATGGCAGAATTGGTTGCAATTGGTGAAAAAATTCAAAAGTCATGAAATTCCAAGAAGTTATTTCATCTTTAAATGTACTACAACTGAACTTCATGTATACTGTGATGAGAGTGAAAGGGCTTATGCAGCGGTGGCTTATTTTTGAGCGGAAAATAACGGAAAAATAGAAACTGCCTTCATCACTTCGAAAGTCAGGGTAGCTCCTTTGAAGACTATTTCGATTCCAAGACTAGTACTGCTAGCTGCAGTCTTGGGAGCTCGACTTGGTGATTTCATACAAAGGGAACATACTTTTCATATAGAAAGAACCATATACTGGAGTGATTCGAAAACAGTTATCCTTTGGCTGAGGTCGGATTCTCGAAATTATAAACAATTTGTAGCGCTAAGGGTTGAAGAAATCCTAGAAAAAACAAAAAAAGGAACATGGAGATGGGTGAATACAAAGCAAAATATAGCTGACGAAGCCATTAAATGGAATAATCCTGAAAATGTCCAGAACTGGTTGACAGGACCTTCCTTTTTGAAGAAACCAGAAGAGCAATGGCCTGAAGAACACTTTGGAAATGAAGAGTGCATCTTGGAAAGAAGAAAATTCATTGCATTAGTCACACAAGAAAGCCCCTGTTTACCAGATCCGAAAAATTTCTCCAAATATACAAAACTCATCAGAACCACTGCTTGGATTTTTCGATTCATATATAATATAAAAATTTCATCATATTTGACACAAGGACAAAAAATACTGACCAGTTACAGGTATTATTTTATTGCATTAATTGCATTTGATAATGTTTTCCTTGTTGAAGTGTATTTTACCTATACAGGATATACAATAAAAATAGTTGTTACTATTTTGAATGAGCCTTCTTCTGCAAGTTAAACTTTTGACTATTCAACCACTAAAGATGAGTGAATAAATGTTTCTGAATTAATTGTTTTTATTTGTCTGGTTAGAGTAACTTTCA
The DNA here is from genome assembly GCA_958502065.1 of Chrysolina americana. Classification (NCBI taxonomy): domain Eukaryota; kingdom Metazoa; phylum Arthropoda; class Insecta; order Coleoptera; family Chrysomelidae; genus Chrysolina; species Chrysolina americana. The sequence continues at coordinate 74,918,909 of OY293413.1, forward strand.
ACTTTGTGGAATTATTTCATCAAAGGGCCGGTTTAACACAAAGCCCGAGTCGAAAAATCTTCCCAATCCGGGACTGAGTAAAATTGCCGAATCTCTCTTGGTACCCACAAGAGTTCTCTATCCCAATTCTTCACATAGTAATATAGACCATTTCATTTAAGAAATGATCAGCTTTTGTTCGGTATATTGCTGAAACGACGACATGGAAGGAGGATTTGAAGTTTTTCACATAACGAACAGTGATGTAAAATAGCATATGAAAGCTTGTAGTTTCGATTTGCTTTTTACTCATTTCAAGTTTTGAAAAGATGTTTGATTAAAGGTACTCTCGATATAATTATGAGAAAAATAATTGTCGGCCATTTGTCATGGTCTTGGCATTACCTAGTACCTATTATCGAAATATTATGCAAGTGATACAAGTGAAAATAATCCAGAATGGTGGAATAATAATACCCCGCCAACGTTTTCATAATTTTGAAGGGCCAAAGCGCGAACAATGGCAAAGCTTTCAATACAATTTGGAACAATAACAATACCACCAACCCACTTACTTTGAATTTTTCGGAACTGATCACTGTTGATCAATTTAATGGGAACAAAATTTAAAAAAATCATCATCATAATTTTGATGATTCACCAAAACAAAATGTGGATTCTTCAAAAATCGTTGTGACCATTTAAATGAAGAGGAAAAGTCCATGACACTTTCATGGTGCAAATAATATTAAATGCCAGTATTTTACGACTCTTGACTTGCCAGTGGCTTCCACCAAATTGAGATGGAAGACGATATTGATAAAACAGCTTTCAATACGGAACATGGACATTACGAGTATCTGAGGATATCATTTGGGTTGAAGAACGTCCGGCAACATTCTAGCGCGCAATTAATAATATTCTCCGTGGTATTCAGAATGAAAAATGTTTGGTATACCTCGATGATATTTTCAACTTCTCTGCGAAAACACCTAGAGCGTTCAATCGCCAGAGGAGTTCAAATTTCAAAATTAAGCTAAATACTTCAGAATTCCTGCGAAAGGAAGTACCCTACTTTGGCCACGTTTTGACCCCTGAAGGTATCAAGCCAAATTCGGATGCAATCACAGCGATCAAGAATTGCCCTGTCCTAAAAACTATCAAATAGATGAAAGAATTCCTGAGTGGCCGGTGGTCCAGAGGTTAAGGTATTTGTCAGTGGAGCTTCTGGCTCGCATCGGACAGAGGTTCGAGAACTTTTTCTCAGGTGAATCGGTCTCTTTAGGCGGTCATATGCCTTGTTGTAAAGCAAGTGTTGCCTTGATGGCAATCCCGACGTCCGGTGCTAGCTTGAAGTGCGCACCGACCACCCAGGATCTTACAGCTGAGAAGTGAAGTTGTTCCTGAGCGCCACGGAAAATAATAATAATAGCTCTCTACCCGCACAGGCTATGACTTTGAGTACACTAGGTATATTATGAGTATATATGAGGGATTATTATCGACGCTTCATAATTTGCTAGATTGACCAAATGCCTACAGAATGGCGCAGAAATCGAACACAATACATCAGAGTTTTTGGAATGTTTCAATACCTGCAAGAACATGTTGATCAACGATCCAATTCTTCTCTTAACGACTTTGAGCAAAATTACTCAGTTATCGAGAAAAAGCTCCTCGCGATTGTGTGGACTACTAAATACTTTCGCCCAAATTTTATTTTGTGATTTTCAAAAACTTTACAAACATTCAGGTAATCTACTTTTTGATACTATATTTCAATACTCCCTTTTTTATATGAGAAATCGACGAATTTCGCTTAAAACTTCGCTTTCGTTTTGTAATCGTTGGCGAAAAATCATTTTATCCTTGTCCCCTTGGAAGTTTTGTGACATTTGGCACTCAAATGGCGAGTGAAAACATTACTATACATGATTTACATAATTCAAAATTCATGTGTTTTAGGAAGGGCCCGATTACATCATAAAATTGGATTTTTATACATACATCTTGAAATCATCTGACTTTGATACAGCGTTGGACAAAATTTTAAGGATTTCAATAAAATATGATTTGATATTACTTTCAACATATTTTCAAAATTTAGGCGTAAGAAGTTGGAAGCGTTTGCACATTTGGAATGCAAATGGTATAAATATCTGCAAATGGAACAATAAACTTTGTTATCATTGGAAAAATAAAGATGATTTTAGTTCTGTCTGAGACTAATCTTAGAGGTTTGCCATTCCCATAGACTTTTCAGTCAATGTATCTGAAAACGGAACAATCCTTATTGGTCATTGTAATTGTGTAGCTGGTTTAGTATGCACACATGTTGCTCCAATACTTGTTGCATTGAGGTTTGCTGGTTCCAGAACTGATGAAAATCAAACTTGTGTGAACTAGGGAAAATATTAGACCTTAATTTTTGATGTGATCTCACACATAATGTGTGTTGGCATTATTTAACAAGAGTCCAGTATGAAAGCATAACCATTAATAAACTGAATTAGTTAGGTTTCATTTTATTACGTGGAAAACGAAATTTTAATACTGCGTATTCAAAGTGAAAAGATGGCCATACTTGAGAGCAAACCTTCGCAAACATCAAACGTTAATGATTATTAGGTAGCTTAAAAAGCCTTCAATTTAACTGGAGACTGAAACGATTGACCAAGGACAACGGACATTATTTAAGCAATTTGACGTCGTCAAGGCTAGTCATACATAATAGATTAATATCATTCAACTTCTTATATCAATGAATTTATCATTCACAATAATGAAATACATATACATACAATACTTGATTACCTCATTTATATTTGAACAAATGTGAACTATACAACGAAATTTGGATTAGTTTCTTATACCGGAATAAATAGAGGAGAAAAAGTAATGTTTTTATGAATTCTTTAAAATGTTGACTGTAACTCCCCAGCGTTCGTTCGGGATCATCTGATGGGTATATGAAAATATATTTATCCTCACATATTTTGTTGAAGCTGTTGTTTTGTTGGAATTGTTGAAATTGTTATATCCGTCAACCTGTTGCACTACTACGTGCCACCCTCAAAAGTCAGAGATTTGTTGCGTGCTAGGGAAAGACGTAGCCCTTACCTTTTAATACCTGTGAAGAGCATACGTACATTTTCTTTAGAATCCGTGAAATTACTCGTATGAAGTGTAGCTATTCAACTAGCACTTTACTTTAGTAGCATCTACCTGTCTCTGCCTGGTATGTATAGAACAAAATTTGGAAATTGCCCATGCTGATCTCGGTTGGATCGATTACAGCAACCCACTAACATTATTACACATCATTATTTCTCTCACCAAATCCAAAAGAGAAAACTATTTAGATGTGTTGTCATCATGACAACGTATTTTTGAATTGAATATAAAATGAATTGATAATCCGTTCTAGAAAGACACGTAGTCTTATGGAAAACAGCTTTGTTTGTCCTCCCATCAGCTGTTTGACAACTGACAAATTACGTCACTGACAGTGCTCTATTGGATGACATACTAGACGAATTACAACGTCTAGAAAATCAATATGTGGTCGAGGAAACCAGTAAATCGTTGCCTTGCAACCACGGAATATCAACCCTTTTCGTATAGTCAGATCATGGGAGAACCAAATCAATATGCTGAATTAACCTCCTAATAGAGCCAAATCCTAATGCCCCCAGACGTTACTTATATTCTCACAAATAAAATATATTGGATCAAGTAGTGTTAGTATTAACTTTGAATGTGTGCATGCCTATGCTAGCTTGGGCTGACTGCAAGTTGGGTGGAAACAGTACTAACATTTCTTAAAGTATCACTGTTGATTTTTATATATGATACTCCATGAACTAACTAGTTCAATAATTTTTGTATGCAGCCAGACCAATCGGATAGGACAAACGTCCCCCCAGACACATCAAATGGGTTGCTATGAGCGCAAGGTTATTTATTATTCGTAGACATATCTATCAGCATCATTCTCTCTCCTATACTTACCGTCTATTCTCCTCTACTTTTTATGTGTGTGCATCTTGGTACATAGTATGTAGTATATTTAGTACTACTGATTTCATTTATAAAGTGTTTTAGAAAATATCATGGCATAATCTTTGAACTGTGTTTTCTGTAAATGTTCTGATGCAATATCAATATCATTTACGAAAGAGAGCTTGAAAAAGTGTCGCATAATATTGAAACATCAAAAGAAACTGATTTATTCGAAACTACAGAAAAAACTACTCCAGAAAAAAACTCGTATTAAGGAAAATTCATAAGCAGCATATTCATTAACATCTCCGTCAATACCGAGTATCATATATAAAAATCAAGACTGAGATTTTAAGTACAGTAACATTATTTTTTTAAGCTTTTAAGCGTCTGATAAAAGTTGCCGCCGATAGAAACTGTCTGGTAGTATTGATTATCAATTTTCAATACCCCGACTTTGATAACTGTACTGTTTTAACGTACCTTTAGCACCTGTAACCTGTAAATTAGCCGCCGGCCCAAGCTAGTGGGTATGCACACATTGAAAGTTTATACTAACACTACTTCATCCCATATATTTCATTTGTGAGAATATAAGTTAATAGAATGTATGAAAACCCAACGGAAGACAACGAGATACTTCCCACAAGTAATGAATAAAATTGCAACCTTTCTTTACAACCTGATTCCGAACGTACAGGAGATGAATCCGAAAACCACGAAGATGTCACCATTCACTCAAATGCTGAACAGAACCCTTATGTACCGATGCCAATAACGCAGTTTTCGTGAACTTAGGTTCTCCATGCTCCGGCCAAACTAAAAACTACCATTTTATTAAAGAAAACTATGGAAATTCACCTACAAATATTGCAAAATGAAACAGAAAACAATATTCAAAATTTTTTCAAAAAACATGACGCAGTATCATGTCTATTTTGAAAACCCAGAACTTCATGACAACAATTATTCAAAGACATTTCAAATGTCCCTCTATCAAATTCAAGAGGTGTACCGAAAAGCTTTTCGACCACGAAAAAAGATTACATTCGGAAAATTATCTAGAACCACCATGAAGGGAAATCAAACCACCTAGGTGTTGACGAAATTTTTGCATGAATAAAATTTGCCAAAAAAGAGTAAACAGAGCGAAACCCCATCAAAATTAAGCTCAAAAAAACGACAACAAAACCTTTCGAGATTGTACATCAAGATACATTCACCAATGAGAGAACAAAATTTCTTACAATAATTATAGATATATAGCTTTTCAAAGATATAGTTAACTCCATTCTTTTCTTTTCACAGCATCCCCAAGAGAATTAATTTAATAACTTCCTTATTTCGGATATCCTGGCTTTAGACAAAATAGAAGTATATTTCATAGCACCACACCACCCGCAGAACAACGGAATAATAGAAGGGTTTTGTTCTAATATTTTGGAACACATTCGCCTACTCAATGCGAAAGGATTTCTGTAAACCCCTCCAAAAATGAGAATTTTGTATGCAATTTTGGCAAACAACCACTCCATACATTCGGTTACAAAGTTCGAACCAATAGTGGTCACATTTCAACCATAATGACGCTAGTAATTAAAATAGAAATTGATTGAAAATCACTAAATGACTACACTAACGATCATAAAAGAACGATCTAAACTCCTTTATTCAAAAATGAACTCACATCTTATTGAGCAAAAGTTCTGGAATTTCCATATTAATTATAGTTTTAGAGAGAACATAAAATATAATCGTAAAAATGTTTATAAACTGTCAAAGGAAGTGACGTTCGTTTAAGTGCCAAGTAGTGAGATATACTGTCATTAGTGTCAAAAATTCATCAATTTATTTTTAGTATATTCCCATCGGGTCGCATGATAATGTCCATTTGCTTAATTTTCATCTTTATAGTGAAAAAATATCACTTTCATGTCGGTATCCGATTGAAAAATTATCATTCTCATATACATGATGTGATGTGAAAAAACACATAAGGCTACGGTTACTATGCATGCGAATTCGGACGAAAATTTGTTCGGACGAGTTCTGATGAATTCGTCGAACAAACAAACGCCTATTTTTCAATGAAAGTGTTTGTACTGGCAGCGAATATCACGTCAGAACATGTACGACGTGATATTCGCCGAAAACAGCATTTTTAGTTTTCTCTGTATAAGTCGAGAAGGGCGAGAGTCCCCGTAGATTTTCTCTGACCAATGTACTGCTCACCACAATAGTTACATTTTTTCCCATTTAATCGTCTTTGTATCTATTACGGTTTAGAATATAGCAATGTTACCACATGATAAAAGAAACGGCCTGTATGTGATATACTTGTTTCAAGGAGCAAATAATGTTCCAGTGACCGTAAAACAGTCGATAACAATCCTTTAAGAAGTGACTATAACTTTGTATAGTGTGTATGCATGTCCAACAGAAAACAACTACTTCTCTGGCTGATACCTCGACAGATATTGAATTATATCTGTCAGACATATGTGCAAAGATCCTTACTTTGAAGGAACAACTTTGCAAGAGCTCTCTGAAACAAACAGCAGGACTTCGCCTGATTCAAACTGAGAGCCAACTACAGACCAGTTTCGGAATATCGTACCTCATCAGTGCAGTCAAGGTTATCACGGTTGTATACACGCGAGGTCTCGATGTTTGTCATCGTCCTCCGAGAGGAATACTGCAATTGCTCACAGGATCCACCTCGGTGACAGATTAGAGAGCACCCCAGAAAGACATTTTGGATACGAAATGGTATATGTGATATACTCGTTTCAAGGAGCAAATAATGTTCCAGTGACCGTAAAATAGTCGATAACAATCCTTTAAGAAGTGACTATAACTTTGTATAGTATGTATGCATGTCCAACAGAAAACAACTACTTCTCTGGCTGATACCTCGACAGATATTGAATTATATCTGTCAGACATATGTACAAAGATCCTTACTTTGAAGGAATAACTTTGCAAAAGCTCTCTGAAACAAACAGCAGGACTTCGCCTGATTCAAACGGAGAGCCAACTACAGACCGGTTTCGGAATATCGTACCTCATCAGTGCAGTCAAGGTTATCACGCGGTTATACACGCGAGGTCTCGATGTTTGTCATCGTTCTCCGAGAGGAATACTGCTGCAATTGCTCACAGGATTCACCTCGGTGACAGATTAGAGAGCACCCCAGAAAGACATTTCGGATACGAAATGGTATATGTGATATACTTGTTTCAAGGAGCAAATAATGTTCCAGTGACCGTAAAACAGTCGATAACAATCCTTTAAGAAGTGACTATAACTTTGTATAGTATGTATGGCATATGTCCAACAGAAAATAACTACTTCTCTGGCTGATACCTCGACAGATATTGAATTATATCTGTCAGACATATGTGCAAAGATCCTTACTTTGAAGGAACAACTTTGCAAGAGCTCTCTGAAACAAACAGCAGGACTTCGCCTGATTCAAACGGAGAGCCAACTACAGACCAGTTTCGGAATATCGTACCTCATCAGTGCAGTCAAGATTATCAAGGTTGTATACACGCGAGGTCTCGATGTTTGTCATCGTCCTCCGAGAGGAATACTGCAATTGCTCACAGGATCCACCTCGGCGGCAGATTAGAGAGCACCCCAGAAAGACATTTCGGATACGAAATGGTATATGTGATATAATTGTTTCAAGGAGCAAATAATGTTCCAGTGACCGTAAAACAGTCGATACCAATCCTTTAAGAAGTGACCATAACTTTTGTATAGTATGTATGGCATATGTCCAACAGAAAACAACTACTCTGGCTGATACCTCGACAGATATTGAATTATATCTGTCAGAAATATGTGCAAAGATCCTTACTTTGAAGGAACAACTTTGCAAGAGCTCTCTGAAACAAACAGCAGGACTTCGCCTGATTCAAACGAAGAGCCAACTACAGACCAGTTTCGGAATATCGTACCTCATCAGTGCAGTCAAGATTATCAAGGTTGTATACACGCGAGGTCTCGATGTTTGTCATCGTCCTCCGAGAGGAATACTGCAATTGCTCACAGGATCCACCTCGGCGGCAGATTAGAGAGCACCCCAGAAAGACATTTCGGATACGAAATGGTATATGTGATATAATTGTTTCAAGGAGCAAATAATGTTCCAGTGACCGTAAAACAGTCGATACCAATCCTTTAAGAAGTGACCATAACTTTTGTATAGTATGTATGGCATATGTCCAACAGAAAACAACTACTCTGGCTGATACCTCGACAGATATTGAATTATATCTGTCAGAAATATGTGCAAAGATCCTTACTTTGAAGGAACAACTTTGCAAGAGCTCTCTGAAACAATCAGCAGGACTTCGCCTGATTCAAACGGATAGCCAACTACAGACCGGTTTCGGAATATCGTACCTCATCAGTGCAGTCAAGATTATCACGGTTGTATACACGCGAGGTCTCGATGGTTGTCATCGTCCTCCGAGAGGAATACTGCAATTGCTCACAGGATCCACCTCGGTGACAGATTAGAGAGCACCTCAGAAAGACATTTTGGATACGAAATGGTATATGTGATATACTCGTTTCAAGGAGCAAATAATGTTCCAGTGACCATAAAACAGTCGATAACAATCCTTTAAGAAGTGACTATAACTTTGTATAGTATGTATGGCATATGTCCAACAGAAAACAACTACTTCTCTGGCTGATACCTCGACAGATATTGAATTATATCTGTCAGACATATGTGCAAAGATCCCTTCTTTGAAGGAACAACTTTGCAAGAGCTCTCTGAAACAATCAGCAGGACTTCGCCTGATTCAAACGGTTAGCCAACTACAGACCGGTTTCGGAATATCGTACCTCATCAGTGCAGTCAAGAATATCACGGTCGTATACACGCGAGGTCTCGATGGTTGTCATCGTCCTCCGAGAGGAATACTGCAATTGCTCACAGGATCCACCTCGGTGACAGATTAGAGAGCACCCCAGAAAGACATTTTGGATACGAAATGGTATATGTGATATACTCGTTTCAAGGAGCAAATAATGTTCCAGTGACCGTAAAACAGTCGATAACAATCCTTTAAGAAGTGACTATAACTTTGTATAGTATGTATGGCATATGTCCAACAGAAAACAAATACTTCTCTGGCTAATACCTCGACAGATATTGAATTATATCTGTCAGAAATATGTGCAAAGATCCTTACTTTGAAGGAACAACTTTGCAAGAGCTCTCTGAAACAATCAGCAGGGCTCCGCCTGATTCAAACGGATAGCCAACTACAGACCGGTTTTGGAATATCGTACCTCATCAGTGCAGTCAAGATTATCACGGTTGTATACACGCGAGGTCTCGATGGTTGTCATCGTCCTCCGAGAGGAATACTGCAATTGCTCACAGGATCCACCTCGGTGACAGATTAGAGAGCACCCCAGAAAGACATTTTGGATACGAAATGGTATATGTGATATACTCGTTTCAAGGAGCAAATAATGTTCCAGTGACCGTAAAACAGTCGATAACAATTCTTTAAGAAGTGACTATAACTTTGTATAGTATGTATGGCATATGTCCAACAGAAAACAACTACTCTGGCTGATACCTCGACAGATATTGAATTATATCTGTCAGAAATATGTGCAAAGATCCTTACTTTGAAGGAACAACTTTGCAAGAGTTCTTTGAAACAATCAGCAGGACTTCGCCTGATTCAAACGGAGAGCCAACCACAGACCGGTTTCGGAATATCGTACCTCATCAGTGCAGTCAAGGTTATCACGGTCGTATACACGCGAGCACCCCAGAAAGACATTTCGGATACGAAATGGTATATGTGATATACTTGTTTCAAGGAGCAAATTTTACCTAAAGGTCACATAACGACATACCTCATATTAAAACATGAGCACGAAAGATGTTTGCATTGTGGAGTGCAAAATTTATTGTGTTCACTTCGACAAAAAGTTTGGCCTATTTCTGGTCGCAGTCAATGTAAGGATATAATACGAAAGTGTGTAATTTGTTTCAAGGCCAAGCCTAAGAGCTTAGATTATCTTATGGGTGATTTACTTGATGTTAGAGTAACAAATTGATTTCCATTCTTTAATGTTGGAATTGATTATGGGGGACCCTTCTTATTAAAAGACAGAAAAACTCGAGGTGCTAAGGTTTTGAAGTCATAAATTTGCTTGTTTATCTGTATGAGTACGAAAGCCGTACACCTCGAATTAGTTTCCGAATTGACAAAAATGCCTTTTAGCTACATTAAAAAGGTTCATAAATAGAAGAGGAAGACCTTCCAATATTTACACTGATAATGGTTCGAATTTTGTTGGTGCAAATAATGAACTTTCCAAAATGTCATCGTTTTTAGCATCCGAATCAAAAGTTATAGCCAATAATCTTATAGATGAAGGTATCAAATGGCATTTTATTCCAGCAAATTCTCCAAATTTCGGGGGAATCTGGGAGTCTGACATTAAAAGTTCAAAGTATCATATTAAACGGGTTATCGGAAATCAATCTCTTACTTTTGAAGATTTCAATACAGTTTCGGTTCAGATTGAGGGTGTCCTGAATTCTCGACCACTTAGTCCATTGTCTTCTGATCAAGAAGATTTAACTCCACTAACACCATCCCATTTCCTGATTGGGAGGAACATGTCTGTTCTTCCTGAAACGAGTATACTAGATGTAGCCAAAAACCGTTTGGATAGATTCCAGAAGTTGCAATATATGGTGCAACATTTTTGGGCTAGATGGCACAAGGAATATTTATCCGAACTACAAACCCGCGTGAAGTGGAAGCAGAAATCGCTCCAGTTGCTGAAGATTGATTTGATACTTGTGAAACAGGACAATGCTCCAACATTGGATTGGCGATTGGGCAGAGTTATAGCACTTCATCCAGGCGAAGATGGCGTCGTCAGAGCTATGTCAAAGGTAAAGACGGAGTTTTGAGACGTACACTGAACAGAGTGTGTGTATTACCAGTTCAGTAGTTTATTTTCAATATATTTTTTGTTTCGTTTTGAAAGCTGTTCTTTCAAGGCGGCCGACATGTTTAGGCGTATATGAACTTTTCTTCATGACCCAGGATATAACAGTTTAATTCACCTTATATATCAGAACAGTTGATGTAGAAATTTATAAACAACATGTCATTGAGATGTCATTAAAATAAAGATTGAATAGAAGCAGTTCAATTCTTTATAATAACTCCAAACTACAGTTCATTTTAAGAATTACAACAGACGTTGTACATTATTTTGATTATTTCCTTCTGCGCTATTTCTATAGGTTTTATATTATTAGAGTATGCACCACCTCATCCTATTATGCCATAGTTTAGGAGTGATTGAACCAGGCTGAAATACATGATTTAAAATTTTTTTTCATCTAATATAAGAGTCATTTTCTTGAATAAATACAATAATGATCTAATTTTTTTTGTCAAGCTCTGAATTTGAAGATCCCATTTTAGATTATTATCAATAATTATCCCTACATATTTTGTACTGGTCGTATTTTCAATTTTATATGTATCGTTTCTTGAAGATATATGTAGGTCTAATTGTTCAGTGTTTGGAAGGCCGTTTCTATAATTTGAAAAAGGTAGAAATAAAGTTTTATCCATGTTGATGGTGAGAAAATTTTCGTCGAACCATTTTATTATTATTTCTAAATCGATTTTAAGTTTGCTTTCTACTTCCTCCCATGTGGTTCCATTCAAAAAAAGTACGGTATCATCGGTTCCATGACAGTTCAACGATAGCAGTTCATTTAAATAAATTATAAATAATATGGGACCCATCACTGTTCCTTGTGGTATTCCAAATGCTATTTCTGTTGGAGTGCTCATTGTGTTCCTGATCTTAACTTGTTGTTTGCTTTTCAGCACAAACAAACTCCGTATTGAACTCCCTGATATACAGATCAATTCAGTTTACTGACAACCAGAATAGACCACAAGAGCTCGACAAACTAAAATCAGCCTTACTTCAAAATGGTTACAACAATTCGCTAATCGACAAGTCTATCCGCCATCAACTGACCCGTCCTCCAAAAACAAATGATCCACCAGAGAGTATTCAGCCACACAAAGCTTTCCTACCATACATCAAAGGTGTGACAGACAAAATCAGTAATATCTTGAGAAAACACGAGATAAAAACAATATTCACGGCCAACAACCAAATATCCAAATTCCTCACATCTCCCAAGGACACAATACCAAACGATTCTCAAGGTATATATGAAATACCATGTTCAGACTGCCCGAGAAGTTATATTGGCCAGACTAACAGACGAGTAACTTCCAGAGTCTACGAACACGAACTTGCTGTGCGTCAGGCATCTTCCACTTCCGCACTTTATAAACATCGAGAAGACACAGGTCACAAAATAGACTTCAAAAACACAAAAACAATTTCCACCGAGAAAACTCTGCAAACCAGGATCATCCGAGAAGCCCTTGAGATAGAGAAGCGCCCCAATTGCCTCAACACTCGCGACGACGGACGTAGACTTCCCAATACCTGGAAGCCTCTCATTGCACGCATCAACTCATTTCCCACCCACCCAGTTCCAGCACACAGCTCACTTAGCGCCAACCAAGTTCCCGCACACAGCTCATCTAGCGCCAACTCAGTTCCCGCCCATAGTTCACCTCGCGCCAATACATTGCACACGGCCATTACAGCCACGTCCACTATAAATACAGTTCCTCAACCCACAATTCCTCAGTTCTCTCGAAGGAGTAGACAGATTGAGACCTTAGAGAGAACCAGTGACGAGACATGGGGAGTAGGCAGATTGAGACCCCAACGTCAAGTCACAAAAACCTAACGTAATTATACCTGAGGAGTAGGCAGATTGAGACCTCAGCGTAGAATTACGTTTCAACCATTTATTAATTTTCTTTCTTTTTCAGTTCTTGAAAATGGCTCCAAAATCGGAGCCGAAACGTCGAATTTATATATATATATATATATATATATATATATATATATATATATATATATGTAGATTACTGAGTTCCTGAGTTGAACCGCGTTGAGAATTTTTAACTCGACGTTTCGGCTCCTGCTTTGGAGCCATTTTCAAGAGAGTGACTTCGAGGTCTCTATCTGCCTACTCCTCGAGTCGTGGTCTGATGAGGTAACAAGGTCTCTATCTGCCTACACCTTGATCTCAAAAGACAGGTTGATGATTGAACGAGTCAGAGAAGCTTCCTTAAGTTTTTATGTTTCAAAACGCTTTGATTTCGAGAACCTAGATGTACGAAGGAAACGTGCTGGCATTATCTTTTTATACAAATTATTGCATAGTCAAATTGATGCAAGTAATATAGTTTCTCAAATAAACTTTGCTGTTCCAAATTCTAGAACTAGATACTCTAAGACATTTCACTGTAATAGAGCCAGAACAAATTTATATCTAAAGTCCCCTGTACACACCATTCATGAAATTTTCTCAAAAATATCAAATTACTGCGATATTCATTTTGATACATTGAGTTACATTGGAAATATGGCTGTTCAATATCTAAATGACATTATGTAATATGTAGCATTATTTTTTTTTTCAATTGTAAAATTTTTTTCATTCATATTTAAATATTCTTGTATATTATTCATCAATTTTATTTTTAACTACATTTTGAACTTTTTTAAAAATAAATTGTCCTGTAAATGGGTAACTGTTGGGCAATAAACGCTATTATTATTATTATTATTAAAAACATCAGCATTCGAGACCTACGAGCGTGTCGTAAAGATCGACGAAGCACGCGTCCATACCAATTAAAGATATAGGTAGTACAGTGATATATTCAGAAACAGATATATTCAAGGTCATAGCTTTTTAGGCAGCAGGCACACTGAGCAACCATGACCGACCGTCCGCGAACGTCCAACTACGACCAAAATTTCCAAAACGTGTATTCTCATCGGATCACTCACACTGAATGATCGTCATCAACCGGTTTTCGAAGACCACGTTTAAAATTGCAATCTGCTGAAAATTTTGGTTGATCAGTGCGAGTTTAAAAGTTTTTATTGATGCCTTTCAATTTTTGGTTGTTGCTGGACGGTCGCGGACGGTCGATGCTGGTTGGTCAGTGTAATTCCTAGCTAAGAAAATCCACTACCTTCAAATCAAAAATTCAAGAAATCAAGTGAAATAAACCAAAATCACGAGAAATCTTAGTAGAGATCAGATGTCCGATAATTGTGTCATGTAGTGTGCAATGCTTTGATTAGACAGATAGATAGATAAATGGGCTTCATTGTCTAAAATGTAATACATTTTGTCGAAAAAGTATGTCATGTCTGAAACTATTTGTATATATATATATATATAATAAAATTATAATAAAAGTATACCATAAATCATTTAAAAAATAAAAAAACATGAAAGGGTTGAAATAGTAACAAATACATTCACAATAACAAAACATTTATAAAATGTCCTAATATAAAACGTGATATATACTATATATACACATATACACACATATACGAACATATATATATAGAGAGAGAAAAACTAGAAATTATATGCAAAATACTCTCCCAAACTGTAGAAACACTTTCCTATTAGAAGGTTTCTCACCGATTTTCTAAATTGCTTTTTTCCTTTCTTTCTATTATTTGTTTCGGCAAATGATTATATATCTGTCTACTTCTATAGATTAGAGAATCCCTTGTCAGAGATAAGATGGGTAATGGAAGGGCAAGTTTTTTGTCACTACGAGTCTGTCTTTCGGTTTGATTCAAAAACTTGTCTTTGTGTTTGTAAAACAAGCAGACAGACTCTAAAATGAAAATTTCGAATATTGTTAGTATTCCGTTATTGCAGAAAAGTGGCCTACACGAGTCTCGCATCTTCAGTTTGAAAATTATTCTCAATGCTCTCTTCTGAATAACGAAAATACTTTACATCAGAGCATGACTGCCAGAGCCCCAGAAAGGAATTCCATATCGGAGATGGCTCTCCATAAGTGAATTGTATGCATTCATTGATGCAGAAAATCCGAGTTCACGAGATATCACATTTATTGCAAAACAATCAGAAGACAACTTTTTTTAGAGCAGTAATATGCGCCTCAAATTTCAAATTACTGTCAATATATATACCGAGGAATTTGGTCATAGACTTACTCTCAATCATTCGACTTCCTAATGTGACCTGCTCCAAATCCCACTTAAATGACACCAAATTTGTTTTAGAAACATTTAATGATAACCTATTTGAGTCACACCAGTTCTTTATTTTTTCTAAATCTGAGTAGATGTATCGAGTCAAAGAAGCGGTGTTTTCATTACGCCAAAGTATCGTGGTGTCATCAGCAAACAAGGTGAATGCTCCAGATATATCGAGTTTAGCCATATCGTTAATATAAATCAGAAATAAAATTGGGCCTAAGACTGATCCTTGAGGAACTACGCGTATAATGTTTCCAATTTCAGAAGTTTTATGCTTTAATGATATTTTCTGATTTCTACCAGTTAGATAGGACCTGAACCATTCTAAGGCTGTTCCACGGAATCCATAATGATAGAGTTTCTCTAAGAGGAGTTCATGATCAACACAATCAAATGCCTTAGAAAGGCCCAAAAACACTGCCGCAGCCACTTCTTTGTCATTTAGGGTGGTGTAAATATTTTCAAGAAAATTGAAAATGGCATCAGTTGTATTTTTATTACACTGGAAGCCAAATTGTTCAGAGGCTAAAATTTTATGTCTTTCTAAAAAACCCATTATCCTACGTTTGACTAGTTTTTCGATAATTTTGGATAACGTTGATAAAATTGATATGGGTCTGAAATTGTTTGGGTCGTCAACAGCACCTCCTTTGTGAAGCGGTATCACTTTAGCCGATTTTAAGCTAGAAGGAAAGACACCAGTGCTAAACGATTTATTTATTGCGATCACTAAGGCTTGAAGAGCTTCATCAGGCAATTGTAACATCAACTTCGCAGAAAGGTTGTCTTCACCAGCAGAATTTTTGTTTTTTATATCTTTTATTTCTAGTTTCAACTCACTCAAATCTGTATCATACAAAAACAAAGAATTTATAGGAGAGCTTACATTTTTCAAATAATTTAACGGGTCAATTGTTGGGATAATATCATTGGTGAGTTTTGAGGCTATTGAACAATAATAATAATTTAACTGGTTGAGGTTTATTTTAATTTCTGGATGTATTTGTTTCATATTACCTCTCAATTCATTTATTATTGACCACATTTCTTTTTGTTTATTACCTGCTTGATTTAATCTATTATTGTAAAAATGATCTTTGGCTAATTTAATAGTTTGTCTATAGATTCGACGAAAGTTATTGTAGTATGATACAAAGAATACATTGTCGCTATGGAATTTTCTAATAGTGTGTAGGCATCGTAGGTTTTTCGACGAAACTTTAAGTCCTCGTGTGATCCAGGGTTTGGATTTTTTCCGTTTTATCAAGCGCAGAGGAAATGATTTAGAGAGTCTTTCACAAACAAGTTTCACAAACAAGAATTGGTTATAAACTGTTTTCCATCCTACCAGGATGCGATATTGAGTGGTCGTCAAGGCAAGGGGGTGGGAAAAAAAAGAATTGAATAGTACATGTATATTATTCAGATAATTATCAAAGTTTGTGAAATGGGTAATTTGAAATAATTTAATTTTTCTCTTCCATCCTGATAAAATGTTAACCATTGATTTTTTCGAAAAAATTATTTCCATATACCATATGCGGTGTACATTAAGCATCCGAACCGTTGTTTCAGTTTATCTGTAGGATGCTTAATGAAGTCGCAAATGTAAAAAAAGTGCGGCAGAGCACTGTAATAATATGTCCTAGTTGGGCCTAGTTTCCATCACCGCGCTCATCTCCGTCAAGATCATGAAGACGATTGGATTCAATGATACGTATTATCTATTTCCTACTATTCGGAAATAATTGACTTGATACTGGAAAACTGATATGAAAAAATTAAAAAACTCACTTATAAACTTTCAAAATAATAACGAACTGAATCAATTGTCTGAGTCGGAATTGGTGATGGGTTCTTGCGATGTATCACAACTTGCTTGTGCCATACATCTACAGCATCCAATACATGGAAAGTTTTTCTTACTGCATGAGCATTGACGACCTTATTTGCATCCTAAAATGAAGTTGATGTTAGGTTATAAAATTATTCAAGTAGATTAATATACCTTTTTACATTTTGGAAGTGGTAAAAATTGACATGTCTTTCGAAAAAAATGTGTTTGTCATTAATGTTGGTGCTAACTCCATCTTATGCCAACAACCACTTTGGACCGGATCTTGTATAGGGTGTTACGGGTGTACACTGTTGAACCCGAAAACAATGCTGCCATAGGCTATCTCTTATCGGTAGAAACTTCCTTATCCCCGGTTTTTAACCTGCCAGAATACTTCGTACACGATTGATACAATCGATTTCCATATTTGCAGAAAATAATTCTATCACAAATATCTCTGAACAGTTCTTCGGTCATTGTCTCACTACTGCCCAATTCATTTAGTAGCATAAACGTAGCATAAAGTAAACTTTCCAACACACTTTTTTCCCTAGCCTAACGAATTTACTTATTATGTCATAACCTGATAGAGCATGAAATGCTGGTAAGTTGTTAAAGAGTTGACTGTCCATTCTAATGTCAAGAACATTAATGATTCTTTTTATGTCCTTTTATCCCATTCTCATCCACACTGCTTCTGTTAGAACTTCTTTGAAATGCACTAACAACACCAAGACATCTGTATTTTTGCAATGAACTATACAAAATCTGTATCCTTCGGATTTTGCTGAAAGTAAATGTAAAATGATTTGAGTATCGGCTTCTTCTTGTGTTGAACTGATGAGATTATTTTCCATATCATAATTTGCTTCATATTGCCGTACATTCAATAATCGTACATTAGTGGCGAATTCAAAAGTCTTATTCTTTGAACGTTGAGATATTTCATTAAATGAAAATTATGTTAAATAGCGTTTGTTAGTGACTGAATGAATAAACAAATGCCATTGTCGAGACAAAACAGTATTGACATTGTCAAACCTTCAAACCTCTTTTTACTCGGGTATAATATTTGATTGAAATATTTTGTTGATGATCCATGACCGATCTATTCTCTCTGCATTGTATGTGTTCCTGAATATATGGAGTCAAAAATGGATACATAATCTCCAAATCGTTGGCTTTAGATGTAAAATTTGTGACAATTTATAATTGTTATATAAACCATGAAAAAAAGAAAAAAAAAAACATTGACTGTGAAATACAGCTAAGTTATTAGTAAACGAATATTCAGTGTTTCTTATTGATGCGTTAAACCATTCTATTGTATTCAGTATTAAATTTTATTCGAAGTTTTTTCCATCCCTTGAAAATCTTACTCAAATGAAGTTAGCAGGTTAACACTCTAAGCCGACGAAATGTAATATTTGAATCAATGCCATACCATCGCCTATATAGCATGTTTTGAGATTGCTTGTTGGTAGATTTTTGAAACTTGTTGTAAACGATTCTATTATATTTCCAATGGAACTTTTGTTACCAGATCGGTTTCGAAATATTATATTTGTACGTATTTTCACACATTCTATGATTTTTTTTCATAAATTTGTAACTGCTCCTAAATCAATAGACTTCTAAAATGCAATGCATTTGTTATTTAAAACGCAATCAACCTTTTCTTTCCGGACAATTCTCATTTTCGAATCTAATTCACTGTCTGAACTTGAAGTGCCAGCCGTTATGTACAATACAAACCTGTAGTTCATCACTGAATATGTAACAGAATTCAGAGGTACAATAGTAAATACTCACTAAAACATTTTTTTTTACGCTCCTCTATTGTAGTGACTCGTGGTTCCTGAGTTCGCAGGTGATAGAGGCAAGAGGAATTGATATCGGCCGGCGACAGCAACCGATGTACTGCCCCAGTGGAAAAGTTGTTCGATAGCGCATCAAAAAAATAAAAAACGAAAATAATACTCATACTTTTCACATATCGTTTATGGTTAAATAGTTATCGCGGTGGAAAGCAAAAATATATTTCTCTAAAATTGTGTGTTTGAGTAAATTGCGTTCGAATGTTTTCAAGTTCCGTATAAGACCATGTATTTCGAGAACTTTAATTATTACTCGAAAAATTTGTGTATTTCATAAAAGATTCCGGTTTGTTCGGAAATGTATGGCTTGTTTTTCTTTTTACTATTAGCTAAGAAAAAAATGAGGGAGAAATGAACATCTATTCCTTCCCCACCCCTCTGCAAGGACGATTTTTTGACGACCTCTCGATATCATTTCCTGGTATGGTAGGTGAAAGATTGAAAAGGTTTCCAGCTTTCATCAAAGCTTTGCACACGGAATCTATTTCTAGAGCACTTTTTGTATTTTTACGAGATTGATAAAAAATTCCCCTATCTACGCCGCTGAGAGATCCATAAAAACAAATCGCATACAAATGTGTTGACGAAGCGCCGCAGTTATTTAGGTAATCGAGAAGTGATTATTTGAACGGACTTCTGTCCCGAGTATTCTAGGAAATTTCGCGATTCATCCAGTCGGCACAAATGGACTATATAAACAGATTTCACTGGAATTAGGATGATCAAGAAGATTATGAAGAAGTGATACCTAAGCAGTTTTTGAAGAAATATTGAAGTGTTTGCAATATTTAGTTAGTTGTATTGTGTTTAATTAGTCAGTGAAGTAGTTGTAGGTATGTTTTTAGTGAAGTTAGAAAATAAACAGTTTTGTTGTGTGCTCGGCATTATTATTTAGCAAAAACGTAACAATGGTGTCCGAAGCGGGATATTAGATTGATAAACTATTTATGGTTAATACGAGGAGTACATCGTACGATACGATGGAGGACATTGTGAAATTCATCCAAAATCAATTTGCGGATTTGGAAAGAAGACGCCAGGAGGAAAAACAAGAACGAGAAGAAGCACTCCAGAAAATTCTCGAAGAACAGAGAAAAGAGCGAGTAGATGAAAAACAAGAACGAGAAAAAGGAAAAAGAACGAGAAGAGGCACTCCAGAAAATTCTCGAAGAACAGAAAAAAGAGCGAGAAGATGAAAAGCAAGAACGAGAAAAAGAAAAACAAGAACGAGAAGAAGCACTCCAGAAATTTCTTGAACAACAAAAGAATGAATTGGAACGAATAGAAAAACAAAGGAAAACAGACTTCCAGAAGGTTCTAGAACATCAAGATAACTTCTTCCAACATGTTTTACAGAAAACCGAAGTACAAATGGAGGAACTGAAAGGAGAAATAGAGGAAGACGTCAATAAGAAAGTGAATACAGTGCGAGAGGACAAGAACCAAGATCGTCGAGACAGGGTTGCCACATCAGGAATTTCCGTAAAACCACCGACATTTGATAAACAATCGCCTTGGTCAATGTATCGTCGACAATTTGAAGCTGCAGCAGTGGCTAATGGATGGATCGAAGAAGAAAAAGCTACGGCTCTCATAGTAGCTTTGAGAGGGCCAGCTTTGGGTATGTTGCAGACGATATCCGTCGAACAGCAAAATGAATATAAAGACCTGATTAATGCATTAGAGTTGCGGTATGGCGATCAACATCGAGAACAACTGTATCGGGCTCAAATGAAAACGCGCACTCAGAAATCAGGTGAGAGTCTGCAAAAATTTAAAGCGGATGTGAGACGCCTAATTCAGCTGGCTTACCCAGAAACACTAGGAGAATTCAAGGAACAGCTAGCGTTGCAATTATTTGTAGATGGACTGAGAGACACCGAAATCCAGAGGACTCAGCGACTAACACACTTCAAGAAGAGTATCGATGCCTTGGTACGTTCTTTAGAAGTGGAGGCGGCCTTCAACACCTCGAGGCCGAAAGTACGAGTGGTATCGATAGAAGAACCCGAACAACGATCAATCGCAACTACTAGTTCATTCGAGAAGGTTCTGGAAGAGATTAAATCTTTGATAAGCGGTATGAGCACCCAGAAGAACAGGTCGTGCTATAGATGTGGGAAATTGGGACATCTTATTAGAGACTGCAGTGAGAATGCCACCACGTTCGCAATCACCTATGAGGACAAGATCTTCCAGCGAGTCCTCAAGTGGGCGGCAGGAAAACTAGAATTAGCCAGCATATCGGGGCGCATGCTGGCCAGCAATAATGGAGCCACCAGGGTCATCCCTATTAACAGACTAAGAAGAACAACCGATAGCCTTACCATTTCAGGAAAATTGAACAAAATAGACGTCCTATGCACCATAGACACCGGTGCTGCAGTTTCTTTGGTACGCAGTGACATTCTTTGGCCAGAAAGCGTGAAACCTATCTCTTCAAACCTTGTGCTTCCAACAGTCACTGGAGAAAATGCACTTATTCGAGGAGAAGCTGAGATTACACTGATTCTTGGGCGACTCACCATCAAAAATACAGTGTACGTCGAGGATATAGAAGTTGAATTTATACTTGGGATGGATTTGATCAGTAACTACGGGTTTTCGTTTGACAATGAAGAGAGGATCATGAAGTTTGGAGGAGAAGAATTTGTCTTCACAACTCCAACAGAGAGGACGATGTCTATGAAACTGCGATTAGTGAAAACCGTGAAAATTCCTGGATTTTCGGAGAAAGTAGTTTATGCTACATTAGATGGAGACCCTGGGTGCTGCGTTGGAATAGTACAGCCAGGTGTTGAATCACCTAGCGATTTGGTTCTTGCACGAGCCCTGGTAAAGACAAAACATGCTATTCCTGTGAGAGTTCCAACGTGTATCCCGAAGAAATAACAACTAAAGAAGGCGATATCATTGGAATATGTAAACCTATTTCATGGGTAGCGAACTATGATTCAAGTGACCACGAGGAAAGAAAGGAAGCCTCAAAGTGTGTTATGACAGTTCTTGAAAAATCATTTGAACACTTGTCGACAGAAGAATTGAGAGCTGCTAAAAATTTCATCCGAAGTGAAAGCGACATCTTTGATTCAACAACAACAGGAAGAACTAACCTGGTCAAACACAGGATCGATACTGGCCAAGCCCATCCGATTCGGCAATCACCAAGAAGAGTTCCATTTGCCAAACAACAAGAGGTGGAAGAGCTTGTAGACAAGATGATGAAAGATGGTGTTATTGAAGAATTATCGAGCCCTTGGTCTGCATCTTTTATGTTAGTTTCTAAGAAGGATGGATCCATGAGATTCTGTGTGTATTATAGGAATTTGAATGATGCAACGAAGAAGGATAGCTACCCTTTACCACGGATTGACGACACATTAACAACTTTAGCAGGTTCACGTTGGTTCTCAACCCTAGATCTGAAGAGCGGGTATTGGCAAGTGGGCATACATGAAGAAGATAAGGAGAAGACAGCATTTTCGACTGGAAGCGGACTTTATCAGTTCACTGTCATGCCTTTTGGATTATGCAATGCTCCAGCAACATTTGAAAGGCTTATGGGGCTGGTCCTGCGAGGACTCTCTTGGAAGACTTGTCTATTATACCTCGACGACGTTTTAGTCATGGGAAATACATTTGAAGAACATGTGCAAAACTAACGAGAAATACTCCAACGATTCAGGAATGCCAACCTTAAACTGAATCCCCAGAAATGCACATTGTTCCAGAAAGAAGTGGATTTTCTGGGCCACACAGTGTCATCAGACGGCATCCGAACAGACGAAAGGAAGATACAAACGATCCGAGACTGGCCAAGACCTAAAGACAAACATGAAGTTCAGCTTTCTAGGTCTTTACACCTACTACCGTCGATTTGTAGAAGGATTTGCTGATATCGCGGCACCCCTACATAAGTTGACAGAAGACCGAGTCAAATTCGTCTGGTCCAACGAAAGTGAACGGGCATTTGGAAAGTTGAAAGTTGCTTTATGTTCCAGTCCGATTTTAAGTTTTCCACGTCAAAGAGGCCTTTTCGTTTTGGACACAGATGCCAGTAACAATGGGATTGGAGCCGTACTATCACAAGAGCAAGATGGTCAGGAAAAAGTAATTGAGTTTTACAGCGAGGCACTGACCAAACCAGAAAGAAATTTTTGCATTACAATGAAGGAACTACTGGCAATAACCAGGGCTGTTGACCACTTCCACAAATATCTATATGAAAGAGAGTTTCTCATTAGAACAGATCATGCAGCTTTGAAGTGGTTACTCGAAATGAAGACCCCTGAAGGACAAGTAGCAAGGCGGATTGAGAAGTTGAACCAGTATCACTTCAAGATAAAACATCGATCAGGACGATACCTGTGAGCGTTGTGAGTGAATTGAACGTCGCGAAGGAATCAACCAAGTGAGATAATGGTTGACGACAATTGGACCACAACGAAAATGAGGCAAGACCAAAAAAGTGATCCAAACATTGCAGATTTTCTACGATGGAAGGAAAGCGGAGCGGAAAGACCCACTTGGAAGGAAATCTCCTTACGATCACCAGCTTTCAAGGCATTGTGGGCACAATGGGATTCCCTGATTGTTGGGAATGGTCTATTGAAGAGAGCTTGGGAAACGGCCGACGGCAGAAAAGTGATTTCTCAATTGGTTGTGCCTAGGAAATCAGGTGGACAATTTGGAGTGAATAAGACCTTGGATAAAATACAGCAGAGATTTTACTGGGTCCAATGTCGTGAAGATGTAGAGAGATGGTGCCGAAGATGCTCGAAGTGTGAAGCAAGCAAAGGTCCCAAGACAAGATCGAGAGGAGAGATGAAACAATACAATGTAGGTGCTCCCTTCGAACGAATCGCCATCGATGCAGCAGGACCGTTTCCGATGACGAATGATGGCAACAAATACATCCTCGTTGCCATAGATTACTTTAGCAAATGGGTTGAAGCTTAAGCCTTGCCTAATCAAGAAGCATCCACAGTTGCAAGAGCTCTAGTGGATAACATGTTTTCAAGGTTTGGAGTCCCAATGGAGCTACATTCCGATCAAGGAAGAAATTTTGAATCAAATTCATTCAAGGAAGTTTGTGAATTGATGAGAATTAGCAAGGCCAGAACAACGGCCCACCACCCACAGTCTGATGGCATGGTTGAAAGGTTTAACAGGACTATGGAAGAACATCTTTCCAAAGTAGTAGAGGAGCTCCAAAAGAACTGGGATCGACATCTTCCACTATTCTTGATGGCTTACAGGGCCTCTGTGCACGATTCCACAAAGCTCGCTCCAGCCAGCATCATCTTGTGTCTGGAGAGAACTTCGGTTGCCCTGAGACTTGGTGTTCGGATCACCAAGTTCTGAAGAAAAAGAGGTACAGGATTATGCAGACGAACTGCGAGATAGCTTGAATGGGATCCACGAATTTGCAAGAAAAAGATTGAAGATAAGTAGTAACAGAATACGATCTTAAGGTCAATACTGGTGGATTCAAAGAAGGAGATCGAGTGTGGCTGTACAATCCTCGTCGTAAGAAAGGATTTTCTTCCAAATTAACATCATCTTGGGAAGGACCATATACGATAGTGAAAAGAATAAACGACGTGGTCTATAGAATTCAACGCGGCCCGAGAGAGAAAATGAAGGTCGTTCACCTAGAAAGACTCAAACGTTATAATGGAGACAACGACACATTGTTTGATCGGGACGATCAAAATTGAGAGGGGGATAATGTTACGAGATTGATAAAAAATCCCCTATCTACGCCGCTGAGAGATCCATAAAAACAAATCGCATACAAATGTGTTGACAAAGCGCCGCAGTTATTTAGGTAATCGAGCAGTTCTAAGAAGTGATTATTTGGACGACCTTCTGTCCCGAGTATTCTAGGAAATTTCGCGATTGATCCAGTCGGCACAAATGGACTATATAAACAGATTTCACTGGGATTAGGATGATTAAGAAGATTATGAAGAGGTGATAAGCAGTTTTTGAAGAAGTATAGAAGTGTTTGGAATATTTAGTTAGTTGTATTGTTGTATAGATCTTAGTGTTTAATTAGTCAGTGAAGTAGTTGTATGTTTTTAGTGAAGTTAGAAAATAAACAGTTTAGTAGTGTGCTCGGCATTATTATTTAGCAAAAACGTAACAGTATGACATGAACTCAACAGTCTAGTGGTGGAAGTGTTTAAGGAAAAATACGATTCTGTTATCCCGAATTACATAATCCTCATTAAATATCGAAATGCTTATCTATCATCTTACAATATCCCATTTATCGGCGATTTCTCCGCAGCGATGGTTACTCTCAAAATGGCAGCACTGCACGGGAGCAACTAGGTGCATCACCCATTGTGACGA
Source organism: Chrysolina americana (assembly GCA_958502065.1). Classification (NCBI taxonomy): domain Eukaryota; kingdom Metazoa; phylum Arthropoda; class Insecta; order Coleoptera; family Chrysomelidae; genus Chrysolina; species Chrysolina americana. The sequence goes on from OY293413.1 coordinate 74,944,178, forward strand.
CATACACATAGTTGCGTTGGTTTAGAAAATATTCGCGATGTTCAATTGATCCCGATGTGTACCTTATTCTTATCAATCAACATGAATTTGGCAGCATATTTCCTTCATACCTTGTATACACTTGACTTAACAGTCGGCAATGACTTTACCGAATACATTATTAATTACAATATGTTCTGAACGGAAAGTGATAATGAAAATTCATCCAAGTTCAAAGGTCTTGAATAACGAATAAAAATGCTTGAGGCTTTTGCTCTAGGTATGAGAGTGCTCGTGACTGTCAGAAGTATAGAAAGAACTGGGTGTTGTGATATCCTTCAACGATATTGACGAAACCATGGACTTGAAAGAAGGTATTTGACATTTCTTGAAGGAAAACCTGCATGATATTTTGGCATCCATCATTTCCTTTCGGGAGTTACTACTCGGGTGAAGAGTGAGTGCAAATCATGAGTTATAGATGTGTTGTTAATAAATCGAACAAAGTTAGTAAAATCAAAAAATACCAGTCTCTCCACATAATTCCACAAAAAAGAAATTGAGACAAATATCTAACAGAAACCAACTACTTCCTCTTACGGATATTGAACTGTATCTGTGCAACGTTCCTCACGGACATAATTATTGCAAGTGCTAATTGTTATAAAGCCATTGAATATTGTCCTTCATTTTGTTGGAAATAACCAGCTGCATACATGCAGGGTTCGAGGTTTTTTCCTCTCATCGGTATAAGGATAGGTCAGAGTAAGGATAGAATAGGTCGTGATCTGCATCTGTGATCGGTTCCAGAGATGGCGCCTGGTCCTCGTGTCAATATTCCAGGGACGTTGTGATTGTTGTTAATTTAATTTTACGGAATGTCCATAAACTTTTTAAATATCATACTGAAGTAATATATTCCATACTCGAAGTAGAAGACCAAGTTTGTTGGTAAAATATCACCACTCAAATTGTATTTTTTTCCAAAATGATCTAAAGTCAAAATAGTTTTGCAGAATCAAAAATTTCATGCTGCAATATTATTGATTATCATTGATGTGCGTTTCATAATTTTCCTGTATTTTACATTATTTTCCTAAATAATTTGACCATATTCCGTCTTTGTGTGGACAAAATCCAGAAATATGAACATAAAATAATTCATTTAGTACCGAAAGTGAGTATATATCTAAAAATTTTACATTCCAATTGGATGCCAATTAACCTGTGGCGATCAAATGATTGCATTTTTAATAATTTCAACAAAATTTTTGTTACTTTGATAAGGCGTCTCGCTAACCAAAACTACAGACTCAAGCGAAAATCACTGGATTTGTTATTGTGTTAACGTCAAGTAGACATAATTAATCATCTCTCATTGTTGTATAGGTCAAGGCCCACTATGCTTATTTATTCCCTTCCTCGTTATCACTTATTCACTTATAATGAAAATATCTGAACATTTTGTCAATTTATAACAATTGCAGACTACTTAAAACACTACAGTTAACCATATATATCAGTACAAATCACGAAAATACAGACCGAAATCATAATATGCAATATTTTTGTCCCGAGACATAAAAATTGTCAAGAGTTTCGGTTGGTGTAATTCAAACCTCTTTTCAATAACGAATATACTCTTTACAATATATACTTGGATAATTCTAGTATTGAGAGTAAAGATTGTGCCAGATTCCTGGAATTGTTTATTGACTAAAATTGAAGTTCGACACATATTTAACAATTGAAAATACAAATTTAGGGTGGATGTCATGCTGTCAGAGTAATTGTTAGAAAGCTTGGAATATGCTAAAATCACATACATATACATTCAAGGTATGGTATACCCTGTTGGGGAGTGTGTGTTGCTCTTTTCTTTGTAGAAACTATTCGTCTTGTAAGAAAAAATATTCTACAATTCAGTATTGCTTCTCATTATTCTACAAGACAAAGTACTATTTATATTTTGAATTATCCATACCTTCATTCTCTCATATGAACGATTTCCAGTTGAGTTCAACGACTCTAATGCACGTATCGAGTGTTTCAGAAAGAACATAAAAAACCTACTGAGTAGGAGGCCGTACTATATGTGAAAAGAATTTTATAACGATAATTTACCGATTGAATGATTTCCTGGTTCATTTATTTATTTCATCGGTGTACAATTTCTTGTTATTTTTATTGCATTTATAAACATTCGAACTAGCTCGAATATATTGTGCCAGAGAGGTATCAACAATGTTGAAAGAATACAGGGGTACCCTTCTCTCTAAGCGTTTCTACAAAGTGGAAAATAAAGGCAAACATCTGTCAGAAAACAACTACTTCCCTGGCTAATACCACGACGGACATTGAACTACAACTGACAGATATTTGTGCAACGTTCTTCAAAGAAGACCCAATTGCAAGTGCTTGTCTCGTAATTAAACAGAAAATTATCCTTCATTTGGCTGGGAATGACCACCTGCAGACATGCATGTTTCGAGGTTTATTGCCTCTCATCAGTGACAGGGTAGGTCGGACAACATTATAATTGTCCTGTCCCTGCCAAATGAATAATAATCAACTGTTCAACTAATGTTTCCCTACGGATAACACCACGATCTACAACCAAGTTGATCGAAGCGCCATCCGCACGGAACAAGACAAAACACTCCCAAGCAGCACAGTCTCCGGGAAGAGAAATCTGTAAACATTCGAACTAGTTCGAATATATTGTGCCAGAAAGGTATCAACAATGTTGAAAGAAAACAGGGGTACCCTTCTCTCTAAGCGTAGTAGTTGTTTTCTGACAGATGTTTGCCTTTATTTTCCACTTTGTGGAATAGCCCAAGCGGTCATAAAATTTCCTAAAGGTATTAGTTAGCATTTGAGGCATTTTCCTTGAACCATATTGAAAATATTGGTACATTTCCAGACTTTTGAACGAAAAAGCCATGTCATATTTCGAAAACTGCATTAATTTAAAATCTGATATTTGGAGACTAAAGTAATGAGGCGTCGCTGAATTGACTGCAATGGAAAAAATAGGGTATTCCATTTGAAAAAAAATATTCTCAATATCTAGAAAACTGTTGATTTGGCAACATTGCCGATATCACCATTGAATCGGGCATCATCAAAAACCACTCTGTCGAAATTTTCGTAAATTTTCTCATATCCGTTTCTGAAGTATGAGACCGTTCCGATACTTTTGAAAGACACTGCATAGATTAATGAGCGGTAGTGAATTTTTCACTCAGTTTGAGGTGAGTGAATATCATATTTTCGAGAGTTTTAATGGGTTCATTTACGTTCCCTGTACATGACTTGTAAACTATTTTTATCAGGAGAATGCCACAGAGCTCGGATGGTATTTCTTCACCAAACTTGCCTGAAATAAATCAAATATTTTGCTATAATCGTTTATCATTCGACTCCAACAGTCAAACATTTACTTCAATATTCATGGTGCAGTGTTATTTATACGCACTGATAAAGTGAATTAGTCCTACCTGTTAAATGATCTTTCAGGTACGGTAGCAAAAGGAAAGCTCTGCCAAATATCTAAAACCTGATTCTGTCCTTGGCTGGGCAGGCACAAATTACATACTCTGCTGTTCCATCATCTTCAGTACAAGGAAATTCTGAATTTTCCGACAGTCCTAGTTTTGACATATGGTGATTCAGACTACAGTGGTCAGTAAGTGGACCTGATAAACAATGTAGGTCATTCCTACTGGAGTCTAACTAAACAAATGTTTAATGAAATTTTCCGATGGATTTGTACATGACTTGATGTTATGCCAGAAGTATGACACTCTTCTTTTTTCTTGCAGTCCAGGTATTCCGGGATTATTTGGCAATGCTTGAAGGTGCAGATTCCGGTCCGATCAAACCTTTTGTAGCCCTCTCCGTTGCTTCATTGCCATCCTTGCCAGAGTGGTCAGGAATTCAGACCAGAGAAGCTGCTCGACTGTCTCAAAACATTTTGATTGATTTGTGTGTGAGGTTGGTTTTCTCCAATCTTTCTGCACATAAGGCAAGGGAATAGGGTCATATAAGACACTAGGGAGGTTGAAATATCTGTCCTAGGTACACCTAACCCAGCACCAGAAGATGGTCTGCACTTAGTTTTTTCTTTTGAAGGACCCATTCATCTTCATCTGGAATTAGGACGGTACAATACAGGTCATGGTTTGAAGGACGCTGCGACTTTTGATGCCAGCAATATGCACAATTCTGTATGTTGTTCACCTAGCCTCTCTCTTCACAAGAATAAGAAGAGGAGATAGGTCCAGGACTACTTCCATAGCTTCTGAAGGGATGGTTCCGATAGCTAGTGATCGCCAAACGAGTCTGTATCTTTGCCTGGGCCGTTCGCTGTTAAGCTTTCGGCCACCAAATGATCGCTCTATATGTGATCATTGATCTACACATAGATCCAGTGAATTTGTTCGGAGTCTATACCTCGAGATTTTCCACAATTATTTCGACTTGTCGCTGTAAGGATAATTCGGCTTTGTGGGGAACCTTTTCCAAGTGAGCGTCCCATGTAGCGTTCTTCCAGAACTATACCTATAAATATCGTGGTGGTCGGTAACGAGGCGGTTAGATACCGGCATTTGAAACTTCCGCTTACATTTGACCATGTTCGAATTCTGGACATGAGAATTTTTTTCTCAATTTCGTAGGAATCGATGTAATGTAATTTGTTGAGATGCCAATCCCGACGTCTGGTTCTTGATTGAAGTGCGCACCAACTACCCAGGGTGGTGTGGGTTTTTCGGGTTTTCCTACAGCTGAAAAGTGAAAACGTCACAAAAAATCAGTAAGTCGTCTCGGAGCGCCATGGCAAATAATAATTATAGCCGCCCTCTACCCGCACAGGCTATGCCTTTGGGTACACTCTAGGAGTCTTAATGGGGGAGTATTACTTTATTATCATTCTTATATTTTGCTTCTGCTGCAAATTGGACTATTGAAAGGAAGTGAAGTCAAATCTTACAGTTTAATCTTTCTGGTGAAGAGTACTATTACACTCTTGCTGGAGTTGACAGACATCTATTCCCTCCTGACACTAACTGTGTTGTCAATCAACGCTTTTTGGAGGATATTGAAAGCTACGTTGTCTTTAGCATGTGGTTGAAGCTCTGCACTTCTTCTTTCAAGGATAATAAGTAGATTGTCCATCAGGAGTGATCACAGAAGTCCCTGGAGACCTTACCGAATGGTCTTGTCTTATAGAGAAGTATATAGTAGCTGTTTTGTTTATGAGCTTGGCGTAAATCCAGCCAGTAATGGTTATTTCTATAAATTTTTCAGCAGAAGCTGATCCAATACAAGTCAGTAGTGCATTATGAATATATAATAATAATAATACTCCCTCTTTCTATTCTAACAATCGATATATGTAATACTGTTGAAAATCATAATAATAATACTAGAATGTACCGAACTTTATGAACAAAAAATATGGATTCCATAAAACTCAATTTGATGAAGTATAATTGGAATCTCGACTCTATTGACGTAAATGTAATATGTCATGAACTCTTTGTAGTCTGTGAGAATGTGGTAAATCATGTTGCCCCTGTGGTAAATTGCCAATATAAGTCTAAACTACCATGGTTCGATAATGAGGTGTATGATAAAATAAAAAATCGAGATAGAGCTTATAAAATATTCAAATCTTGTAATACGGAGGATAAAGAGAATAAATGGGAGGCCTTCAAAAAACTTAGAAACGAGGTGGTCAATATAATGAAATCTAAAAAACAACATTATTATTTTGAGAAAATTGATAGATATAGAAACAATCCCAAAGAAATGTGGAGAACTTTGAAGAATATAGTTAATACAAAAGTTGATGATCATCCAAATTGTTCAAAGAGGGCAACAATCAATAATTGATAAGATAATGAAACAATTTATAGCTGTTCATTTCAATCACTATTTTATTGATAGTATAAATGAAATAATTGAAAGTTTAGATTCCCCGAGAGTTTGGACCAACACAAATTATAAAATGTATCCCTTAATGGATAGATTTAGATTATTATCTTTGGTTGAATTACGGAAAATAGTTGAAACCTTAGACTCTAAGATATTGGTACATGAAATACTCGATGCAAAAACGCTGAAAGACATTTTTGAAACAATTGGTCATGTTCTATTGAATTTGGTTAATACTTCACTTGACACTGGTATCATACCTGATGTACTCAAAACTATTACCATAATTCCAGTACAGAAAATAGTGAATAGTGTTAACTCCTCTGAATTTAGACCAATTAATACAATGCCTCCATTGGAGAAAATTTTTGAGTTAGCTGTATATGAACAATTAGTAAACCACATTGTAAATAATGAAATATTAATGAATAACCAATCAGGCTTTCGGAAAAAACATTCATGTGAATCATCTCTACAACTCACACTCTGTAAATTCAAGAAAGATTTGGACAGCAACAAATATGTTGTTAGTGTTTTTCTGGACTTGAAATGAGCCTTTGAGGCCTTAGATCAAAAAATATTATCAAAAAAATTATTAAGATATGGAATCGAGGGTAGGGTATATCACTGGCTAAATAACTATCTCAGTAATCGTAGACAAAGAGTACGTTTCAATGGGTATGTATCACAAGAACTCAGTATTGATGTTGGAGTTTCTCAAGGAAATGTCATAGGCCCACTACTTTCCATTTTATATTTAAATGATATTGAACTATTCATTGATTGTGAATTCATAAATCTTTTTGCCGATGACACATTGATAGCATGTAGCGATAACAGTTTAGAGGGAGCAATTGAAAAAATTAATTCAGTGTTGAAAGACGTTCATGATTATTTCCTGATGAATAGACTTAAACTAAATATTTCGAAAACGAAAGGAATGATCATATCAACAAAACATAGATATAAAGCTCTGAATATCAATAATATAAATTTGATTATGAATAATGAACGAATCGAAATAGTATCAACAGTCAAGTATTTGGGTTTCCATTTAGATAACTTCATATCTTTTAACAATCATTTTGATTATATAGTAAAAAAAATACGGAAGAAATTATACTTTTTCTAGAATTGCACAAACTCTCTCTACGGAAACGAAAATAATGGTGCACAACACAATAATTCAACCTCACTTTGATTACTGCCCATCAATATTATTTTCATGGGACTTGAATAAATTGAATCAACTGCAAAAGCTGCAGAATCGAGGCATGAGAATCATTTTGAAAACAAATCGTTTCACTCCTGTTGTTGTTATGTCTAATACTTTACAATGATTTACTGTGTCTCAAAGAATTTACTATCTCACTATGGTTTTCATCTTCAAAATCCTAAATAACCTAGCACCATCTTATTTATCATATTTAGTTTTTCGAAGAGATGTCCATTCGTACCTCACCAGAAATTGTGATGTGCCAGAACAAACCGCAAGAGCACCATGAGTTTACAAAGGTCTTCAGGCGTTTAATTAACTACCTTGTTCAGTTAAAAACACTTCCGCTCTTACTACTTTAAAAAAAAATATCAAAATCCACATTACAAATCAGGGAAGTTAACACCATTTGTCTCACTAATAATGTAATTTTTTTGTATGTAGGTATATACCGGGTGAGTGAAATTCGAGTAGATGCATGGGGATCTCGGAAACGGTAAGAGTTACAGAGAGGGTATGGAGCTTACTACTACGATGTTGAAAAATGAGAGATATACAGGAAAAAACGAAAAAATTGATTTTTGTTTTTCACTTATATCTACTTTAATACAATAGATTTCCAGAATCTGTTTGCACTTTATCATTGCAACTTTTAATGAGCTATGAAAATATTGAAACAAAAGTGTTCTACAGCGTGTTGTTTTCCTTGGGCCACCCCTAACTATGAAACTTTGAATACGGACCTGGATTTTTCATCACTTTTTTCAAGGCTTCAATAGTCATATTTTATCATGATTGTGAAAACCACTTGAAATTTTCAGTCGTTTCGATGGTGTCTGGTCATCATCAGTGAAAATTGGATGATGAAAATTCATTTCGAGACATCTCTTATTTAAATGAACATCTCTTATTTAAATGATATCGACTTATTGTATTGAGTGCATTATTTTTTCAAATAAAAAAGTACTCTCAAGTGTTTGGAATATTTACATCTGAATACGTGTATCATTCTATGTTCAACATTTTCGATTTATTATAGAAAATCGTAAAAATGTACAAATCTCTTTTTCATCTTGCTATGATGCTTTCAGTTGATCAAAATCTAACGCTCATTAGTTTGAGATAAAATTGAAAGATACATTCTTGGTTTTCTTCGAAATCCATATCGATACCTCGATTACTTGCACCGACCTGAGTATTTCTTACAGTAGGCCATGACGATTGTTTTTTTTGACAACTATCATAAATTCATCAACTATCTTTTCTGTTTCCGACTGAAAATGCCTTTCACAAGTTTTGAGAAACGTGATATGATTATGGTTTATTACAAATCAAATAGAAATTGTGATTTAGCAAAAATTAAGTACTATGAATTATATTCGGAAAGACAGCAGCCGTGCAGAAGTATGTTCAGAAAATTAGATAAAAATATATGTGGGTTTGGCAGTTTTGAGAAACCCAGAAGAAAATACGGGAATAGAATTTCCAATCAAATGAAAGAAAATGTTCTGGGACAGGTATTATACAATTTTTGTTTTCATTATTTTGAGAAAACTATTGAATACTTTTTCAGATCCTTCCAAATCAACGCGGCAAATTGCTTTAGAACTAGAAATACCTCAGTCTGCAGTAATGAGCGTATTCAAAGGTGATAAATGTGTGATAAAAGTGTTTTCGGATACATTGTGCCCAGAAACTTCATCCTAATGATCCGCATCGACGGTTGGTATGGTGTCAGTGGTTATCCAACAGCATCGAAGACGATCCAGATTTTTTAAATAATATCATTTGGACAGATGAAAGCAACTTCACAAATTGCGGAATTTTCAACAGAAACAATTCTCATATTTGGAGCCACAAAAATCCCAGAGTCTTCAGGGAGGTTCGACCTCAGGTGCGATTCAGTTTTAATGTTTGGGCAGGCATGTATCGCAATCAATTATTAGGCCCTTTTATCTATAATTATAATTTGAATGGCGAACGTTACCTCAACTTTTTGGAAACCACCTTTGTGGGATATTTGGAGAATATTCCATTAGCGCAGGTCCAAAATACGTGGTTTCACCATGATGGAGCACCACCTCATAACAAAGCAATTGTATGTGATTTTCTGAATACACATTTTCCTAACAAATGGATAGGAAATCAAGGAGTAGCTCAATGGCCTGCAATGTCGCCGGAATTAACTCCACTTGACTTCTTCCTCTGGGGTACTCTTAAAAATCGTGATTATAAAAATTATTATCACGACATCGACAATTTAAGGAATTCTGTGATTCACGAATTTTCCAAAATAACTATCAGGGAAGTAACACGCTCCATCAATAATATTAAAAGAAGAATTCGTTTATGTATCGAACAAGAGGGCCGCCAGTTTGAACATCTTTTATAAATGGAAAAATGAATGTATGTGGTTAGTGATAATAATTGTTCTTGTTGATTAAATGTTTTTTTAAATTAATGTTTTTTGTGTATTATTGAAACAATAATCCATTAAATATCATGCAAAAAGCACTTCAGCATTGCATAACAAAGTTGATAATGAATCAATATTAATCTGGCCATGTAACAGATAATAACGGAGACGTCTTACTCATGAACTGAATACAATATTATTTCAACAAGAGATGACCCGAAACACATCTCAATTCTCAAAACATCCAATTTTCATTGTTGACGAAACGACTAAAATTTTAAGTGGTAATCATAATCATGATAAAATATGACTATTAAAGCCTAAAAAAAAGTGATAAAAAATCCAGGTCCGTATTTAAATTTTTTTAGTTAGGGGTGGCCCAAGGAAAACGACACCCTGTAGAACCCTTTCGTTTACATATTATTACAGCTGATTAAAAGTTGTAAAGACAAAGTGCAAACGGTTTCTGGAAATCTATTGTATTAAAGCAGATATAAGTGAAAAACAAAAATCAAATTTTTCGTTTTTTCCTGTATATCTCTGAAAGTGAGAGGGCTAGCTCAGATTTTTCAGCAATGAGCTCCATAATACGCAACTTTGCCTCCATTTAACCCTCTCTGTAGCTCTTACCGTTTCCGAGATCTACTCGAATTTCACTCACCCAGTATGTGTATATGTAGATATATACAATGTGTGTGTTTAGATGTGCCCAAGTGTCCATCCATAAATTGTCTCATATATAAAATTTCTATCTCTCATATTGACATTTTAAATTTTTTTTTTTTAGATTTATACATTTATATAAGCATTCCTTATTTTTATTCTGTGTTTATTGTTTTTTTCAAATGTTCTATCATAAGAGGATAGTTGTTTCATATATTTCAACATTTTTATTATATCATATCATACTCAAATTCGTATAATAAGTATTTATTTTTATTTATGTATATTATGTTTATTAGGATGCCTAATTGAATAAAGATCTATCTATCTATAAACACTCGTAGAGTGTACTCAAACGCACAGCCTGTTCGGGTAGAGGACGCTATTATTATTATCTGCCGTGGCGCTCCGAGGCGACTAAATGATTTTTGGTGGCGTATTCACTTTCCAGCTATAGGAAAACCCGGAAAACTTACAGCACCATCCCGGGTGGTCGGTGCGTACTCCAAGCAAGCACCAGACGTCGGGATTGGCATCTAGACAATTTACATTGCCTATCGACTCCTATGAAATACAGAAAATTTTTCCCATTCCCAGGATTCGAACCTGGCCTAATGCAAGCAGAAGTTTCGAAGGCCAGCATTTAACCACCCCGCCACCGAGCACCCTAAAATCAAGTGCTCCTTCGGTATCGAAAAATATTACCACCACAATTTCCTTGTTAAGGAATTAGGTGATTTTCTCAACAATGTTGTGTAATGCTGAATCTGTTAATTTGCCGGTTTAGTAGGAACACTGGTGGTTGTTTTGTTCAGGGGGGACTTGGGATGTGGGTCTATTTTATTTGTGAAAAGAACCTTTTATATCTTCATAACTTCTGAATCCATTTCAACACTTGAAGTTTCGTGGTCGCACAGTGGACTTATTTTCAAACTCACTCTCGAACTGGATTAATGCGATATGAGTAGGATGCAATGCGTTGGCTCATCCATGCACGTTTTTTACGAAGTGCATCGGCGGGACGCATCATGAATAAAATTAACGCATAGTGCGAGTATCGTGCTGCATATGTCAACTGGACTTTCCTATTATCAAACTTCAAATATATCACTAGAAACTTTCTTGGGCTAAGTTCTTCTTTTATTTGTGTTATGTATCAATATATGTATAAATCACACATTTCTACGATGGCTCTGAAAGGACAGTAGTTTTTTTTCTAATAATTAATAGGTAGTTTTCCTATTATAATGAGATAGTTAACTCATTATAATGGCTTACGGTACCTCATAATAATAATATAACTTAAATCATTATAATGAGTTAAATTATTTCATTATTATGAGAAACGGTGAGTCATTATAGTGAGTTAATACTTTGCAACGTTGCCGCCAATAGGTGCTGATTTTCCTATTTCGTTATGTATTTGTGAGCAGAAAAAAGCTTGCAGGTTTCTTAGGTTAGATTAGTAAATAGTTCATTTTATATGTTCAATGCCTGGTAAAAGCAAGTAAATAATTGATAAAACTCAAATCTGTAGGGGCTTCAGTTTTTCAGGATTTTTTATCAAAACTGGCGCTAAATTCAAAATACTTATGTCAGTTACATAAAAAAGATTAATTGTGTGTACTTGTACCATACAGATGAGCGGATATTATATAATTTATAGATATTTTTGCTCTTGAATTAAACGGCATCTGTTCACTGCCCCAATTTTCTATTCCCATATCATTTCATACTTTTATGGCTGATGCCTGATATTTCTCCTGCCTTTTTCGTTAGCTATCTCATTATAAGGTACCGTAAATCATTATAATGAGTTAACTATCTCATTATAACGAGATAACTAAACTAACTCATAATTATGAGATAGAGGAAAAATCTACCATGTCCCTTCAGAGCCATCGTACATTTCATCTAATATGATGACATGTCGTAAAATAAATATTAAAACTGTCACGTAATTTGCTGGAATAAAAATTACCTATCTAGAACCTACCACGATCTGATAATTGACGCAGTCGAGTGAAAAGTTGATTGTTCTAAATCGCACAATGGTGAGTATTGGAGCGATAGAACATTCTAACCCAAATGAACCCCTGAAATGGAAGAATTACGTTGAAAGAATCAAGTTCTTTCTCCAGGTGGTTGCACCTGTGAATTTAACAAGAAATAAGCAATCACAGGGTAGAACTGTCACTTGCTTCCGTTGCAATAATAATCATTCTCCAAATGTTTGTGTTTTCAAGCATGCTGTATGCAACTATTGCAAAAATGGGACACATCGAGAGTGCGTGTATTCCAAAAAAAAGGTACAGAGACAGAATTTCAATAAAGAGATCTGTGGATGTCAATGACACTGACATTAGCTCAGGTCAGACTATGGATTCAGTTCATCAGGCTGATCCTATTGATTCCGATCATGACATAGTCTACAATATCGACAATGACAAGTCCAAATCATTGCACTGAATATCAGTATATCTGGGATAAATTCTATATAAAATTGCAACCAAGTTCAGGCTGATAGAATTTTTGAAGATATCAAGTATGTTTTTGCAGGCGCAATTTTCAAGGACCGCCAGTATTTTTTGATTAAGACCAGAAAGTTAGACCTATTCTCCTGAAAGCTTGAAGAATTTCCTTCGCGTTATAACCTCTAGTAGAAGATGAACTAAAAAAACTCCAGGATCAAGGTGATTTGGAAGCATCGGACCATCCGGAATGAGCAACTCCAATAGCACCGATAGTCAAACCAGACAATACAATCGAGTTACAATTAATGAAGCTATTCGGGAAAATATCTACCCTATTCCATCCGATCAACAGATCCTGGCCACCTTAGCAAGTGGAAGAATATTTGCAGGATTAGATTTGATGTAAGCTTATCAGCAATTGACAGTTGATGAAAGCACTGAAGCTCAAACTTCAATTACTCATAAAGGCGCGTATAAGGTCGCTGATGAAAGATTTTCCGGGATTTCTGGAGCACTCCCATATTAGGATGATAACCTTATCGTAAGAACTAGAATGAGTGCGAATTACGGGATTGAATCAGAATTATTCTCAATCAATTGAGAGACGATCATATCATGCTTCGCTGAGACAAATATTTGCTATATAAAGGTATTCAACCAACAAGCGAGAAGGAAGTTAATTGGGATGCACCCTCACCATCTGATAGGCAGGAATTACAAGCCTTTCTGGGCATGTTTTGAGCTTTTATCATATGTTCCTGAAAAATTAAGCAACATTAGCAGAGCCATAGCATCGTTTATTTCATATCGATATCACTTCGATATTGTCAGACAGGGATTAAACAACATTCAAGGAGTTGAATAGCTTACTTTCATCACCAATGTAGTCCATACGGCGTTGGAATAATCCTGAGTCCTATAAAAGACAATGGAAGTGAGAAACCGATTGCCCATCATAACCGAACCTTAAAAACAGCACAGTTGGACAGTGAAGCTCTGTCTATAAGAACTAGTGTTAGGAAATCCCACTATTTTATAATCGACCATAAACCATTATTCGAATTCTCAAAGAGAATAATAGATATTATATCTCCAAGACTTCTGGATGGCATCTGCTACTATCTTCATATGATGACAAGTTGTTTCATTATTCAGGCACGATAATTCCTCATGCAGACGCGCTCACTAGATTGTCTTCTGAAGAGACTGAATGAATAGTTCCGAACGCTCAAGTTGTCTTGATTCTGGAAAGTACTTCTGAGACACCGTTTACAGCTGAAAAATTTGCACGAAACACAATAAAGGACCCAGTACTGTCGAAGATATTGAATTGGACCCAGAAATATTGGACGAAAAATTTACAAGTACCAATAGCCCTCAAACTGTTTTGGCAAAAGAAATACGGAATCTCTACTCATAAAACTTATCTACTATGGGGTACTAGAGTTATAATTCCTCCTCAAGGCAGAAATCAAGTTTTAAGTATCCTTCATATTGCTCACTCTGGAATCGTCCGAATAAAAGCTCTAGCACGCTCGTATGTCTGGTGGCCCGGTATTGACACCGAAATAGAAAAAATGATGGTGAGTTATCCGAGTTAATAAGAAAACCGCCATGACCACCGCACCACCAAAAACTCCAATCCACCCGTGGAAATGGGAAAGTTCACCATGAACAGGGATTCATGCAGATTTTGCAGGTCCAATGCAAGTGGTAGACTAAAGCTTACTGTTCACAATCACGATATCCGACGATACGATGATCCGAAAAATTGTTCACAAGTACCAATAGCCCTCAAGCTGTTTTGGCAAAAGAAATACGAAATCTCTTCTCATAAAACTTATCTACTATGGAGTACTAGAGTTATAATTCCTCCTCAAGGCAGAAATCAAGTTTTAAGTATCCTTCATATTGTTCACTCTGGAATCGTCCGAATAAAAGCTCTAGCACGCTCGTATGTCTGGTGGCCCGGTACTGACGCCGAATTAGAAAAAATGATGTGAGTTATCCGAGTTGTTAAGAAAACCGCTATGCACCACCGCACCACCAAAAACTCCAATCTACCCGTGGAAATGGGAACGTTCACCATGAACAAGGATTCATGCAGATTTTGCTGGTCCAATGCAAGTGGTAGACTAAAGCTTACTGTTCACAATCACGATACCCAACGATACGATGATCCGAAAGTGTTACTATTGGTTGATTATTTGAAATTGACCAATAGGATCTCCGAGGTAACTCTTTCGGATCATCGTATCGTCGGATATCGTGATTGTGAACAGTAAGCTTCATTCTCCAAATGGCTGGCGGTCAGAAAAGTTACATCCACTTCCACCAAATCAGTTTTAACTGTACTGAGAGAGTAAAGGTAAGCGCACATACAACGGCATCGAAGGAACGGTACGGTACGGAAAAAAATGGTTTCAATTACATTCAATGCGTGCCGTGTGTGCCGATACCGACGTATGTGCGATAGGAGACCACGTCATCATCGGTAATTTGCAAGTCTGTGCCTGCAGCTCATTATTTGATCATTTGGTGTATAGCTGATAATATTTAAGAATAGATAGCCTTTCATCTGCTCCAATAGGTTTGTGTGACGGACATTTTTCTTCAGTAATGGCTTCTCTTATTGATTCCAATAAGGAATGGAACTTACTCCTCGTTATTCTGAAGTAATTAAAGAACTTTCTTTCGTCGTTCATTAAATCTGGATATAAATGTACGTATTCTTCAAAAACACTCCTTTTGCTGCATATTTCATGAATCCACATTCTAAGCTTTCTGCGTTTTTGAAAAATGTCTTCTTCCAGAACAACAGCGAGTTCCTCATCACTCGAAGGCATATTCGCAATTAATTTGATTAATTCTTCCGGCGATACCGATAACTATGTGCGATATCATGATAAACAGTCCCGAGAACAGCGTCCGTCCCGTCTGTATGCCGTCCGTCCGATGCCGTTTTATGTGCGCTAACCTTTATTTGCCACTCATGGAATTCTCCAGGTTATTGTAACAGATAATGGAACAGCATTTGGTTCACAGGAATTCAATACAATCGTTTCTGAAGATCTGATAAGACATGGAAGAATCGCCCCTCATAATATCTTATCCAACAGATAGGTAGAGCGGATGGTTCAAACTACAGAACAAATGCTGAAAAAATTGTCTAACGGTAACATTGAAACCAAATTGAGTCGATTCTTGTTGCAAGAGCATATTACGCCTTATAGCACTACTGGAAGAAGTCTGGCAGAGCTGCTGATGTCTCGGAAACTTACTCAAAGATTAGATCGTCTACACCCTATGTTCAAGATTCTCTGCTCTTTCAGTATAATTAAAGTATAACTTAGCAACGGTTCACTTGAGAACAACAATTTTTGTAACGCAAGTGTCAATAATAATACATGTCAAAATAAAACTATTTTTTTCAATTGGTGCCCCTTTTTGACTATTCAAAGCACGCCTCAGCGTGTGCAAATCGAACTTTCAAAAACGCGCGTTTTTTAAAGTTACCATGGCTACATCAATAACGAGAGAACCGTGAAGTCTTATTTAATGACAATGTTATGATTATTGATCTGACAGGAGTACCTTGTAACGTCCAATGAAATATTACAAACAAATGCAAAACTTTCATTCAGACATTAACGAAAGGTGATGTCAATATAGTGATGTCACATCACGAATTCAACCATTTTCTTATTTCCATTATTTGTTATAATATCCCAGTATTTATGATTTCAAATTACACCAATTGAAAAAAACAACGTAAAGTATTCGTGTATTGAATCTTTCAATAATCAGAAAAGGGAGAATTCCACAGGAAAACAACAAAATGATTCGAAGTGGGTCACGGCTGAAAATATCAAATTGCCTCAAATACAATTACCGAAATTTTCTGGTTCATATGAAAATTGGCTGGAATTTCGTGACACCTTTGATTCGCTTATAAATTCGAATAATGCAATCAGTCCAATACAAAAATATCATTACCAACGGGCAGCATTGGAAGGTGGTGCGACGCATGTTTTTCGTTCATTAGAATTTTCTGCTGCAAATTATACCGTAGCTAGGGAGGCCTTGCTCAATCGGTATAATAATGATAGTTTGTTAGTTTCAAACCGATTTCAAGGCGATTTTTAATTTACCTAATTTAAATTATGAGTCAGCTAATGATTTGAGGAAGATGTTGGATACTGTTGCCAAACATCATAAATCGCTATAAACCCTTGGACAGCCGGTTAAACAGTGGGACACTTTGCTTATGCATATTCTAGGAGGTAAATTAGATAAAATCACATGTAGAGAATGGGAAGAATGCAAAGTAAACAAAAACACTACAACAAAGCAGCAACTTCCTACCCTCGATGCTTTCAAGTCTTTCATCAAAAATAAAGCAGATTTGCTAGAAACTTTAAAACTTACAGAAACGAAACCAACGAGCCGAGGCAAGCCACTCCAAGTTACTTATCAAACAAACGTACACAATCCTAGTAAACCAATGTGTGTTTTTTGCAAAGAAAATCAGCATTATATTCAAACATGTGCAAAATTCTTGAAACTTTCTGTTCAAGAACGCATCGAACTGGTCAAACGACTGAAACTTTGTATAAATTGCCTACGAGGACATCATTTCAATAAATTTTGTTTTGCTAGTCATTGCAAAAAATGCAGTGCAAAACACAACACTCTTCTTCATTTCGAAACTAAGCAGAAAAATACAGAAAATGTTGAGGAAACTAGTGCAAATGATACAAACAAGTCCGAGAGTGAAATTGTCAATTATTCAAGTGTTGATCAGGTAAACATAAATACAAACTCCAATATTTTATTGTCAACAGCATTAGTACAAGTAAAAGATGTGACGAGATGTTTGCATAAGTGCAGAGTTCTTCTAGATTTCGCATCTCAAGGCCATTTTATAACTGAGAAACATCATAAAAAACTGAAATTACCTTTGACCAAAATAAATGTATCAGTGGTAGGTATCAACCAGGTGACATCAGATATCACTCACCAGTGCAATGTTTTTATCGAATCTTTCCAGAATTCATTTAAAAGTAATGTTACTTGTTTAGTGTTGTCGAAAATCAATGAATGTTTGCAATATCTACTTGCAAGACTGAATATTCCAAATCACATAAAATTAGCAGGCCCTGGATTCAATGAGCCCGGAAAAATAGATATTCTTTTAGGTGCAGGATTTTTTTTTTAACTTCTTTGTATGGGTCAGATTTCTTTGGGAAAAAATTTACCCACATTGCAAAAAACTGTTCTAGTATGGGTTGTTTCAGGACTAGTCAATATAGGCCATTCTCGTGAAGTTCAGTGCTATTTCAGTAGTAATGATATTAATTTGCAACTTCAAAACCAATTATTAAAATTTTGGGAGATTGAAGAACCTTTTTATGAAAGACCTGATATGTCAAAGGATGAAATTTTGTGCGAGGAAATATTTGAAAAAAAACACACGTGACGAGCAAGGTCGATTTATAGTTCAAATCCCGATAAAAGAACCTTTTTCGAAGTTAGGCAAATCAAGAAAAAATGCAATAAATCGTTTCCAGTCTGTCGAATCGAAACTCAATAGAAATCCCGCCATGCGTAAGCTCTATGTTGATTTTATGAAGGAATATTTGAGCTTGGGCCATATGTCTGAAGTCAGAATTTCCTCTTCTGAAATAGAGTACTTTTTTCCTCATCATGGGGTTCTGAATGAGAAAATCAAACAACACGTTTACGGGTGGTATTCGATGGATCTTGCCCCTCAGATACTGGAATTTCGTTTAACGATTTGCATTTTACAGGTCCAACAATTCAAGATGACCTCGTTTCAATTATTGTAAGTTTTCGTGGACATCATATAGTTATTTGTTCTGACCTGGTGAAAATGTACAGGCAAATATTAGTAAATCCAGAGCAACGGTGTTTGCAGCAGATATTATGGAGAAACGATCCATCAGAAAAATTGAAAACATATAAGTTAAACACCGTCTCTTATGGAACAAAGTCAGCACCCTGGCTTGCTATCAGATGCCTAAAACAAGTTGCTCTTGACCATTTAGAACAGTTTCAACAAGATTCAAAGGTAATTTTACGTGATTTCTATGTGGATGATCTTTTAACTGGTTGTGAAACAACAGAAGAGGCATTGAGACTTTGTGACGAAATTTCGGCTATCTTAAAGAATGGGTGTTTTCAGTTACAAAAATGGGCTTCAAATAGTTAGTCAGTTCTTGATCATCTTGGGGTTATATTGGTCTTGTTCTACTGACCAGTTGATGTACAGTATTGGAAATTTTGATACAACAAAACTCATAAACAAGAGATCTATTTTATCTGATATTGCTCAAGTCATCGACCCGTTATGTTTGTTAAGTCCTTGTACCGTAGTAGGTAAGATGGTTCTTCAAAAACGATGGATGCTCAGGCTTAATTGGGACGAAGCAATACCAGAAGACATTTATATAAAATGGTTCAAACTGAGAAAAGAATTGCCGGAATTAAATAATTTAGCAATTCCAAGAAAGGTTTTAAGCGATAATTATGTCAAAAGGGAATCACACAGTTATTCGGATGCAGCCCAGGAAGCATATGGGTCTGCCTTGTATGTTCGATGTATAACAAACTCTGGGGACATCCAGGTCAGACTCCTCTGTGCAAAGGCTAGAGTCGCTCCATTAAAATCTCTCACAATTCCCCAGTTAGAATTATGTGGAGCGCTTTTATCGGCTCAACTCGTTAGTAAGGTGAAAAACTCAATGAATTTTGAATTCGACGAAATATTCCACTGGAGCGATACAAGTATGTCTTTGTTGGATAAAGACTCAACTGAAACTTCTGAAACCATTTGTGTAGAACAGAGTGGCTCAAATACAAAGATTTATCTTCAATTGTCAACATGATGCTCAAGGTAGAAGGTATGATCCTTTAACCTCAATGGAATTAAATCACGCGATGAATTGTTTGGTTAAAATTTTACAAAATGAGTGTTTTTCAGAAGAGCTTTTATTACTGAAGTTCAAAAACCCCCTTAACAATCGGTCAAAACTTCTTTCTTTAAATCCTTTTCTTGACAACAATGATATTCTCAGAGTGGGTGGAAGGCTACATTTCTCCTCATTTAATTATAATAAAAAACATCCTGCCCTTCTTTGTAGCAAACATAGGTTAACTAAATTAATCTTTCAAATAGAATATGTTAGATTATTTCACTGTCGACCTCAACATTTACTTTTCTCAATCCGTGAAAGATTTTGGCCTCTGTCCGGGAGAAAAATGGCTAAACAAACTGTTCATTCATGCATACGATGTTTTCATGTAAAACCTCGTCAGAATGGGCCAATAGTGGGAAATCTTCCAGGAGCAAGAGTTTGTCCTGCGCCACCTTTCAACCTGACTGGGGTGGATTATGCAGGACCCCTCAAAATCAAAGACAGAAAAGGACGAGGAGCAAAAATGTCGAAGGCTTATCTCTGTTTATCTGTTTGTCTAACAACAAAATCCGTTCATTTAGAATTGGTTAGTGACCTAACAACGGATGCATTCATAGCATCCTTTCGACGTTTTTGTTCTTGCAGAGGTAAACCATCAGAGGTTTATTCCGATAATGGGTCTACATTTGTAGGAGCTAAATCAGAATTGAGCGAGTCAGCTAATTTTATTCTTAATAATCACACAACTATGGAAGACAGTATTACGAATTCAGGTGTCACATGGCATTTCATACCGGCCTACTCTCCTCATTTTGGAGATATTTGGGAGGCTGGTGTTAAGTCCGCGAAAGCTCACCTTAAAAGAGTAGTTGGGGATACGCCGTTATCATCCGAAGAACTTTCTACGTTCTTGACGGAAATAGAGGCAATCTTGAATTCCCGTCCACTTTCCCAACTATCCTCAGATCCTAATGATATGTCTCCCATTTCCTTATCGGACGACAGCTGACATCACTTCCTGATCCGGACGTTACTGAGCTTTCAGTATCTCGCCTAGACAGATATCAATTGCTACAACAACTCCAACAGCATTTTTGGAAACGCTGGTCAAGAGACTTTATTTCAGAATTACAAACCAGGACGAAGTGGAAAACCAGCCAACGGACATTGAAAGTTGTATCTTTGGTTATTTTGAAGGAAGGCAGTACTCCACCTCTTCACTGGCCACTTGGACGAATAATTTCTCCACATCCAGGAGCTGATGGTGTCGCTAGAGTCGCCTCTATTCAAACTGGTGCTGGTGTGGTAAAAATATCGTTTTCAAAAATTTGTGAACTGCCTATCAACAGCGAAGAGACCTCTGAAAGTGCCGACAAAACTGTTTAACTAAAACTTTATTGTCTTAAAAAATGCAGTGCTTTCATCCTTGTGGACATTAGACAATGTGTTTTGTATTAATGTCACATTATATTCTTTATTCTATTTTATTTGAAAGGTCAACCCTTTCAAGGCGGGTATGTTCAAGATTCTCTGCTCTTTCAGTATAATTATTTAAAATTGTTTTTTCCATTAACCAGCTGTCATCCCGTACGAACGACAGCCCTCAGAAGTCGATGCTTGTGCGAGCTAAGGATTAACGAGGTCTTACCTTTTAACGTGCGATTCCTAGTACGAGACCACTGACCATGCTGGGAATCGAACCCACGTCCCTCTGACTGATAGACTAGCGCTCTACTATCATGACCACTGCGGCCCAATTAATTAAAGTATAACTTAGCAACGGTTCACTTTAGAACAACAATTTTTGTAACGCAAGTGTCAATAATAATACATGTCAAAATAAAACTATTTTCAAGCCTCATTCAATTCAATTCATGTAAAAAAGTTCAAGTTCAAGTACAAGTTGTACTAACACCCTGACCGTATCAAAGAAATAATAGAAGAGGCTGAACATTGTCAGAGCGAAGGAAGAAGCTTTTAGGTTGGAGATTATTATGGGAATGCCATGAATTTTGGTACTGGCCCGAAACGGATTCAGGCTATAGTGAATTCACTTTCTGGTTCTGTGATGTACTGGTTGAGAACCCAATCTGGTCAACTCATTAATAGACACATAAATCAGTTGAGAAGTTGTCAACATATCTAGTGAAACAACAAACTTTCCGAGAGCCCCGTACCCCCATTCAATCTTCATCTTGTCCGGCAAGACACCGAAATCCTCCAAATCGTATTCACTATTGAATTTCAAAATATGTTTGGAACGAAGATCAGGAGTGTTTTGTATCAACCTGTATATGTAAATTTTATTCAGTATGATAACTTGTCAATATAGGGTTGTAGTAAAATAAATATTGAATCTGTCACGAAATTTGCTGAAATATCAATTTCCCATCTAGAACCTAGCAAAAACTTAATAATAATTAGTGGTAAAAGTATCTCATTTCAACATATTTTTTTCATATTCATTGTTTATTTTAGATACATCAGACTTTTTCGAGGTCAAAATACCAGTACCTTGGGGACATATTGCCGGTAAGTACAAACCTCTTTCCTGTGTTTAGTAGACTATATCAATCATGGACATTGAAAATTTGAAGAGTAAGATGTGTTAATACACATTTAAACTGAAAATAATTTGTATTAATGTCTTTTATTCTGAAAATCTGAAATCGTTCACGTCATCATCATCGTTCACTGAATTTTCCAACTCGTCGATTGTTTGTAATGAATTCTAAATAGTTTGGTGGAAAATACGCACAGTGTTATAGAATACAATGTGATAAGTAGTTAATATCATACGAAATTTGATAAGTTTGGGGACGTTTGAACCCCTTAGGTGGCATTATAATAGTTCTGTATTTACCACTTTTAAAAAATTCTGGCACGGCCTCGTTGACATCTATATTTATTAGGATTTTTCTATGAATATCGGGTAAGTCTTCGATTTTCAACACTTCATTGATTTGAAATAAATTTTCAAGAAATTTTAGGAGCCTTTCGATCACCATAATTGCATTTTTTTTAATACTTAATAGTCAGTTAGCCCACACCCATTTCCTGGAAGAAGGGGACTGTGAACTTTTTTTATTGAGACAGATCTGTAATAAATGTTTACAAAATTATATACCTACAGGTTTTTTTTTGGAGTGTCCATAACTGCTGGTGTAGCTTTTAGTTTTAGTAGTTAGCTTTTGCATTTAACAGTCTTGTGCGTGCAAATAAATGAGTACGAAACGAGTGCATACACTAAGATAAATTAAATAACGTATCTACCCAAGAAAATGTCTGATTCAGATGTCGTTTGTTTTTACTAATTTCTACATTCATCCTGCAGTATGTTGGTTTTCGGTATTGTGATGTATATTTTTGATTCTGACAGTTAATTAAAAAGAAGTCAATATGAAAATAACGACTTTATTTTCAAACACCAATAATCCAAAAGATAGGGCTAGTAAGTTATTACTGCGTAAAATAAAAACAGGTTATAGGCCCAAGACAATTTGGACATTGAGGTTTGAAATTTTTTTGTTGGAAGATGAATTTAAATCACATCGATGTAGAGGACGGCATTTTTTATCGATACAAGAAGACGAATAATTCAGTTTTTTGGATTGGATTCACTCAAATATGGAAGATTTGACAAAAAACTGAATGCAGAAAACCATCGATTTTGTTCCATGCGTGCTCAGGGTATTCTGGAAGTAAAGAATTTGTGGCATGCTATAGATCCTGGTTTCGACGATACTCAAATTGTTGATATGAAAAATTAAAAGGTCGATCATAGTGCAAAGTCAGTATTATATCTCTTGATTGGAAATTATAGCCTTGACGACGTAATGGAATGCAAGACAGCAAAGAAAGTGTGGGAAACTTTGAAAAGCATCCACACAAAGTATGATACTTGAAAGATTTCGTGAATACTACGAAAAAATCAAACGAATCAATCAATGAGTATTTAACTAGACGAAACAACCTTTATCATAAAGTGAAAAGTGCAGGATATGAGTTCAGCGAAAAAATACAAGCTGGTTTCACAGTACTTGGTTTTCCCAGTCAATATGAGTATTCAGCAAGAAATCTACGTGTAGATAAAAACGAGTTGAATATGGCATCACTAAAATCGAAATTAAAAGAAGACAGAGTGATTGAAAGAACTGACGAAGACGGTGGAGCGAGACCATTAATAGCAAGATAAAATGGAGTAAAGATTTTAAACACAATAGAATGCAAACTTTCAATCATACAATAGAAGACGTCAAACAAAGTCACGCTCAGAAATCAAATCAATGGAAGCTTTCCCGTTCGAACGAGTACCTGAGTACACGATTGAAAAGGAGAGAAGTCATCTTCAACAAAAGAAGGAGCATGTTCTCCAAATTCCAATTTTGCATCCAGTGCAATTCAATCTTTTTCTGACGTAGCCGATCACCGTTCATCATACCTTGTGAATAAAAAGACCGCAACAAACATGTGGATATTGGATCAACGGATCATATGACAAGTTCAATCGATAAATTGCATAATTTTGTTGAACATGAAACGAAAATTGAGGTAGCTGGCAGAGAAATGCTGATATTAGCCAGTTGTGGTGACGTTAATTTGGAATTATCAGAGACGAAAATGAAAGGACTAACATAAGTCTAAAAATGTTTTGTATGTACCTGGTCTAAAAACGAATTTTCAAAAAACATCACTCGAAAATCATGACACCAAATGGACAACTCATCGCAATATCAACCAAAGTTGGGGTTTTATATTTCATCAAAAAAATATGTTATTCAGAAGTGAAAAAACCATCAGATATCAAGATAATAAATAAAGCAATTTTCAGAGAATGTCAATTGTGACAGACGATTAGCACACATGAATATTCCTAGTGCAAAGAAGGTTTTGGAAAATTCAGATATGACAGTATCAGATGACAGTGGAGCTGATACATCAAACTGTGAAGTATGTTACCGAGGCAAGTTGAAGAAATATCTCCTTTGAAAATTATACATACTGACGTTCTATAAATCCGATTTCAAATAGAGGTAATAAGTTTATATAGTAACGTACTTTCCAAATATCCCGCGATACTTGGGTCGGTTTTCTAGTTAAGGTACATTTTCATGAACAGAAGTTTCAAGTATTGCGCACGAGTATGAAATGAATAAAATAACATAATCATTCAAATATACGGAATCACTGCCTGCAAGCAGTTTTATTCGTTACATTTTCGACACATTATATTATTTTTATTTTGCTGAAATGCAATTTACTGGAATAAATAATAATCACACATTTCACATAAAAGTATTGAAATTGAACTGCATGGAAATTCACCATTAGAACCTGTCAATCTTGTGCCTATCTGACATCTGCTCAAGCATGCGAATGTATCTGCGCATTTGTATCCGAGTTTTCCTTATAAAGTTTTCTAAATAATGATTTTGTCGCTTATTTTGATTTTAATTGCTTCTAAGAAGTGATATGTGTGATGAGTATAGTGTGTTCTTTCACTATTTTTAAAACTGTTTTATGTCATGTGATAGTAAAGATATTTCTTTTTTTGTGCAATTTTTTTCGACGGAAAATTGATATTTTTTCAAAAGATTTTACCATTTCAATATATAAAACGAATGGTGAATAAAACGAACAAAGTTCGAGTGTGTATATTGTGGAGTTCAATTCATTGAAACAATTATTTCGTAAAACCAAAAAATACCTGTCTCCACACAATTCCACAAAGTGGAAATTAAGGCAAATACCTGACATAAAACAACTTATACAGTGCGGCTTTTAATAGTCCCCCCCCCTGTTCACTTTTGAACGGTTTGACATACAAACATAAAAAAACGTTTGGAGGATTTCACCGATACTACTTTTTGAACTGAAACACATTGTGATTGCTCGATAGATGGCGCAGGGGACACATCAACTAAAAAATGTTAAATGGCATGGGGGTTCATGTGTCATATCGTTGAAAAGATAATTCGATTCTCTTTTCAATCATCTGAATTTTTAGATTTTTGTTTTTACGTTTTTTCACAATATGCATTTGAAATGTTAGAATAAGTTGCGGATCTGAATTCCTTTTCTTACCTGACCACGAAAACTTTTTAATTGTTTGATGTGAAATAACGAAACAGAAATTATTTTGAATGGAAATTAAATTTTTTTTTTGTCAAACCGTTCTAAAGTTAACAGGGGGGGAAAGCCGCACTGTATATATCAATGTATTTGATATAATATGATATGATAAGATATAATATGGTATAATTCAATGTCCGTAGGGGAAAGTTATTGTTTTGTGTCAGATATTTGCCTTAATTTTTACGAAATATTTGTTTCAAAACGAATGGTAAATAATGAAAAACTAAAAACAAGCTTGATGATATGCAATATTGATAGATTTCATTAGGATTGGTGATTACGTTGTCGGTCATGCACAATCGACTGCTCGAATTTTTTCAAATGCTCTAATGATAAACTATTTTCCCTTATGTTACGTGCTTTATGGCGGGCATTGTATGTTCTAAATTCTTTATTGTATGATTGAAAGAAAATAATTTTTTTAAATTAAATTCAATTTTGTACAGTAATTTTTTTGTATTTGCGTTTTTTGTATTAAATGGCCATTTTCATGCATTTTCCAAAGACACAAAAAATTACTTTCAGTACGTGTAAGGATTTCGTACTCTTGATGCAATGAATAATCAGTATTTCTTGATACGATGATAGGTTTGTCTTTTCTTCAAGTGGACAGTTCTTTTTTTAATTAATTGAACAACATATTTTTTTTGTAGGCAAATGGTGGGGACCGAGAACAGGACAACCGATTATAGGAATTCACGGCTGGCTAGACAATTGCGGCTCCTTCGACAATCTAGCACCATTACTCATGAAAAAGGGCCTATCCTTGTTTTGCTATGACCTCCCTGGGCATGGTCTCTCATCGCACATACCAAAAGGACTAAATTATTATATTTTTTGGGACGGGGTTCATTGTCTGAGGAGAATTGTGAAGCACTTTAAGTGGAGCAGAATCACAATCATTGGCCATTCATTGGGAGGCTGCATAGGCTTCTTGTATGCAGCTTCTTATCAAAACGACGTAAAAAAGTTCATTTGCCTCGATGTAGCCGGTCCCTGTGGTAGACTCCCTGAAGAGTCATTGCTTGATGACTTCGGAACAAGCGTAGATACAATATTGAAATTTGAGAAGACCTTTGGGGGGGCCTGTTACACTCACGAGCAGATTATTACTGTTTGCTTAGAAGCATTCAATGGAAGCGTCGATAGAAAGGGTTGTGAAATATTGTTGCGAAGGGGAATGAAGCAAGTAGGTCGCAACGAGGGATTCATCCTCAATCGAGATCCGAGGGTGAAAGAGTCTACGCAAGAGTTCATGACAATTACACAGGTAGTGGCATTTGCTATGAGAATCACCTGCGAAGTTTTGAACATTCAAGCTGAATTTACTTTAAAATTGCACCGACCCGAATGCTATTCAATGATTTTGGATGGGATTGAGAAAAATGCAAAAAAAATGGAAAGACATGTGATTCCAGGAACAGGGCATCATCTTCATTTGGTGGATGCACATAAAGTGGCCCCTATTATTACTCAGTTTTTATTGTCTTAATAATTGCCAATCATTTTATTATATTAGTTATAAAACAAAAAGTTAAACACCGACCAGTGTCAATTTTGAATTTGATTGAACAAAAATATATAGTCAAATTTATAAGGAGTTATTTTCAATAATTTATATTAGTAACGTCCATTCAGATGGAAAATGAGGATTTGAATTCATATAAAGCTGTTAGTTTTCAACCAAAACAAGGATCACAAGTGACCCTTCACGTTACTTATATGTTTTGTCGTTTATATTTTTCGATCCAATGCCAAGATTTTTTGAAGGATGCTGTAAGTATAAGCAGATAGTCTTATTCACTTTTAGAATTAGCATTCGCTGGTAGATAGACACAGATTATTTCAGAATACATGTTTACATAATTACAATAATAAATCAAATTGAACCAAATTTGTAGGTATGCCGGCCAGTTTCAAAAAAATATAACAACAAGATCTGTTACGATTATAACTTCATTTTCCTGTCAGTCAGTAATTGTCACCTTGACAATTCCCTCCTATATACCGTGCATCACATCTCCCATTTTTTTTTAGTTTCTAAACTCTCATTATCCCATTATCTCCTCTTCATTTTTATTCATATATGCTGGATGAATCTTCTATTTCTCACATATATTCTTCCACCTGGCATTTTTATGGTATACTTCCTGTGTGGTCCAGCCTCAACGATTTGTCCAATTTGAGGTTCAGTAATTCGGTTCTGTACCCATAATACTTTGCTTTCGGTTGAGATTGGCCTTAGACCTTTAGCATTTTGATAATAAAAGTTTCTTCTCTCGGTTTGATGAAGTTTCTTTTTGTCACATACAATTTGCCTCATCCACTTTCTTGAAAATGAATTTGTTTGTGCAGGAACCAGTGATCTCAGAGGCCAACCATACAATATTTGTGCAGGTGAGAAACCATCAGCTTATGGTGTATTTCTCTATTCTAATAAACCACTGTGATATGTATTTTCATCTAAACATCCGTCAATCATACATTTCAGGATAAGACTCTTTATCGCTTAACTCTTGCTTCGGCGTGTCCATTACTTTTTCAGAAACTGTTTCATTTCACGCGAATCAATCTGAGATCCAGAGTCTATTACTATTTGAAGTATTGGCAAACTATTGGCCATCCAAAAAGACGTTCAACATATACCATGAAATGTTTTCCAGGACAAACAAATAAATCAGGGCTGATTCTGAAGTCACGATCGAGTATCAATCGTGTCGTGATCACGAATTTGACAATTCCGAGCCTAAATGCCGATCGTATATGTGTTGCCAATAGCCTACATTTTGACGATTATTTGATGAAAAGTGAATTCTGAAGTGAAAATGGTGTCGTCTAGACGATTTTGATGATTCCGAAACTACATGACGATCGCAAATTGCCTACATTTTACGACTAGTTGACGACAACTATTTTCTTGTCGTCAGTAGGAATATCTATGTTGGTCTGATATATGTGTTGCTCTTTCTTTTTAAGTGGTCATGTACTTGTGTATTTGTTTACATCCCGTTATTTACCTATGATTCATACTGTTGAAGTCGGGATTTTTATTCAGAATGGCTTTCAGAGCAACACAAGTTCATGGAGAAAAAAGGGCATAGCTAAATGGCGAACAGATTACCCCGTTGAAAAAAAAGGGGATTTCTGGAAACTTTTAATCTAAGAAGTAGATAAAGGTTAAAGTTTATAATTCATATATTTCCATATGGCTTACAGACGGTTACTCATCAAACGGTGTCTGAGGAATCTGACTGACATGAGTACCTAGGGGGGGGACCGGCCCCATCAAGGTAACTTGATGCCCCTCCACATGGGTTTGGCCTCCAGGAGGCGTGGTTTGTGAGATAGTTGAAAAGAATACCGTACTACTACGGTAGAGGCTCCTTGGTTCCTGCTCTATTGGCTCAGGGTTATATTCCCATGGGATTTCGGCGAGTGAGCAGCGTTATTTCTGATCGGGCACTGACACTTCAGAGCCAGTAGTATGTGAAATCATACGGCCCCACCAATGGACAAATAAGGTCAGTCGGTTAGCCCTTGGCTTCCGGGGTAAGTCACGAGATAGGTACCCAGAGCTTTGGGTACCAGTTGGCTTGGCCTCGGCCGCAATCTACCTTCGGTATTTCCATATGGCTATGGAATCCGTGGAATGCATGACATCACACGTTAAAAGTGTAATAAAACTGCACTAACTAATTTTTGATAATTTATTTACACACGTCTTAAACAATAATTTATATCACAAGTCATTATTTTAATTTATCTTTACTGACACTCTCTATTATTCAAATATCGGCTGATTCCAAAAACTGTCGTCTCGCCGTGGAGATTTCTTTATATAGCGTGCTGAATGAGTTCCGGAAATCTCTCGAATTTTCTACTGGCGACTAGATGTCGCTTCTCGAATGATCTTGTGTCAATCGCCAGCGGCGAAGTTAATGGTGACATCATCGGCTATAAATAGCGCTGTTTTCTGTGCTGTTTACGAGCCCCGTCAGAACCGGCTTAAGGAGAAATCGTCACAAAAAGTATTCCCATGCATGACATCACACGTTAAAAGGTATTCCCTATAGCTCCCAGACTTCTGAGGGTTGTGCTCGTAAAGATACAGCCGGTTGACGGAAATAATTTTAACAATTTGTTTATTATTTTTACAAGGTGCCATTACAACTGTTGCAATATTTTTTGAAAATAATATTATTAACGAGTTCAGGTATTAGGATGTAGGTACCTATGATGATATACAAACAATTATGCACAAATGTATTCCTTTGAATGAAATTTCAACAGAAAATGCAACACAGAATTACCAGAAAATGCAACACAGAATTACTAGAAACAACACTAAGATGCGAAAATGGATTCCTGTCAAAGATATAAATTAAAAATTAAAGATACTTCTTATACTTAAAAGATAATATTAGTAGTAGTGAACATAACTGCAGTATAAAAATTATACCTAGCTAGGTAAGTATAGGTACCTATTCCGCTTTACTAAAATTTCAAATTGTATGCCAGTAATATATTCATACACTGCCATGAAAGAAGAGGCTACTTCAAAAGTATTATATATACCTAGAGGTAGGTTTTACCTATTGTGATTAAAAATTTCTTTATTTTTAAATGCTTCAAAAACAGCGGCTGAATGGTTATAGAAATATTCAGGCAATTTGTCTGCCAGTGAAATTGTAGACAGCTGGAAATTTCCAAACTGTCTAGATGCATTAATTACGACTTTTTAAACAGTAAACAACGGTCACGATTATCTTTTCAAAGTTAATTGGTAGGTATCTACCGATCGTGAAAACTTGCCCCTAATATAACTTGCTTATATTATGAACTGAATAAAAATATGTAGCTCTGCTATAGAACATTTTCTTTATAGCATCCTACAGTTATGCGGTATGCGCAGTGATTACAAATTTCTTACAGAAAAAACTTGCAGAGTAGGTATGAAAGTTGTAACAAACTTGCACTTTGAAAAAGAGTCGTCTGTCCCTATCAATTACTTATATGTGGTCGTCTGCCTTATTTAATACATTTGCAATTTCAGTACAATACCTAACGTATTCTTCCTCTTGTTTAGATTCAACAAATGTTCAATCAATACTCTAGACTCCTTCAACTAATAAATAATGTAAATTTAAAATCACAAAAACTAGCGGATTGAATAAAAAATATTGGTTTAATTCATTATTTTAACATTCCATGTTAATTTTATTGTGTTGACTGTTGAGTGATTGACTACCGAAATCACCCAATGGTTTTATTGGGAATCAATTATTACAGTCGAATCGTCCAAGAATGTCATCTCGAGGTATTTGCAGGAAACTATACCTTGTCTGAAAATAGAAAAATGTATGTACAATATTGACGTATTATTCTATAACGAGTGAGTCAAGTACATTGGGACTAATAGGAATTAATAGAAAGATTTTTTTAAAGATCCTGGCATGACTAGGGGCCGAGAGCCCTAGTAAAGAAATTATACGAAAACTTTTGAAACAGCCAAATTGTTGAATGCTCTTGAAATGGGTTGGATTAAATGAAAAAACGCGAGGTGAACATTTTCTGGAGGTTTATTTATCTGTTTCATTGAAACAAAAAAAATATGATCACTCAATATTGGAATTTTTTTGTGATAAGGTAACACAAAAAATGTAAAGAAAGCTTAGGATCTAGGTATAACAATGAAAATAATATGTAAGTTATAATTTCACACACCTATCAATCAAACGAAGAGGTCCTGAGTTCGAATCCCGGTTGGTCCAAATTTTTTTAATCCACTTCCAATTTTTATCTTCCCGTTTCAACTTCAATCACATATGGAAATACTACTTCATTATCAATATGTACATTTTATTGAATATTTCTTCTTATTTTCTACGCTCTACGATCATTTTACCTCCATTTTCATCAAGTACCGAGAACACCCGACGATTACTTTTTGTCGTCTGAAGTTCGAATCGTTGATCGTTCGTTCGTTCGTTCGTTCGTGATCGAATCGAAAGTTCGGAATGCCAGGGCTGATGTGTGGGAAGTGGATCGCTGACCATTGTTATTCTTGGAAGTGAACATATTGATCTTTGACATAACTGACATGCTTCTAAACAGTTTTTTACGTCGCTGTTTATTCAAGGCCGAAAAACAGTTTGTCGAGCTCGTGCTTTTGTTCTTTCGATTCCTTGATGTGCATCATGAAGACGTTGTAAAATCGATTTTCTATCGTTTCTCGTATCACATGGTTGGCTGGGAGATGGGAAAAATCTCTGGGTTAACTTTATCGGTTAGCATGAAGACATCCCAGCCAACCATATGTGATTCGTGATACGAGAAACATGTATACGTGCCATCGCATTGTGACGTGTGCGGCATCTCATTTGAAGAAGTCACAAACATGTATCCAATACAATGAGGCGATATGAAAATGTCCGCCTCGAAGAAAATCTTTGAGACGTCTTTTAGATATGGCATGCGATGTCACATGAAACCAAAAAAATATTGTTTCTTCTGGTAACAGGCAGGAGGATCGAACCCGGGCTGCCTAGATGACAGACAAGTACTAAACAAATGAATAAATAAATAAAAGTTTTATTTTGTACAATTTAGAATAGTATCACCGCAGAGTTATCGTAATTCATTACATTTCACCAGCATCTTCTTTCTTCACCCCACGCGGGTATGGATGTCCAATGAGGCTAGATGGACGCACGGAGAGCCGCCTCTCTCCACCCCATTGCTGAGGATGGGGGCGAGCGCTTGTGCCAAGGGTTCCGGTCAGCGGACGCTGACAGCCGCCTCCGCTGGTGTTAGCGGATGGTTGAACCATGTAGATGGCATAATACATACCTCCTGCGAAGCTTTTGCGTATCGTTCATTTGCATTCTATCTAGATACTGTCCTTGTCTATGTTCGTGTGAGGATGATTATTGCGAGCTAATCCCCGAAAAGGCTAACAGCAAAATACCGGGTTGAGGTACTTGGCGTTTCTTACATCATGCAACTAGGTTCCCTATGGAACCGGTTCTTCCCATCTTTCCTGGAAGATATCCAGCGCTTGATATATGAGCCCGCCGTGTTTGCGGGGCTCATTATCGAATATTCGGAGTCTGGTAAGATCTTTGGTTAAGGAACTCTTGGGGAGGTAGTTTGTATGACAAGTTTTTTACAAGTGTCGGGATCGAGTCGACGCCAGCAAGGTCGCGCAGCGCATCCAGTCGAATATATCTATCACTGTTAGTGATGATACGAAGTACTTTGTTCTGTATTCTGTCCAACCTCATAAAAAGAGTTTTTGGCAGGCTGCAGAACGCTGGGCAGGCGTACAACATCGCCGGCCGAATGACTTGCTTGTATATTGCCATTTTTGCCACAAGCTTCATGCGAGAACCTCTGGCTATTAGAGGGTACACGCGTTTTACCGCCGCAGTAGCCCTCTGAATAGCCCAGTTCAGGTGCTTGTGCCATGATGTGCGCTTGTCCAGCTGTAACCCCAGGTATCGCACATTTGTCGAGACGTTTAGGGCCTTGCCCTTGACCTTTAACTTCTGTAGAACTTTAGAGAACTTATATTTATTGGAAAAGTTGATGGCCTCGGACTTAGCCGGGTTCGCCACAATCTTGTTATCCTCTAAATACGGTAGGATTTCCATGTCCAGAGTGGTCTGGACCTGCATTGCAGCTGCGACGCTTGAGAACGAATGGGCGTACATAGCGGTGTCATCCGCATATACGGGGTGTTCCAAATTAAGTCGGCACTCCTTGCCAACTCCGTTATTATTGATGCTACAGTTAAATTGGCAAACTAGTAGCATTTTTAATGGCATCTCGATGCCGAAAACAAAAAAAAAATGACAGACGCATTTTCAGAATATTTCATAAAATGATATTTCTCTCAATGAAACACCCTATATTTTTTCACACATTTCGATTCGTAATAACATTCCCAACAACAAAGCTCATATCACCTTCCTCCCTAAAGTGGAAAATGAGCGACTTATGTGGAATTATTTATTTATTTCACTAGTACAAAAAATTTCTTTGTTTTGGTGAATAAAACCTCATGATTGTCCAAACACCAATTTTGGTACTTAAACGAATGACAATATTTTGTTACTAATAGCAAAATAAGACAGTAAAAAGAAAAAATTGCGCTGGGATGTAAACTCGTGAAACCCGTGATCATCATGTCGCACCACTCAATTGACACCACTGAGCTATTTGGTATTAATGTACAAAACGATAATTTCCATCTTAAAGCCATTCCGCTAGCCGCATTTATTTTGTGAATCAAAATATATCTGCTGTAATGGTAACTTTGAAGCCGTTTTTGTACAGATCAGAAAATACTGGAGGGTCATATGAATGTGGTTGGAAGAAATGTGTTTGATTCGATAAAACATAACTATTGTGAGCAATCAAGTTGCCTTGAAACTTTGTTGAAATACTATTTGTCAAATAATCTCAAGTATATCATGACATTGTCATAAATTATTGTAACTGTCAACTACTGTTCGAATATTTTTTGAAATGCTGTTTTCCCATCAAGAAAAATGTGATATGTTAGAATCCTACTTGGTTTGTCAGAAAAATAGCGTAAAAGCACTCCAACACTACAGCAATTCGTTCCCCGATCGTGAATTACCTAATTGGCGTTTTTTTACTGTACTTCATCGTCGATTCAGGAACAATGAAAAAGTTTTTGAGAAGAGGAGAAATAAAAAACGTTTTTTAATATCTTAATAGATACAGAAATTGACGTTTTATCCTACTTTGAGGTATATCCAAATAATTCCATCAGAGATTTATCTAGAGAAATAGCTGTTCCACTGTCTGGTATTCAACGAATTCTGAAGAAACATAAGATTTCTTCTCATAAGTTAAGACCAGTGCAAACACTAGAACCTGGTGATCGTGAGAGACGATTGGGGTTTTGTCGGTGGTTTATGAATGAATGCAGACAAGATCCAAACTTCTATAGAAATAATATATGGAGAGATGAGGCTAATTTTTCAAATCGTGGGATGTATAATAGAAAGAATTTTCATTATTGGAGTAGACATAATCCATTTCTAGTCCATCCTCACAATCCGCAAAGACGATTCAGTATTAATGTTTGGTGTGGTCTATTTAGAGGCAGAATTATCGGTCCATTTTTCTACCATGGTTCTTTGAACGGACCCCGTTACATTAATTCATTAACAAGAGTGTTGGAAGAGTTTTTCAATGATCTTGATCTGGAGGCTCGTCAGATGATCTATTTTCAGCAGGATGGAGCACCAGCACATTTCAGTGGCGTAAAAAGAATGCTGCGAGGCTGTTTTGGAAACAGATGAATTGCTACAAATAGCCCTGTTAAGTGGCCCTCTCGTTCCAGACATGACACCTCTAGATTTTTATTTTTGGGGATTTCTGTGTGGAATGCCGTACTACGTAGTGTCAATAGAAGGGCCCAAATATGTGTTCAACAAGAAGGTGGTGTTTTTGAACATTTACTCGATATTTTATAGCTTTATCATCCGTTTGTTGTAAATGTGACCAGCACGAAATCTGAATTGCTCAGCGGGGATCATTTTGAGTTTCTCCTCGAGGGAGATCAACCGTTTGAGAAGAATCTTTTCCACTGCCTTGGAAATTACGTTCAGAAGCGAGATCGGGCGGTAGCTGTCGAGTTGATGGCCATTCTTGCCCGGCTTCAGGAAAGGTATTACCAGCACCTTCTTGAGGCAATCTGGGTATCACTGCCATCTGATGATGGCGTTGATGATGTGCAAAAATTGCACGAGGGACTTCCTCGGCAGGTTCTTGAGTAGAAAGGCGTCCAAGCCGTCCGGCCCAGGGGCCTTATTCGTCGGAAGTATTTTAATGACTTCCATCAGTTCCTCATAGGTTGCCATAAGTTTGGCAAACCTATTAAGACCGATAGGGACGGCCATGGTTTGTCTAAAGTCTTCGGTTATCTTAGACTTTGCTCTATGGCCGTCACTAACGTCCGGCGCCCTCTTGTGGACATTGGCGAAGTGCTGAGGGTCTGTCACTGCACGTTCGTTTCCTCCGACCATGACCATGGCTGGGACGGGCTCCAAACGCCTGGTTAAGCGTTTCGCCATCCGCCACAGCGAGTTGTCCCGAACGTCCATCTTCTCCATCTTGTTCTTCCACTGATTGTCATTATGGTCATTAATCAGCTATGAAATCTCTCTTCCTAGTCTGAACATATCGGCTTTGTGTTCTGGGTTCATGATGGCTTGCAACCTTTTCCGAAGAGATTTCTTCAGAGTGATCAACTGCCTAATTTCAGGTGGAAGAACATTCTGGTTCCTGCTAACTGTAATCTTCCTGACAGCGCGGTCGCGAGCGGCCTGAATGTCACGGATCAAAGTGAGAGTTGCCTCCTCAATTCCATCCCGAGGTTTGCTGGGCGTGATAATCGTCCGAGCATTGATGACTTTTCGGAACCCGGCCCAGTCGCCGTTTCGATAGTCGTATACCTTAGACTAAACAGTACTGGGTCGTGATCCGAGGTCATCTCGTGGATGGCCTTGAGTTCACTAATATTCGCGACATTCTCGTTCACTATCAGGTCGATTATGTTCGGAGTAGACCCGTTCCAGGGGTAATGTGTTGGCTCGTCTGAGTGCACGATTGCCACGTCAGTACTGAGCGAGTATTATCACAATGTCTTGCCGTTGGCGTTCGGCTGTGAGGCTCCGCTCCACTCAGGACGCCTGGCGTTGAGGTCCCCTACCAATAGCACCTTATGGCCCGTGTTACACAAATTGTCCAAGTCGGACTCTGTAAACCTATCTCTGGGCTGGTTATAGACTGTGAACACGCAAGTCCCATCCGCTAGCTTGATGCCAACATTCTCGATCGAGCTCTGTTGGGCTGGGAGCTGCGTGTACGCAATGCCATCCTTAACAAGGATGACCACCCCCCCCTTACTGCCTGAGGGTGGTCTGCCCTGACAGTGGAGAAGCCCTTCAATCGGAATCGATGGTCCGGCCTAAGCCAGGTCTCCGATATGAACATTAGGTCTATGCGATGCCTGCCAATAAAGTCAATAATAAGCGGAAGCTTATCATTGACTGAACTGGCGTTGAACATGCATGCCTTTATACTACTCTCAAAAATTGTAGCGCTGGCTATCCCCGAGGAATTGGAAGGTAGCCATTGCCTTTTCCAAAGGAGATTTGGCCTGCGCGAGCCGGGCGATCATATCGTGCTCTGCATAGTTCCGAAATATTTAGCATCGCACTAACCTGCTGTATTTTGTCGGTCGGTTGGGGAGGTGCGGGGGGGGCGCTTTGCCCCTGGGTCCTAGCAAGCCAGACGTTGGTGTGGGGTGGCGGAGCGGGAACATACTTTGGCGGAACGGGCTTCTTCTGGCGGTCGACTTTCTCCTCCAGGAACTGTATTCGGGACTGGTATACCGAACACTCTATGCTGTTTGCTGGGTGGGGCCCACTGCAGTTGGCGCAGGTGGCCGGTCCTGACAGACGTCCGAGTCGAGTCTCCTCATCACGAATGCGTGTGTACGTTTTTGCGGGAGTGTGTAGGTATGGAACTCCGTCCCAGTACTCTTGAGGAGGTCAATCATGGTCTGCCGGTCCCCCTCATTCTCGGTGAAGACTTGAGTCTCGCGGCCCGTATGCTTAAGGTTGAAGTCACCCTTGAACTCAGTCTTCATCTGAGCTGTGAGGGATCGGTCCAGATTGAGCCTCCCCTGGATGACAATCGGAGGCAGCATCTTCGTTTTGGCAGGTTTCGGTACGGTGGCCGGGTTCTTCGTTGAGTTCTTTCTGGGCCTACCAGAAGTTTTGGGGGCTGGACTGTCCTCCGACAATGTCTAATCCTCGTTCAACGAGTCGTACTTGTTTGTTGTTGGGGCGGGTTGTAGTCCTCGGCTTCTTGATGCCCTCAGGGTCGGCTTCCGGAGTTCCTGGAGCGTTTAATGGGGAGAGAGGAGGGAAGTCATCCCTGACTCTTATTCTGTTAGGGGACCTTAGGAGCCTCCTTGTGTGCGTAAGTTTCTGGATTTCTTGGTAGTGAAGTTTCTCGTATTTTTTAGTGTAAAATTCCCGAATCAGGGCATATCCGCACAATCTGCCGGTTTTTTAATTGCGAGGCTGTCGTAAGCCTGGACTTTTCTCGCAATCAACTTTTTGAGGTCCGCTATTCTCTTCCCTATGCTCTCGATAGTGTTTAGCGGGACCTCTTCTTTTAATTTGCGCCTCCATAGGGGGCCTTCTTCTTTCTTCAGACTCAGATTCAGAATCCGAGGAACTAAACTGCACTTTTCGGGGAGACTCCCTCACCCTTGCTTCCAGCAGCCTTTTTGTTTCTTGTAGTTTTTCGATCTCCTTTTGTTTCTACAGGAGAATGGTTTTCTGGCGCTCCCTCTCCCTTCTGTTTTCCTCCTGAAGGACCCGTTCCGCCTCTCTCCTCTTCTTTTCCTCTTCCTTCTTCTTATTCATCCTGTGAATAGCAAGCTGGAAT
Organism: Chrysolina americana; assembly: GCA_958502065.1. Taxonomy (NCBI): domain Eukaryota; kingdom Metazoa; phylum Arthropoda; class Insecta; order Coleoptera; family Chrysomelidae; genus Chrysolina; species Chrysolina americana. The sequence goes on from OY293413.1 coordinate 74,982,437, forward strand.
CCCACCAGCTGAGGTGGCTTTGGTTTCGAAATCTGCGAGGTTTCCATGGCGTTCACCCCCTTTCCGTTTCTGTGGTATGCGAAGAACCGTTCGCTACAGTTTCCAATTTTGTTGATTTTGAGCTTCGTTTCTCGACACTTTCTTTTCGGTTTCGCACTTTCCGTACCGTTCACCGCACTTTCCATTGGACTTGGGCGGTGACGGTCGTTCACCACCCTTTCCAATTCTGTTGTATGGATTTCTTTGTTCACGACACTTTCTGTTTCGTCGCACTTTCCATACTAGTTGTGTGGTGACAGTCGTTCACCACCCTTTCCGTTTCGTTCGCGACAGTTTCCGAAGCATTCACCACACTTTCCAAAAGTGACTTCGGTGTCTGTTCGCCACACTTTTTATATTTTGAGTCTTCGCTGGCTCTGTTCGTCTTCGAGCCACCGCGCCCTTGCGGGTGCTGGGGACGTTTTCGATAATTTCCTCTGCCATAAGCTCGATCCAAGATTTTCGATGAAACGAGTCCGTTTAGGTTGCGCTATTATATATAGCTGTAGTGTCTTGGAACCGTTTCCTCAAATTTTCCAATTCGCTGCTAGCTGTGCACCAACGCTTCGACGGTGAATGGGGCTGCTAGTGTAGGGGATTGCTGCGAAGACTCGTTGGTGTCATCGGTGGATGGGCCTTGACAGAATTCGATCCGAGCTCGTTTTCACAGTCCGCCTCCGGTGCGTCGCCGTCGATCAAATTACTGAAGAGCCTGTTACTAGTAAGTGGTCGCCCATCCACTTGTCAAGTAGATTGGGAAGTGTGCGAAAGTTAAATATTGGTCTTTCCACTGCCTTGCCGGACTCAGCCACTCTCGAAGTAAATTCGGAAGTGTGGTGAAACTTATCGCTGGGAATCTGGCTATCTGGGTCGTTCCAAGGGTTATGGAAAGTGTGGGGAAACTGTTTGGTCATATAGGCCGCAAATCCCCTACTGCCCAAGTCGATTGGGAAGTGTGATGAATTACGTTTCCCAGATCGACTTCGCGTTTTTGCTCGTTCTCGAGTATTATGGAAACTGTGCAGAACGTGCTCTGGTTGATTCGGTCCCAAGTCACGAGTGTTATGGAAAGTGTGTCGAAAATTCGGACTTTGGATGTCAGAGAGGTTTCCTTGGTTTTGCATTTCGCTAAGGGTGGTTGGGTGGAGGTAGGGTGGCTGGCCTACTACCATTTCAGATTGGTGGTTGGAGGGTTGGTGAACCTGCCCGGCCATTTCGGATGATGTTGGGTGGGGGGAAGGTGGAGAATTCGAGGTCGTTGGTTGCTCACCTGGGGCCTCGTCTTCTGCGTTAGTTGTCAACGCTCCTGCTCTGCCTTGGAGACGACTTTGGCGGTCTTGGTTGACTGTTTGAGAGTAGTCTTCCGCTTCATGGCGCGGCGCTCATTTTCGCTACCCGAGGTGGCATCTGTGCCAGAGCCTATGCCCGGGAGCGTCGCTGGGACCTGGCTCTGCCCACGCAGAGGGCAGCCGGTGACCGCTGTGGATGGAAACCCCCCCCTGAGCCACTGCTCATGAGGGAGCGAGCGGTAAGTTCTTAAAGACTTCTCTGACTTGGATGGTTGTGTCACTATAGTCGAAATTCGCAAATTTCCACACTGGCAGTAATTGTCACCTGCTCTCTATAGTGCGTTCGCGTGTAGTACGTCTGGACCTAACGGCGGGCGGTTCAAACGGTACTAGACAAGTACTCTAGCACTATATATATATATCTATATCTATCAGATAGGTTATATATATCTATATATATATATATATATATATATATATATATATATATATATATATATATATATATATATATATATATATATATATATATATATATATATATATATATATATATATATATATATATATATATATATATATATATATATATATATATATATATATATATATATATATATATATATATATATATATATATATATATATATATATATATATATATATATATATATATATATATATATATATGATATACTTGTTTCAAGGAGCAAATAATGTTCCAGTGACTGTAAAACAGTCGATAACAATCCTTTAAGAGGTGACTATAACTTTGTATAGTATGTATGGCATATGTTCAACAGAAAACAACTACTTCTCTGGCTGATACCTCGACAGATATTGAATTATATCTGTCAGACATATGTGCAAAGATCCTTACTTTGAAGGAACAACTTTGCAAGAGCTCTCTGAAACAAACAGCAGGACTTTGCCTGATTCAAACGGAGAGCCAACTACAGACCGGTTTCGGAATATCGTACCTCATCAGTGCAGTCAAGGTTATCACGGTTGTATACACGCGAGGTCCCGATGTTCGTCCTCCGAGAGGAATACTGCAATTGCTCACAGGATCCACCTCGGTGACAGATTAGAGAGCACCCCAGAAAGACATTTCGGATACGAAATGGTATATGTGATATACTTGTTTCAAGGAGCAAATAATGTTCCAGTGACTGTAAAACAGTCGATAACAATCCTTTAAGAGGTGACTATAACTTTGTATAGTATGTATGGCATATGTCCAACAGAAAACAACTACTTCTCTGGCTGATACCTCGACAGATATTGAATTATATCTGTCAGACATATGTGCAAAGATCCTTACTTTGAAGGAACAACTTTGCAAGAGCTCTCTGAAACAAACAGCAGGACTTTGCCTGATTCAAACGGAGAGCCAACTACAGACCGGTTTCGGAATATCGTACCTCATCAGTGCAGTCAAGGTTATCACGGTTGTATACACGCGAGGTCCCGATGTTCGTCATCGTCCTCCGAGAGGAATACTGCAATTGCTCACAGGATCCACCTCGGTGACAGATTAGAGAGCACCCCAGAAAGACATTTCGGATACGAAATGGTATATGTGATATACTTGTTTCAAGGAGCAAATAATGTTCCAGTGACTGTAAAACAGTCGATAACAATCCTTTAAGAGGTGACTATAACTTTGTATAGTATGTATGGCATATGTCCAACAGAAAACAACTACTTCTCTGGCTGATACCTCGACAGATATTGAATTATATCTGTCAGACATATGTGCAAAGATCCTTACTTTGAAGGAACAACTTTGCAAGAGCTCTCTGAAACAAACAGCAGGACTTTGCCTGATTCAAACGGAGAGCCAACTACAGACCGGTTTCGGAATATCGTACCTCATCAGTGCAGTCAAGGTTATCACGGTTGTATACACGCGAGGTCCCGATGTTCGTCATCGTCCTCCGAGAGGAATACTGCAATTGCTCACAGGCAAACGTATATATATATATATATATATATATATATATATATATATATATATATATATATATATATATATATATATATATATATAGATATATATATATATATATATATATATATATATATGAAAACTAAAAGTTCGGGTAGAACCGCGTCTAGAATTTGTTGAAATTCGACGTTTCGGCTCCGATTTTGGAGCCATTTTCAAGAACTGAAATAGAAAGAAAATTAATGAAAGGTTAAAACGTAATTCTACGCTGAGGTCTCAATCTGCCTACTCCTCAGGTATAATTACGTTAGGTTTTTGTGACTTGACGTCGGGGTCTCAATCTGCCTACTCCCCATGTCTCGTCACTGGTTCTCTCTAAGGTCTCAATCTGTCTACTCCTTCGAGAGAACTGAGGAATTGTGGGTTGAGGAACTGTATTTATAGTGGACGTGGCTGTAATGGCCGTGTGCAATGTATTGGCGCGACGTGAACTATGGATGGGAACTGAATTGGCGCTAGATGAGCTGTGTGCGGGAACTCGGTTGGCGCTAAGTGAGCTGTGTGCGGGAACTGGGTTGGTGGGAAATGAGTTTATGCGTGCAATGAGAGGCTTCCAGGTATTGGGAAGTCTACGTCCGTCGTCGCGAGTGTTGAGGCAATTGGGGCGCTTCTCTATCTCAAGGGCTTCTCGGATGATCCTGGTTTGCAGAGTTTTCTCGGTGGAAATTGTTTTTGTGTTTTTGAAGTCTATTTTGTGACCTGTGTCTTCTCGATGTTTATAAAGTGCGGAAGTGGAAGATGCCTGACGCACAGCAAGAAACCAAGAACCAAGAAAGCCACTATCCCTAGAGAGAAGTCATCAAGCACCCTCCGTATCTACGGATTACCAAAAATACACAAGCCTGATATCCCACTCCGACCTATCGTCAGTGCCTTTGGATCACCAACCCAGAACATCGCCAAGTATCTGGCAAGTACTCTTCAGCCACGAGCAGAAGAAGCTTCATCCTACGTGAAAAATTCATTCCACTTCTTAGACCTTCTCAAATCCTATAGAATCCAGAAAACCGATATCCTAGTGAGCTTCGATGTTGTCTCCCTCTTCACAAACATTCCCCTAACGGACACGCTAAAAATCCTTAAAACTAAACACAGAATTTCAAAAGACACCCTGGACCTCATCAGCCACTGTATGAACAACACGTACTTCCTTTTCCAAGGAACGTACTACAAACAAGTGAAAGGTGCTCCCATGGGTTCCCCCCTTTCTCCAGTCCTTGTAAACCTTTTCATGGAAGACTTCGAAACCAGGGCTGTAGAAGCATTTGACCACAAGCCTACTTGCTGGTTCAGATACGTTGACGACATTTTCGTCATATGGCCTCATGGTTACGAAATCTTAAACACGTTTTCAGATCACCTAAACAATATCCATCCCAACATGAAATTTACAATAGAGACCGAAATGAACAACTCCCTAGCTTTCCTGGACGTTCTCATCACGAAATCCAATAACTCTTTCACCCACACAGTACACAGGAAACAGACCCACACCAACCGATACCTACACGCAAACTCTCATCACCATCCCGCACAAACAAACTCCGTATTGAACTCCCTGATATACAGATCAATTCAGCTTACCGACAACCAGAATAGACCACAAGAGCTGGACAAACTGAAATAAGCCTTACTCCAAAATGGTTACAACAATTCGCTAATCGACAAGTCTATCCACCATCAACTGACCCGTCCTCCAAAAACGAATGATCCACTAGAGAGTATTCAGCCACACAAAGCTTTCCTACTATACATCAAAGGTGTGACAGACAAAATCAGTAATATCTTGAGAAAACACGAGATAAAAACAATATTCACGGCCAACAACCAAATATCCAAATTCCTCAGATCTCCCAAGGACACAATATCAAACGATTCTCAAGGTATATATGAAATACCATGTTCAGACTGCCCGAGAACTTATATTGGCCAGACTAACAGATGAGTAACTTCCAGAGTCTACGAACACGAACTTGCTGTGCGTCAGGCATCTTCCACTTCCGCACTTTATAAACATCGAGAAGACACAGGTCACAAAATAGACTTCAAGAACACAAAAACACTTTCCACCGAGAAAACTCTGCAAACCAGGATCATCCGAGAAGCCCTTGAGATAGAAAAGTGCCCCAATTGCCTCAACACTCGCGACAACGGACGTAGACTTCCCAATACCTGGAAGCCTCTCATTGCACGCATCAACACATTTCCCACCAACCCATTTCCCGCACACAGCTCACCTAGCGCCAATTCAGTTCCCGCCCATAGTTCACCTCGCGCCAATACATTGCACACGGCCATTACAGCCACGTCCACTATAAATACAGTTCCTCAACCCACAATTCCTCAGTTCTCTCGAAGGAGTAGGCAGATTGAGACCTTAGAGAGAACCAGTGACGAGACATGGGGAGTAGGCAGATTGAGACCCCGACGTCAAGTCACAAAAACCTAACGTGATTATACCTGAGGAGTAGGCAGATTGAGACCTCAGCGTAGAATTACGTTTCAACCTTTCATTAATTTTCTTTCCTTTTCAGTTCTTGAAAATGGCTCCAAAATCGGAGCCGAAACGTCGAATTTCAACAAATTCTACACGCGGTTCAACTATATATCACTCTATATATATATACAGTAACTAGAGACTGATCCTATTTGTGATTACTATATATAAGGAATGTTGAAAGTTCTATAAGCAAATATAAACAAATTTACCCAAACTGCTGTTGTGTTAGTTTTTATACACTTATTAATAACTTTGCTTAATGCTATAGCAACATATATTTTTGCTGCTTTTGGTAGGTACTCTCTTAATCATTAAAACAATTCTTCTTCAAGTTAGAAAGCCCAGTTTAAATTCCATTGATTAGATGTTCTCTTTTGTGATTGAGGGGTCGTCACAACTCTTATAATTATGACGTAGACCTCTCGTCACGAAAAGCCTCACATCAGTACCTATTGAAGCGGTTAAAATTTGAATTACCAAAGTACGCAGAAGGCTTTTCTTGAATCTAGTACTAAAATGTATTCACATTTTTAGTACAACAAAATTTAGCCGAGGAACAATGGATGTGTTCCGTTAATAAACTTAGTCGTTATGGTTGCACATTTTGTGTCCCGTATATAAAATATTCCTGAAAGATTGGCGAGTTACGGGACATGATTCCTGAAATTTTGGTGACTTTTAGTAGTACCAAAACGACCGGGGTTTGCACGTAGGTAAGCGGTTAATGCGATCTGTCGTATGTCATTAGAATATATTTCAAATTTGGTATTGGATGAACTTGTGGAGGTATTTGAATAGAAATGTACTACATACAAATCATGAGATGCCTTAATACCTAAAGTATAAAAAATATCATCAAGAAAAAACGAGCAGCTGCTTCATGCATTATTATAAGTATTAAATAATATAATTGTAAAACACAAAAGAGTAAAGATTCTCAAACAACAAAATTCCAGGAGAAAATAACACAACAATAACAAATAAATATGACAAATGACAGTAAATATTCATGGTAGTGTCCCGTATTACGCACTAACCAGAGTGTAGCTGTCACGAAACCAGAGTTATTTTCAGTTAACCACTTTTGGTAACATGTTTATTAACGGAACACATCCAATGCTACGTCGGAACGTCGGTCGTCACTGCGGCAACGTTGCAACAACCATATGCTGATACTAGTGTCATTGTCAAAACTGTCACAGTAAAGTAGTCAAAGTTCAGCTGATCATATTATAAAAAATGTTTCACGAAAAATATTTTAGGTTTCTGGAATAATTTGGTATTCCTCTTATGAAAATAATCGAAAGAAATTTCAAATGTATCAGTTAACAAATCCATACTCAGGAACATGCAAATGACCAATAAAATAATTCAAAAATGGATTTTTATACTATTCTTGAAAGCAAACATGAGAATGATCAGAAATTCATAAAAACTATAGAATGGGACATGATGGATAAAACAAAATTTTTCCCACTATCCATGTTGAGTTCCTTTTCAGTAAGATGTGCTTTGTATCCTTTAACTTTAATAAAAACCAGAATACAAGTACAAAAACATAATGCTTTATATTCAGGTGAGGAAAGCCTGTTTGAGTTGTTTGCAATTTAATGTTTCATAATTTTTTCTAGGTATGTTTGACGCTTATGGTAAAATTTATCGAAGTGAAGGTTTTTCTGGGTTATACCGAGGTTTTTGGGTGTCGTCTGTACAAATTATTACTGGTAAATATAGTGGTAATAAATAATTGCTCTAAGTTTGAATGACGTATAATTTTAGGGGTAGTTTATGTTTCAACATATGAAAGTGTTAGACACGTTTTAAATAAAAAAAATGTCAATTCGAGCTTGAGAGCCTTATTAGCTGGTGGAGTTGCATCTTTGGTTACGCAGACTATCATAGTTCCTTTCGACGTTCTGAGCCAACATCTGATGATGATGGGTATCCGAGGACAAGAAGGAAAGGTAGTAGTTTAATGAAGAGAAGATATTCCAATTCAAAGACCCTGTTTCAGGCATTCAATAATTTAGGACTAAATTTGAAACCAGGACGAAGTAAATTTGCAGTAACAATTGATTTAGCAAAGCATATTTTCAAAATGGATGGAATTGCTGGTTATTATAGAGGTTACTGGGCAAGTTTATCATCATACGTGCCCAACTCAGCACTGTGGTGGGGATTTTATCATTTTTATCAAGGTAAACACTCAAGTTAGTTCACCTCTTTTAAAAATATACTTTTATGTTTTGAATGAATTCTTGTCAACACAGCAATAAATAAAATATATCCATGTCCTAAGAATAGAATGGAGGGTCACTATTCTAGGTGACAAGATAGATACATCTTAATTCCATGGAATGAAAAGGTTGACGAACTTGTCAGGCAGGGAACAACCTCTATTATTATACACACTCATCAGTACACAACACTCCCAATGCAGAGTATGGGGTTAACATAACAAATATGTTGAGAAGCTACAAAAATCCTGGAAAAACATACCAGACAAAAGCATGTGAAACTATTCATTAATAAAAAACTCACTAGCTGCTTGCTCTAAGCTAAAGATCATTAGAGAGATTTTCACTTGACATATCCTTCTGAAGAATACCTGCACACCATGGAACCTTTTGAAGACAAACAGACTCTGCAGGAAGTTGCCAAAAACACCTCATCATAAAATGAGCAAATGTAAGGCATTGGCAAGTAAAGCATGAACTATTCTTGGAAAGGGAGAATGTGCTATCAAAAAAATATTTCAGTTCAAAAACGAATACAGAGTACCAGCAATATACATAATAACAAGACAAAAATAATTGAGGTTATTTTGTCGTTCTGGGTTCCAAAATACAGTTGTAATACAAATGTATCCAAACAAGTAGCTATTTGAAATTTTCTGCTAAGTATACGATAAATAAATACAGTAAAACCTTGAAAATTATTAGGTGTTCATATAAATTCTACCTTTTAAATTATCTTTTTTCTGTCTCAAAGTTATTGTGATTTCTTGTCCTTTCTCAAATATGGCATAACATTTTGAAGAAATTCTTGCTTTTATGATCGATTATTTGGGTTACAACAAATGGTAAATTGTTTCATCTGGTTTATAATCATTGTAGAGGTCTCTTTAAGAGTAACTCTTTATTTACAGCCTTATGCCAAGGCAATACAAACAATATATCATAAATATGCTATGTTCGCTACGTACTCAATATTCACTGTGACCACATGCCAGACCAAAATCTACTTATGCTAATACTGTACTAGTGACCTTTTCAAAATATAGCTGACATTCAAATACCAGGTGACACAGCTAAGTGACTATAAAAGGAAGTAGCTCCATGCTAGTTAGTTTTAAACTTGTTTTGGAATACAGGGGAGCCCAATAATAGCTGGGCAATCCTGACAGACCATCTATAGCCTGTTTACCAGGGCATACACAGTACAAGGATAACATAAGAGGCTGATTAACTAGCCAACAAAGTTAGCACCATCAGGAGCTGAAAGCTTTTGTAATTTTTTCACATATAAGTAATGCAAATGATTGAAATAGTTGAAATATCCTCCTCTATAAAAGCTCCGTCTGTTCTTGTAAATACGTTAGTGAACTTATTTCAACTTCTGCGTGGTCACTGTACTACAAGAATTAGTTACTACCAATAAGAGAAGCTTGGTTATAATTATACTGTTACATTTTCTTCAGTTTTATTTTTAAATACAAAACAGTTATATTAACATGTTGATCATATTGAAATTGCATTAATCATTTCAGACGAACTTGGTGCCATAATGCCATTATGGGTGCCCCATCTCGTACTTCAGAGCATTGCTGGTACTCTGGGTGGATTTACAACAACGATTTTAACTAATCCATTGGATGTTGTGAGAGCCAGGTTGCAAGTTCAAAGGATACAGGGATTCAGGGCAGCATTCAGAGACTTGTGGATTGAAGAGAGGCTCAAAATGTTCACTAAAGGGCTTAGTATAAGGCTCATACAATCGGCCACATCTAGTTCACTTGTAATAATTATGTATGAAACGATAAAACGGGTTTCAGTCAATGAAGAATATAGGCAGTATGTTAAATGGTGATAATATTTGCATTGCTAGTACCCCAATAATTACTCCACTAGAAATAAATTGTTTTTATTTTTGTTACCGTTTATTTTGAAGCAACTATTTATTGAAAGAATAGATGTACATAAGTTATTTAAATGTATATAAACTTGAATTAGTACAACTCTGTTGCAATAGCATCAACTTGTGAAAGTCTGACGAATGAAAAAATATAGGTATTGACTAGATCATCATTTTTTTTTTCAACTAAAATAATCCACAGCTACTATAGCTATCCAAACTATCTTAACTATATAAGATATCTTATAGCAAAAATTAATAGATTAATTCATGCCAATAAAATACGGAAGATCATCGTAGATAATGGAAGGGAAAGAAGTTCTCATTTCAACGCCTGAAAGGATGGAAGTTCAACGGAGTTTATAAGTTTCACCTCAAATCCGAATAAATACAGAAACTTCAAATTTTGTTACATACACTTAGAAGTTAATATGGGCATTACCAGTGTGTTATAATTATTATATTTTATGTTTAACTTCACAGTTCCTGTTTTACCCCTTATTCTTTTTGTCATTAATTTTTATTCAATGGAACTAATACTTTTTAAACAAAGAAGTAATATATATTGTTATTTTGAATTACAATTTGTATTTCAACATAATAGTGAAAATAACGCGATAACTTACAGTACAGGATATGGGATATAGAAGGGATGATTATGAGAGCAGTGAGAGCTCCCTGGGGAGAATGTATGCTCTATGATGTGAAAGAAAACAGGAGTACTTCTACTTTTTTTTCTCTAGTGTGGCTAAGGCACCGCAGCCAACGGGATTAACGACTCGTGAGCCCTAGCCCACCGTACACCGACGCCAAAAACACGCATGTTTTCCCGACACTTAACACATAGGATGCAATAACTGGAAATCCTGCCTTCAGTGGGAGACAAGAAGAGGCATCGGATTGAGTACCTCGGAACTGGTAGCCGGTGAAGAGTTGCCCGCGGCCGTTTCAGAGCGCAGTTTAGAACCAACCTTTCCTGGGTTTTCACGAGAAGGCGGATCGAAAGAACTTGTTGCCGAGGAGGGGTCTCGAATCGGATACTCTGGTAGCCCCCCATGGAATCATCGCCACCAGGGCTTTCACGATGAGGGGGACTGAAACTCGCTCCCTTGACAAGCACCTTCACACCCATTGACTTTGAGGAGAGCAGGTGGAATCCATAGGTAGGCAGAACCCCATGCATGAGGAGGGCAGGGGATGGCAAAAAGTACTCATGGATGCCTAGTTGCTTGGCTGTGGTAGCAGCCTCCTGATTATTACTATGTTGCCTTTTTCGCTAAAAATCTTGAGGAAATTTATAATAATAATAATATACTTCAAGATAGGTACATCCTAATATTTACATTTCCAATTGAATTAAAATTTGATATAAAATTAAAATCTCTTACAAGTTACTACACAGCATACTTTTTCAATACAACAAATATAATATCAATATCACAGCAAGATTTTTTATTTCAGGTATTCCTTTAGCAATTTTTTTAAAATTGTTAACAGTATCACAGTTTTTTATATATTTGGGAAGGGAATTATATTGCTTCAAGCCTTTTTAAAACATTGAGTTCATACCCCTATTGGTGAGCATTCTACTAAGATAAAAGTCATTTTGGGATCTTTTTTGATACATATGTATTTCTTTGCTAAAAACAATATATTGATTTAGGTACTCTGGCATTAAACCCTTCAATAACTTAAAAATAAAAACCAATGCAAAAGTTACGAGCCTTTCATTTACAGATTGCCATTGCAGTTTTCAACATGTATTAGGGTCAGGACCATGTCATAGCTCCTCCTCAGTCGGTTAACGAAACGAGACTGCCGCGTGTTGGCCTGGCTATATGAAGAGTATCACACAATGACTAATAACAGACTTATTTATTTACATTTATAGCTGCAGTCCATACAGAATCACATTCTGAGCACAATGTATATAGTAATTCAAAAGTTGGAAAACTGAGTATCTGCTCAGTTGTAGCTGCTCACACACAAGCTCAACAATATTAATAAGTTAAGTATAGACGGTCTGAGCATAAACAGTATAATTTCTATAGACGTGTATACACAAATAGAGATATGACATTAGGAATTAGCGATGCTTAGATTATTCTACTGACCATCCGTCAGTTGATTGCAATGGTGTCCTCGAGAATGAGGAACATTGCACAAATACCTTTTTGATACAACTCAATATCTGCTCCGGTATTAGCCAGGGGAGTGGAGTAGTTGTTTTCTGGCGTATATTCAACAGCCTCAAATATCTGGCAACACCATTCCAAAGTTGAGACCGAGCATTTTATTGCTCTCATCACCCATCTGTCAATCAAGGGCGCACCCAGAGAGGAGGGGCTGTCCCTCCCCAAGAATTTTACTTATCCAAATTAGAGTTTTACATGATTTTGATGAAGATAGAAACACGTATTCAATGTTGTGGTGCCCCCATGCACCTATACCCCGAAAAAAAAGTTTGTGTTTGCCACTGTCCATGGGTAAGTGTAAAAAATATGCTTTATAGACGTCAAGAACACAAAAGCAATGTTTACATCATAAAAAAAACAACCTTCAGTGTCACATACTAAACCAGAGCCGAATTTGAATCCTATCCTATTATGCTATTGAGTGCCTAAATGAACCCCAAAGTAAATGAAAACTTTCGAAAATGTATGATTTGATTACTTGCGAAGATTCCTAATAATTTTGATCATTTACTTGCAAATAAGTGGTCGATCGTTACCAGTTTTTGATTTATCTGAATATGTTTGCGGATAAACATCACTTTGACTCCTAAAAAATTAATCTACTATTTTTACTCTTTGGTTCAACAGCTTATAGATAAAAAAAGATTGTTTTTAAAAATATTTTTCGTTAATTTTATATTGTACTTTTTAGCATTCGAATTTTTATTGTCTCAATATGTGTGCCATGTGCCCAGATTGTGGTACATATACAAGTCAAGCTACGAAAATTATTCAGTGGTCCGATGTTTTTTCACTATTTTTACCAACAATTGCTTGGATGTATTTGATATACATGCTCTTGAAGGATTACACTCGAAAGTTATTTTTATTGAATACAACATCGAAACGCAAAACAAGTACATCATCAACTTATTTGTTTTCATCTCGATACAAATCAACATTGATGGAAGAGTAGGCCTCTATACACCATATTAGTTATAATAAAACCATAATTTAAACATTTGTTTCGAAATTGCAAACTTATTTAATTCCATACTTACTGACACACTGACCCCAAGGGTGGCTGAGGCGTTGCAGCCAACGAGAGTAGCGACCCGAGGGCCCTAGCTTACCTACACCAACGGCAAAAACACACATGTTCCCCGACACTTAACACACACCCAGTCACACATTACAGAGGGATGTGAGAACTTGAAAATCTGCCTTCAGTGGGTGCTAAAAAGGGGCCTCACATTGGGTATTGCGGGGCTGGTAGCCGGTGATGAATTACCTGCGGCCGCCGCTCCGCCTGTTTGAGAACCAGCCCTTCCAGGGTTTTCGAAGGAACTTGCTGCGAGAATTGGAAAACCTGGTCTTCGGTGGGAGCCATGGAGGGGCCTCGGATTGGGTGTTGCGGTTCTGGTAGCCGTTGAATGAATCGCCCGCGGCCGCTGCACCACCCAATCGAGAACCAGCCCTACTAGGATTTTCACGAGGAGGAGGATGGAAGGAACTCGCGGTGATAACTTAATACTTAGTACATCCCAAGTTGATGATTATATATTAATGAAATGAAACAATAACAATATGCAATACCTTTATCTATTCTGTAAATATTACTGATCACAGGAAGTAGAGCACTAGTACTGACCAACTTGGAAGTACAAATAATATAAAATCGACAGTTTTTTTCCAAACATCTTAATAAAATTCAGCTCTTTCTGCCGTCTAGCTCAAACTCCTTAGTTTTTACTAAATTTCGGTATATTCACTTCAGGTAAATTCAAGTTACTTTCTATAACATGGCAGAAATCATGCCCAACTGTTGTTCATATTATTGCTCTATTTCACATAGCTATCCAGTAAGCATAAAATCCTAAGAAATATCTAGAATAAATATAGAACAAACCAGCTTCAATCCCAAAACAGGATATCCAAGCATTGTTGAACTTTCAGGAAGAAAATGACTTGTTCCAAATTTGTGTGGAGTTTCTAGGGTGATAAAATCAATTTTACATCTATAAAAAGTGGATCAACAAAGAGGCACTAAAACGACATGAAGCCATAGACCTATTTCTCAACACAACTGAACCATGAAAAAATAAAGCTGATTTCTGATTTTAAGGACAAATACGGTGGAACACAAGAATCATTTTTTTCACAACTCTTTATGTTGGTTCGTGTTTCAAATTTAACCATAATTCGGAGTAATACAATGGGATTGTTATACTATAATTTCCGAGTGAGAAAATATAACATTCAAGTTCGTTCCTTCTCAAAAAAATGGTTACCAAGATAACCATAAAATTATAGTTTCTGTTATGTCAACAGTGAAAAATCAACTTTCCTTTTTTATTGTCACAGTTTTGTTTGACTGGTCTGAACTACTAATCTTAAATTTTTATCATTAACAAACTGCCACAGTTGCCAATTACTGAAGTCAATTCTTGTTATAATTCAGGTGTGAAATATTCTCAGCTGAGATGTAACATTATGAAGATTAATTATCGACACTAAATTAGCTTGAATGAAATAACGTCCCATTAAACACAGAATGTTTAAACTGAATTTAAACAAATATTTCCATGCACTTATTTGACGGGAATTTAACAACTGTGGCAATTCCCAAAGCAAAGCCTATCAACATTATTTCTTCCGAAATATAAGGATTGTCTATTAATTTAAAAATAGTGTAACAAGATTTATATTTTTCTAAAAATATATGGTCACCCTTATAAAACAGTAAATAGTTAAAACAAACATCTTGAAACTAACTTACCCTTGAAAATTGTTAAAACTTTTTAAAATTACATAATTACAACAGAACCTATAACATATTGAAAAGCACCATGAAATTATTCACACTATAGATAAAATATACATAAATCATAAGTAAATTGCACATTCATATGGGTCGATTGAAGGAAAAAGTTAGTGGTGCTTTGAGTTCTAAGACGAAACAAAAAAGCAGAGTAGTATTCTGGCAATGAAAGCTTCAGCTTTCACATAAAGTTTGTACTCCAAATTCCCCTAAATAATCAGTATTCTGTATAGTTTTTTCTTCTATAAAAGATAAATGGAAGTAGGGTATGATTATGGTCAAAGTCTGTTTGAAGTTGGTCAACAACCTCGGATCTGGATGTAATGGATACGGTCAGATAGGTGTATACCGATGACTTTGAAATCTTTTGGTTTCTCTGGAAATTTTATAAACTTTGTATTTTTAAAAAACTTCTTTTTTATATACCATCATACTATAAACAAAATGCCTAGATGATACGACTACATGAGTAAGAAAAAAACCCAAACTCTATCACCCAGTCTTCTCAGCATTACTCATTTCTTTTATTTTCATAAAGCAAATAGAGAAGCAGTGAATGATTCTGAAAAGATCAGGAGTTGAATTGATTTTTTCCAAACATAAGACTTGATACGAAGACATTTGTTAACAAATAATTAGTATATCACCATAAAGATAAAGGTTGACTTATGATGTCATTTCAATTGTAAGTAATTTAATGCAGGTGGTGTCAAACACATATAGAGAGAAACGAAATTGGTAGTATGTTTGATGGAATCACAAGTGCTAGTTCAGTTCCCAAATTGAGAGTATAAAAAAGTCTCCCCTAGAACAAAGCATTTGAATAAACGTGACGGTACCATGATACCACTATTTTCCTGGTGTACTACATATTATGTATTCATAATTTTTCAGTGCAACTAGTGCAGTTTAACCTATGAGGTCAATCAAACATAAAATTCCAATGAAGGAAAACATAAAATTCAAGGTTTTACTTGTGGTGTATTTACATCTTCTGTTGACCTGTCAACAGTAAACATATAAAAAGTGATTAATGCGACTATTTTTTCCCATAAAACTGAAATCGACTGAAATTTTCAGAATTTGTCACTTTGGTAAATAAAACTCCCCTAGCCATTCCAATGCTTTGGAATTTCTTGATTGAATCTTGATGGAGTGGCAAAGTAGGTCTGATTTATAAGGTATTCGGATATTTCCCCCGATTCATGCATTCATTTACTGTTATGAGAAACTCATACACCAGAAAAACATCAAACGATTAGCCAAATGTACAAAATCATTGATATAACTGCTATTACTGTTTTAATATTGACCCCTACCGCTTTTGACATGATTTGAAAAGATTTGATAATTTGTATTGTACAATAAGTTCCTAAACAAAAAATGTTTGGAGGTGGCCCTTGCATAAATCAGACATCTGTATACATATAAATTAGTTCAAGTAGCATTTGGATGATGCAAAGACAAGCTTGGTTGATTTTGTTCATGGGTATGAATTTCTCTAAATGGCATAACAGCAAATGTTATATTTATTTTTTTCTCAACTTAAATGAATCAGCAGAGATTTCCATTGAGCCCAAGTTTGTTTTGGACAAAAGCTATAATTGAAATAGTCATCAAATCCAATTAAATTATCACCTATTTATTCATTCAATCACATTTCAGCTAAATATGATGTTAAGTGAAACCATGACAATAATACTAGACAGTTCAATTGGCATTTAAAAATCTGGACATATTCTGTGGAAAAACAAATATCACTTGTTACATGTTTTTGAGAATTGTCTTATACACCACAAGACACTACTAAAAACCATTTCAGATAGATTGAAGAAATGGCACTCAATTAACAAGAAAATTTTCTTTTTCAGACAATCATTGTTTCTCAATCTATCTCAAATGTGTTTCAAGTAAATAAACATTACAATGGCGATAATATCTTGAGAACAGTAATTTGTGTGTAACAAAATCGAAACTATGAAAAAAAAATCATAAGACTTACTGTTTATACCCCATGAGTTCATTCAAGTTGACCAAGCCATTCAAATCGATGTTGACATCATCCAACTGCTCTAAGTAGTCCATTCCTGATGAGCCGTCTAGGTGTGTGGTAGCCGTCGTCGCATAACTGCACAGACATAACCAGACATCACATACTGCAACACAGACAACCATCAAGAGTAAAGTGACATTGTGATAGAGTAAAACGAGCTCTACCAACGGAATAGAAAATGTTGCAATGTGTCTGGTTAAGTCTGTTTGCAGCATGCTTGTCGTAAATTATAGATAATCCAGGCCCGGCCTAATTCACATGTAGCCGTTTTCGTGATATTTGATCTAACTAACTGAATTATTGAATTTTTTAGAATGGTTCGAAATTTTCAGCAGGAATATTTTGATGAATTTCAGTAAACAGGTTTATAAACCAGGCATCTTTTTAGATATATTTATATTATGTAAACTATTCATTTTACCTGATGAGGTAGAGTATATTGATATATTGCACTAAGTGGCATTTAAGATCTTGTCATTTTCTCTCTTGCTTTTTGGGTTACGCACCAGACATAAATCTCCTAATTTAAATACAAATGCCAGAAAAACTAATTTATTTGAAAGAAAGCATGAGAATAATTTTTGAGAAAAAGTATGGGATGTCAGTTTTATGAAATATTCATAGCATATGTAAAATTAAAGTTTGGGGAAATACATTAATAGTTATTGAAAAAATATAATGAATCAAATTGTTGAACAATTTCATAAGTATTGTCAACAGTCATTGACAGAATGCATAATTTTCATTTATTTTACATAAAAAAAACTAGGGCAAGAAATAACTTTTCATTTCAACAAACACTTTTTGTTTACATATTCTAAATACACAATTCGATAAACAAGTTATCTTCATCTTTAATATTTCTATACTTCAGTCATTGTCAGGGAGTACCTAAAACCAACCCGTAATATACCAGTAAAATGAGAGTTACTTAAGAATAACCAATTTACCGGTATTTAAGTGATTTTTATGAAAAATAAACCTGTCTACTGAAAAACTTAAGGATAAATCAGTTAATTTAATAGGGTAAATCAGTTAGTTCAATAATCCATTTAGTTTTAATTCTGAGTAAAACTGACTTTTAATTTTTGAAATAGGTCTGGCCTGGATTGAATTTTTCAAACAACCAAAATCAAAGGTCAAATCTCAAATCATATTAGATTAATTCGGATTGTAAACCATTTAATTTTTGGTGATGGAATAACTGTAGAATAAATTTTTCACAAACAGTTGGTACACTGAATAGATAACTTCAGTGAAGGAAAGTACAAAAAATTGACTTAAACTGAGAAAATACAATATACTTTGTATACTCGGATTCTAGATGATTTAAAAAATTCTTTGAATATGAAGATGAAGTCGAAGAAATTGCTAGTCAATATGTAAGTAAAGAGTAAACAAAAGTGAAGTAAACTTTTTTAATGGAAAATATAACATTAGCAAATCTAAGAAACATTTATTCCGCACAGAATAATGAAAAGAACCATTTTTATAAAAGGTCTATGGCAAGTGGACTTCATCCGCTACGATTCTTTCCATCTAGTCAATCTCACATACAATAAAAAACTAAACTGAATACTAAAATAGTGTATTATGTAACAAGTGTTACAAACGCCCTTTTAGAAACGAGTATCAAGCACACAAACGAAGCATAGTGGAACGAGTGTTTAGTAAAGAAGTTCCTAGAGAAGTTTATAAACGCTTTAGACACCGTATTTTTCCTACAAACTGATATTGAGATGATAAAATTGTATTATCTTGAATTGGTTTTTGTTGACAGTTTTAATTGACAAAGTTGGAGTTTTAAAAAATACACACCAAGGATCAGGAATGTATTTTTGAAGATATATAATAATATTTTATAGTTTTACATCTTTTTGGCAAAAGCTGTATACAGGCCGTTTCTTTTATCATGTGGTAACATTGCTATATCCTAAACCGTAATAGATACAAAGACGATTAAATGGGAAAAAATGTAACTATTGTGGTGAGCAGTACATTGGTCAGAGAAAATCTACGGGGACTCTCGCTCTTCCCGACTTATACAGGGAAAACTAAATATGCTGTTTTCGGTTTTTTATGAATAGAATGGTTATTTCAGAAAATATAAAAAAATGAAAGAGGAAAGTTTTATTGCATTCAAAATGTACTATCAATATTTGTGATGAAATAGACAGGTCCGTATTTGAAAAAAATTGTTGATGGCGGTGTTGAAACGAATCGTTTGATTAAAAATTTTGAATACAATAAAACTTTCCTTTTTCATTTTTTTGTATTTTCTGAAATAACAATTCTATTCGTAAAAAACCGAAAACAGCATTTTCAGTTTTCCCTGTATAAGTTAGGAAGGGCGAGAATCCCCGTAAATTTTCTATGACCAATTTACTGCTCACCACAATAGTTACCTTTTTTCCCATTTAATCGTCTTTGTATCTATTACGGTTTAGAATATTGCAATGTTACCACATGATAAAAGAAACGGCCTGTATAAGTTTTAACCATGTCTATGCTTGTAATTTCAAGTAGAACAAGTTTTACATCTATTCTATTTCAGAATAGTACCAAATTAAAAATGAAAAGAACTACTAAAACATAGGAATATGCTTTACATTAGACGGTAATAGGAAAAAATTAAAATGCGAGAAGTGGTCACAAATAGATGACAAATATATAATGATATAACCAAATAATCTTATTCTTCCAGAAAATTAAGATTTCATGGACAAGTACATAATACACTGACCAATGAAATTTTCTTTTGATTGATATGTTAGTAAAAAAACACCGATTCCAACAAATACTGTAATTTGCTATAAATAGTACTTGAAACATTAAACATTAAAATTTGTATCACATTCAATTATAGTTGACAATTACCCTGATTTTGAGCATAAAATACAATTTTTGGAATTTCAGTAAAAACGTACATCCAGAAATAACAAAATAAAACATTTTTCAATATTACAACTATGTTGTTTGTTAAAACTATACAATAGACATATCAAAAAGTATAAAAAAAGGTCCAGTACTTTTTGTATCACTTAAAGCACATAGATTTGAAAATAATTAATAAAATATAAAAAAAATGGTCCATTTGTGTCCATCCTTAGAGTTTTACAGTTCAAGCATATTGGGAAAGCTGGTACAAAAAAATCAATGAACACTCGTTAACTTCATATAGAGTAGGGGAATTCTCACCTGCTTGCCACTGACGGTGTATCACGACTGGGATCAGGAGACTGCATAAATGGATGTTGTGGGGTGTTGGGATAACTGTGTCCTGTGAATCCAGGGACATGTGTCACCAAGTGAGGTCGTACGTATCCGTTGTTGGATGTTGGCTGATTATCTGTAATAATAAAAATTAAGGGATTCATTAAACCATATAGATGATAAGCCTAAAAGTATCTGTCAATTCCTGGAATTTTGAGAAGAAATAATATGCATTACAGAAACAAAAACTTTTCAAGAGAAAAAAAATAGTTGACACTTCTTGGAGAAAGACCATTAAACATATAATGAAAAATGAATTAAATATTCAGATCTTCCGCTTTAACCTATACATTACCTACGTATATTCGTCGGTAAGTCTCCTGTCCCTCATGACAGATAATGTGTAAGTTTTTTTTTTTCATTTTATGAATGAGTAAAGTTGGTATTTCGATTCATTGCATCCCAAATTCATCTAAAATATTGTTGTTGATTGTGAATTTACGGTTTTATAAATACTTTTAGTATAAATTAGCTAATGGAATATACAGGGTGAGTCAGAATAAGACCGACAAAATCCGACTACAGATTCCTCACCTCATTTTTAGGTGAAAAGTTCCTATCAAGGTATGTCCTAAAATGCATTTCCTCTGAGATACAGGGTGTCGAAAGTACGAAAAAAAAATTGATTTATTTTTTTTCCTCAAAAATTCCTGAAGCAAAATATACCAAACTCGGTACACTAATCAAGGTTTATCAACGTGATAATTGAATGTTATAATTTTTAGTTTTCGTAAACCAGTGGCGTAGTTACGTTGGTATGTGGAAATATTTTCGTTGTACAAGTAAATGGACAAGTGAGCGTTTGACATCAGTTAGGCTCATCGATACTCAACTTAGAAGTCATAACATTCCATGTACCTAAAAGTAAAGGTTTCTGAGAAAATTGAGAAAAACTGAAGATATGTCCTGGAGTAGCAAAATAATTTCATGTGCAAAAATCGCATAATGCTAAGTTCTACAATATATCGGAATATTTGTCAACTTCCTGAACATTTTTCAATGTTGAAAGAATCGGAAACATAGTACAGGTGAGTCATTCATTCATCATATTATTTGATGAAATTGATGTCGTGTAATCACTGAGTTAGGTCTCATTCATATGTTGTAAGAACTTAGCTTTATGCGATTTTTGCACATGAAATTATTTTGCTACTCAGGACATATCTTCAGTTTTTCTCAATTTTCTCAGAAACCTTAACTTTTAGGTACATGGAATGTTATGACTTTTAAGTTGAGTATCGATGAGCCTAACTGATGTCAAACGCTCACTTGTCCAAAGAAAACATGAAGGAAAATATTTCCACATACCAACGTAACTACGCCACTGGTTTACCTTGATTAGTGTACTAAGTTTGATATTTTTTGCTTCGGGAATTTTGTAAAAAAAAAATTAAATCTAATTTTTTTTGTACTTTTGACACCCTGTATCCACCTTGATAGGAACTTTTCACCCCGAAATGAGGTGAGAAATCTGTAGTCGGAGTTTGTCAGTCTTATTCTGACTCACCCTGTATATAAAATAAAACTAAAATACAAAATCATTTCAATTGTTACTACATCAAAAATATCCCAAACACCTTTATATAATTTAATATACAATCTTATATGTTTAATACACATCCATAATATAATATTTAATTTTCTTCTTGAAAGTTGGGTAGGCTATTAATTGCACTCCTGTAATCTGTTATAAAATACTGCATTTTGTGCTATGCTTGTGTTAACAGGCAATAAACGAAAATCATTTCTACACCTTTTCCAGTTGTATTTCAGAAATCGTCAACTTAATTTCAGAAAGCGTCAACTGAATTTCAGAATAGTTACTTTTATTTCAGAAAGTATCAATTGTATTACAGAATAGTGACTTGAATTTCAGAAAGCGTCAATTGATTTTCAGAACAGTGAGTTTCATTTCAGAAAGTGTTAGTTGAATATCAGAAAAGTCAATTGTATTTCAGTAAATATCAAATGTATTTCGGAATTCATCAGTATCTATTACTTTTGATGAAATTCAAATAATTTTTTTTTAATTATTCTCACTTTTTCTTTTCTTATTAGACAATAACAACGAAATAATGTATCATTTAGAAATTGAATTTCATCTGCTTGTAGGATTTTTCGGCACATCGAGCGAATTTAACGCCCAACTGGCATTTCTTCAATAGCTATTGCAGCCTCATGGTGTAACTGGTACTGGTACTGCATGTTCACAATCACTTCCAATATTCGCCAAATCGAGCCACAGAAATACAACTTTACATCTGTATTTTAGAAATAATGCTTTCTGAAATTATTTTCACGTTCTCTGAAATTCAAATGACACTTTCACATATCCATATGATACTTTCTGAAATCAAGTTGATTATTCTGAAATACAACTGATGCTTTCTGAAATAAAATTGACTTTTCTGAAATCCAACTGATGCTATCTGAAATCCAACTTACTATTCTGAAATACAATACACTTTCCGAAAATCAACTCATTAATCTGAAAAACAATCGATACTTTCCGAAATATTATGAAATTCAAATGATGCTTTCTGAAATACTACTGGAAAAGGTGTAGTTCTTGTAGTGTGTTCATGATAAGCACAATGAAAAGTGTTCCTACTTAAAAGGTTAGTAGAATATCATTTTTTATAATGAAGATAAATATAAAGGTAAAAAACCTTCAAATGGTAACCAGTACTACTTGGTAAGTAGTACCCTTATAGGTGTTAGACGCGAGCGATGTAAAATGATTCTCATCGCTCGGTTTTTTTAGCTTTTAAAGACAGATATTTGGAAACTTTATGCAAGTAATCGATTTATAAGTACTTTTATTGAATAATTGACCCAAAGTTGCTGTGAACTTTCTTATGTCAAATGAAATACTCAATTTTTTTATTTCTATTTATAAAATTTGTTTAGGTAAGTAAGCATCTCGTGTATGCAAGTACATAATAATAATAATAATAATACTCCCTCATAAACACTCGTTGAGTGTACCCAAAGGCATAGCCTGTGCGGGTAGAGGACGGCTATTATTATTATTTTCCGTGGTGCTCCGGGGCGACTTACTGATGTTTCAGGTGATGTATTCACTTTTCAGCTGTAGGAAAACCCGGAAAACCTACAGCACCACCTTGGGTGGTCGGTGTGTACTCCAAGCTAGCACCAGACGAGATTGGCATCTAGACAACTCACAATACACTTGCTTTTCAACAAGGCATGCGGTCGCCTATCGATCCGATATAAAGTAGTTGAGAAAAATTCTCGTACTCGAACCGACTATCGCTATGCTGGAGTCTCGAACAGCCTGTGCCTTAGACCGCTGATCCACCGACCACACCACCACATAATTATAAATATATTGTAAAAAAAAATTGTTAAAAAATAATTTACAAAAAAGTAAGTGATTAAAAAAAAGACGTTAAAATTGCATGACAATAATAACGTCAATAAGTATTTTTTTTTAAACACTCAAGCAAAATCTGTAATTGTATTGATGTTCGTCAATGTATACATATATAAAGTTGTTAAATTTGTTTGTTTTTAATTGATTTTGAAATTCTTGAAAATCACATTTATTTTAAATGTATTATTATCTTCCTTATATCAGAACTTGTTCTGTTTGGAAGGTGTATTTTCAATAAATGGATAAATAAAATCTAAGATTTAATTCAAAGATATCCGATAAAAAATCTACTGTCGACTATGTGCTCTGAGCATTAGAGGATTTTTGTAAATATTAAACCAAAAAAATTGTACTCTAGAAGGATGTAAGAGTATTACTGAAATAACTGAATGGTGTAAAAAGTTTTATTTCTTCACGTTTCATTTTGAGTCAGATATCAAAGTTATAGGTTTCTGTTATCTATAAATATTCATATGAATGACTCACCTTGATATGGGGTATAGTATTTTCCGAAAGGAAGGTCCTTTGCTATATCTGGATATAAGTAGACCAGATGATTCAAATCTGCAACTCTATCAGCCAAAGATCGAATAGCAAAATCTTTGGAAGTGAAAGGTTGAAGGCTAAATACTTCTCCAGTGTCTAAAATATAAAAATAATGAAAATAAGCCTCACATTAAATTAAAAAAATGTATTACCAGAAATCCAAGCAATCGTAATTCCTCCTAATTCACTGTCTGAAAATCGTAGAAGGAACGTCCCACAAGTACAAGATGATAAAAGTTCTTCAGCCTGTCTCTTCCTTACAAAACCCATTATGGCACTACAAAATGGTCGTCGGAATAAAAATTACTAATATTTTTATAATAAAGAGCAAAATTTGGTGAAATAATTATGAATGTGATTGGTGATCCTGGATTTGATTTTTTATAGGTTTAGTTGGGATGTAGATCATTAAAATCAGAAAAAAACTATTGTTTTTATAATGCCATTTCGAATTATAGTACGCGAGCCCTCGTACAAAATCTGAAGTGATAACCAGCAAGTTGTAACTTTGAATACTGTTTAAGTGTGCCGAATTGTTAAAATTGTTATATCCGTCAACCGGTTGCACCCCTACGTGCAACCCTCAAAAGTCAGAGACTTGTGCGAGCTAGGGGAAGACGTAGCCCTTACCTTTCAATACGTGTGATGCCATGCACGAGACCGGTGGCAATGCTGAGATTCGAACTCACGCTCTCTGGCTTATGAGGCGAGGACTCAACCCGCACACCACCGCGGCCTAACAAGATATCGCAGAGAGGAAACCTTGAAAGTGGTAAGTTTTCCTTTGTCGTCACATCGACATATATGGAGCGTCGGAGTGCTGAAGATCCTTATTAATTTTGTCGGACGACGGTGCCATTGAAAATTTCATTTAATTTTTGTATTTTCCTAGAAAAATCAGATTGCTGCCTGTCGCTAACCCAAGAAGTGATATCAACAAGTTTATAGTGGGGGACAACCTAGAAGTACCGAACATTTTTGTCTGGTTTTTCTAGGAGAAGACAATAATTTAATGAGATTTTCAATGACACCATTGTCCGACAAAATTAATAAGGATCTTCAGCAGTCCGACGCTCCAAAGATGTCGATTTGGCGACCATGAAAAACTCACCACTTTCAAGGTTTTCTCTCTGCGGGATCTTGTCAGACTCGTCACACTTAAACAGTATACAAAGTTACAACTTGCTGGTTATCACTTCCGATTTTGTACGAGGGCTCGCATACTATTATGATGAAAAATTAGATTATCTGTTTGAGAATAAAAATAATTAATAGAATACCTGGATTGCACCTTTATTTATTTTTGTTAAATGTTATGTTCATATAATTTATTTTGTGTTATTGTATAACTTGGTCAATGTATCTAAAACAGTTTTTCTCCGACTTTATTTATAAAAAAAAATATTTAAATTTCAATAACATTTGTGGTGGTAAATAAATACATTTATAAAACAATTCGTTTTGTGAGATTGCATTGAAAACAGAAAATAAACGAATTAATTTTTCATTTCCCCTATTCCACCAAACTAAATTGAACCTTACATTTTCCAATTAGTAAAATAATCAATAAAAAAAAATTGTTATACTATTAATTATTATCATATAATGGTACTATTTACCCATCAGCCCATGGTCCCCTCAAATGCTCTCTTGTTAGTTTCATAATGGCGTAAAACCATTCCCAAAACGTGAAATTCCTTTCACTCAAAGGTTCCTTACAAAACTGAGCCCAGCTCAACATTGTGTTGTTCGTTTCATTGTAGCTTCCTCTGAAAGCTTTTTCTGCCAAGAATCGTAGGTTATCCTCAGTTAAGCATCTGTTGGTTGCAGCTCTGAACTTCAGTGATAATGTTTCAGCAACTTTATTCCAAGCAACCTGAAAATATATATTTTGTCACAAAATTACAGATCCAAAATGTTTTTGTCAATAAAAGACTGAATGCTAAATATTGTTAAAAATTAGGTTGCAATTTGAGACAAACCTGAAAAAGTTGTGGTTATGAAGTATCTGCATCAGTCCCCTCTTGTTAAAATGATTGGGAAACAAGAATTGCCAGTGTAAGATTAACTGAGCAAAATTAAATTACAAAAAACATTTACTGCAAAAACTCCTCCTAGAATATCAGCAAATTTTCAAAAACTGATTTTTTTTGACAAGATTTGGTAAAAAATTTAGTAATTTTAATTACAATAAGTTTTGGTAACTTTCCTTCAAATGTGAAGTTGTGTAACGTTATTGAAAAAGAAGATCCTTTAATGAATTTGAAAAGTTGTTTTAGAAAACTTCAAAACTGCATTCCTCATTGGGAACATAATGACCAAAAAAAACTTTAGTCGACCAAAATATATGCCTCACCACCAGATCAAAAAACATCCTACTTAAAAATTATAAAACAACAGGTAAAAAAATCTAACTTCCTCAAAAAGTTATCGAATTCCCATCAGTTTGGTTTTCGGGCATCAAAAAGTACTAAGGACATTTCTCAGAACACCTTTACCTCAATGTAAGTACCTAACCGAGAAATAGCTGTGTCGGGAGCGTTGGGGGAGCAGTGCATGACGCT
The DNA here is from genome assembly GCA_958502065.1 of Chrysolina americana. Taxonomy (NCBI): domain Eukaryota; kingdom Metazoa; phylum Arthropoda; class Insecta; order Coleoptera; family Chrysomelidae; genus Chrysolina; species Chrysolina americana. The sequence goes on from OY293413.1 coordinate 75,009,238, forward strand.
CTATTATGAGCTAGTCACCCTGGCGGTGCGCAGAATGCCGCCGGGGTATACGCCAGGCCCTTCCAGGCAAAGCGGATAAGACGAGAAAGGGACCACCATCATCAAGTAGGGCGCAATGTAGATGTTAAAGGTGAGACAAATCAATCTACAGAACAGTATGGAAGCAACAGGGGAACTGGAAAGCATCCTAACTGGTAAGTCTGGCATAGATTTAATACAGGAACCATACGTCTACAGGAGGAAAGTGAGGGGTCTGAGATAGAGAGCGGCTACCAGCAACTGGTAGGCAAGGCAAATGGAGAAGAAGCACCAAGGACGGCGATTCTGGCAGATGGTCCTCAACGCTGAAACCCAAGGTCAACTAGCTGGGACACCGTCCAAGAAGATCTCTCAGGTCACACAAGGGTGAACCTGAAGGAAGAGATTCTTTCGTAGGAACAACTCGATGAGGAGGTAGAAAAACTATGGAACACAATGACCAAAGCATTTGAAGGGGATGTTCTTTCAGAGTGGACCCAAAACGCCGGGTTCGCTGGTAGAACCAGTCATCGAAGGGCTTGAGAACAGTGACCAGAAAGGCCCATAACAAAGCCATCAAGGAGGGCAACGAGGAAGCGTGAGAAAACTACAAAACCGCGAGAAGGGAGTTCAAGAAGGATCTAAGAAAAAGTAAAAGGACAAGCTGGAGGTCTTACTGCGAAGAAATCAACTCCCTAACGCAATCCGCCAGACTCATGAGAATTCTGAGCAACGAGACAGAAGGTTCCATAACAAACTTGAAGAAACCAGATGGGACATGGACATCCTCCGAAGATGCGCTCAGATGGAGGTAAACTTTCCGGGTGGTGTCCAAGACGACCAACGAACTCTGCCAACCCAGCATCCCCCATTGTAGTGCGAAGGATTGATAGGACATTAAGGTTCAAAGAGGTAAATTAGGAGTGTTCTTAGATGTGGAAGGCACGTTTGACAAGAAGACAGCGACTATACAAGCAGCACTAATGGCAAGAGGAACTCCTCACTCGATGATCAGCTGAGTTGTATCGTAGCTAACGAGAAGAAATGTCGCGGTATCCCAGGATGACCTCAGACTGGAGGCCAAGGTGGGAGGGAGATGACCTCAGGGCAACTGCCTATCTCCCCATCTATGGTGCATGGACGAGCTCCTGGGTAAACTCACAGATAAAGATTTCGAGGCACAAGCATACGCGGACGCCTGAGTTGTTCTAATCAACGAGCGATTCATCGGATTCGTCTGCAATCGTATGCAAGCAGCCAACAGAATAATGGAAAGATGGTGCGGTGAAGCAGGGCTCTCAGTGAATCCGACGAAAACAGATATGATCCTGTACACCAAACGAAGAAAAAAACGGTTCAGGATACCTATCATGTTTGGCAAAGAGCTGGAGCTAGTCCAGCCGGTCAAATACCTGGGGGTGATCCTGGACTCCAAACTAAAAAGGAAGCAATGGCAGGGTAAGCGAAAGAGCGACGATAGACCATGCAGAAATTGCGATGGAACAGAGAGTTTGCTCTCACGATCCTGAGCAGAACAATGAGAAAGAAACACAGAGTTTCACACGGGAAGCCTAATATGTTATACGGGCGGTTCGCGTCTGAAAAACATGCTGGAAGGAAGAGATGTACGAGAAAGCCACGCGCTGAGCAGATAGGCAGCGCTCAGAGCTATACTTCATCCTAAACCAAGCTCAGAACTTGTACACTAATGCGGAAATGCTCTCAATAAACTAGCTGAAACGAAGGAAGTCCAGCTGGTATGGGTTCCGGGTCAAAGAGGGTGAGCGGAAGGTCACAGAGGGGAGAGCGGAAGTTCACAACGCCGTTCTGTGGGCCGGAGCCTGTACTAGGCATCGCAAGAAGCCAAACCTCTTCAGCCCTTGACGACTGAGCGGAAGAAAACCTGAACAAATTTTTGAGGGATAATATCGGCTGCAGGTTGTCGAAAGACTTGGTGGTTGGTTCCAGCAAGTCAAGGACGACATGTCTCTTAGGCAGAAACCGCCAAGCACTACGCCTCCTTGTAGGAATACTAACAGGGCATAACAAGTTAGGCAGACACCTATCAATAATAGGAATAGAAGACAACCCCACTTGAAGAAACTTCTCACTTCCTCGGTGGGTGCGAGGCATACGGGAGGCTAAGATTTGAAATATTCACAAGAGGAACTAACCAACCTGGAATGGACGGACATACTGAAAGACTAGGAGGAGAAATTGTGGACATTATTATCTATCTAAACTCTGCCAGAATGTGCTACACAAAGAGTTAATTTCAAAGAATGTGAAATTAACTGTGGTGCCCCACAAAGCTCAGTTTTGTGACCTGTAAATCTGTAGGAGTACTCTGTTGTAGTATTAAATATCAACGGGTTGATACTTGTACAGGGTTATTCACTATAAATTACCCACCTCTTATCATCGTTATTATTGCCTACAGAAAAAAAAGTTAAATGTAAAAGGTGGGTGCTTATGACTAAATTTTGATAAAATGCTATCAAAAATACGGAGGCGTGCAGATTTCAGGGGATACTAATTTTTTAATATTTTTTTCAAATGGGATACCCTGTATATAATTGAAATTTTGGAATGGTATTTTTTTCCTGATTTAAAAAATATACCATATGTTACACCTATCTTATACCGTTTTCGAGTTATTAGACGTCGATCAATGGTGAATTCATGCAAAACGTAACTTAGTTTTAAAATAACTTTATCATAAACACAATTTTTTATGGTGATGTTTATGCACGCGACTTAAAGACTTAAGAGTGATTTAAGAAAGTCATAAGTTGGCCAACTTTCAATTCTTTTTGCAAATCAGGTTCTGCGCATGTTCACTAGACATCTTAACGATACGATAATAAAGATACCCTACCGAATTGAATGCTCGAACGACGAGTGCCCGTGACTGTACTTTCTATCTTTATGTTAAGTTGTGCATGAACACCCAACAAGTATTTTTAAGGCAATCTTAAGTTCAGTCTAAAGTTAAGACTAAGTTATGTCGTGCATGAATTCACCAAAACCCACTTGGATTAGTTGTTAGGTACTGTAAATACCTATCCTATGAAAGTTAATATTTTTCAAGTAAGCTATGTTTGTTTAGTAACATTTCTTCAACAGAATAATCAAAATGGTACAGTGAGGAAGAAAAAGTTCAAATATATACTTGTTATATACAAAACAACAATAATAAACGTGCAGCAAAAATTCCATATAGGGTATTGTATCCAAAGCGTCCAACACTGTCAGAGAATACATTAAAAAATATTTACCAAAAGGTGAATCATACCTTCAGTTTCAGTATAAAAAAGCATGTTATTCAAGAAAAGCAGGAAGAACAGCTAGATATACTGCTTCGTTTCGCAGGCGTTTGGTGCGGAATTTTTTGTAATAAAATTGTTGGCCCAATATTTTATGATTATATATTGACAGGGTTACCTATCAAGAAATACTTATCCCAGAAGTAGAAAATATTCTTACACAAAATTTTTCGGAAGACGAGGTTGCTAGTATGATTTGGATGCAAGATGGGGCAACCCCTCATAATGTCCTACTCGTTCAAGAACATTTGAATAATGTATTTCCAATATGGATAGGATATAATGGAAGCATTAAATGGCCACTTAACAGTCCAGACTTGACCCCTATGGATTTATTTTTCTGGGGATTTCTAAAAGACATTGTTAATAACAATAATAATAATACTCAATCAATTAAAGACACGATTCGACTTGAAATAATGAATCTGAATGTCAATAATGAACCAATTTTCGATGCACTTATTAATATAAGAAGACATTATCAATTATGCATTGACAATAATGGTGGGCATATTGAACATCTTTTATGGCTCATCATATTATTTAAATTTCTTAAATACATTTTTTTTTCTATTTTTCAATATTTGAACTTTTTCTTCCTCACTTCTAATAACTCAAAACCGTTTTAAGATAGGGGTAACATATGGTATATTTTTGAAATCAGGAAAAAAATACCATTCCAAAAATGCAATAATATACAGGGTATCCCATCTGAAAAAAATATAAAAAAATATGCATCCCCTGAAATCTGTACGCCACTGGGTTTTTGATAGCACTTTATCAAAATTTAGTCACAAGCACACAACTTTTACATTTAACTTTTTTTATGTAGGCAATAATAACGATGATAAGAGGTGGGTAATTTATAGTGAATAACCCTGTACAAGAAAAGATAAAAATTTCTCAATATATGGAAACTTATTTCAATTAAATTCAAAGCTTTTCACATGGTAAACCATGAACTTCTAGTGGGCGAACTTTGTAAAAAGGTATTATCTGGGTTACTTTCGAAGGTGATTCATGATTAGCTGAATCATTGAACACAAGTTTCCAGAATAAATAAGTTCATATCCACTGAAAATTAATACATCTGGAGTTCATCAAGGATAACATTTGGGTTACCTACCTTTCAACATTTTCATAATGACACATTTGATGTCTCCAATGGTACACTATTTTATCTGAAGGTGATCTAAAAACAAGTGGACCTTAAGCTTGGTTGGATACATCAAACTGGTGTCAAAACAATTTGATGGTTTTGAATGCCAATAAATGCCATATAACATGCTTCTTCCCTTGTAAAATACAAATATATTTCTCAAATTCTCAAATTCTCAACACAAGACTTACGAGTAATTTTTGATACAGCTGTCAGCTAAAATTCCACATATTTCCATAATTTCAAACAAAACGTTGAAACTCTTGGACTTTATCAAATGAATAACTTAAATAAATAAAAAATTTCATCTGTAGAAATTTCAATGAATTCATAAAATGATGTGTTAGTTTGTGTGCTTAAAAAAAACATTTCAAATAAAACGAGATGATGATTGTATCACTGACAAGTCTGACAATACTTTAAATAACACTTTGTTGTTCAATATGTGCATAGTGAATTTCTCTATTATTGGAAATCGACATATACAGCCGTGTTCGCTACTTACTTTTTCAGGTACTACAAATGGCACTCGTCCAGGTTCGCTGAAGGCATTATCCCAAGTTACTGTTGCCCATGCGTGTGGTTCCTGATTACCATGTACTATAACCACTACAGGCAAACTAAGCGTCCATACTTGAAACATCAACTCTCCACCTCCGACACTAAACTGGGATTGAAACAATAACGAAAATTTTTCGTCCATTACACTTTCTGTCCCTTTCTTTTCAGCACGTTTTATCTTTTTCAACTGCATATTCCGAAAACTGACAGACAACTGTCTGGAATTCTGTTGGTATTCCATCGTCCCAGTATTATTCAAAATTTCGCCTGAACACTCACCACTCTTTCCAAGTTTGTCATTTTTAAGCAAAAGGTTGGCTTGTGATTCGGATATTATTGTTACTTTAACTTGAGGAGGAGTCATATGAACATTTAATTTGCCACCAACAAGTAATCGGACTGTAGCTGTGAATCTAGAAAATTTCAATTATTTTTCAATTGTTTATTATGCTAAAAAGCTCAATATAAAATCAGTTGTTAACACTGAAGTATGATAAACCTACCTAGTATTGGTTTTCATCACTTGAGGTGGTTGTTTCTCGATTATAAAAGTTGAAGTCACTAATGTTGAGAGCAACTGGGTGAAGTCTTGGAGCAGATGGGGTAGTACATCGGCTACTCCAGGTGGGTCAAGTGGAACCCTTTGTTTGAGCCTTTCTACTTCTTTGATTTGTTGTCTGTTCAACCAAATCAGCTCTGCTAAACTTTCGCACCTAAAATAAAATTATAAGTAAATAGAAAAAATTCCTGCAAATTCAATTTTGGGAGGCAGCTGATAATGATAACAGTAAAATATGCTGTTTGTCTCTGAACAGACTGAAATTATCTCAATAAAATATATACCACCAAACTTGGTCATAAAATGAAAATAGATTGTAAATAATTCAGCCTTACGCCTTGGTTTCTTTGAACATTCGGTCGCGGAAAGCGGACAGTCCGTCGTCCATCACGTTTTGTCGATTTTATCCAACCAGAGTGTTTCAAATGGGACCGGTTTTCTTGAATCCGCTAGGCTGAGCAGTACTGCGCCGTTTTGCAGATTTATGTCGACTAGTCGGTCGATATCTGTTGAGTTTCATTACAGTGGAATCGCCGGCGTGTGCGGACGACCGAAATTTCAAAATACAAGTGAAAATTAATGACAAATTCACACCTGAAGATGATGATCTCACTAGACTTGGTGGGACAGCATCCACCGTTATATAGTGTTGGGAGAAAAAGGTATAGGTATATGGTGGTAAAAAACAATATTTGGAAATAAATTGGAGCGATAATGAAGAAAAGCGGTAACTTCTTTTTCCCCTGCTAGCAATATCAACGCAACCAATTTATTTGAGTTCATGTTTTAGTACCTTTTGTTTCTATTCAAGATACTATTCACGAACATCACATGGCGGACACAAAAGGAACTCTCATTTTCTATATTTCTAACAAACCACCTAGGGCGGAAATCGGTCTCCTTAGCGGTCGATGGACTGTCCGCTTTCCGCGAATGTTCAAAGAAATCAAGGCTTTATGCAAATTTCTATAGGAGTTCTGTCGGCAAAGATCGAACAGAATATATTTCAACAGCCCCGTACTACTACCAAATCACCCCTGTCCACCACCTGGCAAAGTTTTTTTACAAGTACATATCATGCAAAACTTCCTATAAAGTTTTTATTGAATCAATGTTTATTAATTACATATTTCACGTAGGTGTTTTCATTAATGTTCAATAGAGTTTATTTCGTTAATTAAATATTTTCTAATCAAGAATTCCTTTATTTCAACAAGAGAGGTCGACGGAAAAAATCTGTAATCAACTTGTATATTAACATTGAAGCGCTCGCTTCGCTCACGCGTTAAAATATGTCGAATCACATTCTTTAATACACTAATTGATTGAATAGCTATTATTCATTCAATGAAAAATTGCCTATTATATTGAAGTATAACCCATACAAGAGAGTTTTCATAGTTTTGATAATGGAGACAGATGTAGTGCCCGAAACGTCAACTTTGTTTGAAAGAGAGATGTATTATTATTTTGAAATAATTTTTTCAAATAGTGAATTCAGATAAGTTACTGACAAAATTGAATTATTCTTTGGAAACATCAGTCTTATGAACAAACACATGTAACTTTTCATTTTAATATTGTGAATGATCAAGATCCCAAAAAAAAACATGTCAAGAAACAAATTTTCTCTACAAAATCATAAAATCAAATTTGCAATAAATGCTTATAAAAATCACTTATTCAAATCTCTGGACCACACGTGATCTCAGTGCAAACAATTGAACTAAAAACACCATCGGTTGGAAAAAATTAAATAAAATTGTATACTATATACAAAACAAATAATTTCTGAAATCAACATTACGAATCAAAAACTCACCACTCCTGTATAGTATCCAAATTACTATTGAAGATGGCACCATTTCCAGCTAACTGCTGTTCCCTCTTCCACTTGATTAATTCTTCATCCAATACATGTGTTTGTAACTGCATGAGTAATTGATATGTTTCTTTCAATTTTTCACCGAGTGCTAGTCTCAGCTGCATCAACCCTGCTATCTTTTGATTCAACACTTGTTCCAATAACTCTTTCTGTCTTTGAAACTTCTGTATATTGGCTGATGCCTGGGAATTTGGTTGACTGGAGACCTGTTGCAAATGGGCTGAAATAAAAAAAAAAAGTAAAGTTGAAAGAACTTCTTGTAATATACAGTTTAAACTAACCATTTATTTTGGTACATTCGTGATATTGCAGAGCAAAAGATTCCAGCTCTTGCTCCATTTTCCTTAGGTCTTCGGCAGTATTCTAAAATAAACAAATTCTAATTAATGGGTGATGGAGTTTTGTGTAATATTTTTAGGCAAATTAGATTCTATTTTTACTAATATTAAATGAACTTTATTGAACTTCAACCTATTTATAATTTGCCAAATAAAATATAATTTACCTGCGTTCTGCTTCTCAGGACATTCAGTTTTTGCAAAACTTCCGCACCGGTATTTGATATCAATAAGCTTGGTAAACCTGTAAGACTTTCACCTCCTGCAGCTTGCACCAACCTCACCTCTGCAGCAAGACAATTACGAATGTGTGTGAATAGTTGCATTGGAGTGGCACTAGAATAAAGAAAAATAGCATGAATGTAAAAAATAAAAATGATATTTTGCGTAAAAATGTAACAACAGTGCGTTTCGTGGTAACAACTTACAATTCGGGGATTCTCCGGTTTTTGTTTACTGCTTGTTACATACATCACATATATAATAATACGGTGGAATCCGTTGAAATTTCTGACTCGGAATGAATGAAATGAAAAAATGCTTCTTACAAGTTTATGACAGTTATTTAGAGCAGAAGCGGCAAGAGCTGGTTTAGAATGAATCTTTCGAGCTTTGCTAATTCAATCAAAATTGAAAAATTGTCTAGGCAACGAAGAGTCCAGTAAACTAGTATTTATTTCAAATGTTCAAATTAAAAATACCGATAAAAAAGCCAAAAACCGGGACTGGATATTGTCAAATGATAAACTAATTGCTTTAAGCGAAGATGATAATGCTATCCCTCTTTCCCTGTTTTGCGTTACTTTAAAACTTTTCAAACAGGTTTTTAATGATATATATTTCAGGAAAAATGTAATTTTTTGTCTCATTTTTTGTTATTTTAAACTAAAACTTAAATGAACTTGGCAAATACTAAAAAACAAACTGAAGCATTATATAACATAATATATAATGATAGTCTTCAAGTAGAATGGAAAAACTTTGTAATAAAAAAAAAAAAAATTGTGGCGAAGCAGGCACTTATGAGCCAAATATGTTATACAATAATGGAAGTTTTTGATGCAGTGTAATTAAATGCACAAATGCATTTAGTTATTTCAAGGTCAATTGTAATTATGCTGCTTTTATTTACGTTACCTGTGTATTTGTTATTTATAATAATTGTTATTTGTGAACTTTTATGATGTGTCTAAACAAATTATGTATGTTGCTTTTCAGTGTACATAATATTGTAACATAAAGACCAATACTTTCTAATCTTTTATATAAAAATAGATTTCAGTGAGTTGAATTAAATTATTGATTTGATGTAGATTTCAATTAATAATAATCACTATATTTGAAAATGGACAATTTTGAGAAATTGTCATTTGAATTTTTTCTTTTCGCGAATCTAGCTCACGATCAGTTGGCTCTTGAGATTAACAGAGAAGTAATTTCGGTAATTTCAGAATGGTAGTCTAGTCTACAGAAAAGGAAGACATTATACACAACCACTGATGATGACTTCAAACCAAATTGAATCGAATAAGACAAGATGATTCAGTTAGAAAATAATTACAATAAACTGAACTGAAAAAAATCATAATTACATATCATTAAATAAATATACAATTATTTGATTTCAACTCGCACAGATAGCAGAAAGAAGTTCTGAAGTAATCTAATTTGCTTGCAAACTAATACATCTCTCTAGAAATTGGGTTGACAAACCCATATTGCGTACAGGAGCGCAAGCAGCATGTCCACGTCATATTGGGGTTGACAGTTATTTTGAATTATTGAAGTATTTTGTCATTATTATTTTTGGTGTTATTAAAAGCAGTTGTAATTGAATAGTTCACTGTTTGAATCCTTTCAAACCCTGTCTGCAGATATAACACGCAGATAAAAATCCTGTCACTCTTGTTTTCATCAGTTTCTTAATGATTTTTGCCAGAGTTTGGATTGAACAAAATATTGTCAAAAATATACCGAAGATACTGTTATAGTAAAATATTTATTAAATTTTAGTACGTGGGTTGAACTCGAAGTAGATACATTGTGAAACACAACTTGTCCTTAATCATTCCATAAACAAATAAATAAAAATAAAAAAATAAAAAAAAATAAAATAAATTGGGTGCTACCCGTTAATAAATAAATGAATAAATAAATAAATAAATAAATAAATAAATAAATAAATAAATAAATAAATAAATAAATAAATAAATAAATAAATAAATAAATAAATAAATAAATAAATAAATAAATAAATAAATAAATAAATAAATAAATAAATAAATAAATAAATAAATAAATAAATAAATAAATAAATAAATAAATAAATAAATAAATAAATAAATAAATAAATAAATAAATAAATAAATAAATAAATAAATAAATAAATAAATAAATAAATAAATAAATAAATAAATAAATAAATAAATAAATAAATAAATAAATAAATAAATAAATAAATAAATAATTTCATAAACAGAAATGAAGAGTTAATTTTAAAAAGGCCACTGGAAGTTCGATCGGAGAGTCGGAGTTAGGGTTCTGGTGTGCCCAGAGCTAGCGGAAGCAATGGGGGGAGTTAAATACTAAAAAGTTCTAAAAAGTTATCTGCGTGTCTTTATTGTAAATATAGGTCTATTCATTTTAAAAGTAACTAGTCAAGGAGAGATTCATTAATTAACCTAACCCCATACAGATAGTTTGAAAATTTGAGATTGAGGATTTACAATAGATATGAAAATACTTGGAAGATTTAAAATGAAAAACATGAGTCGCATGCAATAGATAAAATGCGCCCCCTACGAACGACAGCCCTCAGAATTCGAAACTTGTGCGAGCTAAGGATTAACGAGGCCATACCTTTTAACGTGCGATTCCTAGCACGAGACCAGTGAACATGCTGGGAATTGAACCCACGTCCCTCTGATTGATAGACAAGCACTCTACCATCATGACCACTTCTGTTATAAATCTTCATTCGGCGAGGAGAAAATAGCCGAAACAACGTGCATAGTGTTCAACATAAAAGAGAAGTTATAAATAGAAAGAAAATGAACAATTATTTGGAAACCCATTATTAGCAGATACAGAATCAATGTAAGTGAAATCAATATAATCTAAATCAGTTTAAATACACAATATCGAGAATAAATCTGTACCATAACCCACATACATGGTGTAAAGCCACGAAACACAGTTGCCAGATTGGGGAAAATATGGAAGCTCTGAGAGAAGAAATTCTAATCAATAGAAAGGAATTGCTACAGAGTATACAAGCGAGTGAAGTGAATATTAAGCTGAAAACTGAAACAATCTTAAATGACAAAATACGTACACTAGAAAAAGAAAACAAGGAACTCAAGGAACGAGTAGAAAGACTAAAGAGAGACCAAAAAAAAATAATATAGTGATTTTTGGAACACAAAGTGAAGAAAATGGAATCTCAGTAAACGGAATCTGTGAAAACTTAAACATTCTATTGGACACAACAATCAGTGATCGCGATATCAATAATATTTATAAAATAGGAAAATCTGATAAAAGTCCCATTAAAGTAGAATTCATTTCGTACTTATCGGAAATAACTATCCTACAAAATTGTAAGAAACTAAAGGGCACCAAAATAAGTATAGTTCTTGACTTGACAATAATACAACAGGAAAGAAACAAAATTTTAAGAAACCATTTGAAAGATATCAGGAACTCAACCCAAGATCGTTGTTACATCAAGGGTGAAAAACTATATAAGAGAAGAAAAAGAAAGAAGAGGAAACAAGAAATAAAAATAAAGATAAAAATTTGTCAATTCATAACCAGAATAGAGATAGGAAGCTATCACTAAGATCACAAAATAGAGTATGAGTACATATCAATAAAAAAAGTATATAACAAAAAATGGACCCATATATAAAAAATTACGAGAATCATATAATAAAAGGTCAACTTGTAAATAATATTGACAATTTTACTGAAATTTTTTTTGAAAATAGTGAATGTAAACTTAGGATCCTTCATTGAACATTCGTAGTGTTAATAAAAATTTTGATGACTTCCTTATCTTCCTGAAGCAATTCTCAAGGCAATTTGAAATCATAATACTTATGGAAACATTCAATATTCCTGACGAAAATATATACAGACTTCCAGGATATTGTTACGTTTTGCTAAATAATAGGCCGAGCACACTACTAAACTGTTTATTTTCAAACTTCACTATAAATAAACATACAACACTTCACTGACTAATAAAACACTTAGATCTATCTATACAACAATACAACTAGCTAAATATTCTAAACACTTCTGCTTATTATCACTTTCTAATCTTCTTAAATAATTCTCTTCATAAAAACTCTCTCCCAGTCAAACGTCTCTGTTTATATAGGCGCTAATCATGTGGAATGGATTAAACGCGAAGATTCGAGAATACTCAAAACGGAGAACTTCTACACATTTCCAGGAATTGAGCGATGACGCGGCAGCTCCGTTAGAAAACAATCCATCCAAATAAACACTTCTTGGAATTGATGTATCGAGGAATGGACTCAGCGGCGCAGCTAGGGGGCTTTTATCAATCTCGTAACATTATCCCCCTCTCAATTTTGATCGTCCCGATCAAACAATGTGTCGTTGTCTCCATTATATCGTTTGAGTCTCTCTAGGTGAACGACCTTCATTTTCGCTCTCGGGCTGCGTTGAATTCTATAAACCACGTCGTTTATTCTTTTCACTATCGTATATGGTCCTTCCCAAGATGGTGTTAATTTAGGAGAAAATCCTTTCTTACGACGAGGATTGTACAGCCACACTCGATCTCCTTCTTTGAATCCACCAGTATTGGCCTTAAGATCGTATCGAGCCTTCATTCTGTCACTAGTTATCTTCAATCTTTTTCTTGCAAATTCGTGGATCACATTCAAGCTATCTCGCAGTTCGTCTGCATAATCCTGTACCTCTTTTTCTTCAGATCAATCACAAACTTCCTTGAATAAATTTGATTCAAAATTTCTTCCTTGATCGGAATGTAGCTCCATTGGGACTCCAAACCTTGAAAACATGTTATCCACCAGAGCTCTTGCAACTGTGGATGCTTCTTGATTAGGCAAGGCATAAGCTTCAACCCATTTGCTAAAGTAATCCATGGCAACGAGGATGTATTTGTTGCCATCATTCGTCATCGGAAACGGTCCTGCTACATCGATGGCGATTCGTTCGAAGGGAGCACCTACATTGTATTGTTTCATTTCTCCTCTCGATCTTGTCTTGGGACCTTTGCTTGCTTCACACTTCAGACATCTTCGGCACCATCTCTCTACATCTTCACGACATTGGACCCAGTAAAATCTCTGCCGTATTTTATCCATGGTCTTATTCACTCCAAAATGTCCACCTGATTTGCTGCCATGGATCTCCTCCAAGACATCACTTATCCTCGACCTAGGCACAATCAATTGAGAAATCACTTTTCTGCCGTCGGCCGATTCCCAAGCTCTCTTCAATAGACCATTCTCAACAATAAGGGAATCCCATTGTGCCCACAATGCCTTGAAACCTGGTGATCGTAAGGAGATTTCCTTCCAGGTGGGTCTTTCTGCTCCGCTTTCCTTCCATCGTAGAAAATTTGCAATATTTGGATCACTTTCTTGGTCCTGCCTCATTTTCGCTGTGGTCCAATTGTCGTCAACCATTACTCTCACTTGGTTGATTCCTTCGCGACGTTCAATTCGCTCACAATGCTCACAGGTATCCGAACAAGGTCTTCTGGACAAGGCATCTGCGTTGTTGTGTAATCTTCCTGGTCGATGTTTTATTTTGAAGTGATACTGGTTCAACTTCTCAATCCACCTTGCTACTTGTCCTTCAGGGGTCTTCATTTCGAGTAACCACTTCAAAGCTACATGATCTGTTCTAATGAGGAACTCTCTTCCATATAGATATTTGTGGAAGTGGTCTACAGCCTTGATTATTGCCAGTAGTTCCTTCCTCGTTACGCAATAATTTCTTTCTGGTTTGGTCAGTGCCTTGCTATAAAATTCAATTACTTTTTCCTGGCCATCTTGCTCTTGTGATAGTACGGCTCCAATCCATTGTTACTGGCATCCGTATCCAAAACGAACAGGCCTCTTTGACGTGGAAAACTTAAAATCGGACTGGAACATAAAGCAACTTTCAACTTCCCAAATGCCCGTTCACATTCGTTGGACCAGACGAATTTGACTCGGTCTTCTGTCAACTTATGTAGGGGTGCCGCAATATCAGCAAATCCTTCTACAAACCGACGGTAGTAGGTGCAGAGACCTACAAAGCTCCTCACTTCATGTTTGTCTTTAGGTCGCGGCCAGTCTCGGATCGCCTGTATCTTCCTCCCATCTGTTCGAATGCCTTCTGATGACACTGTGTGGCCCAGAAAATCCACTTCTTTCTGGAACAATGAGCATTTCTGGGGATTTAGTTTAAGGTTGGCATTCCTGAATCGTTGGAGTACTTCTCGTAAGTTTTCCACATGTTCTTCAAATGTCTTTCCCATGACTAAAACGTCGTCGAGGTATACTAGGCAAGTCTTCCAAGTGAGCCCACGCAGGACCAACTCCATAAGTCTTTCGAATGTTGCTGGAGCATTGCACAATCCAAAAGGCATGACAGTGAACTGATAAAGTCCGCTTCCAGTCGAAAATGCTGTCTTCTCCTTATCTTCCTCATGTATGCCCACTTGCCAATACCCGCTCTTCAGATCTAGGGTTGAGAACCAACGTGAACCTGTTAAAGTTGTTAATGTGTCGTCAATCCGTGGTAAAGGGTAGCTATCCTTCTTCGTTACATCATTCAATTTCCTATAATCCACACAGAATCTCGTGGATCCATCCTTCTTAGAAACTAACACAACAGGTGCAGACCAAGGGCTCGATGATTCTTCAATCACACCATCTTTCATCATCTTGTCAACAAGCTCTTCCACCTCTTGTTGTTTGGCAAATGGAACTCTTCTTGGTGGTTGCCGAATCGGATGGGCTTGGCCAGTATCGATCGATGTGTTTGACCAGGTTAGTTCTTCCTGTTGTTGTTGAATCAAAGATGTCGCTTTCACTTCTGATGAAATTTCTAGCAGCTCTCAATTCTTCTGTCGACAAGTGTTCAAATGATTTTTCAAGAACTGTCATAACACTCTTTGAGGCTTCCTTTCTTTCCTCGTGGTCACTTGGATCATAGTTCGCTACCCATGAAATAGGTTCACATATTCCAATGATATCACCTTCTTTAGTCGTTATTTCTTCGGGATACACGTTTGCAACTCTCACAGGAATAGCATGTTTTGTCTTTACTAGGGCTCGTGCAAGAACCAAATCGCTAGGTGATTCAACACATGGCTGTACTATTCCAACGCAGCACCCAGGGTCTCCATCTAATGTAGCATAAACTACTTTCTCCGAAAATCCAGGAATTTTCACGGTTTTCACTAATCGCAGTTTCACAGACATCGTCCTCTCTGTTGGAGTTGTGAGGACAAATTCTTCTCCTCCAAACTTCATGATCCTCTCTTCATTGTCAAACGAAAACCCGTAGTCACTGATCAAATCCATCCCAAGTATAAATTCATCTTCTATATCCGCGACATACACTGTATTTGTGATGGTGAGTCGCCCAAGAATTAGTGTAATCTCAGCTTCTTCTCGGATCGGTGCGTTTTCTCCAGTGACTGTTCGAAGAAGAAGGTTTGAAGAGATAGGTTTCACGCTTTTCGGCCGAAGAATGTCACTGCGTACCAATGAAACTGCAGCACCGGTGTCTATGGTGCATACGACGTCTATTTCGTTCAATTTTCCTGAAATGGTAAGGCTATCGGTTGTTCTTCTTAGAAGAGGACTGTCCATCAAAAGTCGGTGGTTTTACGGAAATTCCTGATGTGGCAACCCTGTCTCGACGATCTTGCTTCTTGAGGAGTGCTATCTGATTTTCGAGTCCTTTCACCTCCTCTCGCACTGTATCCACTTTCTTATTAAGCTCATCGTTGATTTTCTTGACGTCTTCCTCTATTTTTCCTTTCAGTTCCTCCATTTGTACTTCGGTTTTCTGTAGAACGTGTTGAAAGAATTTATCTTGATGTTCTAGAACCTTCTAGAAGTCTGTTTTCCTTTGTTTTTCTATTTGTTCCAATTCATTCTTTTGTTGTTCGAGAATTTTCTGGAGTGCTTCTTCTCGTTCTTGTTTTTCTTTTTCTCGTTCTTGTTTTTCATCTTCTCTCTCTTTTCTCTGTTCTTCGAGAATTTTCTGGAGTGCCTCTTCTCGTTCTTGTTTTTCATCTAACCGTCGCATTTCCTCTTCTCGTTTTTCATCTTCTCGTTCTTTCTTTTCCTCCTGGCGCCGCTTTTCCTCTTCTTGTTTTTCCTCCTGGCGCCTTCTTTCCAAATCCGCAAACTGATTTTGGATAAATTTCACAATGTCCTCCATCGTATCGTACGATGTACTCCTCGTATTCACCATAAATAGTTTATAAATATAGTTTCTGTTTTTCACTAATATCCCGCTTCGGACACCACTGATACGTTTTGCTAAATAATAGGCCGAGCACACTACTAAACTGTTTATTTTCAAACTTCACTATAAATAAACATACAACACTTCACTGACTAATAAAACACTTAGATCTATCTATACAACAATACAACTAGCTAAATATTCTAAACACTTCTGCTTATTATCACTTTCTAATCTTCTTAAATAATTCTCTTCATAAAAACTCTCTCCCAGTCAAACGTCTCTGTTTATATAGGCGCTCATCATGTGGAATGGATTAAACGCGAAGATTCGAGAATACTCAAAACGGAGAACTTCTACACATTTCCAGGAATTGAGCGATGACGCGGCAGCTCCGTTAGAAAACAATCCATCCAAATAAACACTTCTTGGAATTGATGTATCGAGGAATGGACTCAGCGGCGCAGCTAGGGGGCTTTTATCAATCTCGTAACAATATGATATAATTTACAATGAAGGAACACTTAATAGAAATGATGGAGTTCTTATACTTATAAATTCTAATATGAAATATCAATTTAAGACAGTTCAAGTTGCCTTCAGTACTGCAATTGAGATAAACATTAGTATGAATAATGCCAACTTACTACTAACTGCAATTTACAGATCTCCCAGTACTGACAAAAATATTTTCAACACAGAACTTTATAAGTATTTAGAGACGAGAAAAGGAAATAAACTCTACATTATTGTAGGGGACATAAATATTGACTTACTTAAGAACGATAATAATGAAATAGAAGACTACAAAAACATATTAAACTCCTTTAATACACCTCTTACGTAAATAGACTAACGAGACCAAGCAGTGGATCTTGTCTAGATCATATATTCGTAAAAGACTCCAAAAATGCGAATAAATTAAATTCGTATGTATTCAGATATGACATTACAGATCACTTTCCTATATCAATGGAATACAATTACAAAACAAACACAACAAACTCACAAAAAAGCAAATATAAGGAGTATACCAATTATAACACTCTCAAATCAGATATTGTAATGAAAAATGGATGGATATGTACAATATACGAGATGTGGATGAAATGATGGAAAAATTCATAAAAACACTGAAATACTACATTAAAAAACACACAAAAAAAAATAAAAATTAAAGGAAAAAAATTCAGGAGAGCCTGGATAACACAAGAAATAATAACATTAACAAATGAAAAAAATAAAATATTTGGACAACTAAGGGAAAATCCTGATAACATCACACTGAAAGGAAGATATAAAGCACTCAAAAAAGAAATAAGACAAAAAATTAACATTTCTAAAAAAGAATACACAAACAAAATTATAGAAAAGAGCCCGAACACTTCGAGTGGTTTATGGAACGCAGCCAATGAAAAGTTTTGAGGAAAATTCCCAAATTGCCTTAAAACAGGGGTTATTAAACTACTATTCAAAAATGAAAATAAAAGAAATACTGAAAACTACCGCCCAATAACACTATTATCAGTATTTTCTAAAATATTCAAAAAAATAATGAAAGGAAGAATATATACATTTCTGGAGAAATATAACATACTGTCTGATAGCCAATTCGGATTCAGAGAAAAACGTTGTACAGATGATGCCATTCTTGGGCTGACATCAGAAATCTACAAAGCATTAGATAAAAAAATCCCTCTCATATGCATTTTTGTAGATCTATCGAAGGCATTCGATACAGTATTCCACGAGAAGTTACTACAAAAGCTCTACTCCTACGGCATAAGAGGACCTGCATACCAGCTACTGAAGGATTACTTATCAGATCGAAAACAAGTAGTAGAAATTGAAGGAATAAAAAGCGATCCTAGGACGACCACATACGGTGTCCCACAGGGTACGGTGCTTGGACCTTTGTTATTCATCATATACATAAATAGTTTAATGACACTACGATCTGAAGGTAAACTTATCAGTTTTGCAGATGATATGGCAATAATCTACAAAGGGAAAACATGGGCAGATCTGAAAACCACAGCAGAACAAGACTTGAGAAATGTATGTGACTGGTTTAAATACAACAAACTAACAGTCAACAATCAAAAAACATATTATTTACCTTTTACATCTTACTCAAATAACCTTCCAAACCTGGGAACCCTGAACATTGGAGACGACACTTTTATAAAAGAAAAAGATCGGTAGAAATATCCAGGAATTACACTTGATGGACATTTGAGATGGGACTTACATATCGAGCGAGTGAAAAACAGATTGAGAGGTCTACTCACGAAACTCAGGTACCTAGTGGAATTTCTGGATTTAAAGAACTTGAAGAAGCTATATAATCCCAAATATATTATGGGATCCTAGGTTGGGGAAGTGCAGCAGAAAGTAACATGCATAATTTGAGTATCATACAAAAATGGGTGCTGAGATTAATATCGAAAAAGAACATAAGATATCCCAGTGACAAGCTATTTTCAGACAACAAGATTCTTGATCCCAAACAAATATTTTGCCAACGAATTCTGATATATATTCACAAAAATAATATCAAGTTAACACCCATCGAACACCGCTATGAAACTCGAACAAAAAATAAAAACATGAAATATTTGACTTGCGAAAAAACCGCCGGCCAACGCTCAGCTGAATTTCTCGCACCAAAAATATTTAATTTACTACCAGACAACCTAAAATCCATCAAAAGTTATATCTCCTTCAAGTACCATGTAATGGATGGACACTACAGATAGGAAAATACTGAATAACCTGATAGACCTAAAGTTTCTACAATAAAAAATTAGACCGCTCTATATCACCCAAATACGACATTTTACCTATGTTTTATACCATACTTTGGCTGAAAAACAAACAAAAATGCTTTAAAATTAGTTTTAATATTTTACATATGTGATTGATTAAAAGTTTTACCTTTTTGATTTAAATGTTTTAACCCATGTGATTTTTTTATGTACGCACGCAAATCTGGAATAGGGACAACTTTATTAAAATAAGGTCTGCCCTTATTAGTGGACGGTAAAGGCCAGAATTAAAGTTCCTTTATTTTCACTTTGGGCAAGATCGTGGATACGACATAACTTATTTTTGATACTTATATGATTTTTTCAATACAAATCGACATTGAAGTCCCCTTTGGCCATTCCATAATCACAAAAATTGCATCTTCGTCTAGAATAAATTATGCAGAGAAAAATCTGAGAAACTAAATTTGATTTATAGTTTATGAATAACGAACTCCTGTGTAAATAAGGGACAAACAGACAAAACTGCAAAATCTCTGTTATTAATCAAAGAATAGTGATAGTCACTATTTAAATAAAGTTGCCTTTAATACTGCCTGGCGTTATTGCAATATCTCTCTATTATTTTATTCTTTTCAGAGCGTTAAAAACGTAGTAAAATAAATGTATTCCATATTCCACACCATATAGATATAACATGAGTAATAAGACTATTACACAAACACTACAACACGATTTTAGGAGCCAACTGATTATAATTGAAATACTATGAGGGTGACAAATAAAATATTGCGGTTCTACGAAAAAATGTATGTCTGCGCCTTAAATAGTGATTCTGTGTTCTGTGTCATTGTGTTATAAGTAAATTACCTGTATCTTTGACGAAACATTTTTGCAGCTTCAGCTAATTTTAGTTTCGTCAGGAAATACTCAGCGTCAGTGACCACCGCAGCTTTATTTTCTATTTCTTGTATCAAAGAATTCACCAATCCTGAAATATACTGTTCATGTTGTGGATTTTCTGGCTGGGGTTCGATGTCAGACCTGTGAATAAAATCATTATCATTGAATAATATAACGACAAATCCCAAAAAAATTATGTAATGCTTCATGCGCGACAGAGTGAACATGTGCGTTAATAATTTAAAATTCTAATGCTGTTGAAGTATACCTTTTTTCACAAGATTCACCTAAATTCACAAGTCGAAATAATTTTTTTTTAAAGTGAAAAAAATCAGAGTATTAACGATGAATGAACTTCACATACAATTTGCTTTAGAAAAGAACCCAAATTGGGCATTTTATTTCAAATATCACTTTACAGTGTGGCTTTTGATAGTCCCCCTGCCCCTCTTAACGTTTGAACGGTTTGACGTACAAACGAAAACAAAATCGTTTGGAGGGTATCACCGATACTAGTTTTTAAAATGAAACACATTGTGATTGCTCGATAGATGGCGCGAGGGCGGCACATCAACTTATGGCTGAAGGGGTCAAGTGTGACATTCTCTTTTCAACCATCTAAATATTTCAACAATGTGACACTTGACCCCCCATGCCATTTAACATTTTTACGTTGTTGTTGCCCTACACGCCATCTATCGAGCGATCACAATGTGTTTTATAGCAAAAATTAGGATCGGTGATACCCCCAGTTTTTTACGTTTGTAAGTAGAATCCTTCAAACGTTACCATGGAGGGGGGACTATTAAAAGGGGGTAAGATTTAGTTCTCGGTAACTCTTGCCTGTTGTCAGAACCAACTTAGAGGGGGACCTAATCCCACGGAGTTATACTGTAACGATTTCGAGACCGGCCCTGATCATCCAATCAGTCGACCTCAAAAGCAAACAACTTGTACTGGCCAACGGATCGCCGAGAACAATGTCGAATAAAATCGTGGAACCTTCACAAACCCAAAAAGTAATGAACGTATTGATAGTACAGATTTTGAATGACAATTCTGAGAGATCTTTCACAATGAGGTGGAAGGTAGTAAAAAATATCCAACCCAATGTAATTCATAATAAGAGTGGAAAAGGCCCAACATTAAGTTTGCGTTGCAGCACCTTCCCTAAAACTATGCCAGCAATTTTTTGAGAAGGGTAGCTTAAAGAGCAAGGTTGAAACGATGCTTATTAAATTCCTAGAATCAGAATTCTCAACATAGTTTTTGGTATTTTTTTTCTCTCAAGAATGAATTATGGAGATTAAATTTCTTTCTCAACAGGCACCGTTTGAAACTGTAGCTACATAATAATAATATTTGTTGCTTAAAATATTCGGTGATTTTGCCAAACGAACGTACCAAGAAAACTGTTCAAATTCAGCCCGTTATATGGCGCCCTCTGGTGAAACACCTCTCTATTCCTACTTCAATTTAATAAATGATAATTATTAATACTGTTACGAGATTGAAAAAAAAATCCCTAGCTCCGCTATAGAGTGCCGACCATGAAACGTAACTCATTTGCATAACAAATAAACCGGCCGTTCGCTGAAGAACTCGAAGGAAAAAGTTTTTTGGAAGATTTAACTAGTTGAAGTCAGTTTAGCAGTTTAAAAATAACCAAGTGTTTCGAATTATTAGCCAGTGTAGTAGTTGTATTTTTAAATCTAATTTAATAAAAACAGTTTAGTGTGCTCGAATATTATTTATAAATATTGTAACAGTAGTGTCGGAAGTAGGATATTAGTGAAAAACAGAAACTGATTATAGACTATTTAACGTGAATACAAGGAGTACATCGTACGATACGATAGAGGACATTGTAAAATGTATCCAAAATCAATTTGCGGATTAGGAAAGAAGGCGCCAGAAGGAAAAACGAGAAGAGGAAAAGCGGTGCCAGGAGGAAAAACAAGAAGAGAAAAAGCGGCGCCAGGAGGAAAAACAAGAATAGGAAACTCGACGGTTAGATGGAAAGAAAGAACGAGAAGATGCGCTCCAGAAAATTCTCGAAGAACGAGTGAGATGATGAAAATCAAGATCGAGAAAATGAGAGAAAATGAAAAATAAGAACGAGAAACGTCAGAAAATTTTCGAACGACAAAAAAATGAATTAGAACTAATAAAAAACAAAGGGAATCAGACTTTCAGAAGGATCTAGTACAGCATGACATGCATTACAGAAAACCGCTCTAAAAAATGGCGAAACTAACGAAAGAACTACAAGAAGACGTCAAGAAAATCGACGATGAGTTCAAAGAAAGTGGATACAGTGAGAAAGGAGATGAAAGGAGTCGAAAACCAAATAGCTCTCCTCAAGAACCACGATTGTCGAGACAGGGTTGCCACATCATGAACTTCCATAAGACCACCGACTTCTGACGGACAGTCCTCTTAGTCCATGTATCCCCGGCAATTTTGAAGCTACGGCAATGGCTGATGGATGGGGCGAAGAAGAAATAGCTACGGCACTCATAGTAGCTTTGAGAGGGCCAGCTTTGGGTATGTTGCAGACGATACCAATCGAACAGCAAAATAAATATACAGGCCGGATTACTGCATTAAGTAAAATGGAACGTGTTGACGTTGCAGCCATCGTTTTTGTACGACTCCGTCGTACTGTAATTTGCCACCCATGTTTGAAAACGCAAGCACCGCGTGCGTGCGATTTATGCACCGCTGCACCCGTGCTCACCTAGGACATAGCGTAAAGAGTTACAGTATGGCGATCAACATCGAGAACAGTTGTATCTCAAATGAAAACGCGTACTCAAGAATCGTGTGAGAGTCTGCAAGAATTTGAAGCAGATATGAGAAGCCTAATTCAGCTGGCTTACCCATAAGCACCTGGAGATTTCAAGGAACAGCTAGTGGTGCAGTTATTCATAGATGGACTGAGAGACACCGAAATCCTAAGGACTCGTCGACTAACACACTTCAAGAGGATCAGCAATACCTTGGTACGTTCTCTGGAAGTGGAGGCGGCATTCAACACCTCGGGGCCGAAAGTACGAGCGATATCAATAGAAGAACCCGAACAACGATTTTGCACAGTTGCTAGTTCATTCGAGAAGGTTCTGGATGAGATTAAATCTTTGATATGCGGAATAGGCACTCAGAAGAACAGGGCATGCAATAGATGTGGGAAATTGGGACCTTTTAATAAAGACTGCAGGGTAAGAATACCACCACGATCGCAAACGCCTGTGGGGACAAGGTCTTTCAGCGAGTTCTCAAATCAATCAAGTGAGAGTAATGGTTGACGACAATTATTGGACCACAGCAAAAATGAAAGAATACCAAGAACGCGATCCAAACGTTACAGAATTGCTAAGATGGAACGAAAGTGGAGCGAAAAGACCCACCTGAAAGGAAATATCTGTTCGATCACCAACTTTTAACATTGAGATTCCCTGATTGTTGAGAATGGTCTACTGAAGAGAGCTTGGGAATTAGCTGACGGCAGAAAAGTGATTTCTCAATTGGTTGTGCCTAGGTCGAGAAAGAGTGATGTCTTGGAGGAGATTTTGGCGGCAAATCAGGTGGACAGTTTGGAGTGAAAAATACGTTGAATAAAATATGGCAGAGATTTTACTGGGTCGAGATCGAATGTGGCTGCATAATCCTCGTCGTGAGAAAGGAGTTTCTCCCAAATTAACACCATCTTGGGAAGGACCCTACACGATAGTGAAGAGAATTAACGACGTGGTCTATTGGACTCAACACAGCACGAAAGCAAAAATGAAGGTCGTTCACCTAGAAAGACTCAAATGTTATAATGGAGACAGCCAGACATTGTTTGATCGGGATGATCAAAATTGGGAGGGAAATAATGTTACGAGATTGAAAAAAAAATCCTATCTCTGCCGCTGTTGAGTGCCGACCATAAAACGTAAATTATTTGCATAACAAATAAACCGGCCGTTCGCTGAAAACAATTTCTCTTCTTGAAGCATTCGGTTCTGTTTTTCTATACTGTTCATTCTGGAAAACGAAAGGACCCCGAAAAATCTACTCTGCTCGAATTGAGTATATAAGGCGACACATTTCACTCGGAGGAAGAAGTTGAGCAGTTTAAAAAGATCCAAGGGTTTGGAATTATTAGCCAGTGTAGTAGTAGTATTGTTATAGCGGAGTTAATGAAAACAGTTTAGTGTGCTCGGAGTATTACAGTCGACCGCTCATTCTATTCAAACCCCTCGACAGTTCCGATCGCCTTGCCCACTCCAATCCAGCGTAATTCATTTTGCCGATCGTTGACAATATAATCAAACGATCCAATTATTTCATGAGCGGAAATGGCTTTTGTCACGACTTTGAGGTTCAGGGGTTGTTTGCCGCCCGTTGGATACAGAGCAGACTCTACTTAACATATGTTCTTTTACTCATCCGGCTAAACCGTTACGCAGGTCTTGTTTGTTCAAGTCTGAGAGGGCATTAGTCAAGTTTCGTAGAATCTTGGCATTGTGAGTCTCTTTCAAGAATTCGACTGTCTCGTTGCATATGTTTCCAGCCCTAACATATTAATACGCTGCCTGTTCTGAGGAGACTGTCCTAGAGTAAGATACTCTATCTCACAGAAAAGCTGGGAAAATATGCGCGAAGGCCATCCCAAGAGTAATGCCATACGAAGCACATAAAGCGAAAATAAAGGTGTGATCAGTATTTAAAATATTTATCTTTTGTCTTTTGAATGAATGTAATAAAAATTCAAAGTTTGAATAACTTAAATAGCTGTTAGACTATTACAAGCTGCCAACTGTAACTAAATATTCATTTGGGATTACATTTCAATTATGTAATGTAGTCTAATAGATATTTAAACTAAATAATTGGTAGCAAACTTCTGTATGGATCAGGATATGTGGTGAGAAAAGCGGAGTCGAGTTAGCTAGAAATTTCCAATAAGTCGACAGAGATTGATGGCATTATAGGAACAGTATTATTTTCAGAATTGAATAGTTCCAGAAATATATTTCGAGCAGGATGTCCTCTGCGAAACCTCTGCGATCTCTATCTAGCCTTCAGGGGGCAAGGGGTAACGTTTTTTGAAATTATTTTATTGTCATTGAAACTAAACATACATGTAAAATTTCAGTTATGTAGGATAAGAGGAAGTGGTTCTAATTCAGCTTGCTATATTTGACCTAACTAATACACTAATAATGCAAGTTGAATACAATTTGTTATCAATAAAAAAATTTCAATTCACGTAGCAAGAGTTCTAAAACCTTCGAAAATCGACCCAAAAAAGTTGGTAGTCATCGTTGACAGAGCTGAACTGACAGTTGCATAGCAAATATTAGTTAAACCAGTTAGTGATATTTAAATTATAAAAATAAACAAACACACAAAAGTATAGATACAGAACATTTTTGTAGCATATAACAGTATAATAAATTGAAACCATCATGACAGACTCCAATAATGCTAATATATTTGTCACTCAATAACTAGAGTTCTTCCTAATAGTGGTGTCGAGTAAGTCTGTTTGGAATATATGTCAGTTAAAAGATTCAAGTTTTTCTGTCACATCTGAATATACAGTATGAACTAGTCCCAAACCCATTGACTTCTGAATGCAGCGACGTATCAACGTCTAGTAAAAACAATTAAAATGGAAAGAGGGCACTGTTTAACGCCGTTCAACTCTTTGAAAACGTTTTAAGCGGTTGTCATGACATAACATGACGTGACAAAAACAATGTTTATCATTTTCAAAAATAATAAAAAACTCAACATAACGCAGTTTCCATAATGAAAAATGTGGATCAGCCGGGATTTGACCCCAGGCCACTCAATCTCTAGTTGCTAGCGGTCCTTAATTCACAAACCAGCGGCTCACACTCTCAATTCAGGTTTTCATGATAGTAAGCCAGGATGATGGTTAGTATGATGATGGTAGAAAAATTCACCCATGAAGACCGAAAAATACTCTATTGATATTCCAGCCAATGTCAATTCTTAGGACCATCAACATTCAACTTCGATTCTCAGGTATGCCTGACTCGGCTGAATAAATGTGAAGTTAAGGAATTTTGGTGTGAGAAAATTGATATTAAGAGATATATTAGCTGCAATTCATAAATACAAAATTGAAATTTAAAAATTGAATGGAAAATGTGGACTAGCTAGGATTTGAACTCTGGTAACTCAATAGCTGACCGAGACTCAATCAAGGCTTGAAGAAGAAGTATTTATTTCACTACAATTTATAACAGTAATAGTAGAACGTCAATAATGTCAAGAATACAACACAAAACATAGATAAACATGTAAAGACAGAGTGTAAATAATCATAAACATATTCAAATATAATTTGAATTGATGTAACTCAGGTGTGGTGTCTATCATATGCATTGAAATTCATTCTTGCTTAAATTAAGGTATTCATTTACATTATAGAAACAATGTTTCAATAGAAGAGTTTTGATTTGCATCTTTAATTGAATGAAACCCAGACTCTTTATCCTAGAAGGTAGTTTGTTGTATAAATGTAGTTTCAGAAAATTCTTGTCACTGTGATGGCATGATCCAGGTCATGGACAATAGGTGTTTGTGATGCGAGTCATTGATGGTGATGTATCCGGGAAAAAGTCCTTAAAAAACAGGGTGTATTTAGCATTCAGGTTAGATACTTCAGTTCCTCCACACTGCCTATGATCTATTGTATGCAGTCATTTACTATGTTTATTTGGCTTAATCATACATACTTGGGAATCCAAGTGTGGGTTTTGTTGATGGTCCCATTCAGTATACTAGCTGAAAGACTATTTAAAATAACTAAATGTTCATTTTATCTTTATATTCATGATTCCATAATCATACCAAAACATCATCCTTGCACACTTTAACTAAAAACAAGTTTAGATTTGAAATGTGACCCGCTGGGTACTAGAAATCGAGAAATTCTGGCATCAATTCGTTGTGGGTCAACTATTCAAAAAAAAATATTGAGATATTTTTGTAAACAGAAAACCAAAAGATGACACTTTTGAGAAAACAAAATGAAATTTTTTTGAAATTTGCTATCTCTTTCATTTAACTTAAACTAAATATGAGATATCCTGAGGTTTGTTCTTACTTATTATAGTATCATTTCAACATTAAACTAAAAACTGATGAGAAAAAAATATTTTGTTTGTACTCATCATTAGTACCTCAAGATGATACCTCTGAAATGAAATGCGACAAATAGATGACAATCTTAGGACCAATAGAAGACTTGATTAATATTTTAAACTTTATCCGGCAATGATCTTCGACAGAGGAAATACTTTTTTCGTAAGCTCTACTCCCAAGCGATATATTATCTAGTCATGAACCTGCTTCCTCCAATATGTTTTCAAGTCATGAAAGAGCACAACCTCCATGGGTTGTATCCAAATTCTTGTTGGTGATACTTGCTCGAGAACGAGTTAAGGTAACTCGCTAACCTCGCGACGGTGATCATGAGAGTATTTTTTTTACTGGAAAACCAGACCTGGACATGGAAAGTATCATCTTTACTTGAATATTCTCTTGTTCAGTGGTGAAAATACTACTGAAAGCTTTCCATAAACTGTTTACATATAGGTTCTTCTGTGGATTTCGTATTTTTTTATCCATTAATCATCTTCCCCTAGCTCGCACAAGTCTTTGACTTCTGAGGGTTGTACGTAGGGGTGCAACCGGTTGACAGATATAACAATTTTTAACAATCTAGCATGTTCTGCTAAAAGTATTTCATGATTTTTCTTTGGTGACTTATCCTCTAAATAAAAAACCCAAGACTTTTCACTCCAAAGAAGAATAAATGAACGATACAATAATATCAAATTCAATAGCTGACACCTAGATAACCAAGAGTTGACACAACTGTCATCTTTTGGTTCCCACTATATTTAAATCAAAATTCAATTGCGTGATTGTCAAAAAGAAAACCAATAATTTCATTCAATCACTGGAAAAAAAAACGAAATCTTATGCCTAACACTGGATGTCAACTATTGGCCTATAGAGGTTAATAAGTTATACCAAAAGCTGACACCACACTATATATTCAATTTGTTATTTATTTAATATAAATCTAAAAAAGAAAAAAATAATCTAAGATGCAGTATTCATTTTCTAGCTTCAAACATTCAATACATTAAAAACCATAAGTATTTACGTCCTTATTAAAAATATATAAAAAATCTGCCCACAATTTGACACTCTTTGGAAAACAACCTGTTGATGGCAGTAGGATTCATAACTGAATGAGAAAATTGTTACAGATGATCAAGTATGGTCTAAGTCTAAGCAATGTTCCCAACTCTCGAGTGTGTTTGGCATTGAAAAATCCATTTGCCATAGATTATTCAACTCTCAAAGTTCAGTAAAATATATTCCAAAGTTTAAAAAAAAGGTTTTTTGAAAGGATGTCATGTATTGCTACTTAATAAATAAACAATATGTTATCTATTTCAGTGATATTGAATGCCTCATGTCATACACTAATGCTGCAAGGTACCTAGCATTTTCAGTGTATATAACTTCTACCTAGGAAATTGAGTCATTTCGGTTTGTTTAGCCACTAGCTTATCATCGTTGTACAATTTCATCTATCTGAAGTATCTGTTCCAGTAGCATAAGTATTGTAAATATAAAGGGGATTGGAGTTCAGCCTTAATAACTCAATACTCTCAATGGAATACTTCAATATTGAAAAAAATATAAATGCGGGAATTGCTTCAATTGAAAACTTAATATGAATAATCAAATCAGAGAGATATTTTGAGATTTGCATTGCAAAAATAACCAGCTATTAAAAACATGTATTTATAAGAAATGAATATGAAAAATCTTACCAAAACTTTTCCTCAATGTACTGAGCAAGATAGTGTCTCACTTCAATAGGAAAATGGTCTCCATAGATCTGTTGGAGACTCCCAGAAGGGAGCTGTTGCACTTTAGCCCACAATGACATGGTAAGATCCTAGAAATGAACTAAATTATTGAATAAATATTGGACTATTCATTTCCTCACTTTCAAAATATATTATAAAAATTTCTATTCAAGGTCGTCGGAAGTGCACTGATAGAAAACCTATGTTTACATAAACTTCATTGAAAATATAATTTTACGATCATTAACTAATTACAATATTCTCTTGAGAAATTTTCATATAAACATGAACACGAAACAATTTACCCAATTAACTAACTATTTATTTCAAATATTAATGTAAGTTTGCAAAAAACTACCTTTTAAATATCACAACAATCAGCCATAACTATTATCCTTTCCAGCACTTTTTTCAGCACTGTTGCCAATATTGCCATTGTTATTTGGCAAGAATTCCTATCCACAACACTTCCCAATAGGCAATCCGTATGGACCAATCAAAACTCTATTTTAGTTGCGCCTGCGTGGTGTGCAATGTAATTTTAGATTACGTTGAGGATCAACTTAACAACTTGGATATCAAGGTCCAGTTTGGTTGGATTAGATCATGTTTCCTTTTTTATGGCTTGAAAATGAAAAAAAAGAAGGGAACATGATCTAACCTAACCAAACTAACCTTGCTGTCCAAGTTGAATACTTGGGACTACTATAACGCCTTAGCATAGATTCAAATATACCGCCTTGGCCAGGATAGTTCTGATTGGTTCATGTGGGTTGCGTATTGGGAAGTGTTGTGGATAGGAATTCTTGCTGTTATTTGTTGCAATGTTGCCACGTTTCAGCTACTAACGTCAGGACCTCACATGATGTGACTACATCAGTGAGCATGTGTGTTCGGCTGGATATACACTGCTACGAGCTACGACAGTACCAATATAATATTCTTATTCGACTTGGCATGTATTACTCGAGGTTAGAGCAAAATCTATGTTCGACTGACAATTGCGCTCGCTACGAATTCGAATCTTTTTGCACTGTACTTTGAGGACGGTGCAAACACGGGTTCGGTTTTTGATAATTTGATCGGTCCAGTCGAATGCGCTTGTCACTTTACATGTGCCTCGTGCCAGTGATAGTTATGCTACATAAATTCGCATTTTTGCTTGTAATAATCACGAATTCTGTACCAAATCGTAGCAGCACTAAATACGCTCCTACACCGAATGCGAGCATTTCAGTCAAATGCGCTATAAGGTTTAATCGTATGCATCAAAGTGTAGCACTTTCCTACACTCGGTGTAATTTACACTCGATTTGAGTATCCGTTTGCTGATTGAATTGGCACAATCCCTGTTAAGTGCACTCAGCTACACATGATACAAAATGTGGTGTAAATTACATTACACTACACTACACCTCGTAACAAACGAATGAACCTTAAATTTGATTCGAGTGCACATTAGTGCTGTTAAACAAAAGAATGTGTCAATCCAGTCTATCCAGTCGGCACACGAACATTAAAATCAGGTGTAAATTACACTGAATGTGAGAAAATGTCACACTTTCATACAAACAAAGGGCCAAGGTTACATCGATCTGTAGTCCATATGGATGGGATTCGGTGTATCATATAATTCTGCTTCTCAGAGATGACATGACTGAATTCTTAGGAGAAGAGACAAGTACTGTCGACTATAGAGATCTTTGGAACTCGGAATCCCACCTTAAAGGCCGATTCAGATACATGCGTGCCCATGAAGGGTTTTTGAAGCAAGGGCAGTTTAAACGCCTTCTACTCACGTTTTTATCACAAGAACATATCGACACTCCCAACGAACAAAATATTTAAATGGAAATACAACTTTTTTTCAAGTAGATTTCTTTGTAACTACATGGTCAAGAGATACGGCTTTTTTATCGTCAGCATCAGTTTTTTTAAGCTGAATACGCCTACAACTATAACTGAAAATAGCTGTAACGTTAGTTACGGCTTTGTTCGTTGGGGGTATCGATATTTTATTTAGTTTTCTAATAGTTTTGTAAATGTTGGAGTATCGCTGTTTTAGTTTTTCAAATAATCCCAATGTATTCGTTACTGCCTTTTGAAGCCGAGTCAATCTGCATGAGATAAAAGATACAGTGAAGAATCGGGATTATTTGAAAAACTCAAATGGAGCATTACTCCAGCATTGACAGAATTATTGCAGAACCAAATAAAATATGAATGGAAACGTGAGTAAAAGGCGTTTAAAACGCCCGTGCTTCAAAAACCCTGCATGGTCATGCATGTATCTGAATCGGCCTTTATGAGCAATAAACCCTCAGAAGTTTTCGAGAGACTTGTTCGATATTGAGATATATCTATAATAGAAAAGCAGGGCCTCAAATTTGCTCCTTCCTATGACTAAAAATTGAATACTTCCATAGGGAGATCAAGTTAATATATAACACTACTCCTATAAAGGCATATTTTTTTATTCACGGGATCCACCAATCCACCAATTTTAGTTCAGTTTTTGTATATATACTGGTGGATCTACTATGTTGAATTGGAGAAAATGCCTCGAAGTGAAGTGGATATGCTGAATAAATTGCAGCATGCTTTTGAAAAAGTGAAATGTGAATAAGTATTTTTGTCAAAATATAAGGATGAAATAAAAAAAGAACTGATTCATCCCAATTCCAAATTCACTCTCACCCCAAACGAAAGGTTTTATTAAAATGTAATAATAATAATAATACATTTATTATCCACAAATTTTGTATAATATACATCATATATTACGCAGTATTCAAGTTGATAAAAGGCTATATAACTGGTTCAGTTGAGGACCAGTCCACCCCTGTTCTTCCACCAGTGCCAGCGAAATTGAGTGAAGAGATTTGAGAAGCAAATGATAGATTGAGTGCGAGGGAGAGAGAAGAAGGAAAGAAAAAAAGAATGAAGAAAAGAATGGGAAAAAGAATGAGTGAGTCAGAGGAAGGTAGAGAAGGGGAGATATGAGACATGAATTCATAATTTAAATTATATTTGCGAGCTCAAAAGATAATTTTTGTATTTCACTTTGAATGATTTTTGGTTGAGGATGATATTTAACAATGTAGGATCTGATCTATGCAAATCGTTGATACAGACTGGCAGGCCATAGGAAAATTATCATTTAAAAATCATTTTCTCATGCCCCAGCACACGGAGAAGTGTTTTTTGTCGGATATTCAAATTATGAACATCTGTTCTATAAGTTAGTTATTTGTTATGTAAATATATAGGGGGGTGTTTTAGATTTGTAGATTTTATGGGCCAAACATGCAAAGTGTAAACGTCGTTGGTATTGTACATATTCATGCAACCAATTCATTTCCTTAAACTTCCCTGAGATGTGGTGATATTTTCTTATTCCATGAACCAATCGAACACACAAGAATTCTGAAGCATCTGAACTCGTCTAGAATCATTATACTGTCTAAGCAAGGACCATACACTTCATCGCAGTGATTTAAGTGTGATAGTACAAGCGAATCATATAACATTTTTTTTATTTCACATGAGAGAAATTGCCGTTGTGAATAGATCATTTTCAGAGAGGCATATGCAATTCTAAGTTTAGAGGATATATGTTCTTTAAATCATAATTTTGTGTCCAGGACAATACCTAAATTTTTGCAATGAGTTTCGATTGGAATTGAGGTACCTACAATTTCAAGTAAAACTCTGTCCTTTACGAGTGCCTAAGTATAATCGTTTCAAAATGTGAGAGCTTTGGATTTGTTATGGTTTATTTTCAGACAGTGCTGTCGCGTGGTATTCGATAATTCCTCAAGATCTCTATTGCGATACATGCATCAGTGAATTGCTTTCCGTTACATCAGAATATTGGAATGAAAAATAGAGCTGCGTGTCATCTGCATAAAGATAGTCACAGAACTTGAACGAATCAGGGAAGAGTGATGTGTATACAAAGTGAAGAATAATGGGCCAAGAATACTACCCTGAGGCACTCCACAAGTGATACTCTGGGATGTAGATTTCTGAGTACCGATTTGTACTATTTGTTTTCGGCCGTTCAGATACGACAAGAGAAGAGAACATACATAATCAATGGTACTTAATAAGTCGTCAACGACATCGGCAAGTGCCGTACACGTGGCGCAGCCATACCCATTTCCGAAGCCGGATTGCTTGATAGGTAAAATGCTGTTTTTATCTACTATCTCTAATTTGAGATTCAATTGCCCGTTCAAAAACTTTCGAAAGAACAGGTAAGATACTAATTTGCCTCAGATCACTGTATTCTTTAGGTGAACTAACCTTAGGGAGTGGAATCACTTTAGCAAATTTCCAGTCTGAAGGAAAATATCCGATCAATAAGCACACATTAATAATGTGGACGATTATCGGAACAACTCGGGGACAGCATAACCGAATAATAGTAATAATATTAGTTCATCATTTCCAAAGGCTTTGAATGCTTTATTTTGGCTACGAAACTTGAAAAGTTTTTTTAAATGCATGTGGTTTTTCAGTTTTTATTAAATACATATTCGAGAAATATTTGATATTTTTCTAACAAAAAGTTCCTTCAAATCGAAATGCCTTTGGAATATTCCCAGAATATTCAAAAACTTATTACGTTTCTGCTTGATATGCCTTTTGAATATACCAGCAATATTCAAGGAGAATATTTTATGGATATGAGTGGAAATATTTCCAGGAATATTCTCAATGTGTATAAGATCAAATAAATATTCATGGAATATTCCAGGAATATTGCAATATCTGTTGAAAAATAGGATGTTGTAGGCATATTCCAGGAATATTTGTTGCCGTCTGGGGAATTATTGTGTTCATCTCTCTGGATTTTGTCCACACAAAAACGGATTATGGTCAACTCATTTAGGAAAATAATATAAAATACTGAAAAATAAAGAAACGAACATCATTATTATCATTATTCTGCCACAACTATTTTGACTTTCAACCGGTATTTACATTATTTAAAAAAATAACACATTTTGTGTGGTGTTATTTTTCCATAAATTTGGTCTTCCACTTCGAGTATGGAAACTATATTGCTTTAGAATGATATTTCAAAAGTTTATTGACATTCCGTCAAATTCAATCAACAACAATCACATCACTATATCCCTGGAATATTGACATGAGGACGAGTCGCCATCTCTGGATCCGATTACAGAAATAGATCATGATTTCATTTGTTTTGTCTTCAAAAAAATCTAAACAAAATCTAATCAGTCGATCGACACACCATTTTCATAAAACATCTAATTTCAACAAAATGTTCAGGAAATGTAATGCAATTATTGCACTAATGCGACGAAGAAATAATTGTGAAACTTCCACTTCATCTAGTTCAGATGAAGAATTGGAAGCAATATTGTAAGAAAAATGTAAACGCCGGGAGGTCCGGAAGTGTCGTCCACGTATTACCAATTATATATATGAAACTTATTATTCGTTATTCAGATGCAAACACATTTAATTCCAGGAGTACATCTTTTTAGGAATCGTACAATGTTATTGTTTCCATCGCTTCGGTCGTCATGTTTGAACTGTTATAAACGACAAAAGATCCTTCAATCCACCTCATGACGTGGGTCGTCATGGGCTCGAGCTCGACGTGAGCAAATTTAATGATGTCATTCATGACTTTTCAGCACTCCCATCACGACCGTGATCGTCATGTGGAACGACTCCATGAGCGTTTTGTTTTGAGCGTTGCGAGCGCCTAGTGGAACGCAGCCATAGAGCTCTGTGCACAGAACTGACAAAACTGACAGAAGTCAATTTGGCCATTTAAATCAAAATGTAAACGATAGTGTATGTAAACAAACATTGAAGTCTAGTCCAATCTAATATTCACCAAATTCTTGAATATCTTACAGAATACAGAATAGAATATCAGAAATAGATCTATGAAAATGCATACAGCTCTAGTTCAAACACAGGCCAATTATTGGCTCATGAAAAATTGAACAACTTTTTATCTTATTTTCAAAAAGTGAAAAGTGGAAAACGATGAATGTCTCTATTATCCGTGGATGAAAGGAATCAAAATAAATGAGTAAATCTCAACAACTGCTTAATAAAAGACCCATTGAGAATGATGGATTCAGTATATGCTTCTGCTTAGATCCTTAGCAACTTTAGTTGCTCAGAATTATGATCTATCTATTGAAATGATGGAGTACGATTTTAAAAGAATTTGTAGGATATGTTTAAATGATGGCGTTATGATGTCAGTTTTCAAAGTAAATATTTCGAAGAAGATGATGGCTTGTGCTTCTGTACAGGTAGGTACATTGTTGCAATATATTTGTTATTTCGAAAAATTTGTTATAATGCATTACCCAGCATTTCAGACAAAATCCCTTGAAAGCAGAGCTTGTGCCTTCATATCCAAGTTGATGTTTTTTAGGTATGGCCAAATGATGGTTTACCTTCCCAGATCTGCAATAAATGTTCTGCAAAACTGCATATATCATTTCAATTTAAAAAGTTATGTGAAAAATCAGATGCAAAATTACGCCAGGTACTGACAACAAAGTCAATCAAGGATCAAGTTGAAACTCAGTACAATCATCCCCAAGAAGGACCTCAGCAAAATGTTACTCCAGAAGAGTTGACTCAATCTGTCTCTCCGAACAACTGTATTTATATAGAGTGTAATGCATTAATAGAACCTGTTCCTCAAGACTCCAATAATTTCACTACTGGATCTCAAAATTTGTCGCAGCCGCTGAATCAGATTAGCTATAATAGTGATCAAACTGGGGTGCAATTGAATGGTTATAATTTGACAGATGTTGGACAAGTACAGGTCTATACTACCAGTACTTATTCTCTGCCACTACATCAACCTAACACTGGTCTTCATGATCACTTGATGCAACAGATACAGGTGAGCCCATGTTTTGAATGTATTGATTGGTAGTCCTAATTCATACATACAGAAGTAGAAAAACAAAACTAATTCAGTCTCAATGAACTTGAAACTATTTTGAAATATTTTTCCACAGGGTTATCGTGGATTAACAATCATGCTGAGTTATTGGGGTGGAATTGGAATGCTTGAATTCGAATTTCGAATCAGTTGCTAGATAAGGAATGATTTTCTGGGGTAGCAACAGTAACACTGAAATAATTTTTGTTATCCAGAAAAGAACTCTCAGAATGATGAAACATGCGAAAACAATAATATAATGTCATCCTATGCTCTGTATATTTTTGACTGCTTGATGTTCTTATTTAAAAATTGACATTTATTCAGTATTGATATAATCCAACACTCACATCCGAAAAAACGCCACGCAATAAAATTTTACAACTATTTGGCCAATAGTAAATTCAAAAAAGAAATGAAATATATTTCTCTTAATTTAGTTGAAAACTAACTTATTTACAATAGAAAATACATTTTGTCAGGTATAAATAAATTCAAATAAAAAATAAAAAAATATAATTACTGGCAAAAAATCCTTATACATACATAAAAAATATACTAATTTTTCATTCGCCGAGTCAGTATATTTATTGAACTACTTGATTTGATTTCTAGTGATAGACCATTAAAATAATTATCAATCCCTTTGTAAAATAGAGAATAATTATGTGAACATTTTTTTTTTTAGGTTGTGTTTTTTTCTTGTTGTACTCAAGTATTTCAGTTACATATATTAATTTATTTTGGAGATATTCAGGTGGAATGTCCAATTTCGACCTTAAAATGAAATTCATTGCTTGATATTTACTGCCAGGTATCGAATGGCCAAAGGGCCTACAACATATCTGCTTATTAGTATTGTTGAGTATTGTAATATTATTCGCATGTTTCTTTGTAACACCATTTCCTTCTGTATTACAAATCTTGTAGCTGTCAATACAATTCTGAAATAAAGATTATTATTATTATTATTGATCGTTAAAAATAGGAAGTTTTTCTTCAGAGTTTTTTAGCCACTTCGCCTTGTACAACTTCAATTCACTTTTGGATTCCGTAAATAAAATCTCATTCTGAAGAAAAAGTTTTATTATATCTCTCCACCAAGGCATGTGCCATTGAATCCAAAACCTATTACACCAACTTCTTTACCTAATTACTGTCGGTATTATAAGGTGTAAATTGAGCAAAGGTTGATTCAGCACATAATGGACCCTCCATATCTGTAATTATATTGTAGAGCAAGGGTATATACAGGGCTATTCAAATGCATTGGATCTGGGTAATGTGAGGGGAGGTTAAATTGAGACAAAGCAAAGTATTTCAGAGGTCAATTATACGAATCAAAAATTTTTTATCTATGTTTTGAAGTTCTTCTTTTGCCTAATTTTTTTTATTTGGCGAATACTCCTCAAAATTTTTGGCACTATATCATAGCAAATTTTTGTAGGATATAAAAAGTATGGTACAAACTGGACCACTCTCAATTTTTTGTTTTCAAATACGAACCTGTATTTTTTTATTACATTTGAACTACAGAGAAGTACTTGCAAGTTGAAATGAAAAACGCCAAAAGAAGTGGCATAATCTATAAAATACCTTGTGAAGAATGGAACAAAGTGTATATTGGACAGACAGGGTGATAACTCAGAACTAGAATATCAGAACATGAGCGTAGCATAAGATCTGAAAAGCTCATAAAACAACAAATAAAACAGGTATTGCGGAACATTCAGACCACAATCTACACTAATTCAAATTTAAAAATGAAAATGTTTGGTTTTTCTGCTAAGTACACGATAATATATACTATTAGTAAAGAAAAGAAGAACGGTTCTTACATCCAGTCCAGTCTTTCAGTTCAACATTAATTTTTATAGCTAGCAGTTCCTACCCATGTTGGTACTTTGGTTCAGCAGTCATCATCGGTAATACCAGAAGAGAATAAGGAGAAAGTTCTTGATAGACAGCATATGAAAGAGGCCAAAAAAGAACAAGCAGCAGAACCGACTGGTAAACAGTGCCCTACTTGTAACAAAACTTTCGAAACTGCAACAAAATTAAGCAGGCATGTAAAAACTCACTCCTCCGATATGCCATATAAATGCAAAGTATGCAGCAAGGCTTTTGCACATAGTGGAAATTTCAAAATCCATCTTAGGATGCATACAGGAGAAAGGCCATTTCGATGTGCAATCTGTGATAAGGGATGTAGGCAGGCACAGGATTTAGAGAAGCATATGCGAACACATACAGGTTGGTGTTAATGTATGATTGAAATATGTCATTTAGTGCAAAGTTACACCGTCATATAAATTAATAATTTTTGTGACCTTAAACGTTATCGATAGGTGTAAATAGAAAACTGTCGTCAATTTGTTTTTCACTAGTAATTCATGAATTTTACGGCTTTTTTTGGTAACGTTTGGTCTGAACAAAAAAAACCTTATTTACTTTGCCTTCTTTCGCATTAATATGCATTGCAATTCAAGTTCTGGGAACTAACACCAAAATTGATCAATACATTGTCTTGTGTAAATACAATCAATGTTGGTCGATTTAATATGTTGTTCTTTTATTCATGAAGTTTATTGGATCATGTAAATTCGCACTTAGTTATTCATTTATTGGTCAACAGGCAAATATGAGGCAAATATCTGACTTATATTTGTTTCAGTATAGTAAATTATAGTCGTTTTCATTTATTTGATACTCTTCCGAAAACCTCTCGGACTTTGTCCGAAATTATTGAATTTCTTTAGTTACTCTTATTGGATTCTGCTTTCGAAGATTTCTTATTGCTTTTGCCCGCGAGTGGCCCTGCGGCGAACTTACTGTAAGTCGTAGCTTCATTTGTGAGCAAATACTATGAATACACGAAGGTTATCGTGCAGTTGGTCGGAACACGGATGAATTTAATGTTATCCGACCTACCCTAGCACTGATGCCATATGCAGTTGAATATCCGTCGTGGTATTAGCCAGGGAATTCGTTGTTTTCTGTATGGTATTTCCTTCATATTTTCCACATTGTCTAAATATATTTGGAGAAAGGAGGTCTTTCATTTTTCGTTTTCACTTGTTTGATGGTCCCCCAAATACCTCTGAGACTGTCCGAAATTTTCTATGGAATAAATCATCATTAGAGTAACCAGTGTAATAATTGAATGAATTCTGCTCGTAAATTGAGATTGGTTAGCAAATTAATTTCAGAATCAGAATATCATAAAGAAACACGTTTTTGATGATCAATTCTAGTTATTAACATTATAAAAGTACATACTTCCCCATTTCCAAGATTTTACCACTGAACTAGGTGAAAATGAAAAGCTTAACCTTGAACTTTCTTCTTCAGTTTTTGAATTCTATCCAATTTAATTTTAAAATTTCCAACTGAATAATATTCGTAGGTAATATGCCAAGACCATGACGAATAGCCGACTATTATTTTCTTCATTATTCTTTCGAAAGTACCTTGTATGAGACCATACGGACATTAATAA
The DNA here is from genome assembly GCA_958502065.1 of Chrysolina americana. Lineage (NCBI taxonomy): Eukaryota > Metazoa > Arthropoda > Insecta > Coleoptera > Chrysomelidae > Chrysolina > Chrysolina americana. The sequence continues at coordinate 75,048,602 of OY293413.1, forward strand.
TAATAATACTCCTTCATAAACACTCATAGACTGTACCCAAAGACATAGCCTGTGCGGGTAGAGGATGAGTTACTGATTTTTGGTGGCGTATTCACTTTTCAGCTGTAGGAAAACCCAGAAAACCTATAGCACCACCCCGGGTGGTCGGCGCGATAATAATATGAATAACTCCCCAGAGCTTTAGCTCGAGACTGTTATTCTTTGATTATTAATGTTCACATGGCCGAATTGAATCATTTCAAAATACAAGTTAGTCTTTTTTTGTAATGGTCGAATGATATTCAGGAAGATCATTCTCATGAACAACATAAAATTATCAAAATACCTGTTCATATACATTTCAACATTTGATTCAACTTATATTTTAACATTTCAGTTTTGAGTAACTGAGTTATGCCACCTATACAAATGAAAGATAGTCGCTCAAATTTATTGGTTTACATGAATAGCCGTGTTTACCTAAATAGCCGCTTGTTTACCTAAGTAGCCGCTTGTTCACCTAAATAGCCGCTTGTTCACCTAAATAGCCGCTTGTTCACCTAATTAGCCGCTCATATTACACATCATGTGACTTCAATCATGAAATTTTACAGGTGCAGCCGTGTGTGTGAAATAATCGATGTAATTGCTGAATATTATTTTCTGTGATAGAGATTATAACATAACAGTTCCGAGGTTTTTGATTCATTTTCAGCTCTTGTTTTAGGTGAGAGGCCCCATAAATGTGTAATATGTCCAAAAGCATTCTCAACACGTTCGAACCTAATTGCCCACATTAGAACACACACTGGAGAGAGACCTTATGTATGCTGTGTTTGCCAGAAAGCATTTTGTCAATCTAACGAACTTACCAAGCACATGCGTACACACACTGGTGAAAAATCTCACATATGTGACATTTGTAATAAAGGTGAGTATTCTGAAAACTTTTGCTCATCAGTGTTATTATTGTTACAAAGTTGTGTTTGAAAAAAACTCGCAGGCGTTCATCTAAGAAAGTGGATCGTCAATGTGAGAGGTGAATGCTGTAGAACCATCACTTCATTAATTAATGCACACATGATAAATAAAAAGTAATGTATTTTTGCTCATCAAGTTTTGTTGTTTTATTATGGGTTGTGATGGTAGAGCGTTCGCTTATCAACAATACTAGTTCAATAACGGTTGAATCCTCCTATGGGTCCTCTTGGTTTAATTACACCATTATTAATTGTTATCATTATGTCTAGGAAGGCTGGAAAGTAATCGGCCTAGACAAGAGATGGCGCAATTAATATTGGTTTGTTTATGACAGTCATTGAGATTTAATAAACTTTGAATTTTTTTAATAAAAATGGGTCACATAAAATATAATTGAATAGATTTATTATTATTTTATTATAAAGGTAAAAAGTGACATAGAAAATAAATAGCCTTTTCTCTATACAATGTAGAAAATAGTAATAACTTTGGCATTTTAAATGGAAAAACTTGTGTATTAAATTATTTTTAGGATTTCCATTAAATTCCTGACATCTTCTCTTGATATTTTCCTAAACCTGTCTGTAAACGTTTTCAAGTTGAAATTCTATCAAAAATTTTTTCAAACAGTATTCTTGTCTAACATAACCATAAGCTATTAAAATGCTGATTTCTTCGAGCTCAGTAATAATATGGTATTGAAATTTCGTACAGTTGGGTAATACATAAAAGCTTTCCACGCTTTGGCTCAATCTTAGTTGTTTCAATATAGGGTGGTTAAAAAATATAGGTATTTCGTTGGCTTGAAAAAGTAACCAAAAATGGATCATTTCAAATGGAATACTCTATACATAATTACCTACTTGTTCTGAAAGTTACTGGAATTTGCCTTTTATCTATGTACTTAGACCTAACTAGTTTCTGACTTATGAGCATTTATTTCTAAAAAAATTCCCTTAAAATAATATCAAGTCAAAGTATACTTTGGGTGCCTGAAGTTCTATTATTGACAAAGCTTTGTAATAAATTTGAATTAAATTCGAAAAGTGTGTAGGACAGTTTCAAATAAATGAAACGAATAATTTCGACAAAGTCGAAGTCTCTTTCTCTCTACACCATGCCACAAAGTTGTTTCCTTGAAGATATTTGCCTCAAATTTTCCATTTTATGGGATAGTGCAGAGAGAAGGGAATTTCGACTTTGTTGAAATTATTCGTTATTCAGTAAATAAGTGTTTTGCAACTGTTTGACATAATCCCAAAATCTGGTATCCCAACTAAACATAAAAAACTAAACAGGGTGTTTTATTGGAAAATATAATCTTTGTTTTCCTATTACTTCTTGACTGTGTACTTGATTTTCATTTATTGTACTAGATTTAAAAAAACCTAAAACTGTTGTGATACACATTTTTCGCTAGCTATCTCAATTCAAGATGATCGATAGTTTCTATCCTTACATATTATATATATATATATATATATATATATATATATATATATATATATATATATATATATATATATATATATATATATCCGTCTTCAGCGATTTTCCGATATAAATTGAGTTGCCCCACTAATAGTTTTCCGTTTGTGGATATAAATTGGAATATATTATCTTAACTTAATTTTTGCAGGTTTTAACGGCTCCAGTACCCTCATTGTTCATCGGCGCTCCCATACAGGCGAGCGTCCCTATGTATGCTTGGTTTGCAACAAAGGCTTTGCCCAATCAAGTTGCCTTGCAGTCCATATGAAACGTCATACCAGTGAAGAAAACTATCAGTGTGACCAGTGCTTTAATAGCTTTGTTACAAAATCTGAATTTGAAGAGCATTTGGTGTCTCATGAGAAAGTTGAAATATGTAGTAGAACTTTTGAACCAACTAGTGATATCAACTTACATCTTACGACACATTCCAAAGTTGATGATACATAATTGTCGCGCGTTTAATGTATAGCTCTCAATCAACTGCATATATGTGTTAAAGGGTTTAACTTCATCATGATTTAAAATAGAATGTTCAATTAAATATGGTTACTTGATTATCATCAACAAGATGTAATCATCGACCCGAATCCAAAACAAATTATGGTATAGTAGTTAACTATTTTAAAATTATAAGTCTCTAAGTTTGATGAAAGAAGTCAATATACTAACTCTTTTTGTCACCATCAATTCGGATAGATACAGAATAGCTTGTTGATTCTCTCCGCTATCTGTATACAAAAATAATAATGATAATAGCCGTCCTCTACTCGCACAGGCTATGCCTTTGGGTACACTCTATGAGTGTTTTTAAGGGAGTGTTATTATATTAATATTATTATAACAAGCAGCACAACAAGGCCCTTTCTCCTAGCAGTAATTCTATTATTGGCGATGCACATGAATCAATCAGAGAGTAGTAGTAATAGTACTTTATTATTATCCCAAGAAACAATTTTATTTAAAATAGGGATATAAAAAATTTGTAAAAAATAATCATACAAACTTATTTGACAGTAAAACACAACACGTATAATTCATAATTAATGAAAAATATAAATAATGCTAACTAACCTTTAGTTTTTATCCAGAATAGATTCAATGAAGGACCGACAGCTAAGTGACATTAACGAACGAAAAAAGGGTATGTTGAAATTAATGTAATGAATTTTTGTTATGAGGATCAATGAATTCAATTAAGATTCAAGCCGGTATCTCAGCAGTACAGGTCTCCGGCCGTTGAAGTTCTGCTTGCATTAGATAGAGGTCCGAGACCGAGTATCTGTTCCTTTAGGTGGCCAAATGCCTTGTTTTAAAGCGAGTTGCCCAGTTTCCTGACATCTGGTACTTGCTTTGAGTGAGCACCGAATACCTGATACACGATGGTGGTGTATGTTTTCCGGGTTTTCCTACAGCTGAAATAGTGAACACGCCACCAAAAATCAGTAAGTCGCCCTGGAGCCCACGGTGAATAATAATAACAGCCGTCCTCTACTCACAAGGCTTTGCCGAGTGTTTAAGAGGCAGTATTATTTTTTTTTCTTAGGAATTTACTAGTCAGACCCTGTCTCCGAAGCTCCGACACTTCCGGTGATGCGCTGGATCATTCGTCCCAGCAACCATTTACCACGCCGTGGAGTAAGTGACTATTGGGTCCGCGAATCATGTGCCCCGAGCAGGCGGAGTGGACCAAGGATGACGGCCTTCTGCATTTCTCCGGCTAAGATTTCTGTAGTATTACGGCAAGCCGGTATGATTTTTAGGTTTAAGAGTAGTGTGTCCATCATTCCACCAAGGAAGGGTAAAGCCTGCGGAGTTCAAAGAGTAGATCTCTATATTTAGTCCATTTTACCTCCTCTTTTCGGACGATGTTCGTTTCGCCTGGAGCCGAAAACTCAATGACGAAAAATGTTTTAGTCTGTTGGTCAAGGGGGAATACATTTAGCTTATTGGCTTATATTATTTGCCTGAGGGTGGGGAATGAGTAGTTCCAGTAGATTTGGCATTTCTCATTTTCCACAACGGACTCAATATCCCCTGAAGCATACCGCATACCGTACAAATGGCATAGATGGTAGTACAACACTAGTAGTGCCGTGTTATGCTTGTGGATATAGGCTGATAGCAAATACATCATGGTCTCAAAATGTATAGCTTTACTAACCTTCAGAATCCAATATCTTAATATTCACATTTTTTATAGATACTGCACTTTTGCTAAGGACGGCAGTATTATAGTGGTCGGGTAAGTGTGGCTAACTTGAAAAATATGTGAAAGAAGGGCGAATTCGCCTGGAAACTTACGTCTACGAGCAGAAAAGTAACAATTACTGTTATTTTAAAATGCGTAAATTATTAGCCGAATCAACCCCACCTGACTAAACTAACGTAGATATAATAACTATTCAAAAATGTATAAATTTACTAAAAAAATTAGTAAATTTTCCAAATTAGGCATACCCACGCCACAACTGTTCTGATCGATTCATGCGGATCGTCTATACGGAAGTTTGGTCGATTCTAATTCTCTTCTGTCTTGTATGGCATTAAAATTTAGCCGACTACTGTAGTTTGAATAATTTGTCGTTCCTCAGTATTTACTTTCTCGTTATAGTCGAATGTATACCAAATTGAATGATGACAAATTTTATTCTAGTTGCTCAAAAACAAATATTCCTGATGGTTTATTAGGTAGTTTATGTAATGAATTTAATTTCCAGTTCAGTGGTTAATAAAAAAGGAATAGGTAATCAAAGAAATGAAATGAAAAATCGTCGATTGGTAACCACATTAGGATAAATCTATATTACACGGAAAACTCATCCTTTTGTAAGTGTAAATACTATTTTGTCTTCTTATGTTTTTATATTCTACCAAAACAGTTCAGTGGTTGTTTCTGGAGAACTAAGAGTAGCAAATTGATTTGTTGCATTAATTTTTGTCTTTTTGTTTACAAATGTGAAACTTCCCCTTTTTGTATCTTACAGTATCCTGAAGATGTCAAAATAACGTCATCAAACTGAACAACCAAGAGGTGACCCTTGATCATACAGACCAATATCACTAACGGGTTGCTGCTGCTGGAAAAAATGTTAACTTAATTTTTGCAGGTTTTAACGGCTCCAGTACCCTCATTGTTCATCGGCGTTCCCATACAGGCGAGCGTCCCTATAACTTGCTTGTTTCCGAACAAAGTAGATTTTACGAAAATCGATGCACACACGATAATCTATTCAATCTGGAAAAAAATATCCATTCAGCTTTTATAACCAAACGCAAAGTAGAAGCAGTTATTTTCGATACTTCGAATGGCGTGTATGTAGAACATAATTAATACACTGAAAAGATAGGATATCAATGGAAACTTTCTAGAATTTGTAAAGAACTCTTTGTGATAGAATCTACAGGGTGAGAGCAAATATGACTTTTTTCTACAAGTGTGTGTGATTCACCCTATACCCACACGCAATTTAGTTTGAGAGTTGTCACTTTCCCGCACTAGTGCGGATTTTTTTTTCCGCATGCTAAAGTCACGTCAAGTGAGTTAGTTATTCCCACACTAGTGCGGGAAAAAAATTGTCGCACGCAAAAATCTGTTCAAGAGCGCTAACAAAGATTTTTTTAATGTGACTGGAAAAAAAATTGATCCTTACTCATACGGAAAGGTACTTTTTCTACAAGCGTGCGTGTTCTGCCCTATTCCCGCACGCAATTTAGTTTGAGAGGTGTCATATTCCCGCACTAGTGCGGGAAAAATTTTCCCGCACGCTAATGTCACTTCAAGTGAGTTTTTCCCGCACTAGTGCGGTAATAATTTTTCCCGCACGTGAAAGTTTGTTCAAGAGCATCACATAAGATGTTTCAATCCTCTTGTAGAAAAAATCTTGATCCTTACTCATACGGAAAGGTGCTATCCCGCACTCGACTGCTTACCCGAACTCCGCTTTGCGTCGTTCGGGTAACGGCAGTCTCATGCGGAAATAGTACTCTTTCCGTACTTGTTAGGATAATAACTATTCCCGCACTCGACTGCAGTCACATGTGGGAATGATATTCTTTCCGTACTTGTTAGGATAATAACTATAAACTGCACAGGGACAAAGGAGTTGTAGAATATTTCTTCCATTTCAAGAGAGAGAATGTAAGTATTTTGTTATAAAATTCGGCGATGATCGTGGAGAAACTTTGTTCAAGAGCGCTACATAAAATGTTTTAATGTCCTTGTACAAAAAAATTTGATCCTAATGTACGTTATCGTGAACATTTGGCCCATGCCAAATATTCACGAGAAAATAGGTCGAGTGTTGCTGATCATGTACTAGAAACTCATTATAAAATCAACATTAAAAATTTAAAATTAGTAAAACCCGTTAATGCGATTATGGAAAATTGGATTGTTATGAAATTATTATTTCTATATACAAGAACGGTTCAAGCAGGCCCTTAATAACGATAATGGTCCATTAAATTCAAAACTATTTGAGTTGTTAGCGACAAAGTAATCAATAACATATAGATTAAGTCGAATTATACCTGACTGTACGTTTGTTCACAAGTTAGGATCAACTCCTGTTTCATATTATAACATTGGATAGATATAAATATGATTAATTTGGTACTAATCTTCAGTTTAGTAATCCTACTGATGAAGTTAACTTGGTTAACGAAATGCATGTCTAGGAATGAAATTACTAGTGTGGTGAAGGGGAAAGCTTCTTTTGTTCTCAATCTCAACTACCCTTTTCCAAAGAATTAAGATTTCCACGATGAATTCAGGCGCCTAACGCCTATACTCGAATTGATACATAGCGATGTAGATCATTACACCTGAAACTTGGGAAGGAACGAAATACTTCGTTACTTTCATCGATGATCACACCCATTATTCTACTCCAAAGGAAGTTTACAAGTATTTCAAACAGTATCAAGCAATGGCCACTGCCCATTTTGGAGCTAGAATTTCAAAATTGAGAAGTGATAACCGTGAAGAGTGCAAATCTTCAGAATTCCATGATTTTTGCAAGCAAAAAGGTATAGAGGCGGTACAAACAGTTCACTATATCCCTCGGCAAAACAGAATTAGTGAACACATGAACAAAACTCTGACGGAAAAAGCAAGATCCATGATTCATTATCATTATGCTAGTATGTCTAAGTTCATGTAGGGAGAAGCTGTTCTTGAAGCAACCTAAATATCACTGTATATCACAAATTGAAGTCCTTACAGAGTACAATTTCTTCGTCATCAATCGAAGCTGAATATATTTCCCTTAGTACTGCTGTTTGAAAAGGAATATGAATTAAAAATATTTTAACCGATTTGAACATAAGGTTTCCGAAGCCAACCACTTTAATTGAAGACCATCAAGGATCTACATAGCGATCTCAAAATGTCCTCAAGAAAACAAGCATATCAAACATTACGAGGTATCATTTCGTCGAAGATGAAATTGAAGATATTTACCAAGACCCTAGAGAAATCAAAAATCGAATACTTCAAGAAATATTCTATTAAAGGGGGATATTAAAATGATTGATTTAATGTTGTTGTTATGTATAACAAAAAATAGTTGTCATAAGAGAATCTTATTGTCAAAAGTAAATCTATAAAAGGAAAAGTTGCTTCTATTCTTAACCCATTCACCAAATAGTATTTCTGGTCATCAGTATTTCAAAAGTGCTTTCCTTGCCTATTCGTGTTAATATACATATTATTGTACAAATAATCCAGTGTTTTAAGGACATACAAACAAAATATTCATGAACAACACGTGAAGAACATTTCTACATAATTTTTTTTAAACAAAAGAAACAACTACACTATACTATCAATCTTTGTCTCTTTCGATAAGGATGATGTACCAGGCTAATCTTTTTATGTAAAATTTGTTCTTATGAATCACCTTTTGGTTTGCGGAGATAACACTTCAAAAGCAGAGCTTGTGCGAGCAAGAAAGATCCAAGAGCTACAGCTCAGGTTCAAGTGGATTCCAAAACACATTAGCTCAGTAGCAGGCGGTGGACATCGAACCCAGGTGGCCTGGGTGAAAGGCAAACGCTCTAGCACCACGACTACTTCTCTAGTTTTAAATTTAGTGCAATTTTTTAACAAAAACCCCTGAAAAAACTTAAGTCCCTAGTGTTTGTATTTTATAGAAAATCTTGATATTTCCACTGTTATGTACCATTTCACTATCGCAGACCAACCCAAAATGAATATTAAATTACATAATCCCCAGTGTGATAATGATAATGATTGTAATTGCTCCATTCTACAGAAAATTACAGTAATGAAATATTTAGGTGTCATGATTGATCAGCACATTAGATGGAATGATCATATTACCTATCTTGTAAAACGTTCAAGGATATTGATGAATAAATGTTACAACATAAGAGATATTTTATATCAAAAAAATTTGATGATGATATATAATTCACTAGTCGAATCAACTTTAAGATATTGTATAACTATCTGGGGAGGTTTATTCACAACAACTTTACAAAATCTACAAATCACCCAGAACACTTCTAACTGTTTTTTAAACCTTTCGGTTCCAAATTAAATTTTCACGTTTTTTTTAGTATAATATTTTTTATTGACAAAGACCCCTTCCATCTATAGGGTGATTCAACATATGAAAAATATAAAGATAATATTTCATTAACATTCTCCAACCTCCAGACGTATGAGTCCATTCACTGGATGAACTAAACTGCTAGTAGACGTAGAAATCTCCACAGATCGAATGTGACCATCACGACCTGGAAATATCTTAGCTACCCTGCCAAGTTTCCAGTGATTGCGACTACTATCGTTTGGAAGTGCTATGACTTCTCCAGTTTTTATATCATCTGTTTTCTGGAACCATTTGCTTCTTTTTTGTAATTTGGGAAGATATTCTTTGAGCCATCTACCTCAAAACTGATCTGCCATATGCTCAGAGATACGCCATTGTTTTCTTCCATGGAGGTCTCCAGCACTGAAAATTCCAGGTAAGTTCTCGGAATTAGCACTACCAATCAAGAAGTGCATAGGTGTTAAGGAATCCATATCCCCATTATTACAAGAAACGTAGCCGATTGGGCGTGTATAAAATGTTTTCTCAGCTTCTAACAGCAATGTAGTAGGAGCTCTTCTGACGCCGTCTGTTCTTTTTTATAGATTGTACCAGCCTCTCCCACACACTACCCATGAATGGCGCAGCTGGACAACTGAAAATCCATTTTATTTTGTACTTGGACGAACGTGTAGTGATTTGATCCTGATCTAATTCTTCTAAGTTTTTCCACTGCTCATATTCAGACCCTACAAAGTTCGTCCCATTATCCGAATGGATCTCTAGAGGTTTGGCCTCTCCTACTGATAAACCAGAGACATGAAAAAAGAACCAGTCGTCAACGTCTTCGCAATTTCAATACGAACAGCATGTGTGTTCGTACAGATGAAGAGTACCCCGTATCGTTTCTCTTGACTCCTTTTGACTTTCACCAAAAGTGATCCGAAATAATCGACACCTGTATAACTGAACGTTCTCGTGAATGGCTTCATTCGGGATTCTGGAAGAGGTGACATATCTGGTTGTCTGAGTCACGCTCTTTTCACTTTGCAGAATCGACAATTTTGTATGCTCATCTTTACACTCTGCCTCATTTTGATAATCCAGAATGACAGTTTCGTGACCAATGTGATTTACCAACTCGTGATGATGAGCAATCAATAAATCAGCCCATTTTTCTTTCTTAGAAGAAGGTAAAATTATTGGAAATTTGGTATCGAATGCATCATCTGCGTATCTTATTCTGCTGTCCATTCGTAAGATTCCATGTTGGCCAATAAAAGGTGACAATTCATATAGGGTGTCCTTTTTCATCAACTCCTTTCCTGTATTTAAAATTTCAATTTCTTTGTGGAAATGCTCACTCTGGATTTGTTTCCACCACAAAATTTCGGGATTTTCTATCTCTTCCGGGCTAAGAGTATTTGTGTTTCTTTCTTTATTTCTGATATTATTTAAAAATCGAAACATCCAAGCTGTTGCTATCATAAGACGAAACCATTTGGAGAATCTCTCTACATCTGTCAATGGGAAAGATTTCTCTTTATGAGACAACCAATTTCTTGGATATTTAAGTTCGATACATTCGTCTCTTTGGGCCATTCAGATTCGCAATATTTCAGAAAAGAGGGTCCTTGGAACCATACTGAATCTGGTGAAAAATCTATTTGACTTCCTTCTTTGGTTGCTAAATCAGCAGGATTCATATTGGATGGCAACCACTTCCATTCCGAAACATCAGTCAGTTGAGATATCTCTTCGACTCTATGTGCTTCGTAGGATTTTAATTTGCAAGTCTCTGAGCTGATCCATTTCAAAACAATTTCTGAATAAACCTTTTTGATTAATTTATATGTTGTTTCTTTCTTGATTTGATATCCCAGTCTAGCAGCGGTAACAGCTCCATTCAGTTCATTCTGGGTACTGAAGTTAACTTATTCAGCGGTCCCAGTTTGCATTTTGATGAAATCATTAAAATTTCAATTTTTAAATCATACTCAGCTCTGAAATATGCAATGGCAGAGAACACCTTGTTACTTGCGTCACAAAAAACATGAATTTGTACTTCTTCTGTACTATGAGGGAAATTATGTCGTGGAATCCAAAATTTCAAGTGACCTGCACCACTGCTGCCATTTATTGAACACATCTTCAGGTACTGAATAGCCCCATTCAATCTTTCTAGACCAACATTCTTCAAATATAAGTCTTCCTTTTATGACTAAAGGCGATAGAAATCCAATGGGATCGAATATTGTCTTGACAATTCTCAAAATTTCTCGTTTAGTCGGTATTCTTTCACCACAATTCTGTTGGAATATTTTTGAACGTGTTCTCGAATATGAATATATCCGTTTTGGTATTCCAAACTAGACCAAGGATCCGTTCATGATGATTCGAATGTCATTGTGCAGGACTCTGCTAAATATTCAGAGGGAATCATCTGTAGAACTTCAGCCGAGTTGGAGAACCAATTGAACATTTGAAATCCCCCTCGTCTGTGAGTTTCGATTACTTGTTTTATTGTTTTTGAAGCATCTGGTATGGAATCTCTGCAATCCAAGTAATCATCTACCCAGTGTTGTTCTAACATAATCTTCATTATTTGAGGAAGTTCTTCTTGGAATTGGCTAGCGTTGTAATTTTTAACAAATTGAGCCATAGAGGGTGAACATACTGCTCCGAAAATTGCAATTTTCATCTGGTATACGTCAGGATTTTGAATTCTTTCCATACCACGGAATAAAAATCTTTAGCAACTTCTGTCTTCCTTTCGAACAACAAGTTGGTGAAACATATCACGGATATTTCTTTTATCTGAAGCGCCTATAGTATAGCTACCAGAAAAGGATAAAAGTCAGGACCTTTAAGCAAGAAGTAATTCAGACTCATATCATGGCTTTTTGCGACCGCATCAAACACAAACCGAAGTTTCCCAGGTATTTTGAAGTTTTTTACTCCAAAGTGTGGAAGATACCAAATCTTCCCGTTGTCTTCTTGTATCTCTTTCTCTGATAATTTTTCGGCAAATCCTTTCTTTACATATTCTGCGATTTTATTACAATATTGCTCTGCAAACTCTGCGTCCTGGTCCATTTTCTTTTCTATACATTTCAGTCTTTTGAAAGCGAAGCTACTTGCTGGCAGAACTATATTCTTCTCTCTCCAAGGTAATCCTATTTCAAATCTATCTCCAATTCGATTGATAATTTCTTCAAAAATTTTAAAAGCTTTTTTGTCTTCTTTGGACATTTTTGGAAGATTGAGAGGATCAGTGTTTTTGATTTTGAAATTTTCCCCAATCATTCTTACTAAATAGTCCTCATCATGATGACACAGGTTAACATTCAATCTTGTCTTTTTGAATAACTCTAGCACTATTTACTCTATAAGTTTTTTTCTCTCCAACAATTTCCAAATTAATTATCATTGAATTATTATCGTTATGGGTAATTTGATTCGTCCACTGTAAACATACCGGAACAACTGGACCCTTCAGTTTCAGTTTTCTAGCCTCATCTCCATCATTTAAAGTGATCCAATAGCGCATAGGTTTCGAATGACTCCGCATTTGCGAGAAGTTTAACTTTAATAACTTTGAGAATAGCTGAAGATTTTCCATCTATGTGACCAAGAAATTCAGAACTGTCCCTTTCTTCGTTTATTTCATCTTGAATTTGTTCTTCACAAATCGTTTTTTCCTAACTGGAGCCTTTCTTTGTATGTAAAAGACGATTGTGTTTTCTTCTAAATTTATCTATATTGCAGAAAGTTTTGGAAAAGCATTTTTTCACTGTATGGCCGGAATTCAAATATTTAAAACAGAGATTTTCAGCTTGAACATATTTAATCCTATCATCCACGGATTTCTTAAGAAATACTTAACAGACATATTTATGGGTGACATAAACATTAATTTAATGGACGAATTTTCCTGTTCTGCTAATGAATACATTAATATCCTAGCTGAAAATGGATACTTTTCCTATATTAACAAGCCTACCAGAGTTACACCTGGCACACAAAGTACAATAGACCATATATTCATTCGTAAATATAATGTTAATCAAAACATTCTACTGACGCCTGTATTATTTCAAACCGACATCACTGACCAATACCCAGTATACTTGGAAATATCGGGAATAATGGGATCATCTTCCGAAAATGAACTCAAATCATCTACGAGGAAAATTATAAATTTTAATAAATTACACACATTACTAAGAGGCGTGAAATGGGAAGAAATAATGAATATAAATGAAACACAGCTTTGTTATAACAAATTTATTGAAAAACTGGAACTCCATTTGAACACAGCATCCAAATCGTATAATGCCCAATATAAAAAATATCAAAAAATCAAACCATGGATCACTACTGGTCTGATAACCTCAATACGGCAACGAAACCAACTGAAAAAGAAATTATTAGTTAAATACACTCAAGAAAGAGAAAATGAATATAAATCATACCGAAATCAATTGAATAATATAATCAAGCAAACAAAAAAGCAATATTATAAAGAAAAATTAGATACAGTGAAAGAAAATTGCAAGAAAACGTGGGAAATCATAAATGATATAACTGGAAAAAATACTTCAGAAAAAATTAAAATCAGTAACATAACATTCAAAAATGAAAATGGAGAACCAATCTTAGATAAAAATAATAACCCTAATAATTTCAACAACTACTTTACTAATATTGGAACTGAAATGGCAAAAAACATTAAAAAAAACAAAAACTTACCTGAACATTTCCTTAAAGATAACCTGCAACAGGAATCAATGTTTCTACAACCCGTAACCCAAAATGAGCTGATAGAAATTATATCCAAACTAAAAACCAACTGCTCATCGGGTCCCGATGGCATTTCCAGACCACTCATTAAGAATATTCATTCATACATTATATCTCCATTAGCTCACATCATAAATATGGTCTATAAACATGGTAAACTACCACGCCAATGGAAAGAGTCAATCATCACCCCCATATATAAATCAGGTAAGCGCGACGGCATTGTGAATTATAGACCAATATCTGTCATAAATAATTTTGCCAAATTCTTTGAACAGTCCCTAAAAAGCAGACTTACAAATTACCTCAACGCTAAAAAAATACCGACAGACAGACAATTCGGCTTCATTAGTAATTCCAACACCGAAAATGCTGTGCTTGATTTTGTTAAAAAAACTGTTGAAGCCCTGGATAGATCAGAAAAATGCTTGGCCATATTTCTAGACCTAGCCAAGGCATTCGACACTGTAGAGCACGACATGCTATTAACAAAACTGCATGGATATGGTATACGTGGCCCAACTTACGATATACTAGAAGACTATCTGTCACATAGGACACAAAAAGTGAAAGTTGACAATAAACTGAGTGAAGCAATGGAAGTTCGAACAGGAGTACCACAGGGAACAGTTTTGGGGCCTGTATTATTTCTCGTTTATATCAACAGTATAAGTTTCACCAACAACTTCGAAGGCCATCTCATCTCATATGCGGACGACACAGCACTTATTTTCACAGGTAATAGCTGGTTGGAGGTATTTGAAAACTCGGAAAAGGGACTGAGGGATATCCAGATATGGCTTAACCACAACCTTCTGAGTCTCAATGTGAAAAAAAAAAATTCATTACATTCAGCCTATTACATAACGAACAACCGGGCCAAAATATTTTCCATATCCATGATAAAGACTGTACTAATACAACAAACTGCAACTGTGCCTTTATAGAAAGAACAAAAAAGATCAAGTACTTGGGAGTTATTGTGGATCAGTATATGAGATGGGATGACCATATAAACTATGTTGTAAAACGTCTCAGACAATTAACAAAAAAATTTTATGAATTGAGAAATATTTTAGGGTTCAAAAACTTAATCACCATATACCATTCACTAGCAGAATCTGTAATGAAATATTGTATTGCAGCCTGGGGCGGTTCTTTCAACAATTCCCTGAATATCCTTCAAACAACACAAAATACAATCTTGAAAATATTATTTAAAAAACATAAATTGTTCTCTACTGAACAACTGTATAAGGAAACCCAATTACTGAAAACAAGGGAACTTTACATCCAACAATGTTTAACGTAGGTGTTCATAAATAAATCCACACTCCAATCGACAAACAAAGGAAAACAAACAAGATTCGTTACAAGTTCATCCATTAACATACCAGCATTTAAAAAAATTCACACGCAGAGATGTATTTTCTATCATGGACCTAAATTATATAATCTCCTACCAACCAACATAAGAAATATCTCCAATCTCAATAAATTCAAAAAATCAATAAACACATTCATTATGCTTAATACCGAACTTCTTGATTTATTCAGTTGATTAAAAATGATGATCAACCGGCTTACCAAGAAATTGTTTCTATTGGGGTTTCCGGCCGATATGTAGGAACCCATATCTTCCTCTTGTGTGCAACAAACCACTTCTCCTTTTGGATACATTTTTATATCATATATCTTTTGAGTATAGTAAGTGTGTGTGTATTCTGTATTTTTTAAGTAGAGGGTATTATAACATTATTAGAATATGAACTGCTATCGTTGATTCATACTGTCATGTGCATATACTCTTGAGTGGAGGATGGAATGCACAATACAAGTAATTACTTAGGTGCATCCATCTTCACACAAGGAGTAATAATAATAAGCATATTATGTATAACTGTACACGAAAGATGAGAATAAATAAATCTGAAAATCTGAAATCTGAAAGTTGTATAGTTTATGATGCTCTAACTTACATAGTCCATATATTTCTGGCTTTCTTTGGACTACACTCAAACATTTTTCTTTTCTTTCGGAAACGTTTTTATTCTGGTTCGTGTATATTTGGGATGCCGTTGATACTGACATTAATGAATTCGCTTCTGACTTCAACCAATCTGAGAAATCTTTGAGATTCACCCCAAATTTTTTTCCATCTTGTTTCATTTTCTGTTGCGCCCATGCTCTTCTAGAATTCCGTGGTAATTTCTTTTCGAGTTTCATCAGAAGATCGGGGAAGATATCTGCTATTTCCAGTATTTATCATGGAAATAACCACATTGGAAACAATTACAGAAAATTGTGAAAATGTATCTACCGAATCTTCTCAGAATTGGCACAACGCCTGGCTTTCTTTATCTACCAAACTTCAAAGTCAATGTATCAATTATAGAGTCTACATTTTCTAGACTGCAAAACAGCTCTAAAGAGATCTCGGGGTTTTTCTTTGAGACAACACTGGAGTCGACTCACATTTTCAGAATTTGATAGCCTTTTTTCCATCATAGTGCGACGAAACTCATCTAACCAGAAGGGATATGCTCTCGTACATCAACAACGAGCCTCGCACCATGCTCCTGGATACGGGTGCGACTAGGACGATTCTTGGACCTACATTTTCCAAATACCGACAAGAATTGAATAATCGAATTGGAAGCTACGCACAGCAACAGGAGAGCCGGCAACTGTGTATGGTGAACTCTCAATTGAACTGACTTTAGGCAGAACTAAAGTGAAACACCGGGCTCTAGTAGCAGACATCGAGAACGAGGCAATACTTGGAATGGACATTACGAATTCCAGGTTTTGAACTAAATTTTAAAGACGGTATCCTACCGGTGAACGGAGAAGAGCTGGTACTTCATGAGAGAAGTGGAGAACTGATTCGAGTTCTGTTGGCTAAAGACGTGAGCTTACCTGAGAGGGCTGAAACCATACTGGAGGCTCACCTGAACGGAACAGTGGAAACGTGGTAATGTTGGAGCCGAAGTTTCACGATGAGAAAATTGGACGAGAAATCGCACCAGGAAGAACCTTGTTGCGTGTTGATAAATTTGTGCCAATTAGGGTAATGAATGTCAATTATTACCCGGTGACTTTGAAGAAAGGAACAATTTTGGGGCGATGCTCGTCAATTTCCTCGGTGATTAGGAGTATTCGCGGCACTGTAATCCAAGCCAACAACTTGCCAGCGAAATTAGAAAAGATGGTTGTCACCTCTTCCAAGGGTATAGAACAAGCTCAACAGCTCAAATAGAGAGAATTAGTCAGGAAGTACCAAGACATCTTCGATAAAGGACTGTCTTTCATGTGATGGCACAGTCGGTTTCTGAACAGTATTTTTGATGCAAAAAAATCCTCTATGGATTGGCCTAACTTATGTACTTAGAGCGCAAAGTGTTAGATTGCGGAGCGCAGTAATATTTGGCGGGCGTTAATGATACTTTGTGCTAGAAATACACACAATATTTTCTCTACAAACGCTGTCCTATTTAATAATCCATGCCACGACACCAAAGTGGCTACTCAGAATGCTATAAATTCACTGTTATTATTTGCCATCATACAGGCATAGGTTTGTCTTCAGCAAAAGCAATGGAAGAGCGAGCATTTTTTCAATATTTCCGCTATAGAGCAGGAATGCTGTGACAACATGACATTTATCGAAAACGTCATTTTTGCAATGAAATTTGAACACGTCAAAGATTACTTTGTAAAGCGGTTGTAAACAAAACGTTGTTCACACCTCAATAAGGATACTCGAGGCTCGAGGTATGTGATTCTCCGATTGAAACGTTCATTGAAATTGTTGGGAGCATGTAAAAACGATAGTATTTCCATCGCCGAACGGAGATTCTTCGTTGTCGATATGGTCTGGTCAGTACGGCAAAGCTGCATTTGATATTTGACAGAGCAACAACAAAACATTTCTCGTTCGTATTTGGCTCATTGGAGTATTTTTTCGTGAATTTAGGGCAAATTCTGAGTTAATTTTTGTAGAACTATTCTTAGTTTTTTATTATTGAGCAATGGTGAAGCATTGAAAAATGCGTAAAAGACCATTTGAAGGTGGAAATCAAAATATGTCATTTCATAAGTAAGCTACCAGTGTCGTAACTATCGAGAAAGGGAAACCGTATTGAAAAACAGTAAAATGAATGAATTATGAAAAAACATGTCAATTAGGGCATCGGCTGTTCTCAAAATCATGTGGATATCCGTCATAGTTTCAGGTTTCCATTCCATATTGGGTTTCCATTATTTCTTTTTTATTGAACCTCAATATTTCTGTGAATAACTCACGACACTGCCGGTGAGGGAAGATGTACCTTACAAAAAAATATAAAGGCGTGAGCGGCGAGTTACTCATCTAGGTTGTATTATTTGATCGGAGGATGACCCAATGTCAAGCAAAACTAGTATTTGAGAATATTTTAACGAATCTAGGAACTGTTTCTGGGATAAATGTAAGCAGAAAGATGGTCGAAGGAAACCAAAAAATACCGAATTAAAATTGAAGCAATTTTAGTGGAGGTAGTGGATTTTCTTAAGAGCTATGACGTTGAATATATCTCTCTCACACTCATTGCCGATACGTACATTTCTTCTCTGCTACGGTATGAGTCATAGCTCTTGAGAAAATCCACTACCTCTACCTATAATGTTAATGCAATAACTAGAAACATTTGTCGGAAATATGATGTAATTGTCTTAATAAGTAAATGTTTCTTATCAAAAAATATCAAATATTTAGGTAAAAATCCATATGAAAAATTTCAAATCATTAATTTTAATTTAATGTGAAAATTTTAATGATAATATTTCTTTTCAAAACAAAATCTATCTAGATCTTATTTAATGAAAATAAGTAATACTATTTGATGTTCTTTATTCAGACATGATTGCTCCAAGTTAGTTAAATGTGTTTTGAATACTCTTCAGCTCGTAATTTGTTATTGCATTCTAGCTACTTTATGATGAAGCGACGAAGTCTTTGATTCATTTGTAGTGGTCTCGGATTGAATCCACTATTTATCCAAGTGAACAATTGAGCTTTCAAGACATATTCAACCATTTCTTGATGGCCATCTCATGGAATTTTCTAGCTTCGATAACATAGTTGGTATCAGCAGCATCGGCACTCCTGAGATCGCTATGATGGACTCCATCTATTATATTCACTGCCCAGATGTTAGAGGAAATATTTGTTGATACTCCACCACATGACCATGGATCCATCATACCGTTGCTAAATACGATGTTAGAAAAATATTTCAAATTCTTGCCCCCATATTGCAGAACTATCCAGTCTGGTACAATATTTTTGACACCATATTTCTTGAAGCATTCCTCAGAATACTTTTTATAATCCCAAGGCTGTGTTTCGAACATGTCTTTTGCTGTTGAACACATAGGCATCACCAGTTCCGTACAAGCTTGGTAGTCCCAGGTATATCCTCCAAGATATTTTGATGTTGAATTGATACTATTACACTTCGCATTACCGCTGTAATTTGTGTAAATCGACAGTGCTTTGCCCAAATTATCTAAAGTACTTTTGATGTCAGTAGAATTCAAGCTGATGAGTTTGTCACAGAATATTTTAACTGGATATGCTGGGAGTGGCACAATGAAATCTGTTGGGTATTGATAGTTTGTCATAGCCATATTGACGTATATGTCGCTTAACCAGTCTATGAGTTTTTCCACATCTGTTGCGTTATCGATAGTGTCACATATTTTCCATGTTTCGTATAAGTATTTCCTTCCTGAAATGAGAATTTAATAATAAACTCTTTTATATTCAAATACTTCCAGTGCGAACAAGCCTGAAGAATATTGAATTAAGTATTAATGACATGCCATAAATCGAACAAAGTTCGAGAAGTGTGTATATGAAGCGGTAGCAAATAAATGAAAAGAAATAATTTCGACTACAGTCGAAAATACTCTACCCTCCACCCAAAAAACACCCTTTCACCAAAGGCATTTTTGTAGACTATTTCGTTTCTTCATTCCCATGAATACTGAAATGTTTTCATAAATTTTCATCAACGGAAAAATTGTTTTGTTTTTACATGTTGTATTTTACCTGTAGTATCAATATGAAATCTCGCAGATTCCTCTCATAACTTCTCTACTGTATTGAAAATAGTATATAAGCAGTGACATTGGATTGGATTGGATTTACACCTCCGGAAATTTCGAAAATGCATCTACGACTATGAAAAAGTATCTATAGGAATGGGCCAGCAACATGTTTGTAATCTTTGCCAAGGCACTGAAGGAAATTCCCAATAATGCGAAACTCCCTTGCAAGATTATTTCTGTACTTTACAACTTTGTGAACACGTTCTAATTATTAATGTTCAACAACCAAACATAACCCCTAGCCAAAGCTTTCAGTTTTGTCATACTTAGGTGTCCAACATATAATGTACTGAAAACACTATATCTGTAATAACTGAATTCATTCTTGTATAATGAAAATTCTGTATTTTTCTGGCATGTCTGTAATTTTATATATGGAACTCTGAGATTGGAAGTACTATCTGTTTCTCGTGCAGTTTCCCAATAATCAATAGGAAGTACGAACATATTTCCTTGTTGGAAAATGGTAACATCATTCTGAACGTTTTCTGTTCTGATATTGCTTTCTATTGGAAATCGGGACAATAATAATAATATAATTTTAATAATACTCCTTCATAAACACTCCCAGAGTGTGCCCAAAGGCATAGCCTGTGCGGGAAGAGGACGGCTATTATTGGTATACCAATAAGGCCAGTAGTGAGTTTCACCAGCACACCAGTTTCAATGTTAGCTTCCTTCATCTAGAAACTCATAAAAGTTTTAACCAAATTCACACCTACATTTTCTGTACTTAATTCTCTAGATTTGATTAATAAATTGACCAATTTAAATTTACCTCATGATAGCTTGATGATTTCTTTTGATGTAAGCAACCTTTTCACTCCAGTTCCAAAAATGGAAACTTTACCTCTTGTTAGTGAGGCCTTATGCCTTGCTCAAGTTGATGCTGATTCTATTACTTTTATATTGACCCTTTTAAACTTTTGCCTTTCACAAGATTTCTTTGTATTAAATGATAAATATTACCAACAGCCTGATGGACTTGCCATGGGTAGTTGCTTATCGCCCTTCTTAGCAGACATTTTCATGAATTATTTAGAAAATTAATTTATTGTCACTGATGCCAACTCAGAAATTTTACACTGGTTCAGATATGTTGACGATTGCTTGGTGTTTGTGAATGGTAACATTGACACTGCCCAAAATCTTCTTTTTAAAATTAATCAAGTACACCCCAACATTAAATTTACAGTTGAATTAGAATCTGATAATAAACTTAACTTTCTTGATTTTACTATTCTTAAAAACAATAATACCCTAAATTTCAGTGTTTACAGAAAACCTACACAAAGAGACCATGTGATACCTAGTTTCTCCAATCACCCCCACCAGCATAAAATGGCTGCTTTCAATTGTTACATTCACAGACTCTTGAATATACCTCTTTCTACAGTTGATTACAAAAATGAATTGAATATCATCAAACAAATAGCTTGCAGTAACAATTATGACCCAAATATCATTAACTCTTTAATACAAAAAATTAAGAAATAAGGAATAAAGAAGGAACATTATTTAACTTATATATAAATTAGTCAAAGATTTACACTTTTTGTATTAGTACTAGATAGTAGATTTATCTACTGATCAGTTCGAGCGGAAGAAAGAACATTTTCTCAGTTCATTGAAAAGAACTCCCGAAGAGATAAAACTTATTGAACTTAGTGCAAGAGGTCAATCTGGCAATCCTTTATGGCAACAGGAGAGAAGTATTTATTCACTTAACAGCTTCACATTTTGGTGACATATGCATGATGCGAAAAACAACATCTTGTGCCAATAAGGTAAAAAACTTACTTTATTCCACCTTTGGAGGAAACGCAAACACCAAGTACGGAACAGAACATGAGCCATTTGCAATTAGACAACTGAAGAATGATTTTGATGTTAGGGTAATATTCTAATAACATACTTAAATAAAAATTGTTATGTATATTGCAAAACGAGCTTTAGCGAGTGAAGCAAACCCCAGAGCAAGATAAAATCACTTTTAACAAATGTATCATACAAATTTTTTTGTACAACAGTTACTGCTAGTAAGGAAAAAACAAAAATTATAAGATCTATGAGGATTCGAACAGGCAGAGGCTCCAACTATAATAAACCCAACGCAATTTAATTATGAATGTCATTATTTGTCAGTGATGAATGACCTTCTACAGTTCGACTAAATACTACTTCGTTTGTAACCTCAAAAGGAATTAGTATTACCAATTACACGAACGGCCAAAAACATGTGTGAATTTATATAAATGATGATAAGGTGTGGTCGGTGGATCAGCGGTCTAATGCAGAGTCCGTTCGAAACTCCAGCATAGCGATAGTCGGTTCGAGCCCGATGTAGGTACGAGAATTTTTCTTAACTACTTTATATCAGATCGATAGGCGACCGTATGCCTTGTTGAAAAGCAAGTGTATTGTGAGTTGTCTAGATGCCAATCTCGTCTATTGCTGGCTTGTAGTGCACACCGACCACCCGAGGTGGTGCTGTAGGTTTTCCGGGTTTTCCTACAGCTGAAAAGTGCATACATCAGCTAAAACATCAGTAAGTCGCCCCGGAGCGCCAAGGCAAATAATAATAATAGCCGTCCTCTACCCGCACAGGCTATGCCTTTGGGTACACTCAAAGAGTGTTTATGAAGGAGTATTATTATTATTATTATTATTCCTCTTAGTAGGTGTTCTGATTATAATATCAGATTGAAGTGTTTCTATTCTAGTGTTAAAAGTGATTTTGTGAAAACGTCAGTTTTTAGTTCATATGTCAATGAAATATCAATTTAATAATTTTTAATGGCAGTTGTACAAAAAAATTTTTTTTTTTGTGTCACAGGTTGAACCTTCCGGAATGTTCATTGATGAACACGATCCTATTTTTGGAGCCAGTCCTGATGGGTTAATAGGAGATGACGCCATTCTTAAGGTGAAGTGTCCCAAAACTGCGTCAAAAATCACCCCAAGGAAGCAATCGACCAAAAAATTATAAATATCTGTACTCTGAATGAGAATCTACACATGCAGCTGAAACAAAATCATAATTCGTACTCTCAAGTACAAGGGCAGCTGCACATAACTAAGCGTTCTTTGTGTTATTTTGTATTTTGGACTCCATTGGGAATGTTAGTTGAAAAGGTGGGACATCTCACAATCTGTGATACCTAAACGAAAAAATTGGTTGTGAAAGGCTTTTACGACAATCATTGAATGGAATGCTGGTTTTCCGGGTTTTTAGGCCGACGTTTATTTTGAGATATTCTCACTGATCAGTGATCGGAGATGTAAACGTATCTCTTGAAAATGCCAACCACTCGTGTTGGCGAAACGTCGAGAATATCTCGAAATAAACGTCTCCCTAAAAACCCGTAAAACCATAATTCATGCGAAAAAATTGGTATTCATTCATATTTTGTCTGCCTTTAATTCAACAAGAATTAATTCGTCCCCAGTATTAAGTAATTTTGTTCTGATTATAAATATTGGAATTTTAGGCTAGACACGTTGTGAATGAATTCGGCTTTATATCCCACAATATAACAAAATTGAAAGGCAGTTTTTTAGATTATTCGAGACGATTCATTTTGGGCGGCTGAAATGAACCGAAATTAGAGATTTTTTACAACAATTGCCTATTGCCCGAACTTATAGATCCTAGCTACCCGAGGAAATTGGAAATCCGCAATCCACCACGACAGTAAACATACAGCTCATGTTACATTCGAAGTTTTTTTTTTAAATATTGACATTTTTTCGAAACTAAGGAATTTCATTTATCTATATGACAGCAAAATTTCAAGCAAAAATATTCATCCAAAACAAAATGGTGGTACATAATATTAGAACTCTTATTGAGTAACCCCACCCCTGTTAACTTTTGACCGGATCGGAATTATTCTTTGAAATTCTATTTTGTTGAATTATTGTTCATATATACTTTTTTCTAGGCGCCTCGTTAAAAAAATCAATTGTCGATCACCAAGTAGCATTTCGCGCAAATTAAGCTTTCGGGCCACGAGAAACTATTTTTAAAAAGCAAAATCGAATTTACAAAATACAAATTTATTGGTGAAGACAGAGATGTGTCTCGTACAACGTCGCTAACAGAACTGAACTAACTATAGCACGGTTAATCATATTTTCATAAACCTTAGTCAGCACTACATGGAAGTTACAAGTTAAGGGTTTCTTAGGGGTTTGTATATATAACTTCTCCATCCCTAAGACGAAAATAATACGGTAGTATTATTTTCGGAATTCAAGTCTTTAGGTTTTGTCTTGACACATTTGAAATGTTTTAAAATATCATTCATACATTTTATAGACGAATTGTAAAAGATGACAATAACAATAATTATGCTCAGAATAATACAAATATAAAAAGAAATATACGGGGTGTTGTTTTCTTCCAAGGCTTGGAGTCGGTGGAGTTGAGTTTTCTCGGCTAGTTTCTGGAGCCTTGTCAGCTCGTCTAGGTTAATCTTATCCAGGACCTTCAGGGGGTGGTCTTCATGGTTAGGTTCGATGATTTCTATTCTGGGCAATTGTAGAGGGGTCTCCCGTATCGGGGAAACGTCGTTGCTGTATTCTTCCCCATTAATAATGAGGCTACATTTCTGGGGTATGTGGATCAGCTGTGGTTTGTGGATTTCTTCATATCCGCTTTCTTTACACTTTTTTTCAATAGCCATTTGTCTGGCGGGAATGACAATAACATAGGCGTCGTTGACTGGTTCTACTACATCTTGTTCTAGATGGACTTGGAGTGATTGGCATGGCTGTCTGCTCTTTCCTTTCAGTACTTCAGGTAGACAGTCCTCCTTGGATATTTGATTTTCCAGGCGGAAAATACAGGTTGTCTCGATTTCGTGGCACGGGCTGTCCTCGTAGTGGTGATAAGTCGAGTTCAGGATAATGTATGGTTTCAAGGGAATTATGGCATTATTGGAAATCGGAATGGGAATTAAATGATAATAATCGTAACGATTTTCTTTAAGTATCGGGACATGAATCGTGAATAGAATAAGATCATTTTTATATCGTGTTTCAATTTTTAAAAGTTTATAATATGATTGAATGTTATCGAAATATGGTAGACTTCCTTTGTACATGTTAAGCATTATTTCAATTAGTTCTTTGAGCTCGGAAGTTGGTAATATTATGTTATGAATAATAATTCAGTTCACCGAATAATATCGATTCTTCAATATTGTTTAGTGTTGACAGTACATTTTGACAGTCGATTATCATTGTATCGAGAGAGTTTTGGAGCCGTAAGAATAGCGTGTATTTGTTCAGACTGTCGACAATACTCTCTATCTGTTTGCCGATCAGTTGTTGATTTTTTACTATGTGTTGCAAGTTATTTGACGTTTCGTTCAAGAATCTTTTTGTGATAGTTGAGTAATTTTTCAAATCATGGTGTAGGATTTTTTGATTATTATTTAGTGTAGAAATAGCTTGGTCATATTTTTCTTCATCTTCGTCATCTAATGTCCCAAAGAGCCATTTGTTAGTTCTGCCCACAAAATTTATTAGGCCTCTTTTTGATCGGCTGAATTTTTGAGGCTTGATGTTTATTAATTTCACAGAAATTTGTTTGAGAAGTTGTAACAAATGGTTATGCATATGATGTAATTGTGGATACAGTACATCTTTCATCGAAATAAGGTTGGTTATGTAATTTGAGTTATTGGCTATGCTCTTTATTGGGTCATCAAATTGTTTCAAGTCGATTGGTTTCAGAAATGTAAGTTTTTCGGTAGTGATTCTCGCTTTTCCAAGAGAGAAAGGAAGGATGGGGTTGGGTATTTCTGTCATGGTTATCTGTTGTCCATTAGAGGTAAGGATCCCGAGAAGTAGAAGGAACAGCGTTGTCATCTGGAAAAATTCGTTTCTGAGATTGTTTTCTTTGAGGTTTCAGTTTACTCTTATGATATTTAGAATTTTTCGTTTTTACTTTGATGCCACAATCCTTGATAGGTTGGATTTGCTTATAAAGTGGCGATAATTTTTTTCGGGGCGATTCTTTCAGAAACACGTTTTCATTGATTTTTATCTCTGGTGGATCATCTCTTTTGGAATTAACTTCAGTAAGGTTCTTAGATTTTTCATTATTTTTTTTGATTATTTCGTTTATTATTTTTTGATTTCTCGCGTGTTTTTCAATGTAGTCAGAAGTTATTTTCGAAAATGTTATATCAAACGGATTTTGGTGTTCAATGTTTCCTTTAATAATTTGAAAAGGGGTGAATTTGGTCGCGGAGTGGATGGTGTTGTTATATCCTAATATAGCGTATATCATTTGTGTAGTTATTAGTCTATCAGGATGTTCGAGTTTCAGGGTTCTGATTTCTTCAATGAGCGTAGAATGTAGGCGTTCTACAGGACTGTTGCTATTGGCATTTTTGGGAGTTATGTAATGTAGAGTTATTTTGTGCAAGTTACAGAAATCTTGAATTAGATTATTTTTGAACTCTGTTCCAGAGTCGCAAGTAATTTTATTCGGAATACCGTAATGAGAATTGAATTTCAATAAACCATCTAATATGCTGGGTGCATTCAAATGAATCGGGTATGCTTGGGCAAAACGCGAGAAGCTATCAATAATTGTCAAAAATTTAGCTTTATCTGCCGAAAATGCACCGATATAAATATGCTCGAATGGGTATTCTCCTATAGGAGTAGGGTTGAATTTGATAATGTTGGGATGACGTTCATATTTTGTCTTTTGGCAAGTGACACAAGTGTTTATATAATTTGTCACGTCTTGAATCATGTTTGGCCAATAATATGTTCTACATAGGGAGTCTTTCGTTTCATTTATCCCCCTATGAGTGGTTTTTGTTTCGTGATGATGCTGGATTTTTAGTTTCTGTTCGTCTTTGTCTGTGATATCGGTTAAAAGGACATTACTCTGGACTAGTTTGAAGGCTGAATGTTTAAAGTGTTTTTGAATCAATAGAATTACTTTATTTTTCAAACGTTCTTCAAAAAGTTTGCAATGTACTATTTTCGGTTTGAGATATTGTAAGAAGATTCTCATCATTTTCGATATTTTTACTTGGTAGTACTATTTTTAGACGAGTTTTATCAAAAGGTTTCGTTACCCTTACCCGAGGGGAAAGAGTGTCTACACTTTCGGAAAGTATAATTTGGTTTTTGAATTTATTCAACGGTTGTTCAGAAATTGGGATTTCAAGAATTGGATTTTCATGGGAAGAGTGCTGAGTTTCATTGCTGTCGTCGGGTTCCTGCGGCTCCTGTACTGCTGGAACTAAGACTATGTTTGATAAGACGTTTACTTTTTTCTTTTCTGGTGGTTTTTCTTTTTCTTTTTCTGTTGGTTTCTTGCCAGTTCGAAGTTTTCGAATTTCATCGTTTAGGCGATTGTCAAGGTCTTGAAGGTCTTCGTCGGAAATTTCTGGGATTTCTTCTTTGTTTGCCAAGTCCGCGAATATTTCGGGAAAGTCCTCTTCAAATCGGTTGTCTGATAAATCGGTATTGGCTATCATTGATTGGTTTTCCAGTGGGTGGAGTTCTATTCTGGAAAGGGTATCTGCGACGGAGTTGTTTTTACCTTTTCTGTATACAATGTTGTAATCGTACTCTTCCAGCTTCAAGCGCCATCTTACCAATCTTGAGCTGGGGTCCTTGAGGTTGAAAAGCCATTGCAAAGGTTTATGATCGGTTACGATCGTAAATTGATTTCCGAATAAATATGGCCTAAAATATTTGGTGAAATTCACTATCGATAAAAGTTCTTTCTCTATCGTGGAATAATTTTGTTCGGATGGGTTTAATGTCCTCGACGCGTACGCGATAGGTTTATCTTTTCCTATGGCACCCTGCGATAAAACGGCACCAATGGCCACGTTAGACGCGTCAGTAGTCAGTATAAAGGGTTTCTTAAAATCGGGATACTGGAGTAGGGGTTTATTTGTGAGTACTTGTTTGCATGTTTCGAAAGTTTCCAAAAATTCCGAGGTATGAGTTATTTTTTCGCCTTTTTTCAGACACCGCGTAAATGGTTTGGTGAGATGGGCAAAATCTTTTATAAACTTCCGATAATACCCTAATAAGCCAAGAAAAGATTTGATTTCCCTAGCAGTAGTTGGTATGGGAAAATTTTGAATTGCCCTTATTTTATTAGGGTTAGGTTTGATGCCACCGGGCGTGACAACATGACCTAGAAATTCGACATTTTGTTTCATGAACTCACATTTATCTAGTTGTATTTTCAATTTAGCTTCGCGTAAAGTTTTAAAGACTTGTTTTAAATTGGCTATGTGTTCTTGCAAGGAAGTCGAAAACACGATAATATCGTCCATGTACACTAGACAGATTTTGTTCCGTAAATCTTTAAGGATGTGATCCATTACTCGTTGGAAGCTTGCGGGTGCATTCTTCAACCCGAATGGCATGCGAACGTATTCGTAATGCCCATGCTCCACGTTGAAGGCAGTTTTTTCGATAGATTCTTCTTCCATTTCGATCTGGTGGAATCCAGATGCTAGGTCGAGGGTGGTAAAGTAATTGCATTTTCCCAATTTGTCCAGGATATCGTCTATATTCGGAATCGGGTATCGGTCGTCGATTGTTTTTTCATTCAACTTTCTATAATCTACCACGATGCGCCATTTCTTCTTTCCTGATGCGTCGGTCTTCTTCGGCACAATCCATGTTGGGCTACTCCAAGCGGAGGATGATGGTCGAATGATTCCATCGGTGAGCATCTTCTGAATTTGCGTTTGGACTTCCTCCTTATGGCAATGAGGAAAGCGATAAGATTTCGTATGTATTGGTATCTCGTCTTTGGTCTTTATTTCGTGTTTGATTTTATTGGTAAATGAGAGTTTATCATGTTCATTATGGAATATGTCTGCAAATTCTTTATAGTGTTTTAGAATGGCTCGTTTTTCTTCTGGATTCATGTGGTCTATCCTAATTTTGTCAGAAATGTCTTTTGTCAAATCGTAATATTGAATGTCGGGTAGAGCGCTCTCGATATGATAAAATTCGAAATGTTCTTTTTCAATTCGGATAGCTTTAAAGGGTTCGTGCATTGTGACAGAAATTGTCCTATCTGTAATATTGAAAATTTCGAAAGTAGCGCGATAGTTCGAAGCACAAGTCAAAGTTTCCGGTATATACAATCCATTGAAATTTTTATTAGTAATTATGATCTCCCCTTCGTTAATATCGACGGGATATTTCCGGACCAAACTTTCGAAAGGCGGTATTTCGAAAGTGAAGGAAGTTTCGTGAGGTTGTCTATAAAAGAACGGTATTTGCACCAGGTCATTGCGTAGTAGCTGATTGGTAAAATCGATATTCAATCCTAAATTTTTTGATTCTTTCAATCCTATAATACCATCAAAAAATTCATGGAATTGAGATAAAATATACTCGGTCTCGTAACAACACTGGAATTCTTCAAAGGCGGGTATAAGAGCTCTAAACTGAATTTCTTTTTCTCCTAGAGAAGTTTTCAATTGGGAAGGTTGTCTAAAAATTCTGTCAGGGAAATATTTTTCGACAATCGAAGGTTTCAGTATTGAGGTGTGACATCCTGTATCAATTAGTAATTTTATCGGAGGGTTACGAATTTTTATATATGGGAGTCCATTGACCGTGGCAGAGTGAAGTTCTATCATGCTGTCTCGTTCTTTGGAGGCGATTCGTAAATATTTTCGCCCTCAGACTCGTGAATGTCGTTGCTCCGTTCATCTGATGGTTCGTGGGGATGACAATATTCGTCGAGGTAATGGTCAGTATAAGAATTATCTTGAAAATGTTCAGGTTGAAATTCTTGTGTAGTGTTAATTTGGTCATAGGAGTGATAGTCGTATCGGTAGTTATTCGGATAATAGTTATAAGCAACGTCAGACTGGTCGTAACCATGATTGTACATTTCCTCATTCATGGGTGTCCATCTTTGAGGTTGCGATTGGGCCGGATTGGTGAATGAATGGGGCATGGGTCTATGAACCGTAGAGTTCCTAGATGTAGTGGACATCGGTTCGAAAGTCCTTGTGTCGGGTTTACCTGTTGGTTTAAAAACGTTTCGTGGCGGACCAAACACTTGTCTGTTAGTTAAAAATGTTTGTCTTACTGGTCTGGGTTGGACATGTATTGGTTGACTGGGAAATGGGGGCCTAAAGTTATTCTGGCTGTGATTTGGATATTGAGATTGTGTTCTAATGATATTGGAAGATTGATTTCGGAAGTCTGATGCCTGATTTTGGTTACTGATTGTTTGAATTGGAGCCATTGGTTGTGAATTTAAAGGACTATAATTTAAATGAAGGCTATTATGATTTTGTCCAATTTGTCTATTAGGTTGTTTGGGTGAATTAACGTTCGGACGATTTTGGAAAACTAGATTTTGGGTGTGTCTGAAATTCTCATCCTCCTGGACAAGGTTCATTGCTGCTTCTAGGGAATTCGGATTTTGGACGATAGTTTTGTCCTGTAGTCGGATATTCAGGATCCTCAAGAATACTTTGAGAGATTGAGATTCGTATTGTCGAATATGTATTAGTTTAGTAGCTTGGTCCATGTTGGCGTCGGAGTTTATTTTGAAAGCTAATTTACTGCGTAATAATTGGATTCTTTTTGCGTAATCCAGGGGATGTTCGCCTCTATTTGGTGTAAGAGTAAACAATTGTTGTTCGAGGTTATCGAGGCTTTGTCGATCGCCAAAAGTGTTTCTCAATTCTAATTTTACTTGAGTCCATGTCTTCAGTTCGGACCTTGCTCCGATTAATAACTGGGCTCTATCTTTCAACTTACTCAATAAAATACTCAAGATGCACTGATTTAATGTGGCGTCTGCACCATGATATTTTTTATGAAATTGCTCGGTGGCGTTATTAAATATTTCGAGGGTCTCTGACGACCCATCGTATGTTGGAATAGTATCGGAATAAATCTTGAATAGTGTATAATTGATTTCTGTTGCCATATTTGAAACTCGCAATGAGCTTAAATTATTTGTCAAACTTTCAATTATGGGGTCAGTCATCAAATGCTATTTCGTACGTTTATATACGCTTAATTGTAAAAATATAACTGAAGAATATTTAGACCTTATTGAATTTATATTGAAATACCTCACAAAATAATTCTTAGAATCGATAAAATTATTTCTTTTAGGAATTTGAAGATAACAGTGTACAGTATAAGCTATTCTTTCTTTCCTCACAGTCAGTTTTCAAACCGTGTGATATTTCACGAGAACAAGTGTCGTTGTCTTTGAGATAACGAGCGGCGAACTCTGAGTATCAGGTTTCGAAATGCAATTACGTGTATTTAATGTAGTTATTACTAAATTCAGGTAAATTAAAATATGATTTGAATGTGATCAATAATCGCTAATCTATAGTCAGTCCACCGATTTCGATTACGATAAAAGAAAAAATGATGGATTTACTGAATGGGTTTGAAAATCAATATTCAAAAATTTCGAACAAAAATCTTTACGATAAAGTTTTGAAGGAAAAAATTTGAAAGCAGAAAGGAATTCTCGACTTACCACGATGGTGAACCAGGACGTCCCCTTCTGGAGTCTGAAGCAACTGGGTATGCCGGTTTCTGGGTGGTCTATCGAAGCTGTTCTTTCGATAACGGATTAACAGTTAAAACTGACGAATTTCACGATCGATATTCTTCCGTTATCCTACCGACTGCGCCAATTAAGCTTTCGGGCACGAGAAACTATTTTTAAAAAGCAAAATCGAATTTACCAATTACAAATTTATTGGTGAAGACAGAGATGTGTCTCGTACAACGTCGCTAACAGAACTGAACTAACTATAAAGCACGGTTAATCATATTTTCATAAACCTTAGTCAGCACTACATGGAAGTTACAAGTTAAGGGTTTCTTAGGGGTTTGTATATATAACTCGCACTAGAAAAAAATCTATTCAACAATTTAGAAAATGCCGACATTCTGAAAGGTTCTTTTGAAATCACATCGGGGGTCGAATGATAACTCATTTGATTCGTCTTTCGGTACTTAACTTTCCCAGTCAACAATGGGCAAACATCCACGTCTCAGGGATGTCAATATCGTCAAAAATGGGATTTAGATGTCCTTGTGATATCATATCGTTGACATTCCTGCGATACTACACCGCGACATCCCCTAGATATCAAAATCAATAATAGCCGAATATAGATGTCTCTAAGATGTCATATTGTTGTCATTACTGCGATATCACACTGGTACATCCCTGTGATATCTAAATTAGTGATAGCTGGATTAATATGTCCCTGCGATGTCAAATTGACACTTACCATAGACGTCATACTGCGACATCAGTTAGACATCAAAATCTATACTTAGATATCTCTGCTACTATATTTTTATCGAGTTATCTCCAGATCAGGTGATAATAGGACTTTCACACACATTCACTTGACTGCCGACCACAAGGGCACCATCTGTCCTCCACCACGGTCGAAAGGCAATCCTCAATTTGTGTTAAATTTTTATTTTGAAGTAACGCGGTAAGTTCGCAAGAAGTTGGCAACATAGATCGTATTCAATGTTGGCCAACCTGAAAGCGGGAGGCGACTGCGTGACCGGCTGTTACTGGTCAAGTTCAGATATTACTGGATTTACTGGATACAGTAACTAATGTAGGAACGCATCACAGTAACAGTAATTTTGAACACCCTGTATACTCTTTAGGTAAATAGGTGGAGTCTGTTGAGTGCATGAATTTATCCAGTGCTGGGAATAGGGGAACTGTTTATTTATGGTCTGATCCACATTAAGAAGTCAGTTAACGTGACATACGTCAATACATTTCATATGGGACATTTCACGCCAATGTTGCCTACGTCGCTGACAGGTCCAGACGAGCAATAAAGTGTGTCCCTTAAGTTTTTGGTTCAGCAAGTTGATTTGTTGAAACGTTTTGAAAAATAACTTTCGTTTTTTAGGAATGTTCAAAATGTACAAAGTTTGTATATGATTGGTATCATTAATTGTTTAAACAATAAATGAGGGTATTACTATCATTGAACTGATGTGTAAGTAGTGAAGAGAAACGTTTTGTGCATGGTTGCTCACAACATCACTTTCGGATCAGACGAGGTAAAAAAGCTATACAGCTATAAAAAAGTATAATTATAAAACAGCATTCAAGGAATGAAACACAATGAATTCTTGAAGATAATATTTGGGCCTTGATCAATTAGCAAAGCGATATTCCATAAATTATAATTTCATTGCAAAATGATTTTGATGCAAATGTTAAATGGTGAATAATGTTTTTTAATCCAAAGAAACTAATATAACGATATTACCTATATCATAGTTTTTCGAACGGATGGTCTATTGAAGTAGTTATGTTACTTCCTGTTTTGGTATATCTAGGGAAAGTTCTTCCATAAACAAAACAACATAGTTGTCACAACAGGATATATGCACGTAAAACATGCATATTATTATACTTTGAAGAGGATCTTATGAAATGTTTGCCATAACTAGAAGGTGCATACAGCTTACGTTTCGAAAAGAATACACACAATATTCCCTTGTTGAGTAATGTTAAGGTTTAATTATTGTCTATATGAGGAAAGTGAATTGAAAAGATAGCTTATTCAATAGTATAATCATCAGAAGTTGGAATATTCACTCATATCTTAAGAAAAATATTGCATCAATGGCTAATGTTAGTTTAAAATATGTTCACAAATAATCACACTACTACCGTCTAGTGTACCTGCATACGGCCCTGCTATGTATATGTCATTAATACCTCTTTCTGATGTATGAAGTCCGACAATAGTGTTATCCTATCTTACATTACTGACTTCTCAATGAAGATCCGACTACGATCACGCTCAACAAAACTATATTAATTTATGATGTTCCTACCTGCGAGTAATTTTTTAAAAAAGATGTGATTATCGAAGGCGAGTGAGCACAGCTCCTCCGGCACATTTAAGGAAACTAAACATGTGTTTGTCATGTGGGCAATAAATAAAATGGCAAATAACAATCTATTAATCATAATGGATTATGAATTTCATACCTGCACTACTTTTGGTAACATTCCTAAGAATTTCCCATGACGATTTGATCATGTTACAGCATTTCGCGGTTCCAAACTTCTCGAATACGCTAGTAACGATCTCATAGAACTTTTCACATGGTACCATGTCTTGAAAGTACCAAATGGGAGCCGACGAAGCTATCGCCCCGATAACTGAAGTAGGATACTTCATCCTGAGCCAAGCTGCCAACATTCCCCCATAAGACCCACCAAACGCGATGATTGGTAGGGTATCGTTGGTCAGAACAGTCCCAAAATATTTGTTTCGCAAGTCTTCAATAACATAAACATAATCCGCTAGAGCCTGGGATGTACTGAGGAATCTGAGATTTTCTTGTGTCATAGACAAATTTCCAAACGGTAAAGACTCGCCATAATATCGGTGCTCAATGAACACTACGAGGGCATTGAAAATTGGTGCAATATCGAACAAGAATCCAGTGTTTTGGGCAAACATGAAAATATTGCCTTCATTTCCGGTGTAAAGGAATACAGGTCCTCCTTTCACGTGATAATGACCGTTCACGAGATATCTCAATCGGAAAGTTCTGTTTTGAACTGAGAAGTGATCCACGGGTACTTCTATATATCTAACATCAAATGAGTATTCTGAAAATATACATTTACATAGGAGATTCAATAAAAATATCTTAAAAAACGTATAACTTGACATTTTGTTCGAATCATTGACGTATATCATGCCATTTCATCATGCTATGACTATGATGGGTATGGTCCGTATATCGCCGAAATTGCCGAAATTTTCAGACCCCTTGTCACTCGTCATTGGTAAAAATTTTGAAATAAAGGGCACGGAATACATGGGATTTTGGTTGATTGTGGAATTCAATGGAACTCGAGTATGTTCTAGATCACGATCTGTCGGTACCGCTTTAAATGGACCATAATCAAATCGTATGATCAGTCTCAGAGAAAGATGTTACGAAAACACAAACTGAAAGAAATTTACACAAATTGAGATTATTTCTGATTTAAACATCCAATTTCGACGTTGTTTATTCCACTTAGTATTATTGAGACATTTTAGACATTTTCTAATTTAATTTCGAGATATGGCTGGGTAATGTTTACAATTTGAAAAAGCAATACTATTATGATACAAACATAGTATTTTACTATATCGGGGAATCAGAAAAGTTCTTGAAAATATCCTATTAGGAAGTTATGTACGTCATTCATTGAATAGAATCCTTACAGAACCCTACGTTTTCGACTTTCAACATTAATTAATATGTGAAAACCCTCAAACCATGATAATTGAAAAACCACAAGCCACACTTATATTTAAAAAATATAAGGGCTCTACAAATATGTTTGCCAGTGGCACTATATCTTTGCAGCTTCTCTAATAAAATAAGTAAACAAACTTTTGAGCCAAACAATTCTATTGTAAAGAAACATAATGAAGATGCAGATTTTATAATAGAAGTTAAAAAATAATTTGGTAGGTACCAGTCATCAAACTGCTCTTCTCATCATTGATCAGACTAAAGTAAAATCGTAGAGCATGTCGAATTTATATAATCTACGTCAACCGATCATATCATTACATATTTATTCATGTTACGTTACGATGACGTTTTAGTCTGATCAATGCCCTAGATTGATGAAATTGTTTACCTTGAAAGTTTTTTACTTATTTAGTTAGAGAAACTGCTAAGATATAGTGCCACTGGCAAACATATTTGTAGAGCCCTTGCATTTTTTAAATATAAGTGCGGCTTGTGACTTTTCACTTATTAATTAATGTTGGAAGTCGAAAACGTAGGGTTCTGTAAGGATTCTATTGAATGGATGACGTACATAACTTCCTAATAGGATATTTTCAAGTACTTTTCTGATTTACCCCGATATAGTAAAACACTGTGTTGGTATCATAGTAGTATTGCTTTTTCAAATTGTAAACATTACCCAGCCATATCTCGAAATTAAATTAAAAAATTATCTCAATAATATACCAAGTGGAATAAACAACATCGAAATTGGATGTTTTGAGTTTTTGGATCATGATAGTATGACATATTTTAGCCAAACCACGTGAATAAATCAGAATTAATCTCAATTTGTGCAAATTTCTTATATTTTGTGTTTTCGAAATATCTTTCAAAATCACCGTTTCTCCGAAACTAATCATAAGATTTGATTATGGTCCAATCAAAGTGTTACCGACAGATCGCGATCTACAACATACCCGAGTTTCATTGAATTCCGCAATCAACCAAATTCCAATGTATTCCGTGCGAGGTCCTTTGTTAAACATTTTTATTTTTCGTCAAAAATCAACTACCTATAATGATTTCAAATCCATAAATTTTTTTTTGAATAAGGTATAACTTTTTCTATTCAAAATTTTAAACTATCAATCTATTAAAATGTGACAATTGACAAATGACAAGCGGTTGCCGAATCTATCAAGGAAAAACTACTGTTGCTCTGGTGACAGACAAGTCACCGAAGTTTCAGGAAAAAGTTTCCAGTTTTTCAGGGATTTGATATATGCGGAGGACCAAATTACCAACCAAAGTAACCAAGTATACAGTGTGATTCATGGAAACGCCCCCGTATCTTCCGTAATTTTCGACATAGGTCAATAAATTTTCAGAATCGATAGAAACACTGCACGTGATTATACACTTGGCGTGCAGCGATGAAACCATCAATTTTTCTGGAAAGTTGTTTTAGGAGGCAAAATTGGCCCGAAATTCCTTCAGATTCAGAATCCCCAAATTACTGATAGTACATCTGTCTCCCGATAAATTTTCATGATCGATAAATACACTAAAAATGAACCCACTGCACGAAAGGGCATCCTTCGTGATATACATTGCACTCCAGAAGCGATGAAACCACCCATTTTTCTTGTTGTATTAGGGGACAAAGTTGGCCCGAAAATCCTTTAGATTTGTGTCCAGGATCCCAAAATTACTGATAGTACATCTGTTTTCTGATAAATTCTAGTTTGTTTCACTTCTTATGGAAATGCCCATGTACCTTCCGCAATTTGCGAATCAGAAACATGAAATGTCCTGTATCGATAGATACACTAAAAATGAACTCAATGCACGAAAGTGGTCATCCTTCGTGGTACACTGCACGCCAGCAGCGATGGAACCACCCATTTTTTGGGAAAGTTGTATTAGGGGGCAAAATTGTCCCGAAAATCCTTTAGATTCGTGTTCAGGATCCCAAAATTACTGATAGTAAATCTGGTTCCTGAAAAATTTTCATACCTGAAAAATTCTAGTTTGTTTCAGTTCTTATGGAAACGCCCCCGTAACTTCCGCAATTTTCGATAGATACACTGAAAATGAACTCATTGCATAAAAGGGGTCATTCTAGGTGATATAAACTGCACGCAAGCAGCGATGGAACCACCTATTTTTCCGGAAAGTTATATAAGGGGACAAAATTGACCCGAAATTCACTTGGATTTGTGTTCAGAATCCCCAAATTACTACTTACACACTTGTCTTCTAAAAAAATGTTAGTGCTGAAAAATCATAATTTGTCCAACTTCTCATGAAAAGTGAACCTATGAACTGAGTGGCCCAGTCCTAACTGATAAACCCCTCAATTGCGATGACACTATCCACTTTTCGAAACATCATAGAATGCATCTCATTCAAAATGAACACTTGATTCTACATGGTTTTGGTATTTATCAACTTAATTTTCTTATTATATGTCTCCTAACAGAAGGTGAGATGTGCTATATCTCCGCATTTACTGTTTATAGTAATAAGAATTGGAGAATAGTTTTCGACGATTATCAATTACAATAGTTAGAATGTATCATTAAATTTTTCATGAAAAGTGAAAAAAATTATAATTTGTCAGGACTGAAAATTTTTCAGGATACAGGTGTATTAGTAGTAATTTGGGAATCCTGAACACGAATTCGAAGGAATATCGGGCCAATTCTACTTCCTAATGTAACTTTCCTAAATAGGTGGTTCTATCGCTGCTAGCGTGCAGTGTATATCACGTAGGATCACCCCTTTTTTGCAGTAAGTTTCTTTTCAGTGTATCTATGGATCCCGAGAATTTCATGGTTCCATGTCGAAAATTACGGAAGATACGGGGGCGCTTCCATGAGAACTGAAACAAATTTAAATTTTTCAGGAGACAGGTGTACTATCAGTAATTTTGTAATCCTAAACATGAATCCGAAAGAATTTCGGGTCAATTTTGCTCCCTAAAACAGCTTTCCGGAAAAATGGGTGGTTCCATCGCTGCTGGCGTGCAGTGTATATCGTAAATGGCCCCTTTTGTAAAGTGAGTTCACTTTTAGTATATCTGTCGATCCTGAAAACTTCATGATTCTTCCTAATAAAATTACGGAAGATACGAGGGTGTTTCCATGAGAAGTGAAACATACCCTATATTGGTTTCCATCAAGGTTTTCAGCTTATCAATTTTGAAGTTTTTCATAATAGTCCTTGGATCCTGCGGCCTCATACTGGGAAAGAAATTATATCGAAACCGTTGAGATTTTATATATATATATATATATATATATATATATATATATATATATATATATATATATGTCGAGTTGAACAACATGCTACAAAAATTCTCTGTAGCGTGACGTTTTTTTAGGGCCCCTGCAAACTTTTGGATCTGTAGGTTTTCCCACACCAATACCAAATACCAGTAAATCGCCCTGTAGCGCCATGGCAAATAATAATAATTGCCGCACAGGTCTACCGTAGTAACAGGAATGTTTTCATACTAATACGTGCTTCAAGCAAATCCGTCAGTTTATCATGAAATCAAATTATTACATTAAAAAATATTTTATTTTCGAACTCTACCATTACAATCAAAATTTTACCTAAATTAATGTTGTAAATAATCGTGAAATCGCTTACAAAAATAACTAAGTGGTAAGTGAAGAATAAATCCGATGTTTTCTGAATTTATTCTTATTTCGTGGCCTCCTCAAATTATCTCGCGAAGAAATATGGTTTTTAGAGTCTTCAATCACACCGTTGGGATAGGTTGGGATCAATACATTCGTCTTCCAATTTCTAACGGTTGCAGCATCTAAACCTTCACTTCTGCCTATATATCCTTGATTGCAATAATAATTATTGACTTCGTTCATAGAGTTGAGCCCTGGATCACGAACAAACGATCCACTTTCCACTCTATCATCCATTCTTGGAGTATTCGGATTGATCTCGTTTAGCAATTCCTTGTGTCCTCGAGCTTTCTTGAGTATACCAGCTTCTTCTTCACCTGCATGCTCTCGCTTAGCGTGTCTTATTGATACCATTTCTTCAATGTCCTCCGGTGTACAGTCGTTGGTTTGATGTGCTGTAGTAAATCTTGAGTTAGGAACAAACGAACTGTTTTTAACGTCTACACTCTCTACTCTATTTGTTAACTCGTTTGTTACAAACTTCGCCTGTCTGATTGTGTTCCTTTTTTCAACAATTTTGGTGGCTCGAGCGATAAGTCGGTCTACTGTCGAAACCATCCTAAGTTCCTCCATCGCCGGACAAATCTGCCTTAGAAGATCCAACGTGTACTGTTGAATATCAACAATACCTTCACAATTTTGATCAGAATTTGTGTTATTCATTTCAAAGATAAAAGTCAATAAATATTCAAGCACCGTTAGAAGTGAACTGTCAGGTACGTATAAATACGTCGATATATATGCAAGCATTGACGACCATCGGAAAGAACAACATAATTCAGTACTTGAAAATTACCTGCTTGTGTAAAGTAGATAAATATTACGATTATCATGGTTGCCACTATTGCCAATGGGTTAGAAAATCACCAATTTGTGAGGAACAGCGATGGTGTTCGGAATTCATTAGGAAAAAAGTGAATAAGAACGTTCCACATGAACATATTATAAAAGTTTGTTAATGAAAGTCAAAAAATAATTAATCATCAAGTTTTGTTGTATAATCGTAACGAATACCATTCGAGCAAACGAAAATAATCGATTATATCTCCTTCGACGTATTCATTAAAACACTCGTGCTAACTCTCTCGTGGTGTTTCGCAGAATATATCTCGTGACTGGGAAGTATAATCATTTATTTTCGATGCTCAAGAAGTGTTTCTTCTACGGAGACTATCATTTAAATATAAACAGATAATTTATACTACGGTCGAAATTTTCCTTTTCTTCACACATTTTCACCAAGTTTTACATTAATGCCAACGGCTTTCGGAAAAAAGCAGTACTGCCAACGGCTGTCGGAAACGAGCAGTGCTGCCAACGATTGTAGAAGGGAGCAGTGCTGCCAATACATTACACTCTTCCATTCTAGAAGGAATATCATTGGTTCGCATAATGTTCTAGATGGTCTGAAGGTAGCCTAATTCTAGCAGAACGTTTCAATCGAGGTGACACGAAGCGTCTGGAACAATCATATTATCTCACAAATTAGAATTATTCATATCTTCCTCATTTACATACTGGTAAAACAAAATTTTTTAAGTATTTTTTATGTCTTCATATATTAGAATATGATTAGATAAGTCAAATGAAAATGGTTTCACATACATACACCATCATTTTTGTAATGTGAAATTCGAATGGAAATCTACTGAAATAAAATCATTTAGAAATGGGCCGTGGTGGCGCGTGGGTTGAGCGATCGCTTCTCAATCCATTCATCCGAAGGAGCATGCGTTCGAACCGCAGCGCGGTCACCGATGTCGTGCATGGCATCACACGTTCAAAAAATGTATGGGCTCCGTATTCCCTAGCTCTCATGTCTCTGGAAGACTTCTGAGGGTTGCTCGTAAGGGTGCAGCCGGTTGACGGATATAACAATTTTAACAATAACATTTTTTTTAACAAGAACAGTTCAGTACAGTATTGCATTCTCAGTTTTGTGCAATTGAAATAATACCTCTTCAAGTTGCGATAATCACTGTTTTATAGACCACCGTCCTATATTTATAATTATCTATATATTTTTTGAAAAGTTTTTGGAAATTCCAAATTATATTTCCAGAAGATAGCTATAACAATATTGTTGTTCTGGGTGATTTCATCGTTAACCTGAAAAAATAAAACAAACAACTGGCTATAGATATAATAGATTATTTTGGTCTTTCAGTTACTATCTCTGACTATACGAGGGTAACGAATAAATTATCAAGTTCGATTGATTATATATTCACCAACCAGGTATAATTGAACCTGGTTTGTCAGTACTGCCCAATTCATGAATGTCAACTCCAACATAATCAGTGGTAATAAGGGCGGAGTGGGAAAAAAAATTGCAAAATCTGGTATGAAAAAATTTTAAAATAAATTATTGAACATGGGCTGATCTCACTTTTATGACTACTGCTAAAGCGTCACCATCAGCCGAGTTTCTTTTACCTTGGTTCAATGATATTTCCCATTAAGGATGTATACCTCCTAAGGGCCGATTGTTCAGTACGAGATAATCTACAGATCAACTAATCTTCGTTCTGTTGCCAAGTAGTAGCCAATCTAATCTGTAGTTTCTTAGCAACGAATCCAAGATTAGTTGATCTGTAGATTATCTCGTACTGAACAATCGGCCCTAAGATAGCCTACCAGTGTGTTTTTTAATGATAGTCTCCGACTAATGAGAGACAAATTATCGTCTATTATACCTTTTATTTATTTTACCCGCGATCCTGTATATCAAATAGCCTAAAAAAAACAAAAACAATAATATTTCGAACAAGTTCGAATATATTGTGCCAGAGAGGTACTATCATCAAAGTGAAATGAATACGGAGTATCCTTCCCCAGTGAAATAGAAACTCGAATAATAGAAACAAATATTAATTCAATTGAATAATTGAATGTTGTTGTGATATATAAAAAATAATTTGTTATTAGAGAATCTTTTTATTGTCAAAAGTAAATCTATAAAAGGATAAATTGCTTCTGTTCTTATCCCATTCACGAAATAGTATTTCTTGTCATTAGTATTTCAAAAGTGCTTTCTTTCGTGTTAATATACATGTAGCTATTTGTGATTAAAATTTCTTTTTAGAAATATTGGCCAAATTTTCCAGTGTTTTACAAACAACAAAATAGTCATGAACAACAAGTAGAGAACATTTTTACATTTGAATAGTTTCTTGGAACAAATGAATCAACCCTACACTATCTATCTTTGTCTTGGAATAAATGAATCAACCCTACACTATCTATCTTTGTCTCTTTCGATAACGATGATCTAGCACAGCTTAACTTCTTCTGTAAAATTTGTTTTTATATGAATCACCTTGGTTTTCGGAGAAAGCAGAGCTTGTGCGAGCAAGAAAAATCCGGGACCAACAGCTCACGTACAAGTGGATTCCGGAACACATTAGTTCAGTGACTGGCAGTGAGGATTGTTCTATTTTTGGGGTTTTGTGTTTACGAATCACATAAGTTTTCGGAGAAAGCCCCTCAAAAGCAGAGCTTTACGAGCAAGGGAAATCCGGGACCTACAGCTTACGAACAAGTGGATTCCGAACCACTTTAGCTCATTGACAGGCGGTGGGGATCAAACTCGAGCCGCCTGGGTGAGGGACAAACGCTCTGACATCACGACCACTTCGCTTATAGTTTCAAATTTAGCGCCATATTTTAACAAAAAAAACAAAAAAGATTGAAATTCCTAGTGTTTTGTATTTTATGGAAAATCTTAATATTTCCACCGTTATACACTCTTTCAATCCTCTAGCACGGAGTTACTGAGGCTGCCTGAAACCTCGAAATGAAGAAAAGTTGTCGAAAAACGTGTCAGTAGTTTTAAAGCCAAAAGTTGTGTGGTGGCATGACTGAATCCATATCCGAAGTACTCTGTTTAAATAAAATACTGAGTGAAAAATTGAATAAATCGGATATGTAATTTCACAATACTCCACCTGAAATATTAATACAATGTTATATAAATGTCTCAATGAACACATCTAGACATCATAAATGCAGAATATGTTGGGAGATAATCTTTGACGATTTTCACATATAACAAGTTTTCTCTAAATCACCACTATCAACTGACCATTGTTTCGTTAAAATATAATACTTCCACTTGAAGAAGCCATTGCATGGTATATGGCGGAACAATTGTTTCCGTTATAAAGTTAAAGTTTTATTTTACGTCTTAAATTTTTTAAAACGTTGTTTTCAAACTATCGATTCCAAAACTAGTATTCTATTGCAATTACT
This sequence comes from Chrysolina americana, assembly GCA_958502065.1. Lineage (NCBI taxonomy): Eukaryota > Metazoa > Arthropoda > Insecta > Coleoptera > Chrysomelidae > Chrysolina > Chrysolina americana. The sequence continues at coordinate 75,091,836 of OY293413.1, forward strand.
GTTCGTGATTACGACGAAAGTCTTTCAACAAAATCCAACGCATTCATGGCTCTCTTGATGGACACGTTGAAGTATGGACGTCGAATGATTTGTTCAAAATGTCATGAATTTCATCCCAACAAAGTTTTGATATCTTGAGAAAATGAAATGATATGATTTTTGAACATATATTTTTTGAATAGATTAATTTGCTGATAGATGGAAGGAGTGACTTTATTTGGACACCCATAAAGAAGATATTAATTCTAACATTGCCAGAATATGTAAATTTTCATTACGTTCCGAGCAATACGGTGTAGAGCGAAACCATAAAACTTAATGTTTGTTCATAAAAAGCTAGTAAAGAATTAATCAAGCCTGTATAGCGCTACGAAATCATACACACATTAGTATGTTTGAAATTTTAATTGTGCGACCGTGTTAGCGAAACATGAATTTCTGCCGAGAATAACGGAACACAATTAGTCTCTTGAAGAAAATTTCTCGTTTGCTTTGTTTAATCGTGTATTTTACTATGGAATATTCCTTCTCTTTTGCGAACTTTTGTTACAACCCCCAACAATTATTGAAGTGAATCGTTGATGGTGTTACTTTGTTTCAACCCTTATAATTGAATAAATCGTTGATGTGTTATTTAGCTAACGACCTGGAATTAAAATGAATGTTCTAGAAAACATTATTTTTCGTATAATTTTGTATTGGAACAGAATATACAGTGAGGACCAAAAGTCCGTCGCCCCCCCTGTAAATTCTTTATTCTACATATTACAAAAAAATGTTAAATACATAAGTTGTAGGGTTTCATTCGATCTCTTTAATGGTTTAAGTTTCATTCATACAGAGTGTCTCAAAAAAGCACGGTGACTTAGAATTTAATTTTTTTAAATAGGACACCCTGTATTTCGTTGCATTATTACATTCTACGTTGAATTCTGAACAAGTTTGATAAATGGTTTTCTATCAAAAAAGTTAATAGTTTTGGACTTATGAACACTTGTAAATAATTATTTCGACTACTTTTGCACCAGTTCACGAATAAATTAATGAGGTAGGCTATGCACGCTAGGCGCGTTTATTTTATCCATGACAACGAAAAAAAACTCCATTATTTTTAATGTTATTTTGGCGTATGGTGATAATCTGTTTTGTTATTTGAAGAATAATAATTGGATTTTTTGGTATTTCATTTCAAAAAATTACTTTCTATTATATCATTAGAAAGGAATGGTTATGCTGAATAGTACAGGCAAGAAAAAGTTGCATGTTCCTATTTAAGTTATGGACCTACAGAGAATTGTTTTTTTCCCAATTTTTCCAATATTTTTTTTGGCGGCTTTTTATAACGCCGACGAATGAAAATAAAATATCACAGTAGTAGCAACTGTTAACAAGTGACGTATGGTTTCCATAGCCAACTTTTCAATTTTTGGCTTTCATTTTGCTTCCACGGCCTACTCGGTGAATTTCAATAATAATTTTTTTCTGATCTAGTTTTGGGTTAGATACCAACTTGTGATATGTCATTAGAAAGGGAATTGAATGCTGAATAAAGCGAAAAGAAAAAAAATAGGGTTTCCATTTTAAATAAGAAAGTTGATGTTACTTCCGGTCAGACCGGAAGTTAACTTCGACATGTCAATATGCTCAAATTCTAGCTCTTATGTCATTATATCGACGCTCCAAATTTCACAAACCTACTTCATACAATAACTGAGATATTCCGTAGGCAATACTTCCGTAGCCACCCGGTATAGTATCCGCTAGAGGTGTATTTTATTTGACTTGTGTATTTGGTGTGTTACAATCATCATTGGCTTGTAGATTGCAAAAGCTTCTTGTCATCCTACTGCAGACATTATCCATCTGGTTGGGAAATACCACCTGCTTATATGTTTCAAGTTTGTTGTTCCTCTTCAGCGTCCAGCCAACTGAACGATATTTCCTGTGTATTCATAGTGTCTACCTACAAATGAAGAAATACGTTGCACATTCATTCGACAGATGTAATTAAACATATGTTGCGGTATTAGCAGGGAGGTAGTTGTTTTCTGTCAAGTGTTCCACCTAGAGGAAATATTTTTGGGAGGAAGGTGAGTTTCGACATAGTCCAGATAAGTCTTTCAGTTTAATCTGTTGTAATGTATTGGTCTACTTTGAAATGCGTTAATGAAATGGAGATATTTTCCAGATTACTTTAACGACAGAAGTCGAATAAATATATCAATTGTCAAAAAGTATAGGAATAAAACTTCATCTTGGACAAAAGCAGTCCTTTAAAAGAGATTAGGCCGGCAAAATTATGTTTGTATTCCACTGAATGACAATAGATTGGAATGGAGGAGGTATGCAAAGCAAATGGTATAATTGAGACAATTTTTCAGACGAGCTTTGGAAATAAGTAATGAAAATAACATGCTAATGTGGGGATACAGGGTGTTGATACCTGAAATTTAAAAAAAAATTGTATTCTTCCAGCACAATTAATAAACTTCGAGATTGTTTTTCAAGCTATGGATTACCATACAATTATATTTGATAATGGAACTTTTTTTGTGTCTGAGGAGGTTGATAATTTTTGTATAAATAATGGTATTATGCATGTTACTTCACCTCCTTATAATAATAATAATGACTTAATAATAATAATTAATAATATAATATTATTTATTTATCATCCTGTAACGAATGGAGCAGCTGAAAACAGTGGCTTCTTCACGGCGATAAAATAGTTTTCATGATTTTTCAACTTTAATTCGTAATTACTTAATTTCCTATCGCAACACCCCTCATTGTGTAACTCCTTCAAAGTTGATGATTTTTTGTAAAAAAGACACGCCTTGATTTTTTAACTCGCCCAGTTACTGAGAAAGCTAGAGACAGACAAATCAAGTATTACAAGCGAAATAAAAGTGTGAATTTTGAAGAGGGAGAGGAAGTGAATGTTGGAAAGTATAGGGATGGAACTTCATCTTGGACAAAAGCAGTGGTTAAAAAGAGATTAGGTAGGCAAAATTATGTTTGTATTCCACTGGATGACAATAGATTGGAATGAAGGAGGCATGCAAATCAAATGGTGAAATTGTGACATTTTTCAATGATTTAGAGAGAAAGGATGGTAGTGACAGGAGTGAAAAAAATTGAATATGGTGGAACAATCAGAATTACCTTAAATTTCTAATGAAAGTACTCTACAGAATGAAGTTTCGGTAAATACGTCTAATGTTGCACTTCTATCACTAGGTATAATAATGGACCGACCTTATAGACAGATACAATCACCTAAACGAACGGATTTATGAAAAAAATTGTATAATATACAATCTTAAGGGCGAAGGTGTGATGATATATGTTTATTTGGTCGATCATTTCTTGTGTGCTTATACTTAGTGTATCAATTAGATAAATTATTGTTATGGATACAAAATGTTTATAAAAGAGAATTAAAAATTGTTATATTAATTCCTGTAAGTAGGTATTGTATATTTTTGCAGTTTGAAGGATCTCATCTTGCGAGGATGAACAGTATCATGAACAGCTTCTAACGAATGGGAATTGTGGTGGATACATTCTCGTCGAATTGCATTCAGCTGTTGCATAAATTGCATCCGATAATTTATCCTAGAGAATGTGCCGCCGTTCTCGACTAAATTACATTTGCCACTGTAAACTGAGCGATAATGATGGCCAGCGTTAAAGGGCCAGATTCTTGTATCAAAGTATGAAACTGAGCTAGAAACATTTTTCGGAAATGGTGAGTTCTGAATTTAAATAGTATGATATAGTTATAGCTACTACATAACGATTAGGTCGTACGTAGACACTGAATGGTAGATGACCCAGCGAAATAAGAAACGATGTTTCCTAATTTTTTTTTCACGTGCCGCCCCGCCAAGTAAAGATTTTTTTCAGACATCTTTCCCTTGTTTTAGGGTTGAAATTGGCACTTTTACTCCCCAAAAATTAAATAAAGTTTCACCTAAATGAAGGTTATTTTTTTTCAGTTTATATTTTATTATTCAACTAGTACATTAATAAAAATTAACAATTTTAGAACTCATTGAAAAAATTTAATGTACCGTTTGTAACATTGCTGAAGTGGGTATGTTATGTATTTCAGTTAAAAGAAATGGTAAAGAGATAAGAGAAATAAATTGCCGATGAATGAGTTGCTTGTGTGGTTATTGCAATTTCTGAAATTTTAATAATGGCTTAGTAGGAGAACCTGCCATAATTTCATTTGCAATTTGACTCATTTTGACAGTTGACTGATCTACATATTTTTCCGACACGCTTATCGAGCCCCACCCACAATGTTTCCTCAAATGTTAAAATGTAGCCTTCTGCATTTGCCAAGAGAAATGCAGATGTTCTTCTCACACTATGTCCGGTATATTGTAATGGATTATATTTTGACAAGGTATTTCGTTCTACAACCTGTACCTGTAAATATCAAAATGCTCACATTTTGATATTCTACAACTTTAAAAGAAACGACGATGATCCGTTTTCGCTGTTCTCAGAGCTGCTACTTTTTGATGATGTCAAGGATTTTGAAATTGCCAGTAGTACTATTTTTTTTCCATAAGAAATATCCCAGTCAAGCCCTGTCTCCGGAGCTCTGATACAACCGGAGGGCGCGCTGGTGTGTCACTAACCCCAGTACAGTGTGTCACACTCCCCACGTCCGTGGGGTGAGTGACTACTGGGTCCGAGAATCATGTGCCCTGAGTAAGCGGAGTGAACCAAGAATTACGGCCTTCTGTATTCTTCCGGCTAGGTTTTCTGCCGCATCACGGCAAGACGGTATGATTTTCAGATTCGAGAGCAGCTTGTCCATCATTCCAAATCCAATCCAAAATCAAAAAATATATTAATATTATATTTATAATATAAAAAATTTTACCGCACAACATATAAATAGATAAAACCCCTCCTAAAACCATCACTCCTGTGTATACAGGGGGCAGGCAAAACCTACTTTCGCTCACCGAGGCGAGCCCTACGTTGTTGTGTAGGCCTTCGTATGCTGTGAGTGAGTCATCTGCCCTGGTTTCGCAGCCCTGTCTCCTTCGTGTTATACAGGGGGTATTATTATGTTACTTGTCAGACATAGGGTTATCGGGACCATGTATTGTCGAGGTTTCCTTACACTCCCGGAAAAATGACGAAAAAAACCGGGTTTGAGCATGGTGCACGTCTGATTACTCACTCCTCTTCCAGAGACTCATGGAAAATATCCAGCGATTTGTAAATGAGCCCGTGCTTCAACCTTCAGTTGTCGCGGGCTCTTATTGTCGTCATACCCCTGGTCAGTTTACTTCCAAGGATGAAGTGTCGAAATAATTTATCAGACTGTTGTTTGATAAATTCTTCGATTTTTGGAACATCGGCTAGCTCTCTCAATGCGTCTAGCCGAATGTATCTATCACTATTCGTGACGATACGGAGTATTTTGTTCTGCATCTTTTCCAGGCGCAACATTGTTGACTTGGGAACGCTGCAGAACACTGGACAAGCGTATGTCATAGTCGGTCTTATGACCTGCTTGTAGACTAACACTTTAGTCTCCATAGCCAGTCTGGAATCTCTCGCAATGAGGGGGTAATTCCTCTTTACCGCTGCGGCGGCTCGCTTTAATGCCAGACTGACATGTTTAGTAAAGGTCAGTCCACGGTCCAGCTGTACCCCCAGGTACCGCGCGGTGGCTGACTCGTCAATCTCGGCGCCCAGTGACCTGAATCCACCTCGAATTTCCACGTTTTCACGTTTCACCTTCTTGGTGAAATTCATGAGCTCTGTTTTCGCCGAGTTTACCACTATCTTGTTTTTTCTCATATACGGGACGATTTCCCCCTGCAGGTGATCTTTCACACGCAGGGCCGCCTCATTCGAGGTGGGCTCCTGCGCGTAGACCGCGGTGTCGTCTGCATATATCGCCGTTTTGGTGTTCTCGTGCATTGGGAAATCGTACGTATACAGGGAGTACAAGAGTGGTGACAAGCACGACCCCTGTGGCACTCCTGCTTCGGCTCTCCTCATCGAGGAGCTGGTGTCGTTCACTTTAACCCTGAAGGCTCTACCCACGAGGTACGAGTCTAATATCTTTACCATTTGAACAGGCATGCCTGCCCGTAACATCTTCATGACGAGTCCTTCTATCCAAACCGTATCGAACGCTTTCTGTATGTCCAGCAGGACCATTACTGTGTTGCGATCCCGATTGAAGCCTTCCTTCACCTCGTGGACAATTCGAGCTACCTGAGAGGTCGTGGAATGACCTCTCCTGAAGCCGAACTGCTCCTCCGGGATGAGCTCCAGTTCTTCCTCGAGATCGCTAAATCTCTTCAGAAGAATTCTGTCCACCACCTTGGCCACCAAACTGAGCAGCGAGATGGGGCGATAACTATCTATCCTCATGTCCTGTTTCCCCGGCTTCAGGATAGGGATAATCTCCGCCTGCTTTAGGCACGTCGGGTAGTGCTGCCACCTTATTATACCGTTGATAATGTATATAAGTTGGACAAGGGACTTCCTCGGGAGATTCCGGAGCAAAGTCGCGTCGATTTTATCAATCCCAGGCGCTTTGTTCCTGGGGAGCCTCTTCATGGTTTCCCTTACCTCCCCGAAGTTCGTCATGATCTTCGAGAAGGCTCGGTCCACCATTGGGGTTTTGGGTATGTCCCTGAAGTCCTTAGCTCCCCTGGTTACTTCAGCGTGTTCCTGGGATACGTCCGCTCCCGCTCGGAAGGCACTCCGGAAATATTCCCCGAACATCTCGGCCTTCCCTGGATCGGTCATCGCCTGCCTCCGGCCGTTCTCCATGGCTGGAATGACATTACGCTTCCTGCGAAGTCGCTTTGTCATCTGCCACAGAGAACCGTCGTTGGTGTTAAGGCTCTCGAGTTTCCTCTTCCAAACTTCATCCCGGTGCTTTTTAATAAGCTGGTTTACCTCCCTGCCCAGGCTCATCATGTTTTCACGATGAACCGGGTTTCGGGAGGTTTGCCACTTCTTCCTCTCCTTATTATTAAGTTTTATTAAGTCCAGGATGAAGCTTGGGAGGGGATCTCTGTCCTCTCGCACGACCCTCTTCCTGGTGGTTCTCTCCCTGGCTTCCTGTATGTTCTCGATCCACCTCTGGGTTTCCCGGTCTATGTCACCCTCCGCTATTTGTGGGGTGACGACCGTTCTCGCATCTAGGATCCTCCTGTATTCTCCCCAATCAGTGGTGGAGTAATCATACAGGGTTCTATTCCCTTTCGGGTTTTGTCCACCCTTGATTGTGAAGAATACAGGGTCGTGATCCGAGATGCACTCAGAGGCGGTTCTCAGCTCTGAGATATTTGTGACGTTTTTATTAACCACCAGGTCGAGGATCGACGGGGCGTTGCCGTTCCAGGGATAATGCGTCGGCGTGTCCGGATGATCCACTATGATGTTATTATTCATGGAATATTTCCAGAGCGCATTTCCGTTCGGGTTGGCTTCCGTTTGACCGGCGAGACTCCACTCCGGGTGTCTCGCGTTGAAATCCCCCGCCAGCAGCACTCTGTGCCCGCTGCTGCAGAAAATATCCATATCCAGATCCGTGATTTTGTTCCTCGGGGGGTTGTATACCGAATATAACCTCACCCCAGAGTCGAGTTGAACTCCTACGTGTTCGATCGTGCTCGCCCTCTGGGGCAGGGGTACATGCGGTATACAGAACTTTATGAGAATAGCTACTCCTCCCCCTCTCGCTCCATCAGGGCGGTCCTGCCTGATGGTGGTGAATCCCCTGAATTTGAGTTTATGCTCCTGCTGGATGCCCGTCTCGGACAGGAGCAACACGTCAATCTTATGTTTGCGAATGAGATCAGATACAAGGTGGTACTTGGTTCTGATCCCATTCATATTGAGCATGCATACCTGCAATGGCATTACAGACCGTAGCTCTGGATATTATCCATGACTCTCCAGAAAGCCAGGAATTTTTCGGCACTTGTCCAGGCCTTTGTTAGGCCCTCGACAATATCATCCATGGCCTGCAGTAGGCCTTTAGTGTTTACCAGTTCTTGGATAGCCCTATGCCTGTCCATGAACCCGCTCACAGCATCCGAAGTGCTCGGCTGACTTACGCCTCGGCCGACATTTAAGGGTTGGGATTGGGGTAGGGATGGGACACTGCGACTTACCCCCTCTTGTAAATTTTCTTTTTCTTCTTTAGCCGCTCTCCTCTCTTCCCATATATTTTTCTTGACCGGCGGGGCCGGCTTGTAGGCTGGTCTCTTCGGCTGCCGTTCCTGCCGCCGGTCGTCCTGCCTCCTGACATACGCACTCCTGGGTGCACGAGGTGTGCATCCCCCCGCAATTGCTGCAAAGGGCTGGCGTATTCCTCGGCTTGGTGCATGTCCTTGACCAATGTCCACCCGCGCATTTCATGCAACGGACAGGTCTGTTGCAGTTGGATTGGGCATGCCCCCAAGCCTGGCATCGGTAGCACTGGGTGGCTTCCCGATTGTTTCTCTTCACCTCCCAGTGCGCTATCACTCCCGTAACAGCACGGATGGTCTTATTCAGGAAGCTCTCTGTGACTTTCTTGTCAGTGTTGACAATAAAGAGCTTCCTGTCCGTGTTGTTGATGCCGGTAATCCCGTATGTCTCCAGCCCTTGCTTCTTCTTCTTCTTCTTCTTGATTTCTTCAACTGAAGGGTTGTGGTCGAAACCCTTCAGGATGAACGCGTGTCTTCTTTCCCCCGGCATCGTGTACGTGTGGAATTCCACCTCGGATGCCCTGAGGGTACTTTTAAGGGCGGCATGGTCCTCTGCTGTACTAGCGTAAATCAGGGATGATTTATTCGTAAACTTGTACAGCAAATTTCCTTTGACGTGCTCTTCGAGTGTTGCCTTACTGTTTCCATTTAACTTAATCGTACCCTCGATGATGATCAGTGGGCATCTTTGTTCCTTTGTCTTTGCCGGGGGTGGTTCCTGTGTGTTTCTCTTAGATTTCCCTTTTCCTTTTGCGGGGGGTGCTGGAGTGGGGGTTGTATTGTCCTGCTGCGGGGGCAGCGGTGAGAAGTCCTTTCTACTGCTGGGGCCTGCCTGCTGTTCGATCCCTCGAGGGGTTTCCGGTTCTTCATCCTCCGACAACGCCTGGAACGCATTGGCTGTGGCTAGAGGGGGCTCCTGTAGATTTAGAGGGACCCATTTGACCTTCCTGGTCTTCTTGGGGGCCTGGTCCGTGGGGTGAGTGACTACTGGGTCCGAGAATCATGTGCCCTAAGTAAGCGGAGTGAACCAAGAATTACGGCCTTCTGTATTCTTTCGGCTAGGTTTTCTGCCGCATCACGGCAAGACGGTATGATTTTCAGATTCGAGAGCAGCTTGTCCATCATTCCACCAAGTACCCCTATGATCAGAACCACCATTTTGACAGAAAGGTTTGGGTAAAGCCTGCGGAGTTTAAAGAGTAAATCTCGATATTTTGTCCGTTTTTCCTCCTCTTTTTGGACGATGTTCGTTTCGCCAGGAGACAAGAACTCTATGATGAAAATCGTTCGACTTTGATGGTCGAGGAGGACTACATCGGGCTTATTGGCTTGTATTTGCCTGAGGGTGGGGAATGAGTAGTCCCAATAGATTCGGCACTTCTCATTCTCCACAACAGACTCAATATCCCCCGGGGCATAAGGCAACACCGGTGTCTCGTCTATACCACACGAGTGTGGTAGGTGGTAGTACAACACTCGTATTAGCATCGCGTTGTGCCTGTGAATATAGGCTGGACAAGCTGACAGCAAATGCATTATGGTCTCAGCTGCTCCACGACCCGCTTTGCATCTAGTGTCACATACCTTCTATACCCATCACGCGACTACGGTAGACGAGGGTGTTGAAGACACCATCTTGGCAGGCCATTGTGAATTCCTTGGTTTCCGACGTCAGCCCACTTGACCTGAGAAAAGAGGTCAGGTTTCAATGGATAAGCCAAGGTCTTCACTGTTCTTGAAGACCCCATGCATTGGCTTATCCCTATGTAGCTATAGGAGCCTGTCACACTCCACAGCTTTCACGTGGGTTTTTTGCTGAACGGGTTCCAGAGTTTGGGTTCGTCCGTTCAGTGTCGAGTTCATCGGCTGTACGGATTGCTGCCTCGAAAAGAGATGCTCCAAATCCTTTTTCGTGATCGCATATTAAGCAGAGAAGAGATTCTGAACTCCTGATGACTTTACAGGTTCCATCCAGTACCATTCTGTTGTGTAGACACTCCAAACTCAAGAGTACACGGCCTCCCCTTTGTCTGGGAATGCAAGCTCCTATGAAGATGCATCATTTTGCGAGTTTTTACGTCAAGTTGTCGCAGCTCTTCCTGAGTCCATTTCATTACTCCAAAGGAGTAAAGTAGAATCGAAACGGCAAGCATATTAGTTGCAGCAACTGTTTTCGTCCCCGACAGTTTTGATGGCCAGATCTATCGGACTTTGTGCCGCGGAGATAGTTTTTAACAGTAGCTACCTCGTTGGTGTGGCGTTGTTCCACCCCTAGGTAGGTATACGTCCCTCCGGCATCCAGATTATGTAGGATTCTTCCTTCTACGAGCTGAACGTTCTCCTCTCATTCTTTATAAATTATGAAACGCTTTTTTTACAGTTACTTTTTGATTGCCTATTTTTATAGTAATATGCTGTAGCCATTGAATGGTTTTATTTGCATATCTGCCGTCCCAACGTTTGTGATTTCATCAAAAAAGAGCTTGCGACACTTTCGTTGCTGTATTATTGCTGTTTTAGTAGATATTTGAGAGGTACTGCTTCTTCATGGTAGGAAGCCAGATTGCTCTAAGCCTAAAGCCGGCTTCAGACGGCATGGCAAGCCTTGGCCAATGCCTGCTTGTTCCAGCGTTAGCGAATCATGTATATGCAAAACATATGACAAAGCAAGTCCATCAACGTTGGCGCTGGCCACGGTTCGCCTAGGAAGCGGTAATTTCTACACACATCGAAGCGACTGTTAGATTGATTGCCGTGCACGCAACATATTTTATATGTGTGGTCATGATGGTAGAGCGCTAGTCTATCAATCAGAGGAACGTGGGTTCGATTCCCCGCATGGTCACTGGCACGTTGAAAGGTAAGACCTCGTTAATCCTTAACTCGTACAAGTTTCGACTTCTGAAGGCTGTCGTTCGTAGGGGAATGACAGCTGGTTAACAAATTGAACGATCAATAATAATATAGAAACAATGCACATAATATGGGTTTTAGTAGTAAGTTGATCATTACGTCTACGTCTACGTTTAACTACTCGGGTGTCCACGGAAACGAGGAAGCAGACAGGTTAGCCAAGGAGGGATCAGATAAACTACCGATTGAGCAAGAACCCACTCTATGAATTCCCAATAGCCTAGCAGTTGCTGCAATGGAAGAACTGCATTGGTGCACCAGAGGGATGCAGCTTCTGGGGAAAGCATACTGAACCCAAAGTACCTCAAAAAGATACAGCTAAGGAAAGTGCTAAACTACGGTAGGGAATGTGGCCCAGATACGTGGGAAGGTCACGTGGGTGCACAAAGGGTCCAAACTAGTGCTTCTGGTTACTTCTTGCGCGTACAGTTGCCGTAGAACAGTAATTTTGGTTAGAAGAACATAATCCTATAAGCATCAACTTGTTTTTGCTTTGATATAGCAGTTGTTAAGTTCATCTTCTGCATGGTTCTGAATCCCATGTTTTTATTCAAATATTCAAAACAAGATCTTTTAACTGACATTATCATCATAAAAGTGAAATTCCACTCTTGCTTAGCTTAGCAGAATTGGTTGAGCTCTTTACTGCTGCTATTTACAGAATCTCAGGTCTTTATTTCCTCGTTCCCGGTATTATCATCAGTATAATCTTTTTTGGAATTCCATGCGAGATGCGCTACCAAGAAAATTCAACTCAGCGTCTGAAAATACACCTAAACATTCAAAACATTTTGAGAGAAAGCAATTCTCATCAGTAATGCATTGCTCACAAACTCGCTTGATTGTCTGCAAAACTTAAGAAAAATTGGTGGTTTATCAGTCTTTTATAGATTATTTCATGACAGATGCTCTTCTGAAATGGCAGCATTCAATCGTTCCATCCGTAGCAGTTTCATCAAGAGTTTAGTCTTCCCACTTCTTTTCTCAAGACTTTTTCTTTCAACGATCGCAAGTATTTCCGAAGCCTATACCTCCACTAATTCACGAACAGCGCCAGATTCCATGTTATCGTAGTAAAACTGCACTAACAAATTTTCCTAATTTATTTAAAACACTATTTAACAATTATTCACTAAAACATTGACTTCAATAACTATTTCAATTTATTTCTAATGTGGTCTCCTTCATTCGGTCGCTGGCACTCTGGATGTTCAAACGGACTCTTTCGTGGATGTCTTCCATTCTCTGCCGAAGTTTGCTGACATAGTCCTCTCCCGCAGTATCTTGTCCTAATGGCGTCCCAAACTTCAGGTCACATGGTAGTCGCAGCTCTCGGCCCGTAATAATACTAGCAGTGGTTTGGCCGGTCGACTCGTGTACTGCAGAACGATAGGCCATCAGGAACAAATGGAGATACTGGTCCCAGTCTCTTTGGTGGTCAGAGACTACCTTGGATAAGTGGCGGTTCATCGTCCTGTTCATCCGCTCCACCATTCCATCAGACTGCGGATGTAAAGCCGTAGTTCGCGTCTTCCATTCGACACAATTCCTGGAACAAGTTGGACTCGAAATGTCTGCCTTGGTCTGAATGCAGTTCAAGTGGGACACCAAATCGACAAATCCACTCCTTTAGCAGGAAGTCGGCGACGGTTATGGCTTCCTGGTTGGGCAGGGCATAGGCTTCAGCCCACTTGCTGAAGTAATCCATTGCCACGAGGATGTATTTGTTCCCGTGGTCAGATTGTGGAAAAGGTCTAGCAATATCGATGGCGATTCTTTCAAATGGGCTGCCAACGGTGTACTGACGCATTGGTGCCTTAGGTTGCGCATACAGCGCACTTTCTGCACCAGTCTTGAACGTCTGCCTGACAATTGGCCCAGTAAAACCGTTGCCTCACTTTCTGGAGAGTCTTCGTCACTCCCAGATGTCCTCCGGCGACCCCATCATGAATTTCTCGAAGCACTTCCGGTCTTCTGCTTCTGGGTACAACTGTCTGACGTCTTTCTTCTCCACCATCCTCGGACTCCAACACACGCTTCAGAACTCCGTTGTCCAGAGTAAGGGAGTTCCATTGAGCCCAGTAGGACTTGATGGCTGGCGACTATCCTGCTACTTTCTGCCATGTCGGTCTTCGGTTACTCCTCTTCCAGCCGATAACTAAGCCAAGATCTGGATCTTTCTCTTAGTCTTTCTGGAGCTTGCTGTCATTCCAGTTATCATCTACCGGCGTTGTTCTACAAACTGTCGCCTCTTCCTCCTCTGCACGTCGGCAGTGCGAACAGTCGTCTGAACATGGTCTTCGCGATAGAGCATCCGCATTCTTATGGCTGATCCCCGCCCGATGTTCGATCTCAAAGTCGAACTCCTGGAGCCTCTCAATCCAGCGTGCCACTTGACCCTCGGGATTCTTAAACTGTAGGAGCCATTTGAGAGCGGCGTGGTCAGTTCTCAGCAGGAATCTCCTGCCATACACATACTTGTAAAAGTGCTCTACTCCTTTGACCACAGCTAGCAGCTCCCGTCGGGTGACACAGTAATTTCGCTCCGGTTTACTGAGGGTCTTGCTGAAGTACCCGATGACTTTTTCCTGTCCATCCTGGATCTGAGACAGGACAGCTCCAAGTCCCACGTTGCTGGCGTCCGTGTCCAGAATGAATTTTCCGTTCGGAAGAGGATAACTTAGAATTGGAGCGTTGATTAATGCCCCCTTCAGCTTCCTGAACGAATCTTGGCATTCCTCGGACCACTGGAACTTTGTCTGTCCTTCCGTGAGCCTGGTCAACGGTTTGTCGATGTTAGCAAACCCTAGCACGTACCGACGATAGTAGGTACATAGGCCAAGAAAACTCCGAAGCTGATGGATATCTTTGGGGATGGGCCAGTCTCTAACAGCTTTAATCTTCTGGTCATCTACTGCTACTCCTTCCCCAGAGACAATGTGGCCAAGATAGTGGACTTCTTTCTGAAATAGGGGACATTTTTTAGGGCTCAATTTCAATCCAGAGTTTCTCAGACGCAGAAATACCTCCTCCAGATTCTTCACGTGGTCTCGAATGTTCTGCCAACTACGAATATGTCATCAAGATATACCAAGCAAGTCTTCCAGGAGAGTCCCTTCAACATTAATCTCTCAAAAGTGGCTGGAGCATTACAAAGTCCAAAAGGCATAACGGTAAATTGCCACAGCCCTGAGCCGATTGTGAAAGCTGTCTTCTCTCGATCTTCTGGAGCCAGTTCTACCTGCCAATATCCGCTCTTCAGGTCTAAGGTGGAGAAGATTGTAGAGCCGGCGAGCGTGTCCAAGGTGTCATCTATTCTAGATAGTGGGTAGCTGTCTTTCTTTGTCACGTTATTCAGTTGTCGGTAGTCTACGCAGAATCTTGTCGATCCGTCTTTCTTCTTTACTAGTACAACTGGAGATGACCAGGGGTGTCAGATGGTTCTATTACTCCTTCTTTCCCCATATCGCTGACTATCTTGTCTGCCTCTTCCTTCTTGACAAGAGGGAGTCTCCTCGCTGATTGACGGATTGGTCGGGCATCTCCAGTATCAATTCTGTGCTGAACTACCTTCGTTCTACCCCGTTTTCCCTGACCGGTGTCAAAGACGTCTTGGTATCTCCTCAATAAATCTTTTAATCTGGGCTGTTGTGCCGGTTTTATGCCTCTCGATGATATGGCAACTAGCTTTTCTAATTCTGCGGGTAGGTTGTTGGCTTGGTTAATGGTACCGCGTACATTCCTGACCACAGATGAAATTGGCGAGCAGTGGCCCAAAGTTGTTCCTTTCTTCAACGTCACTGAATGGTAATTGACGTTCATGACCCTTACTGGTATAAATTTATCGGCGCGCAGTAAGGTCTTCCCAAGGGAAATTCCTCGTCCGATTTTTTCATCATGGAGCTCGGGCTCGAACATCACCACGCTCCCGTTGCTCACTCCGCCAACCATACGAGCCTCCAGAATGGTTTCAGCTCTCTCGGGAATGCTCATGTCTTCAGCCAACACAACCCGGATCATTTCTTCACTTCTCCCGTGAAGTACCAGCTCTTCTCCGTTGACACGTAGGACGCCGTCTTTGAAGTTCAGCTCGAACCCTCTGGAATTCATTATGTCCATTCCAATAATTGCATCGTCCTCGATGTCTGCTACTAGAGCCCGGTGTTTCACTGTAGTGCTGCCCAAAGTCAGTTAAATCGGAAGTTCACCATACACAGTTGCCGGCTCTCCAGTTGCTGTGCGTAGCTTCCAATTCGACGATTCAATTCTTGCCGGTGTTTTGGCAAAAGTAGGCCCAAGGATTGTCCTAGTCGCACCCGTATCAAGGAGCATGGTGAGAGGCTCGTTGTTAATGAGACCGTCTACAAAGACCCCTTTGTCTTGTCTTTGAAGTACAGCGACATATGCATTGATAACTGGGGCTTGTTGGATACGGGCTGACGGTTGCTCCTTCTTGGACTTCATCATTGATGTCGATTTTTTCAATGTTGGACATTTGCTACGCACTTGCCCAAGTTCTCTACAATTTTGGCATCGTATTAGTCTTCTTTCAGGCATAACACTTCTTTCATCACTTTTCGCATCACAGCTTCCATGTTGGCTCCTCCTCGATCATCCTGACTCTACTCTGGATTTTGCAGGATTCTTTTGCAGCCTCAAATTCCAAAGCCCGCGCCAATGCGTCTACAAGATGTAAAGGAGGAGCTAATGCTAATGCTTGCCGGGTTTCTTGGTCGCGAAGCCCATCCAAAAATGCCTGAACCGCTAGTCGTTCCATTACATTTTCCGGTGTAGCAGGATATGCAAGGCGAACCAAGCGTGCAATGTCTGCTTCGAATTCTTGTAATGATTCGCTTGACTTTTGGCATCGGTTTTTCAGCTGCGAGTGATATACGTATTCAAGGTGGGCTTGACCATAGCGAAGTTCCAGATGTTTTACTAGCTGTTCATAGTCCTCCTGTTGTTGGGCGGTGAGGGTCTGTAAAATGTTTGTTGCTTCGCCACGTAATGCCAGTGTCAATGCTAAAGCTCTTTCCCCAGCATTCCATCCGTTTGCCTTCGCAGCAGCTTCGAATTGTCGTCGGTAGTTTGCCCATGGAGTATTTCTGTCAAACTGAGGCGGTTTCAATGAGAGCTTTCCAGGTTCAGCACTGACCTTGAGATTTTTAATGTCCTTCTGAACTTCGTCCAAGTTCATACTCAGGTCCACCCTTGAATTTTTGTTGTAAGTTTCTGGTGTGCGCGCAGAATCTATTCGCTTTTCTAATTCACTGAATTTTTCCTTTATCCTGCCGATTTCTGTCTCGATTCCATCTTTGATTTTATCCACCTCTGTCTCAATGGCTCCTATTCTTCCTTCCAGTCGATTTGCCACACCACAAAGTTCTCTTTTCAGGCCTTCAGAGTTTTCTAGAAGCTTCATTTCTAGATTTTGAGAATTTTCTTGAAGCTTCACTTCTAAAATGTGCGAATTTTCTTCAAGCTTTTCTTCTAGATTTTTCGAATTTTGAAGAAATTTATCTTCCAGACTGGCCGAATTTTGTTGAAGTTCTTTCAGACTTACGGAATTTTGTTGAAGTTCCTCCTTCAAACTATTCGAATTTTCCAGAAATTTATCTTCCAAGTTTATCGAAGTTTGTTGGAGTTCGTCTGTTAGAGACTTAGTAGTTTCTTCGAGTTTATTCATAATTGAACTCAAGTCGATTCCTGAGACTTCGAATAAAAACGTTTCGGGATCTTCTCCTTCTTCAATGAGTCCATCTGCAAGTCTTTTCTGGAGTACGGCCTTCTTTCCAGTTGTTTCTAACTCCCGCTCCTCTAACTCTTGCTTCAATTCACCAACTTTAAGGTCAACTAGGTGAATTCTTCTCGGAAACATTTTGTCTCTTATTGTCTTTACCGAGATATCAGTCTATTATTTATTTCACACACAGTTTTCAGTTTATTGTCCCGCGACGCGCAAAACTGTCCACTTTGCACTCAAATGTTCAACGGGTCACTAACTGTCTATTAGGCGCGATAAACGTCTATAAGTTTTTCAACGCGATGAACACATTAACACTTATTTATTTTAAACATCCACACTTCTGACGCCAAATGTAGTAAAACTGCACTAACTAATTTTCCTAATTTATTTAAACCATTATTTACAACAATTATTCACTAAAACATTGACTTCAGCGAACTCTGGAACTGTAACTAACTCTGAATTCTGACTGTCCCGCCATCTGCTATACAGCGGCTATATATAGTAGCATTTACAGTTTTCGATCTTTCCAGTCTGTTCGGCGACTCCTTAGAGTCTCCTAGGATGTTCGGTTAGAACTTCGCGTCTCTTCCACGGATGAGTCATGTGTTTGTCAGAAGAGGACTTGTTTACATTTCGAGTGTGGAGTGCCGGTCTCGAGGCCAGTCTCGAAATCGTTACATTATCTCCATTGGTGCGAGTCACAATATGTAAAATCGCACAGGCTGCTTATGTTAACGCGAAGTTTGTATATGTCATACTAGGTCTGAGTCCTCAAGTATCGCCATAGGTCCGTCTAATTGCCGCTAGGAGTACTTCCAACTAAATTTTACACTTTGAAGGAACAATTGAAATGATTTATTCCACTGAACTAATGTGAACATACTTTTCACAAGTATCACTTCACTTCGTTTGACAGTTCATGAACATTTTCACGATTATATTTGAACTTCTCGCTATAACTATATTTAACATGGACTCTGATAGCAAAATTCCAGTATTTTATAAAAATCTTCAGTAGATTAAATAGTATTTCATACTCGAGATGAAATACATTTTTTTTTGTTCACGCGATTCGCTTCGCTCGTGGAAAAACTCTCACTTCACGAAAAAAAAAACAGTATTTTCATCTCTTGTTGAAAAATATACTATTTTTGACACGGAACTATAATTGAAACAAAAAGAAATGGCGGAAATCCAACACACAATTTAATTTCAAAGTATTCAGTAGGTTGCTTTTGTATTTAATAAGTTATTCCTTGATAGATGACACTGAGTAATGTTTCAACAAGAATAGCCGAAAGATAAACTTTACCCCCTGAACTGAACAGTCTAAATAGCCTACGGTAAATATTTTCACCCCTACAGATGTGTTAAAATGTTATGGATCCTGTCAATAGTGGTTGTAATCCAGGATTATCCTTTAGTAATCACGGGGCTATTGTGTTTGGTGTGAAATAAAAGCTGTCTTAACTATTGCAGATTCAATTGACTATCGAGGGCAGCTCATGTTCAGGAGTTCTGTATTCATTATTACATTTGTGTACTGTTACCCCAATTCAAATTTTTTTCAATCAGTTCATTAATATGTGTGTTGCTGATAGAAATGCCTACGTAATATCAGTAGGTACAACTGATATAAATAAAAGTTTTTGATTAGGTATTTTTTAAAATTAAATTGGATGTCAGATATTTTTGGATATAAATGAAAAATATTATTTGTAATTTTTTTCAGAAAAAATTAAGTAGGTAAATTTAGTAAACATAGGATGTTGAAGATATGGAAATTGCTGCAGAGTAAAAAACTCTTGTTCTTCATCATACACTTTATTATAATCAATAAACCGAAGTGCGTCTTCTAATCCTGAGAGCGAAGTTTCAATCAGCTGAAATTGTTGTTATACTTTGGGTATGGTCCGAAAGTTACCACGGTTATGATTTACTCGTTCGAAATGATTGGTAACTAAAATATTCCTGAAAAACTGATTAGTAATGGAACGTGGTTACCTGAAGTACGGTGAACCAAATGTCAATAAATCTACCGCCAAATTTTGTTGGTAGCTTCGTTAAAAACTGTCATTTCGTAGTCAAGATTCAAAACAACGTTCGTTACCTTATATCATTTTTACGAATACCTTATCAATTTCAATATGAACATGGTGAGTGTATAGAAATTGAGTATAGACAGGTGTAGCAACCATCCACTACTACTACTCCTATGGTATTTAGTAAACCCATTTGAATATAATCATCCCTAGGCCATTTGATGAACATTTACATAGTTTCTAATAATACATTTGTTACCCTTCGGACCGTTCTTATTGCAGTGGCTTTGCCAAAGTTGAACCGGCTGCAAATATGGACCTGAATAATAGTAGGTACGAGTATACCATTGAAATGCTTGAAATTTTTTTTCCTGAAGAATATAAAATACGAAAAAAAAAATACCTGTAGCAATCTGGTGTACCAAAATACTAGAGTGCGAGTATTAGTTGGTCTTGAGGGGGGACAAAATGTCTATCAAAGGTACCATCTGCAATTATTTTTTTCTTGATCAATGATAGAATATGATTAAAAGTGCCCCTATAAACATCCTAAAGTGCTCCCGGAATTCTTCATCCTTATAATTATCCACTACTGCAGTGATAAAATTTCTAATTCTTGGTCTGATTTCTACAAAAACAAGTTAAATATTCGGTTGTACATACAAGGACACCATAATTTCAGCCTAAGGGCTCTCGGATTTCTCTAACATCATCATCACCGTTGTTGCTGTCTGCAATGTCGTCTGGATGTCCTCCAGAATAGTTTGAACTGATTCAATCGAAAGAATTGTAGAAAAAACTTGACTTTTATTGACAAAATTCAAAAATTGATTTTTTTCAAGTGTCAAATTAAAAAACAAAACTTCTCCTTACACAGGGTCATAAATGAAAAAGATCTGACAAAATGGAATAAAAACTTTGATAAAAACTGAATCAAGTAACATCATCCCCCCCGATGGAGGATTTTTGAATTCTTCATCTATAGTTGGATACGGTTTTTTGGACTGCATAACTTTGCTACTGATCGTCTGAACACCCCATTTTTCGTCTTGACATCCGCTACTCGTACACGGCCATCTTTCCCAGGAAATACTGCTGTCACAATCTCTTTCAGCAATTGGTTGCGTGGAGAAAGATTATCAACAATGATGACTATATCATCAACTTTCAAAGGAGTTGTTTCGTCGTTCCATTTCATTCGGGTATGGAGTGTTGGCAAATATTCCTTTATCCAACGGTTCCAGAATTTATTTGATAAGTCCTGTGTGATCCTCCATTGTTTTTTCAGAAACGTACCGTCAGAAACAAAGTTTTCGAGAAAATTTGTGTGAGAGTCAGTTTGAGGTCCGAGTAAGAAGTGGTGAGGGGTTAGTGCTTCATCATTTTCATGTTCTAAAGAAACATCGGTAAGCGGGCGATGATTCAATATGTTTTCCACTTCAAGGAATACAGTATGTAGAACTTCGTCTGTGGGGGCTTGTTCTTTCAAAATTACTTTAAGGGTAGTCTTCACAGATCTAATGAGCCTTTCCCAAATGCCACCCATGTGAGACGCTGTTGGGGGATTGAATATCCAATTTATTCCTCGAATAGACAAATTGGACACAATTTCATTCTGTTTTGAATTCTTCAGTGCGATGTCCAATTCTTTATCAGCACCTCTCAGATTGGTACCATTGTCACTGAAAATTTAGAACTCAATCAGTAGTTAACGAGCTGGCTAATTCTAAGTGGACTGCCCGAGTGGTCAAACAGGTAAAAATCACGCCATAACGTTTTTCTCTTCTTCGGCCAACTTTAACTTGGTATGGTCCAAAATAGTCCATTCCACAATATGTGAAAGACCTTGCATATGGAGTAACACGTTCTTTTGGTAGATCTTCCATTATAGGAATCACGGGAATAACTTTCTTATTCTTACAAATTTGACAATTGTGTCCAACTTTCTTCACCAAATTATTAAGTCCGATGATCCAGTATCTCTGTCGTATTTCATTGCTAACGGTGAGGCGACCTTGATGTCTAAACTTTTCGTGAAAAAATGTCACTAATAGCATAGTGAACCTATGTTTTGCGTCCAATATCACTGGATTTCTTTCGAATCCTACTATATCTTTAGTTATACGACTTCGTTCTCTGAGAAGTCCTAGTTTGTCGATGTATGGGCATAGTTTTTTGATTTTGCTATTTTTCAAGGGCTGTCCTGTCTTCAGTTCTCTGATATCCTTATCAAAACAATTTCTTTGAACATTTTTCCACCATACTGATTTCGCTTCATGAATTTCATCTGCATCTATCTCTCCTTTTCGGCCACGTTTTCTACAACATTTTATGAATCGGAGAACCCAGGCTGTACTTCTCAGAAGTTTCATAAACGAAGAAAAACGAGAAATATCAGGAAACTCTTGAAAATCACATTGGTAAAACACTCCAAGAAATCCTTTCTTCATTTCTTCGGTACACTTTTCATTTCTTGTTTCCTCTTTCGGCCAGGTAATGATATCTGTGAAAAGCATTTCAGGTCCTTTCAACCAAATATTCTGTGTCCTTATATGTTCTCTTGTTGCTTCATCCGCAGGATTCAAACCACTCGGTACCCATCTCCAGTCTGACTGATCTGAATTCTTCAAAATGTTAGTTACCCTATTTGAAACATATTGCTTGTATTTTCCATCTTCAGATCTGATCCAACACAATACTATCTTGGAATCTGTTCAGAATACCGACTTGTCTATTTTGATTTCAAGTGATTGTCGGATATAGTTAGCTAGTTTACTTCCCATGACTGCTGCTTGTAACTCCAATCTTGGAATTGTTACAGTTTCTAGGGGTGCAACTCGACATTTGGATGAAACAAATGATACCTCTATACAATCATTGGTTTCAATTCTCAGGTAACAAACCGCTGTATACGCTTTCTCGCTTGCATCACAGTACGTTTGTAGTTGGATTGACTGTGCTACTGGAGTTTTCAGGGAATAGTATCTTGGTATTTGGATTTCATTGATTTTGTCCATCTCTTTCATCCATTTGCTGAATCTTGTGGAAATTTCAACTGGAACCTTTTTATCCTATCCAATTTTGTATCGCCATAAATCCTGTAAAATTATTCTCCCTTGAACCACAAAATTGTTGATAAATCCTAAGGGATCAAAAATACTCATTACGATTTTGAGAATATTTCTTTTGGTCAATGGATATGAATTATTAACTAATTCCATTTGCTTTCCATGGAAATTAAACATGAAATTGTCTTGTTCCGGGTTCCAATAAATACCTAGAACTCTTTCTATTGGTAGTTCCACATCCGAATCGAAATATTTAATTGGATTCGATCGAATGTTTTGAGGAATTCTATTAAGTACACCTTTCGAATTGGAGAGCCAGTTGCAAATATGAAATCCACCTTTTCTATGTACATGAATAACCTCTTCGATCAAGTTGACAGCATCTTCCTTAGTGTCACAGCTTGCCAGAAAATCGTCAACATAATGTTTATTGACGATAGCGAGATGAGCTTCAGGAAATTCAAATCGAAAATCACTAGCATTCCTGTTTTTAACATACTGAGCAAGGCATGGTGAACAGCAAGCTCCAAAAGTCATAACTTGCATCTCCAGTATATCCGGTTCACGAGTCCTTTCCCAACCTCTCCATAAAATCCTTTGTGCTGACCTGTCCTCTTCTCTAATGACGACCTGATGAAACATTTCACGGATATCTCCGCAAAACGCTACCTTTTTCTGTCGAAATGTCAGAAGTACCGCAATCAAAGGAGTTAGTAGATCAGGACCCTGTTGCAACATGTCATTCAGACTTAACCCGTTTGACTTTGCTGCAGCGTCAAAGACCATTCGAAGCTTTCCTGGT
Source organism: Chrysolina americana (assembly GCA_958502065.1). Taxonomy (NCBI): domain Eukaryota; kingdom Metazoa; phylum Arthropoda; class Insecta; order Coleoptera; family Chrysomelidae; genus Chrysolina; species Chrysolina americana. Next base: position 75,114,662 of record OY293413.1, read on the forward strand.
TTATTTGGATTGAGTACCGCAAAATGAGGCAGATACCAGGTTCTACTCGAATCCCGAGAAATTTCATTTTCGTCTAGTTTTTTTAAATATCCTTTAGAAATATATTCATCGATTTTTGCACAATACGACTTACCAAACTCTATGTCTCTGTCCATTTTTCTCTCCTGACAGTACAGTCGAGCTAATGCCATATTTTTACTTTTGGGAAGGACGATATCATCCCTTTTCCATAATAACCCTGTTTCAATTCGATCACCTATTCTTTTCGTTTTAGATTCAATCATTTTCATTACCTGTTTGTCATTGCTCGAAAAAGAATTTTCATTATGAAATGGGCTATTATCAAATTTCAAAGAGATTTGTACAAGGATATGAAGAGAATCATCATCATAATTCCTGTTTCAAATGTGAAAATTATACGTATTATCAATTTTATTTTTAAAACTTTGGCCATTTATTACCCATCCCAAATTACTGAGAGTGGCTCTTGGTCCAAACCTAGATTGTTCCACAAAATCTCTTGGCATTATCAAATCATAATTGTCGGTACCTATGAGGATTTTTGGAACGATATTTTCAAAAGACTGTATAGGAATATTCTTGAGATATGGTCAGGTACGTGCGATATATTCCATGTTGAGGGATTGCAGAGGTAAATCTAAACTTATGATTGTTCTTACGTCAGTAATTGAAAAACTCACTCGTCTAGAATTTGAGTCTGTCTGTGTCTGACTATTGGTCCACTGCATACAAAGTGGTCCTTTTTGACCTACTAGACCAACTCTATTTGCTATCTCATCCTCGAGAAGTGTCACTGTCGATCCCTCGTCTAGAAGTGCATAAATCACAAATTTTCCGTCTGGACCTGTAATTTCCACTGGGATAGTTCTCAGCATCATTGGTTTTCTTGACTTATAGATGTAGCCGGATTCTTGGGCAGTGCTCTCATGTGTTCTTTCGGCCTCCTCATCTCTGATTTGATTTTTGAAATTTTTATGGAGTAGTGGGTTATGTTTCTGTTTACAATTCTCAATGCTACAATTTCGCTAGTAACGACATTCATTGAGGCGATGATAAGGTTTTAAACATGAAATACATAATTTGTTTTTTGTAACGAAGCTCCACTTACTGTCAACATCCATTTCTTTGAATTTTGAACAAACGGTCAAATCATGATTGTTGTCCTCGCAACATTTGCAGTTTTTTCTGGATCCCTCGGTCCAACTTTTGTCTCGTTGTCGATTGGCCACCAAAAGGGTTTCTGGTTTCCTTGACATTCGGTGATCAAACTGAGTCATGGGGTTGTGAAGCAAACCGGCTGCTCTCCCTACGTCTTTCATCCAACTGCAAAAATTCATTAAAGTTATTTCTTTTAGAGTAATAGCGTACATTGCCCATTGTTGTTTCAATCCTACAGATAAATTTGAAACAAACTCCTCCAATAAAATAGGGTTTTTTAAATAAATGTCATGATCTAGATGTTTTATAGCAGCAACTAAATCATTGATAGCATTGGCATACTTCAAAATTGTCTCGGGCTTGTAATCCTTTGGAACAGGAGCTCTTCTTACCTGGGATATCAAATGTTTTATAATATATTCTGGCTTACCATAAAGATTTTGCAAAGTTTCGATAATATCTGGAACATTATAATGGGATATGAGTAACATTTTCACAGATTCTAATACTTCACCTCTTAAACACTTCCGTAACCTGATTAAATTTTCGCTGTCAGAGTAATGACGTAATTCCGTTGTCTCTGTATATTCATTTATGAAAACTAGCCACTCTGTAGGATTGCCATTGAACATTGGCAATTTTCAGTCTAAAAATTGTCTTCGAATCAAGACATTGTCAGTGTCAAAATGTTTCATTTCATTTTTATTTTCTGAAACCTTTTTTTTATTAATTTCATCTTTTCCTGTCGATATTGCCTGATCCATCCACTTATTTACGAAAAAAATCATTATCTAGTGACTCACCTGACTCCACACTTCTTACCGATACTCTCTCAGACTTTTCACCTTCCCTTCGTTCTATGGTTTCTATAATTTTCAGCTTTTCTAATTCTAGTTGTTTGCGAATAAATTTTTCTTTCATTTCAATGATTTTTCTTTCTGTTTTCAACTCGATCTCTAACAATTTTCTTCTTTCAACGATTGAGTCATTAGATATCGTAGTTCTGGTAGATTTCACTTCAAAATCTTTGGAATTCACCACACTCCTTGGTTGTTTGTGTCCTTTCTCTTGCGATTTGCCTATTGAATCTGTATTGTCGTCATTGTTGATATTCTGCTGTAGTTTGGAAGTCTCCATGTTCATATTAGTTTCAATTTCCTGCTCATCAGCAGCATTTAATAAATGATCGGCTGTCATGCCTCGTCTGCTAGATCTTGTATCATACCTTTTCTTGATTGCCCCTGTCTGGGCTTCTGTCAGACTCATTATATCGTCTCGAAATTCCGCAATTCTTCAGATTCGGCTAAGAAGGACGAATGTTGCTGTCTGCAATGTCGTCTGGATGTCCTCCAGAATAGTTTGAACTGATTCAATCGAAAGAATTGTAGAAAAAACTTGACTTTTAGAAACAAAATTCAAAATTCAAAAATTGATTTTTTTCAAGTGTCAAAGTAAAAAACAAAACTTCCGCTTACACAGGGTCAAAAATGAAAAAGAACTGACAAAATGGAATAAAAACTTTGATAAAAACTGAATCAAGTAGCAACCGTGATGATAATAAGAGCTCTTGCAAGAAAAAATTTACTTTTGGAAGTTGGTTCATTTTGAATTTCCCAATTTTCAAATACTAACTCTTTTGTGACAAAATCTAACCAAAGAGGTTTCAAGCAACCGATAGTCAATCACTGTCAAATTTTGAGGTTGATGTTTGATGACTTTTGGAACATACCCTTTATGTAAAAAAATTAAGTTGGCCAAAACTTTATTTTTTCCAACTGTGACTACATTGAATTTGATGTGAATGTCAATTAGTTAACGGGATTTAATATTTTTTACTTTTATTCACTACCGCAGAAATTTGAATATTTTTTCCACCCTGTACCCTGTGTATTATCACAAATAGTGTACGTTGTTCTTCACGCCGAACTTGGCATTTCCCAGAAAGCATCATCTAATTTTCGATGTGGAAAGAACAAAAAACACGTTACCACTTTTGTAAAGGACCACGCACACTTCTTATCCAAACAGTCTTACGGTCAAATTGTCCAATTGTTGATGAACTCGGTCGTCTGAACAGAAGTTTACTGTTTATTAAGTAGTCGTAATATCACGAAATTATTAGTATTATCTACACCACAGTTTTACACTTGGCCAGTGCAATAGTATGTTTTTTTGAGCAACAATAAACAGGTTAATCTGTCAGTTGTAGTTCAATGTCCGTCGTGGTATTAGCCAGGGAAGTAGTTGTTTCCTGACAGATGTTTGCCTTTATTTTCCACTTTGTGGAAATGCTTAGAGAGAAGGGTACCCCTGTATTCTTTCAACATTGTTGATACCTCTCTGGCACAATATATTCGAACTAGTTCGAATGTTCACAGATTTCTCTATCCGGAGACTGTGCTGCTTGGGAGTGTTTTGTCTTGTTCCGTGCGGATGGCGCTTCGATCAACTTGGTTGTAGATCGTGGTGTGGGGAAATATTAGTTAAACAGTTGATTATTATTCATTTGGCAGGGACAGGACAATTATAGTGTTGTCCGACCTACCCTGTCACTGATGAGAGGCAATAAACCTCGAAACATGCATGTCTGCAGGTGATCATTCCCAGCCAAATGAAGGATAATTTTCTGTTTAATTACGAGACAAGCACTTGCAATTGGGTCTTCTTCGAAGAACGTTGCACAAATATCTGTCAGTTGTAGTTCAATGTCCGTCGTGGTATTAGCCAGGAAAGTAGTTGTTTGCTGGCAGATGTTTGCCTTTATTTTCCACTTTGTGAAAACGCTAGAGAAAAGGGTTTTCTGGCAGATGTTTGCCTTTATTTTCCACTTTGTGAAAACGCTTAGAGAAAAGGGTACCCCTGTATTCTTTCAACAGGGTAAATCACGACTTTTTCCGAGTAATGGATAATTTTAGAATGAAGCATCAACGTCATAAGTCGGATCGTACAAAAATTGAGATTTCTGTGTTGTATATATTCGATAACATCGGCTGAAACCAAGAAATATGTATTTTTTTGTATATACAGAGGACACAGAATTAAATAAAAACACGTGTATTCATATAACCAGTGAAACACACAACATTTATAGTGATTTGATGAACAAAATGTAGTAATTACAGACAGGTAGCTGAATTAATATCGGAAACCCATTCAAGTATTGTCGACATAGATACATTTCAATATCAAATATCAATTATCAATAAACAGGTAGCTGAATTACTATCACACTAGTTATTGTCAACAAAATGTTAGGTATTGAAAAGATTGAGAAGTGGAGAATTGTTCACATCCAGTTTGTCATTAAGTAAATTATTGCCGTGATTTCTTCTATTAATTTCCTGTGCTTCTAAAAAATTGAGTTTTAGGCCTTTTTAGGATATGTCAAAAGGAGCATTTTTTATTAATTAAGATGTACGAACTCTTCCAATTTTACTGTCCGCATCAATCAATATGTTTATACTGATGGCGGCCATGGTGTGTTCATATTCCTACATCGTTATTTCATTAAGTACTGACTAAGAGTGGATGTATGCAGCACAAATTTACACTAAACCACAATTAACATTAACACTTCAACTTCAACTAAGAACTGGTTGAATTTATACAGGGAAGTTAAAATTGAATGTACAGTAATAGTTGGCCAACTTTTATCCTTCTAGTGTTAATGTTAATTATTGACACTACAGCGCAATTATTGGCGCACATTTTGAATTCCGCGGTCTGAACGTTGGAGTGACATGAAAATAGTACATTATAATACACACAGTGTCTCACGGTTTTGCTTCTCGAGTGTCGGTGGAGGCGTTGTGACGATTGTACTTGTAGTAGCCGCAATATCGACGATGTGTGGCCTCTTAGGCAGATCGAGCACACACTTCAGTAAAAAATCGAATTTTTGATTACCCTTCACGTATACCACATCAACCTCGATGATGGGGCGCAGCAATTCCTGGATCTCGTTGAATTCGACATACCATCAGAGTATGAAATGCCGTGGATGTTTCTGTCCAAATATCGTACTTGCCGTTTATCAGGTTCGCTCAGGTCATTATAATTCAATTTTGTAATCTCCAAACCAAATTGAATGTACTGAAGTATACTCAGTGATCAAGTAAAATATGAAATAATGCCAAGATAGGTTAAAAAATTCTCTACACCAAACACAAATCACGCTTGCGTAATTTGTCTTTATTTTTTCGCATAAACAAAGTTTAATTTTTCCTTAGTTCAAGTTGGAGTTTAGTGTAAATTTATGCTGCATAAATCCATTCTAATCCGGCATTTTGAACAAATCCTGCATAGTCATAATCTGATAGAACTCGCAGAAATGAGAAAATGTAGGGGTAATTTTGATTGGAATCAATTTTGAATATGCTCCATAACAATAATTATTCGATCTTTCAGCATATTCATCTATTGAACAGAAACCAGTCATAAAAAGAATCTGTATTTGAAAGAAGTTAACATTATATCTTATATGTAGAATTAAAAAAAATCAGAAAAATTACCCGACAATTTTTTTATGCAGAGAATTTCTGTAATGTTTGGTAGTATTGGTTTCGTTTATTTTTGAGTCAAACTATATACTAGTTCTCAAAATTCACGTTTTTTCAAGTCGTCTTATGGCACATTTAATCGATGCTTTGAATTTATTGAATAATATAATCAAGAGCAAATATAACGGAGACATATATACTTTCAATCCTCTCTGTATATAAAATGAATTTTCATATGAGTTCAATCGTTTTTATCAAATATATCCAACACAGAACCATCAATTTTCTTACGATCTGACTCATGACCCTGCATATTGTTTTAAAAAATGCTTCGAAAACATACTGTTGCACTGTCCGAGTTTAATACTGTGGTGTAGATAAAAACCCATCTTATAATTCAGTGATGATATCATCAACAAAGTTCAGTTAATAATTGTCTGAAAGTGACATTTTACAACTTCAACACTCTGTATCTTGTAAACTATATATACATAGAATTTCTGTATGCCCACGGTAACTTCTGTTCAGTAGGCCGAGTTCTACAACATATTGAAATTTTGGACAATTTGACCAAGACTTTTTGCATAAGAATTGTGCGTGGTCCTTCCAATGCGTGATTCTTATTCTATATTGAAACCAATTTGCGAAGAGCTTACTGATCCATGAGTTGAGAACCACAAAACACTTTACAGTAGTGTGAGTGCCATGTGATGGGAACTGGGTAGAACTGAGAACTGAAGATGATCAACGCTTCAGCAAATATGCGCAAATCTAGTAGAAAATATTTAGGTGATCACAGTACTCAAAAATCCTGCCAATTTGATAACAATGCAAGCTCTTCGGATACGAGCTACCTATTATCTGATCGAAGCTCCAAGTTGCTACGACATACTCATGACAAAACAGAATTGATAAAATAATTAAACTTAGGAATTTCACATTGCGTTTTTTTTCGCTCAGCACTTGTAACGACATTAGAGTTTTCGTTAAACGAAGAATGTTCATAAGGTCCATAACTTAAATCCTATCCACGACTACCCCTATTTACTACCTCAAATTTAACTCCTTTATCATGCCACTTTTTGCACTTCCGTAGCTGAACACTGCCAACGGATATTTATGAACTGTCACTGAGGTATGTAATAATCTGAGGCCCGATTTAATTTGGCAGACTGATTTTACGCTGACTCTACACCATAGCAGTTAATCACGGCCAAACGCGTCGTTGTGACCTACCTCTCTACTTCGAAGTTAACATTCATTAAATGCGATTAATTGTTCACAGAGTCAGAGCAGGGTAATGAAACTGCATCCAAGAAAAAACCTTTTCTAGCATACTTACCGGATTCTTCTAGAAAATACCTTCTATAGAAAGTTACTGATATCGCCATTGAAAGTTGAAACGTCTGCTAATTTAGTAAATTCTCACTCATAATCTCCTTATATCATGAATTATTGCCGGAAATTTTATAGCAGAACTAAAAAGAAAACATTAAGTAAATACCTATTTATTTGGACGTTATCCACAAATAAATAGAAGGCTGTGTGAAATGCGAGTTTTGACGTTTTTCGTTATTTGAACCGTCATTAGGTCATTAACACCGTGTGGGTTTTATACTTTGAAAAGAAATGTTGGGATTTCGAAAGGAAACTATACAGAGTTAATTTTAGAAACGATGTGGAAAATTTAACTCTATCATATACCAAAAAGTCCAAGGCAACAGTGTGGACTCAGTTTTTGGAGTTTTGCAAAGAAAAATTATATCGGATTGAAGAAAAAAAATCTGTTGCAGAATTAGCTGCAATTTTAGAGGAATAGGGGTTTAATATGAAAAGAAGAAACTTGGAAGATTATAAAGAATCTGTAGTAAAGGTAAGAACTCTTTTGTTATTTAAGTAGGGACATTTTTAGACTCACTCATTGAAAATATTCCAAGGCTATCGGTGATCGTTTTTTTGCTGTCAGGTTGGTAATGAATTTTGGTTTTTAACATTTAAAACACTGTATTTTGATACACTGACATCTGTCAGATTCAAGGGATTGGCTGGGAATTGGTTATAATAATATGACATTTGTCATTGCTGACATATGGCACAAGTCATCGTATCAAAATACAGTGTTTCAAATATCAAAAACCAAAATTCATTACCAACCTGACACCAAAAAACCGATCACCGATAGCCTGTGGAATATTGTCAATTATCTAATACTCAAAGAAATAAACTGATGTCTCAGTATTATTTTTATTTTATTTGTGTTTTATTTACCACTTAGGAAAGAGGAGGTAGAAGTGGAATTTAAAATTAATCAATGATATTATAGAATGTACAACCCTCAATAAATTGTTGTATATGTCCAACTTATGAAGTATTTCAATATTAATATTGTCTAATTATATGATAGGTGTCATGTGCCGGGAAATTTTCACTTATTAATTTTACGTCTACGTGCTAATGCGGATGAAAAATTTTCAGGAAATTTGCTGGTTACCATAGTAACAATGTCGAAATAAAGCATATGATTGCTGAAAATGACTGGTATACAATTTTTTACAGAATATTTGCTGTATTTCAGTTTAAATTACGCTTATTGGAGCTTGATAGAGTGGGCTATGCAACGAAATGAATGTGCAACTTATCTGTCTCTACTAGAACTGAATAAATATGAGAAACCTAAAAAAAGCTCACATTTAAATGCGTTGATAAGAAAATAAGGCTGAACTTTGGTTTACTGGAAATCTGATATGAGTAGTATGGCAAACTGTGTTCTGCCTCACTTTCATGAGGCAGAACACAGGTTGCTCCACACGGTGTATCTCTCGATGGCCGCGTCCATCGAGTTCTCGCCGTTGGTGGAGGGTTCGCTGAGAGCAATTGGCTGGAAGAGAAAAAACGTCACGTGATTCGCTGGGAGCAATTGGCTGGAAGAGAAAAGAACGTCACGTGATTCGCTGTGTAGAAAAAAAAAATGACAAAACGAAAAAATTAAATATGAAAAATGTCTGTCTTAGAACAACAGAAAATTATGATGGAATTATTAATTCACTCTCTCGAATGAAATTCCAAGAGAAAAATACGTCTCCGCCGTAAAATAGCGATAAGGCACATCCGGTGTTTGTTTACGCTTTGTCTGCTCTAGCTGAATTCTCCAAAATCAAGATTTGACCTTGGACTTGTTTACTGTCTCGATTTTGCAAGTGCCGATTGATAGGAGTGTCGTGGTCGTCATCGTGATCGTCGTGGGGCCACATCATATCAGGTGCGACGATATCCATTGCCAGATTTCGAAACAGTGTCTCACGGCACAATGCACTTATTTCTCCGGATGCTATATGATTCAAACAGAGCGGGCTTTGCTTCTCGAGTGTCAGTGGAGGCGTTGTGACGATTGTACTTGTAGCAGCCGCAATATCGACCATGTGTGGCCTCCTAGGCAGATCGAGCACACACTTCAGCAAAAAATCGAATTTTTGACTACCCTTCACGTATACCGCATCAGCCTCGATGATGGGGCGCAGCACTTCCTGGATCTCGTTGAATTCAACATAGCCATCAGAGTATGGAATGCCGTGGATGTTTATCTCCAAATATCGTACTTGCCGTTTATCAGCTTCGCTCAGGTCATGGAATGGCACTACGGCTTTGAATAAAAAGTGGTTTGTGCAATGCCCGTCGGTGATGGCGAGCTCTTTGGGTTGGAATTCACCGCCCACAGTGAAACCCTGGATGTCACAGGCTACGAGCTTCATCTTGTTTGCTTGCTGATTGAACTGATTCACTGCTGTGATTACCTGAGACACACACAAAGAGAGAGCGAGATTAACCACCGACTGAACGACTGAACGTTTGGCGTACAACTGACGCTCTTGACCTGTCGAAGCCTGCATTTCATACATACACACAAACAAAGAGTAGATTTCCCCACTACCCACTGCTACTACTGAATACCACTATTTTTTTATGACAGACGACGTACAATCTCGCTCAAGGGCAAGTGTTCCAGCATACAGTCGTGAATGATGATGCAATAGGCTCGAGTATTGGCGGGAAATCCGACTCTGGCCTCGATATCAAGTTTGACATCGACAGTGGAGGATTTCATCAATTCCGCTCTGCGGGAACAGTCTATTACGAACACGGTGGCTCTGTTTTTGAATGCTCCGTAATCGAGTAGAGGGCGCTTCTTCGGACAATTGGCATAACTCGGATAGAATTCCATGTAGGCTGGATGGGCTTCGACAAAGTTGTTTCTGTTGAATTCCAAGTACATGCGTTTATGCGAGTAAGTATCGCTGTTCATGGTTAGGCGTATGTCGCTGATGTCCATCCGATTTGTTTGGAAGGCCACAATGACGAATCGGGGACTCTCCATGGCCGTGCAAGTTTTCACAGCCCAAACTTCCTTGGTGGGACCCTGAGTGAGTGCAGGCAACTCGTGTATGTCCCACTTGCGATACGAAATCACTACATGAGCGTGTGTTTTGATGGACTGCAGCAATTTCAGACGAATGTCGTCATTGGGCACCACATGTTTGACTCTGAGTACAAGTGGCTGTGGTGGCTTCGACTACTGGATTCGCCACCTCCTCTATCAGCATGCAATTGTTATCAATTCTACTTCTGACCAAGCGAATGCACTGTCGTCCAATGGTGGCATATCTATAGTCATGGAATATGCCCAACAGATGCTCAAGCGGGATCCACATGGCGAACGAACCGTCGGGGGCGTTGTGAACATTATTGATAAATCTAACATTGCCGATTCCTGCGGTACGAGTCTGAGTGCCCTCTATGCACACAAGGGCATCGTTCATCAGTATCCACACATCGCTCTGCTGAATGACAATTTCGATGATGTCATTATTTTGAAAGGACTTGACGAACGGGTGGTGCGTTCGAGTCTCAACTCTGTTGATGGATTCGTCGAACTTTGGATGATTGTACACGTTGAACACTTGTCATGATAACATGATGTCCTTGCGATTTGAGGAAGTGTATGCTGGAGTGAGAGAGAGAGTGTGTGCGTCTGCTCTCTTCGACTGCGTCTGCGCGACTGAATTGATGCCAGCACCCTCTGCATCATTCTGATCAAATACCAACCCCATTTTTATGACAGCTTGCGCAGCACAAGTCGTATAATGATGGTCTCTCCACGGAAATTCACACTGCAACAGTCCTGATCGAGAATATTCAAGGTTATGTTGTGTATTTCCGTCTTGTTCACAGGCAGGTAAATCAAATTCGAGGGCGTTTCGTCGATGGCAAAGCCGAAGTCTTCTCGAACGGAAAACTCGTATATGGTATGAGCCGTGCGATCGTTGATGAAGGCACCCGATGTGATGTTACTATCGATGTGAACAGTTCGAACTTTGATAATGTTCACAGGTAGGTCCGATGAGTGAACGCGTCCAGCCTCCAATGGTCTCGGGGAGAAACCTAGTAATCGTCCTATGGAATCCTTGGGACGAAAATCGATGTTATAGAGCTTGCTTTATATCTCACACTGCAGCTTATTGGTGTTGGGTTTGAGAAATAACAAAGCCTTGCTTTTGTTGGTGCCGTCGTCGTCGTCGACGTCGCCAACGTCACTAGACACTACGGCTCTCTTCTTCTTTGCTTCTTTCGGCATCTCGATGTGTTTGTGTATAAACTTAGCAATGTCGCTTATTTCGTAACACCCAGTCGGTATTTGGATGATGCAAACAGATGGCGCTCCTTTGACAGAATAATAGAATCGGCCACTCGATATGTTCGGTATGCTGTTGTATGAATGGAAACCAATCAATGCCAATACGGTTATCGTCGACGTTTGACCTGTCACTGTCAACAGCAAAGATATGACTGACACTGGATGGGGTTATGTACTTCTATTTAAACCATTCCATATGCGCGCTCTGTGCTCAGAGTCTATTATGGGATTCAAGACGCGTGAGGCTCGCGCTATTCGTCTAGCGAAACGTATCCTGTCCATGGCCACTTGCATCCAATACGAATTGTGCGAAGTTTTATATGCAAACCGCTACGCCACCATATAATGAACCTCATTGCGCTCGTCATTAAAGGTCACCACTTTTCTATTCATTTTCGCGCGCGCGCGCGCACACACTCAAGAGTGTGTTCTCGTATAGAAAATTCAAACACAAATGACCGCAATTAACTTGGTTGAATGTCTGATAGCGATCGTTGTTGTAGAAGATTTTCACTTTTTTACCCAGATATCGCACCAATTCCACGGGCGGCTTCAAATTGCCGAAACTGTCAAAGTATTTCACCACATGTCCACGTTTCACGTAAGCTACCCAATGCGTTCCGCGATTCCTGCTCGAGTCCAGATTGATGATTGCGCACTCTCTGTTTTTGGGAAGTTTCGATGAGGATCGAGGTAAGTTGTCTCGCATTAAATCACCAATGAAATGAGGTATTTTCAGACGTTTCACAAATTTAAGCAATTCCTCATCGTACAACGCTCTATTGGGCAGCTTCAGCGGGAGTTTTTTGAAAATTTCTTCTCGAGAAACAAAACCGTAGCCGCCTTTAGCGGTCTTGCGGAACCTCCATGTTTGTTGTCACCACCAATGCTCTCCATTGCGGTATTATGACGCTTGTCTTCCTCCAATTTCTTTTTGGCATTGGCCGAGGAGATGATGGTCCTGTCTATGGTGCTGGCACCGCCTGCCAACGGGCCCAGCACCCCCAGAGCGGCGAATATCGGAAGCAGAGGCAGCACACCACCGCTCTTCGCTTCAAACGGTATTATTCGGGGTACTCTGATTTATTTTGGGCCACCCAATTTCTTCCCTTGAGCACGGGCAGCACGCAGGAGGCAAGGAGGATTTTTGCAAAGCCTTCGCACTCAAATCTTTCAGCTGATCAGGTTTCAGAGTTTTTCGCAGAGTCTTGGTGATTTTCTTGACCACATCTCTGCGGAAAGACTTTGGCTTTGCAGCAGCAGCAGCAGCAGTCTTCTTCTTCAGACCCATTCCCAAATTACGTTTTGCCTTCATGGTTGTGGTGACCAGCCAAGCAGCAGCTTTCTCACCAAATTTGGCGTCTTTTGATTTGACACGTTCCCAAGCTCGATTTTCCAGCGCCCCGTCAGCCTTGTGTCTCTCCTTCAAAGACTTGTTTTGCGAGTATGCAATATCGTGAGTCTTACAAGCCGAATCCAAAGGGTCTCCACGTGTAAATCTCTTCTGTAGTATGGTATCCGGTCCACAGTACTGGTATCCAGGCAAATGAAGCTCGAATAGCAGATGATTAATCAGAGATTTCACCACTCCACGACCTTCGTGCTCGACAGTCAGCATGACACTGACGCGAATGATGTTGCGCACCTACTTACATAGCTGTACTCCACTCAAAATGTCATTCGAATGTCAGATGTGGGCGTGGTCACACACACACACATACAAACATTCAATCAACTCAAACATGAAAGTGGTGCAACAAGAGCTGGCTCTGGAAGTAGTCAATTTGGATACCATAGGTGGAGGAGGTATTGGCGGTGACGACGACGGTATACGTAAACACGGTGTCCTGCTACCGAATTCGTTTCGAGCGATATATTGCGGCCCCAGCGGATATGGCAAGACCAACGCTGTACTCAGTTTGCTGTTCAGCCCGAACGTTTCGAGAATGTTTACGTTTATTCAAAGTCGCTGTACCAACCTAAATACCAGCTGTTGCACGATGTACTGAAACAAGTCAAGGGCGTAGGCTATTTTCCATACAGGGACAACGACGAGGTTATCGATCTGTCAAAGGCGAAAGAAAACTCAATTTTCATATTTGACGATGTGGCGTGTGACAAACAGAGTAAAATCAGATAGTTCTAAGCCATGGCACGCCACAAGGGTATTGACGTAACATACTTGTGTCAAACCTACTCTAGAATATCCAAACAGCTGATCAGGGACAATTGCAACATTATAGTGCTTTTTCGGCAAGACGAAATAAATTTGAAGCACACCTTCGACGAGCACATCTCTCCGGATTACACCTTTGAGGAATTTTGCCGCATGTGCGCCACCTGTTCGAAGGAAAAATTCGGATCTTTGGTCATTGTCAAAGACTTGATGTGAACAAAGGGCGCTACCGCCTGGGCTTTGACAAATATATACAAATGTGATGCGAGGTGGCACGGCATTCGTACTGAAGCCATGGCGCCGACCACATCACCCCGCATTGAGACGGAGATTGCTAAATCTGAACGCAAACGTCAAGTCAATCAGTTGTCGAAAATTGTGCGAAAAAAGTGTCTGAGTCTGAAACAATATCCAGTGGTGGTGTCAATTTATCCAAGCGTTCCTTGGTATTTTCATGCTTTTTCTTCAAGCTGGTATCCAGCTCGTCTTTGAGTTTGTGTATGACGTCATCTTTGAGCTTCTGTATGACGTCATCAACGTATTTTTTGTTGGCAACATCATTGAGTGCACTTGGCGTTTCCACATTACATATTTTCACATGTTCAGCATCAATGTCCCCATTTGTCGTATAATTGAGTATAACGCCAGGAAAATGGTAGGGCTGCTGCTGCTGTCGTGCACGGCGAGCTGACGAAGTTTGACCGAACTTGTTAATGCTCATGATGCGACTGTGGCATGCAAAAAACGTCTACGCTTTTATTTATCGAATATAGCCTGCTTCTCTCAGCTCATTGATGATGGCCACGATCTCGTTGTCGATAGAGGTACTGCCGGTATTTTTGGCGGCTACCAGAAGCCTATAACTGTCAACGAGCTCGTTCACATCGTCCCAGTACACGTATTCTATGGGTTTCATGTTGTATGTCAACTGATCTGGGATACCACTGCCGTTGACGAAACGATTAGGGTGGAGCATATACTCATTGTTTCCAACACTTATTTTTCTACACTTAAAGTTGTATTTCTGGAATTCCAGTAGTCACTTTTCAGTAGATGAATAACAACAATAGCAATTAATAAAGTTATTCATCTACCAAAGAGTGTCGATTGAAATTCCAGAAATACAACTTTAAGTGTAGAAAAATAAGTGTTGGTAAACAATGAGTATAAGCTCCACCCTGTATACTGAGAAATAAAATATGTATATAAGGGGGTAATGATGTAAAACATACCAATCAATCAAAAAACTTTATTGTCAATGATTAAAATTTCATGGATAAAGCGTTAAAAACAAGACAATTACATCATTAACAATTAAATTAAAATTAGCAGTATAAAAAATATAATCTTGAATCACTATGAACAGACCAAAGTACCAAATAATATGACTTACCACCTGAATCAGATGAAAAATGTATTGATAGATCTAACCAAAGTTAAGTGTTATTAGAAGAATAATATGGAATGAAAACCTATTTCTTTTGAATAATAAAAACAGATATCACTGAATCAATAATTATATAGTTGTTGTCTCGGTCACTCTTTCTTTTTAGTTTCTGCTCTGCTAATGTCATCCAATCCATCACTATAAGTCAAACTCGTCATCTGTGATTGAACTGCAAACATCTTTTACATATTCTGAAAATATAGTCATTACAGTCACTGAAAACTCATATTAATCTTTATGATATAAGAAAACGACCATTCAATAATTATTAATAATTCTATGGTGCCCCTAGAGGTAAAAGAAAAATAATTACTTACGTTTCAGTATGTCCATAATTATCAATTCAAAACTTTTGGATTTTTTTCTTTGCTTAGTCCAGAAGGGCTCATCTTAGATTAGTTCGGAAACAACAACTGCTATTTAAGTTTTTGTAATCTGCACGGGACTCTGATGATTAGAAATGTTTCATAGCATCGAAATGTGCCGAGAATGTGACGTCATATTCGAACGTTAGAAATGGGAAGCATAGTACTGATATTTCGAATATGACGTTACATTTCGATTCTATAAAACATTTCTAATCATCGGAGTCCGGGGGCTGCTCATTCAATAAGTACCACTTTGTACATCAAAACTGATAGAGAGATGTGAAAGGACACTACCAAACTGAAAAGAAAGAGAAAATGCAGTTAGTTTATTGATAATTTGTATTAAACAATTCAAGTGATTTCTCTACAATCTCAAGAAACTTTAATATTATCATAGATTAATGAAATTAAGAAAGATCAGAACACTCTGTATAAAATATATAATTTTGAGTTCACTTACAAATTAAGCAGCTCCAATATTGTTGTTTTAGCAAGCTAAATTCATTGGTTTCAGTTCCAAAAATTCCTTGATCAATCGGTTCAAAATAATTTGACACAGCTCCAGATGTCAGCAACCATTTCCATACGGTCCAATAACTGATTAGCAGGAACCACAACTGATAGCTTTTCTACTATTCATAGCATCATATGTAGATACTCTCTAATCAATAGTAGATATCACTACATTCACTACATAACCTAAATGATAAAATAACAATTAGTGGATGGAGTAGTGGAAAATCATAATCTTACCATGAAAATTATGAGTTTTGCAATCCTATTGATTCCAATCACTTTTGAGTAGATTGAATTATATTTCAATTCTATGAACTCAAAACTCCTACCATGACCGCCATGATTATTAGGATAAAATGAACGATGGCGTCAGTGATATATTTATTTTATATTTACTGGGTAATATTGTTTGAACGTGGATATCATTTTTTTAAGTTGGTAGATTTTGAGTTTTTGTCGACATTTATGATATATGTTGTTGTTATATGGTTAGGAGTTTAGGTTTTAAGTTATGTTGAAATGTCATATGAATGACATCATGACGTGGTCATTACCCAAAAATTACATTGAAGAAACCTTTAAGATAATATTAATTTCAAGGCTCCCTGTACACATGTCAGTAATGTTTTGAGAAGGTTAGACAAAAATATCAAACAAATAACATAACTACTCTGTCTAAGACATATCTGGGCAACATATAATCAACATTATATATATTATCTAATGAATATTATTGGTTACATTATTTTGATGTTACATAAACATATAGTTGAAAACGTCAAGATGACATTAATATAATGTTAGTTTGCCAATATCACAAAATTGCACAAAAGTTATATCTGGAAATTTTTTTGTTATGTATCATGTTTAGCGGACACTCTCTCTCACTCCAGCATACACTTCCTCAAATCGCAAGGACATCATGTTATCAAGACAAGTATTCGACGTGTACAATCATCCAAAGTTCGACGAATCCATCAACAGAGTTGAGACTCGAACGCACCACCCGTACGTCAAGTCCTTTCAAAATAATGACATCATCGAAATTGTCATTCAGTAGAGCGATGTGTGGATACTGATGAACGATGCCCTTGTGTGCATAGAGGGCACTCTGACTCGTACCGCAGGAATCGGCAATGTTAGATTTATCAATAATGCCGGCGCATACCTTTTCGAGGCCATCTATTATGAAATGAATGGCAAAGAGGTGGACTCTGTTCGATCGCCGGGTATAGTGAGCACCCTTCGCGGCTATACTTGTTACGAGGAAAATGATGTGCGACACTTGAGCACAGCCGGCACTCACATCACACTTGATTCACAACAAGGCATGTGGCCACCTAAAGAGACCCGTGTACATGAGAAAAAATATTCCGTATCCGAGCCTCGAACGTCTGTCTGATGTGAGCTAGAAGTTCCACTGCTAGAGACCTTAGCCACTGAGCCACCGAGCCACCAATGTCCAGTAATTTGAAGTGACCAACTTGGCAACAGCACATTTCCGCAAAACAAAAATAATTGGTACTTACTATTTGAACCGACTAAAGATTTATATTAATATTCTACAATAAAAATGTCTATGAAAAGTCTATGAATAATTTTCCGCGTCCACAACTTGGCAACAGCTCATTTCCGCAAAGTAAAATTTTAATAGCAAAAACCACCTGATTAAATAGTATAATTTCAGATTCGATTTATTTCCATATCAGATTTC
The DNA here is from genome assembly GCA_958502065.1 of Chrysolina americana. Taxonomy (NCBI): domain Eukaryota; kingdom Metazoa; phylum Arthropoda; class Insecta; order Coleoptera; family Chrysomelidae; genus Chrysolina; species Chrysolina americana. The sequence goes on from OY293413.1 coordinate 75,132,250, forward strand.
CAGTAATCCGAGGTGGCCAAAACTTGGCAACAATGCATTTCCGCAAAACAAAAATGGTACCATTAGAATCGCCTTATACTACAAAATCGCGATGTTTATTTTTTTTTTTCATAACCGATTTCCAGTAAACCAAAGTTTCACTGAAAATAAACTTTGAAGTAAATGAAACCCATCATTTTGGTACACTATAAAATTTTATATGATATAAAAGCTTGACGCTCGAAGAATATTTTATATTTCTTATAAATTAATTTCAAAATTACCTGTGTTACCATTTATTTGCACGACAAGCTTCCCATCATATACAATTATACAGTGCGGCTTTTACTAGTCCCCTCTGTTAACTTTTGAACGGTTTGACGTACACACTTCAAAAAAAAAACGATTGGAGCGTTTAACCGATACTACTTTTTGAAATAAAACACATTGTGATTGCTCGAAAGATGGCGCGGGGGGCACATCAACTAAAAAACGTTAAATGGCATGGGGGGTCATGTGTCACATCGTTGAAAAGATAATTCAATTCCCTATTCAACCATCTAAATTTTTTCAATACGTTTTTTCACAATATGCATTTGAAATGTCAGAATAAGTGCGGATTTGATGTGACATTTTTAGATGGTTGAAAAGAGAATTGAATTATCTTTTCAACAATGTGACACATGACCCTCATTTAAAATTTATTAGTTGACGTGCCCCCTGCGTCATCTATCGAGCAATCACAATGTGTTTTATTTCAAAAAGTAGTATTGGTGAAACTCTCCAACCGGTTTTTTTAAGTCTGTAAGTCAAACCGTTCAAAAGTTAACAGGGGGGGACTATTAGAAGTCACATTGTATAATGTAATTAGGCATGTACCCCACTTGAATCCAATACAAGTCAAGCTACAAAAATTATTCGACATGTCGATCTTTTCACAATTTGTATGGATTTTATTTCCGTTAGTTTTTGCAACTTTTGATAAAAAAAAGTCGAGATGATTGAGGAATTTCCACTCGGATGGTTGTTAAAACTATTTGAAATTGAATTATTCAACTATCCGATGTTTTTCACTATTTTTAGGGATTTTTCATTCGCAACTATGTATGAGAGGGACGGAATTCCGAGGCCACAAAACATTATTTTTTTGCGGTAATTTTCGACAAAACCGTCGAAAAATTTTTCAAATTCATACGGGTTGTCTATTTAGCCTCCAGGGGACAGGGCCCAACAGTTTTAAAATAAAACTGGGTAGGTAAAAACTTTTCCTACAAGCGTGCGTGTTCCGCCCTATTCCCGCACGCAATTTAGTTTGAGAGGTGTCATTTTCCCGCACTAGTGCGGGAAAAATTTTCCCGCACGCTACTGTCACTTTAAGTGAGTTTTTCCCGCACTAGTGCGGGAATAATTTTTCCCGCACGCAAAAGTTTGTTCAAGAGAGCAACATAAGATGTTTCAATGCGCTTGTAGAAAAAATATTGATCCTAACTCATACGGAAAGGTACTCTCCCGCACTCGACTGCTTACCCGAACTCCGCTTTGCGTCGTTCGGGTAACGGCAGTCTCATGCGGGAATGGTACTCTTTCCGTACTTGTTAGGATAATAACTATTCAGTACACTCCACCAAAAATCAATCTTTAATAGATTCAAGATCGTAGTCGGAAGACAAATAATTTTATTTTCATCGAAACTAAACCAACATGTATAATTTCAACTGTTTAGGATGAAAGAAAGTGGTTCTAATTCAGATTCAATATTTGACCTAACACAACACACATTGTAAGTTGAATAAATATACCATATTCGAGAGGAACTTCTTAGTGACTTTTTGCACTATTTCAAAAACATGGAAAATTAGGATAACACTAAAAACATTTTCAAATAGTAATTGGAATTTACCACTTATTATTTGTAAGTTCCCAGTTACTACCTGGAAGTTTCCAGTTACTATCTGGATATTTCCAGTTACTATCTATCTGGACAGTTATCAACTGGATATTATCAGTTATCATTAGGAAATTTCCTGATAATTATTGGAACAATCTAGTTGATTATTTAGAACCTATCCTGCCCACTACCTCAATCCAACTGAATCTAACTCAACCTAACCTACCCAACCAAACTCAATGCAACCTAAAATTTCGTTACCCAAACCCTAAACACAGTCGATTCCTGAAGCAAATTTTTGGAGAAAACCTATCGATGTATAATAACCTTTTGAGTTTTTGAAATAACGGCTCAAAAATGGTATTTTGAATCATTTTATTTATTTTTTTTACACATATTATATAAGTTCAAAGTACAAATTCAATATCGTTAACCCCTTCAAGCCCAGGCTACCGGAGTGGCAATAGGCTCAAATTGATCTATATCCCAGATTGCCACTTGTGACGAAAAATGTTTCATTTTAAACAAACGTTGGAATAATATCGTAGTTGAGTAAGTAACCTGGGATGGGATATTTTAGTGGGAGGATTGAATCAGATTGACTAATTCAAAGTCAAACGAATGTATCGTCAACAAACGTATATTGGAAGGTATCCAGTATAGAATGGATGATCATAATTGAAAAGGAACCAAGTGCCAAATTGCAAAAACTGAGATAAAGGTCCCAACCGACGGACTGACATTCATTTATTATGCACCTTCTAGACATCGGTTTACTAATGATCCAAGCGACTTTGAAGGAAGACGCAGTTTCCTATTACAGAAAAACATCCAATATTACGATACCGTCCATAGAATATGATCAAAGTCGCTTGGTTCCTTTTCAATTATCATCATCCAAATATAATTCGCAACGGTGTTCGTGATCAATTTTTCGTGATTTTTGCGTGCTAGAATATCCTACTTGAGTCTCAACAAATCCCAAACTTGTTTTCCCCAGTATATACAAATATGAAGCAAGAGTGCCGAGAAATAAAAAAACAAGAAAAAAATGGATTAAAAACATGTTTTTGCTTCTTTTGCAAAAGAACATGAATCTCGTCGCAAACGAGGAACTTACAGAGTTTGTTACCAACAACAAAAGAAAATAATTTATTTTCACACATTTTTACGGACGCAAGTTTTTATGAATACAATAGTAACAATCAAGGTTGATATACTCCATTTTTTCTTTTACACGCCCCTGAGTTTTTATTTACATTTTTGTCCATAGTGTTCAAAAAATCTCTTCAGTGTTCAAATTACTTACTTTCTGTATCTATTCTTCATTTTCTATACGCAAGATTTGTCAAAAGAATGAATCATATTTCAATTTCACTTCCTGCGCCACTGTTTCTTCTTTGTAAAAACCAATATTCTGTATAGTAGGAAGAACTGCTTGACTTTCCATTTCAACTCCATTTCATTCAAAAGAATATACCTAGGATCAAAAGAAAGTAATATCATTTTTCATATTCATGTTCTACGCCACTGCTTTTTCTTGAAAACTTTTTTCTGTTTAGCAGGAAAAAATATGTGATTTTTCTCGATTGCATATCATTTAGGTACCTTGTCATTATGCTTTTTCACAAATTTAGGCACCCAAGGTAACGCTACTGAATGAAAATCAATAAATTCACTTTTTAGCTAAATGAAATTTTTTTTTATATACTGTCACCATAATCAGTGGATTAGAATGAAATTAAAAAAAAAAACATTTTTCACGTCATCTATAGTATATAGGAAGCGTCTAAAAAATAAGCGTGGGCTTGAAGGGGTTTTAATAGTTCATAGGCGTCCGTTGTTTCAGCAAGTAGGTACTCTTGAAAAGAAGATAAACTATAGTTTCATTTTGAATGCTTTTTGTTTCTTCACTGAAAATTTCAAATCGAATTACATGACCAGCATTACTGAAATATAATTTACTAGACAATAACCAGTGACGTAAAATGAAAAAAAAAAATGTCTTTTATTCGTCTATTCGACAATTCCCTGGAGCTAAAGCTTTCGGGAGTTATTCAGATTATTAATGTTCATATGGTCTCATCAATCTGTCAAAATACAAGGTACTCTTGATGGAATTACGAAGAAAATGATAGTCGGCTATTTGCCATGGCCTTGGGATATTTTACCTACGAATATTGATTTACAAACTAAGGAAAAACAAAAATGAAAGGTAATTACAAAAATTGTGATTAATTTTTTGAGAAGGAAGATTCATTGGCTTTTCACAAAAATAAATAAATGCATTTGTCGTTTTGGCATTCTCCTAGAGTCTTTAGACTTCGAAATAGGAAACGTAAATCGCCAGAAGGCAGTGCGAGTTCGCACGATAAAATACATCCAAACTCCGCCCTATTTATGACATGACGATTGCGGTGCGGTACAGTACCGGCCGTATTTAATGATTCCGTGCTCGTTCTTCAAAATTACAAACAGAGGTTCAAACTTGTTCATTTTCGATTTTCGTGGTAATCTGAAAGTTTGCACGTACATTTCAGATCATTAATATATTGGATTCCAGTTATAGAATGTATAGAGAATTGAAAAAATATTCCAGAAAAATGCAAAATCTGAGAATGTCTAGAAATTGAACCGTTCAAAATAATATAACTAGTTTGAAGAGCCGCCGGTCGAAACTATTTCGGATTTGAGAGATAAACATTGTTTAGGAAAATAAATTGCGGAAGGTGTGGTTATGGTCCGATTCGATTCAAAATTGGTATGTGGGGCTTTTCGGGGTCTGAGATTCAGTGTTGAGAGTTGTTGGTGGACGAGTTCAAAATCACTGATTAGCAGTTTTTGGAGTAGAAGATAATAATTTTTCTTTAAAAATTTGGGAATTCAAGATGACAGGCGTGTTTTATAGAAGATTGGTATTTTGGGGTTGTTGACAATGAATTTTCATCAATTTAAAATGGCAGCACCAATATAACTATAGGTTTTGTGATCTAAGGTCGTATTCCTATTCAAAATTGTCACATAGGTGTTTAATTTAAGTTGTTTTAAAAACATGAACAGGGTCAGAAAATGAGATGTGTTATTCAGAAAAATAAAAATTGAGATGTCAAGTATCTGAATTGAAATGCATCTTTCAGATGTTTTCTTTCAAGTTAGGGTCCTGTCACGATATAATTTTTCTGCATCAATTCAGAAGGAAGGAAATCTTTTGTGATTTATAGTATAATTCTAAAAAGAATATACCTCATCTAGAACTTTTCGGGGTAAATTAGATTTCTTCTCAAATTTAATACCCTAATCATGAAAAATGGTGGAGTACGTAATCCGAAACTTTCACAAAAAATCCTATACAATAGGTATGGTCATCGGCAAGTATTTAACAGAAAACAACTACTGCCCCCTACGACCGTTGAGTTAGATCTGTTTAATACTTGGCAAAGTTTCCTACAAGAACTACTTTGCAATGCATTTTAAATATTAAAGCTCAAATTATGTTTCGATTTAATTTGGGGAACACCTCCGTACCGGTTTCATGGTCCTTGGCAATCATCAGCGAAGGCTAGATTCAAAAAATCTTTTCAGCCTAATTGGAAATACCTGAGACAAATACTGAGTATGAATTCAGCGCCATCTCTGGGTTCCAGTTTTCCAAATTTTGGTATGTCAACTTGGGCCTGCTATATGGGATAATGCAGCCCCGTGAGCTCTGGTATAAAACGAAACATGTTTTGTATAGTTGATCCTCTTACCCCCAGAGAATTTGGCAACCAATCACTTTTTATCAAAACAAATTAAACCAAACTAAACACTATTGAACACAGAAATAGTAACTATTAAGTCTTGATGATAAAAACAGACCGACTAGGAAAAATAATACCCCAACCTGAACAATGAAAGCCGTAACAATCCCCTGCATGGTATTCGGTTTCCATTGTAAAAGTCAATGTTTCGTTTGTCTACCTTGCCGCAGTGCCCCATCGAAACATTCATGAAAAATCCTGTGCCGCTTTTCCACTTCAACGGAACATCAAAGACGCCGCCCAAAAAATTTTATTAGAATGCAATGAAGAGTTGGGTATATAATTAATTTCTGGTAAAAATTTGTCACATATGTGAGATTCTCCCTAAATAGCCCTCACGAAGTGGAGACTATATTCGCTGATAAATGTAAGTAAATATAATCCAAGATTTTCTTTTATAAATATTTTAGATCATTCTCCTACCTTAAAAACCCCTAAACTTGTCCGGAGCCATTTCAAATCATCAATTTCTGACAAAAAATCATGATCTCCGACTACAAAAATCCGTATACCTTTACCAATTTAGAATAAAATCAAGCCATAATTCAGAAATTTCATCTGCTATTTTGGAGCACCTTAAATTTTGAAATATTGGCAACAAAATCATGATATTTCCTAACCCAAACGCTCTTCACAATCAGCAATCACAAAACCCGTCCAACATTCTGTTTTTTTCCTAATACAAAAATATTATGATACATTATCCTCCAAGTGATGAACACCTGCCAAATTTTGAGTCGACAGACATGCGAGATTTGACATAGTGTACACCCGCACACAAAACACATATATACAATCAGATGAAGTTAGATAAAAACTGGTAATGATAAAAATAAAAGTATTTCAAAGTTTCATTCGACCAATGAGTTTTAACTTTTTCCGATCCGACCCTGTGCTTAAATTCACACTGACTTCATAATACTCTCTCTTTTCCTCACCGACCATGTGGGAGGAGCATCCTGAGGGGCGTGTCATTTAAAAGAAATTCATTTCCAATTCAGAATCCAGATTTGTAAAAAATAATTGATTTTCACCAATTGACTGCTAAATCGAACCTTCATTAGTTATCGTGGGCAAAATTAGAAAATTTCCATTTCGGATGGAATAACGCAAGGTAACCCATTTCGCGAAAATAACACATTCTTGTAAAATTATTTCCAAACAAATTGAAGCCTCAAAAAAAACCGGAAATGACCGCCGCGGTCACCAGATCTGACTCCCCTTCGTTTTTATCTCTGGGGAAAAGTAAAAGAAAAGGTTTATAGAACACCTGTGAATACAAAACAGGAACTAGAAAACAGGGTTAGACGTGCTTTTGAAGAAATCGACCCGTCGGAAATCCGCAGAGCCACGACTACTCATGTAATGACGTCGATCCATCAATGTTTGCAAGTAAATGGTCAGCATTTCAAGCATCTGAGCTACTGAGTTTTTGTTTTTTCAATATCGAATGTGTTGTAATTTGTCAAGTAAACTTTGTAATATTATCTCTTGTGTAGAATTGATTTAATCAATTTAATTTTTCAATCTTCGAACTGTCAACATAATCATATTTGTCATACACCCAGTATTAAGGAAGATTCATGTATTTCATTATACTTTTCTCAAAAAAGATGAAGCTCTTTTTTGTTATTTGATAGATTTTTCATCAAATTTTATAATTGCACAGATCTCAAAAATTATAAAATAATTTATATCTCATAAACGGTAAGAGATAGGTATAGGATATACTCAATGAAACTTATTCAAACTCGTTCGTTGAATTCGAAAATGAAATAATATACAGGGGGTTCCATTTGAAAAAACTGAGTTTCAGTCATTTTCATAAGTCCCCGAAAAGAAGTTAATTCTGAGCATCCCTGTATGATGAAACTGAGATCCAGTTCATCGACAGAATACTTAATGGTCTTGTGCAGCTATGACCCAAATTTAAATATTTTGTAAATTTGCATTGTGAAAAAAATTTTATTTTTCCATGGTCAGGTATTACACAAAAAATTGACAAAATAATTTTTATCTCGAAAACCGTCACCGATAGGTATAGGGAATTAACTATAAAAGTTGTGAGGAATTCTATCAGGATTACAAAAATTATATAAAATACGGGGTGTTCGATTTAAAATAACAAAGTAGCTACTACTTTCAGATACAAGTGGCAACACTGTATTGATGAAAATATTATAGACGGGTAGAGCATGTTTGATGATCCATGCCCACAAATTTTCAAAATGATCTGTTGTTCCGTTCTCCAGAAACGTCTAATAGGCCATCGAATGTGGAATACCCTGTATATCCCTTCATCCATCAGAGACAGAAAATCGTTTTTGATTCCCTTTTTTCCAGGGATGAAGACCCTTAAGGCCGATTCAGAAACATGCGTGCTCATGCAAGGTTTTTGAGGCACCGGCAGTTTAAACGCCTTTTACTCACGTTTCTATCATAGGAACATATTTCATTTGGATTTGTAATAATTTTGTCAATGCTGGAGTAATGCTATGTGAGTTGTTCATATAATTATGATGTATTTTTTCCGCTTCTATCTATGTGTGCCCATGGAGGATTTTTGAAGCATGGGTGGTTTAAACGCCTTTTACTTAAGTTTTTATAACAAGAACATATTTTATTTGGTTCTGTAATAATTTTGTCAATGCTGGAGCAATGCCTTTGGAGTTTTTCAAAAGAACTCGATGTATTTTTCTCATGCGTTTTGGGCATGCATGTATCGGAATCGGCCTTAAAGGCAGTGAAAAATACATCGGGATTATTTAAAAAACTCGAATAGTATTGGCAAAATTATTCCAGAACCAAATAAAATATGTTTTTGTTATAGAAGAGTTAGTGAAAGGCGTTTAAACCGCACGTGCTTCAAAAATCCTGCATGGGCACTCATATCTGAATCGGCCTTTACGAACAAAGTTCAAGGCGTGAGACTCAAGTTACTCATCTAGGTTGTGTTACTTGATCGGAGAACAAACCTTTCTGGGAAGATGTATCGGGTATTACCCGCAAAGATCAGGAGACGAAAAGCTCTCCACACTCCACACCATTACTTGAGTGTTTTTCTGTCAGCAGCTGTATCTGTTCGGAGTATTTCAATGAAATGAAATCAACCGAAAATAATTCGATTTCATTGCGTTCTATTATCAAAATTGTCTCTCGCACCTCATCGTTCCGTATAATACGAAACGGAAAATATCATTATAATACAAATATGTGAATAAATTTCTATATTTCTATGGGGAAAACGAGCATATCCCTTTGGTACCATCGTTCTTTCGGAATGACAGCGTTATCACACATTCACATACGTTGTACTGATTAAATTCAAGAATATCGTATCCAATATTTTTAAAATGTTATGGCCTGTCATCATTTGACTGCACATGTGCGTGTGATTTGAAACCAAGGTGAAAGAGAACAGGGTTGGTGGCGAATATTTTCATCTTAGGAGTCACAAAGAGTAAATAGTCCACTCCCAAGTGTTTCATTTTAAAAAGTAGTTTAGAAGAAAATTTAGAAGATTATATACTTACTGGATAAAACATGAAGCACATGGAAAGCAAAAATGGTGTATTATGCATTTCGTATAGATAAATATGTATAAAAAGAACATCTATATATCTTGAACCTGAATTATAGGTACATATACTGGGTTGTCCGAAACTTAAATTGTAATATAATAATAGAATGATAATAGTTTCTCATAAACATACTCTACGAGTGAATCCAAAGGAATAGCCTTTGCTAGTAGAGGATGGCTTCTACTTTTATTTGTCTTGGCGCTCCGAGGCGAACACCATCACACCGAGTGGTGTGCAAGAATGCATTTAACGTCTGGATTGGCATATAGGTAACTCATATCACACTTGTTTTACAAGGCCTGAGGCCACCCAACGATACCGATGCACTTGGGAAACATTCTCGCTCATTGTGGTCTCGAACCTTAGTCTGGTGCGACAAGCACTTTCAACGGCCGAGACTAACAACAATGATATTTCTGAATTATAAAATATAAATGAAACATAAAACACATATCGCTAAAAAATCTCGGCAGCGGCAGCTATCAGGGATCCGAGTGAATGAAGGGTTTTAGGATGCCTAGTTATAGATTTCCCTGCCGTTCGTCCGACTCTTACACAGACTGCCCTCGCGGATGTTAAGCAGGTTCCTTTACTTCCACCCATGCCATGTTTGGCTGGTGTAAGTGATCCCTAACTCCTGCAGGTGCTTAGGTATTCCCGTTCTATAGATCTCTCACAGAAGCTATGATTTCCAGTGGTTATATATATATATAGTTTTTGAATTTCTCATATATAACTGTCCATATATGACACATTCGTAAATGTTGGCTATACAGTTCAGTACTGCCACCTGTCGGTAATTACTAATGATTTTTTCATCACTATTTTCAAGAATTGGTATTATTGTTGATACTCTTATTCGTATAGAAAGACTCATGTGCCTAATGGTTTTTTAAAAATGATAAGAAATGGATAAAGTAATGATTCTCTGCATGTCCTTAATAATAATACTCCCTCATAATCACTCATAGAGTGTACCCAAAGGCATAGCCTGTGCGAGTAGAGGATGGCTATTATTATTATTGGCTGCGGCGCGCCTATGCAACTCACTGATTTTTGGTGGCGTATTAACTTTTAAGCTGTAGAAAAACCCGGAAAACCTACAGCACCACCCCGGGTGGTCGGCGCGAACTCCAAGCAAGCACCAGACGTCGAGATTGGCATCTAGACAACTCACATTGCCTATCAAATCCTATGAAATTAAGAAAATTTTTCTCGTTTTCCAGGATTCAAACCTGGCCAAATGGAAGCGGAAGTTTAGAAGGCCGGCATCTAACCGCCTCTCTACCAAACTGACAATCTCTTTGGTTTTAGTTTTTGAGATACCTTAGGGTTACTTTTCCAAAATATTTTGTTGTCAATTGAAATGCATATTGTTTGAAAGTTGGGTGATAACTACGAGATCATACGTTGATTTATTTTCTTATACAGAGAATTAGTTTGCGCACTCCCCAGTAGTTATTTTTGGATCTAACACTACTCAATTTTTGTTAGTTTTAATTGGGTTTCAGTTAATTTATTTTGTCTTCGTTTGTTAACGAAATTACAGAATAGGGCAACCCACTGGTTACATTTGATACAAAGCATAATAAAACCATTTTATAAATTTGACAGAAATATTGCAGGAATGTATCTTCAAGAAAGTATCCGAAAAAATACAACCAGCCAAAACACTATTTTAAAAGAATTGAATAAAGATCTCACTAGGTATGGTATTTTCAAAAACCGAAGATGACGCGTAGGCTTCCGAGGGTTGCTAGTAAAAGTGCAGCCAGTTGACGCAAATAACAATTTTAACAATCAAGAAAAAAATGCGATTAGATGAAAATACGAAAGACTAATTAAAATAAATTAATACTAATACTCATTGTGGTATGTTGAATGGTAAAATTGAGCATATCGTTAGTCTGAATAATCCCATTAAGTTTAGAGCAGTTAGTCTACACAAATAGTTTATTAGCTTGAACGTAGAGGCTGTGGTTGGTGGAGATCATATTCTTGGACCTTGTTCATTTATCGGAACCCTCAATGGAGAAGTTTATCTGAATTTATCCGAGGTGGTTTTGAGAATTATCTTGACAACTAATCCTTTGTGACACAATACCATGACAGTATGTGCATATCTAGTTCAAAAGGTTCCCAGATATATACAAGCGAGCAAAATATTATCTATTCTTCTATTGAAATATTTGAAGTTGTTAGATAGCAAACTATTCACATCGTTGGATTCGGAAAAAAAACTCCATTTTAATATGGAAAAATCCAAATGAGGTATAGGAAAAAATAAAGTTGATGGTGATGGTCAAGAGAGGAAACGTCGGATGGTAAATCTAAATAGCAAACAGTAAATGTGCAGTCAATACTGCTAAAAAGAATAGAGGATTTTCTGAACGACATTTGTTAGAAATGTGAATTCGCTATGTTACCCCATTCGACTTTTTTGGTATTGGTATCTCCTATAGTTTCCGATATCCCAATGTTGATCTTCGAATTTGAGTAACCATATATACAAATATCACTCATGTATACATTAAACTAAACAATTCAAGGAACCTCATATATACATATATAAATAAGAAGCAATTTTTGAGCATTTTTTCACAAATATTTTGATTGGGTGAATGGATGTGTGCTGAGACGTTTCCTATTATTTTCGAATTAATTCTTATTATTAATTTGGTAAATTCGCAGTAGCAGATGCACAGCATCAATGGAAAATTGAATTTTGGTGAAGTTTCTCGAATTTTTCGTATATTTCAGAACTTGTGAAGCTGTTTGATTGTCCCTGTTGCGCTAAATTCAACAGTACAGATTAAACATGTTCCTGAAGTCAACTTTTCCAAAATTTCAAATGCCATTGTGAAGTTACTTTTTAGAATACCTATACCTATAAATCTAATCAACCGTGCTCGTTGGTCATTTTGATATAAATCCACTACAGAATTCATAAATTCCTCTGGTTATCTACGATTTACAGGGTGTGAGGCCAAAGTTAAGGAATTTTTCAGTGATTTCAGATAAATTGTGAGGTAAAACACTAAAATGCTGTTACAACTGGTCCAAAGAATACTTTGAATCATACCATTCTATTTCGATCAATTGAATAAGGCCTTGGGACAAGTAGCTGAGACACAACAATATATTAAGCAACCATCATGTATTGACGGGCCCATTTGAATGTGGATGGTTTATCGGTAACGATCAATGATGTTTTCTGTCGTTGCACTGTTTTTCCATATCTACTGTTTTTTGTGGCCATATCATTGAATAGAGAGTGTTGAGATGTGAGTAAGTACGTCAGTAATGTATCGTGCAGGAGCCGGATCTTTATAGCGAATTTCGTTTTAGTTTATCTTCCAAATTTACCGAATGTTCTAGAAGCTCTTCCGCCAGACTTTTCGAATTTTGCTAAAGTTCTTCTTTCAAGCCACTAATAAAATACATTCAATCACAATCCACAAATTTGTTTAACCTCGTGAATTATGACTTCTAATTAATTTTGAACAAGTTTATTAGTATATTATTCAACGAGCGGTAATGTAGGTCATAACTCACGCAGATGAAGTTTGCAGCACGAGCCGCAGGCGAGTGTTGTAATTCATCAAGTGAGTTATGACCATTACCGCAAGTTGAATACTATACTTTACGACTATAACAATAAATACTAAGACACAAGTACAGACAAAAAACTTTATTAACAAATCTTAATAGGTACCTATAACATTGATATAAAAACTTTAGTTGTGATTATTCATTTTGTTTATTGATGAAATTAACAGTAAAATTTGAACCACCAGTGAATTGAATATTTGGGACCGAATTATGCAAGTTTATTGTTTCTTTTTGTGTTTGTTGCATATTATATGTTGATGATGTAGGTACTGGTTGTGGTGTCATAGAACTGTATATTTTATTTTTTCGGAATCATCAACGTACCCCTCAGCCACAGTAGTTGATCGCCAACCGCCATGTCGTTATATCCCCTCCAGCATCTACTAATAAAGTTGCCGATGAGCGGCGAAAACAATGCCCTGTATATAAATTACAGTCTGTTATCTTAAAAATGTAGCAATGTCTTTCCACATTGATCCAAATTTATTAATGCCAATTCTTTGTGAATGATATTTTCCATTTTGAAATTTAAAGAATAATATCGTTTGCGATATATCGGTAGGACGAAGATTTGAATATTTCTTAACTACGGTATAAAAGATTTCCGTAACAGTGAATTTTCTGGCAATTTTTGTTTTTGTATTTGGTACACTGACCATAAGAATAGATCCATGATCTTCTAAATCTGTAATTTGCATAGAGTTTAATTCTGCTGCATGACAAGCACCCATAATGCCCATTATTAAAGCAACCTAAAATAAATTATACAATGATAAAAACGATTGAATTATTGTGAGATCGATCTAACTTTGTCGCCAGATATTTCTCATCAGGAGCCTCATTTATGAAACTATTAAGTTGTTCTGGCGTAAATGTTTTTGCCTTTTTAGCTACATGTTTCTCTGATTGACATTTGAGAAACGCACGTAATTTTGAATAATTCTCTATATTGTTTCCATTATTTATGTTGAGTGTGCTTCTTAGCATGGAGTAGAAAGTCCATAGAGACGATGCTTTATATTTAGTGCTAAGTTCAATAAAATATGCCAAAAGTACATTTTCTGTAAACGATGACCTAATGTTCTTACTGCTACACCAATCTTGAAAATTTTTGTATACACTTTTATATTTATTTTGGGATTTTTCAGGCAATAAATTCTGTATGGTAACATTAGCTATTTCTCTTATTTCTGGAGGAGTACATAATAATTCATCTTCACTATCTGAATTCATCTTTTTCAGCACAAAATTCACAATAATAATAATTCGGTATCAACTTAATTTGAAAACGTCAAAATTAATCAAGTGACACAAGTGACATTACTCCCCTACTCCCCATCCGGCTTGTGCTTGGACAGAAGTACAGAGTACAGAGCCACGTTGATATTCGGTTCGTAAATACCTCCAAGAATTTCCGATTTTTCAGCGTGAGTTATAGCAGTGAGTAATTATAACTCACGCTGTTTGTTCATGGACACTATTAATTGCTCAAAAGCAATTGAATAATTAATATATAACTTAATAGGAGTAGATAAAATAATTTATCTTCTCCTATCAAATTACATATTAGTTATTCAACTGCTTTTGAACAATTGATAGTATCTGTAAACAAACAACGTGAGTTATGATAACTCACTACTATAACTCACTTTAATAAATCGGAAAAGATTCTTGGAATTATTTACGATCCGAATATCAAGATAGCTCTCTATTTATATGGTCAGTGTACCAAATACAAAAACAAAAATTGCCAGAAAATTCACTGTTACGGGAAATTTTTATACCATAGTTAAGAAATATTTAAATATTTGTCCTACCGCTAACTATATCACAAACATTGATAAATTTGAAGCAATGGGAAGCTACATTTTTAGTAGATGCTGCCCTGAAACGCCATGCACGGCGATTGGCGATCAACTACAACTGTGGTTGAAGTCGTTGCTGATTCCGAAAAGAATAAGACAGATAATGCAAATGAAACATACAGTTCTTTAACAATCCAACCAAGTAGTACCTACATAACTTGCATAATTCAGTCCCACATATTTAGTTCACTGATTGTTCAAAGTTAACAGTTGATTTTATTAATAAACAAAATAAGTAATTACAACAAAAATTTTTATAGCATTGGTATAGGTAACTATTAAGATTTGTGAATAAAGTTCTTTCTCTGTACTTGTTTCTTAGTATTATTATAGTCGTAGTAGATAAAGTATAGTATTCAACTTCTCGGAATGTTCATAACTCACTTGATGATTTACAGTACTCGCCTGGGGTTGCAAACTTCACCTACATTACCGCTCTTTAAATAATATACCATTATATCACTAGTGCTAAGCCACCTCACAATTTCTATCTAAACTCTGACTGTCTTTAACTAACTATCTGTAAAACTAATTAACTAATTCGCCGTTTGGGATTCCTTTATTTATACCGGCAGTAATTTTCTAGAAATTGTAAACATGTCGAGAAATCACGTGAGAGGTCGCTATTTCGAACAGTTCAGACCCCTTGGTGTCTCGTCTCGCATGCATAGTTAATGTTCTGAGGTTGATTATCCAAACAAAAGCGGCCAGGCGTATCCTGCAGGTCCGGCTCCCTCACGTTACAATATCAACGTCTTTTTACAGCTCTCGCCAAAAAAAAGGGCTTGGCAGTCCAGTACAATTGATAAATTCACCTATAATCAAAAATTTAACGTTTTTATAATAGTTTGGTATCACTGCAATATACTCAGTATAATATACTGTGAAATAACTGAATTTTAAGTAACATTCGTAAGTCAATGAGGTCAAATATAAGTAGGCATTTCTAGATCATTTATTTCGCTTCAGTAGACTTTTTATATTTTGCATTGAATTATCTTAACATTAATACCTGTTGATCTCGTAGTGGAATACATGCCAACATTTTTTTTAATGACACTGGTTTGTAGTTCAAGATATCCGGGTTTTACTGGAAAAAGGACTTTAGTTTTCCAAATGACATCATATAATGTATTTCTTGTGAGTTTCTTGAATAGCTTGAGGAATTTAATAATACAGTTTTTTGTAATGGATGAATGAACTATGTAAAAATAGAAGGATTTAATGATGACGCCTGAGTAATTTTGACAGAGATGAAAAAGGTACATCATCGCATTTTTTTCATGTCAGCTTTTCTCGCAATGATACTAATTGGATAAATTTGTTTGTTGAAAAACGAAATTTATCTGATAAAGCTCTTATATTTCGTCAGTTGAAAAATATTAAATTTACAGAGTGTTTCTAAGTTTAATAAAAATATTTCAAGAGCGTATTCCTGGGGTCAAAATAAGACTTTTTTCCCATAAACATGTTTCCTAAAATTCATATCTTCAATCAATGGACCAAATTTTTTAAGCAAAAATTTAAAATTT
Organism: Chrysolina americana; assembly: GCA_958502065.1. Classification (NCBI taxonomy): domain Eukaryota; kingdom Metazoa; phylum Arthropoda; class Insecta; order Coleoptera; family Chrysomelidae; genus Chrysolina; species Chrysolina americana. The sequence goes on from OY293413.1 coordinate 75,148,507, forward strand.
TGGCTATTAAAAGTATAGGTAATCCTAATTCACTTTTTTGAATCAGAGTGACCTTATCATTGATCTACATTTACACAAAACATTTACAATTTTTTTAGCAACTCTCGATGTCTATAGCTTGCAGAGGGTGACTTTTTGGACACATGTTTATAGAAAAAAAGTATTATTTTGACCGCATGATTACGCCCTTGAAATATTTGCAATGAATTTAGAAACACCCTGTAGAATCGACTATTCAATTCAAGAAGAAACCTATCTTAGAGGTATAGACTTTGACTTCATATACATACACAATTGCAGATGTATGTAATAAGTTGCGTTACATACAGAAAAAAAAAATAAAATTGAAAAATTAAGTTTGAATTTTACCAACAAGATTGTTTATGGGCAGTGACGAGAATAATAACAGCAATAACAGTTTCGTGTTAAAAGAATATCTAAAATTTTAAAACCTGTAATGCCAAAAACAAAACTTGAATGGTGGTTTCAGCCATCTTCCAACAATTAACATTTTTAGATATTTGCATTACAAGGCAAGAAAGCGTATTTTTACAAATGCCAGTAATGATTGAGAGCAGACGCCGGAGGCCGAGGTCATCAATTACGAGTATTTGTGAAACAGTTTCTGGGCCTGTGATACAAAAAATGTCAGGCCTGCACAGAGAGATGAATGAAAAAATGTATTGCTCAAATATTCTCAAACATTCTCGAATATGTTCAACTAAACTAAAGTGAAGCTTTACCTTTCAGGCAAAATAGTGTTAGCTGTTACTTTCTTGCCTATAGGCAGACAAAGGAGTATTTCGCAAGACGATTTATACGAATTCATAATTAGTCTTTCTGATCGACAGCGGAAGAAATTATAAACAAAAAACAAAATAAGGTTATTCAGGTTCAATCCGGTCCTGTTCGAAAAAACATTTTTCGGTTATTATATGAACATTATATCGATAGTTCGGCCCTCTTTCCTATCGCATGTGCCCTGATGACAGTTTTGGGGATGGAAATAGCTCGTGACGAACTCGAATCTACTATTCCACCCGGTCGCATTGGAGACATTGCCTAACCCTTCTGATCTCCCAGTGGTATCATACCCTGGACATGATATGAAAGGGTATAATTTGTCTCTATGCGATTTATTAATTAGAGGTTTTGGCGATGAGAAGCAATGAGCATGTTTTATATGTTAAATTTTATTAAACGAAGTGGTTTCATATGTTACTTGTGATCGCGTGAATACGTTTAATAGGCGTACGCTCTATTTGTTTGAAATTTTGAATGAACGATTGGTTTGCAAAAATTGATCATGATTCCGTAGGTGACTTTCATGTGATGCAAAAAGTGTGTTTTGATTGATAACATGAAATGGTTGAAATGACCTTCCAACGAAGATTTTTATACTATCACTATTTTGATTCGGGTTCGAAGGCCGTCGTGATTTGGAATAGTTTCCCAACGTTTCGCTAGCGCGAGTGGTTAGCTTCCTCAGAGGTCTGTTCATATTCGTTCATCTCCGATGACTGACGTAGATCTGTTCCTCAAGTTATATTTATGAGTCCTCAGGTATTTTTTTATAAGTTTTACAAAATTTTACTTACATACCTATGAGCGACTATGATGAAGGTTTTCAGACAGTATCGTACAAATCAAATCAATTTACTTTCCTTTAAACGACAAAAGTATATTTTGTATAGGAATAGTCAGCCTAGGACAAAACATTACAAAGTAACAAGTCATAATAAAATAAAATATGTTCAGTCACTTATACAGACCTGAATGAATAAAATTCGCCTATTGAGTAAAAATAATGTTCTAACAGAAATGATTTCAACTACTTATATTTGAATTGTTTCACATTACATGTTTTAATATCATGTGGAAAATGATTATATATTCTGGGAGGGTTGGGAGAATTCTGCATAATTTTTGATCTGGCAACAAGGGTATGAATTTCATTTTTCAAATTATTCATATATTATTCATATTGTTCATATTGTTCAAATCTTTGTTTGTTTTGAAATCATTTCTATTACTGAAAATATAAACAGCTGATTCATAGATATATAAACTGACAACGGTTAAAATTCCATGAGTGGTAAAGATTGGTCTGCATGAAGTCATTTTAGAAGCACTAAAAATACATCGTAAAATATATTTTTGGTTGATAAAAACATCTTTGGCCATAGTTGAATTACCCCACAAGCAGATTCAACCTCTGCATAGTATATATTACAGAGTTGTTCTGTCTAATACAGTTTTCAAGTTCCTAAACATATATACTGAATAGAATTCAATTTAGACATCAAATTTTCACAATGTGCATGCCAATTCAGATGTTCGTCTACATGCAAGCCTAAAAATTTCACTATGGTATCGATATTTGATATGGTTTTATCCTTTATATTTACTGTAAATTATTCAGTTTTATTCTGGTAATTGTGGAAACGAATAACCTTTCTGTGGATTCAAAAATAGGTCGTGATCACTGAAAAAGTAAGAGGCATTGGTTAATGCAACTTTTCATTCATTTTTTAAGTTCGGTGTTCTTTGCCGATACTAGTAGAGATATATCATCTGCATAAGCGATAAATTTAGAGCATCATTTCAAATTCATGATCGTTAATGTAGATCAAAAATAAAATAGACCCCAATACGGACCCCCGAGGGAACCCCCAACTGGACCTGGCCTATTCCAGAAAAGAATGTTGAAATTTGTTCATTGACTTCGAATTTAACAGAAACGCATTGACGACAATTATTGAGGAAAGAAGATAGTTTTTCGAAACTCCTCTCATACCACATGTCTCTGAAATATTTAATAATGTCACATGGTTGACACAGTCGAATGCCTTGCTCATATCACATAATATTGCAGCAGGGCATTCGCAAGTGTCGATGATCTCTACTAATTCGGTCAAGAGACTCATCAACGCAGTTTGAGTAGATTTACCCCCACGAAATCCATGTTGTATGGGACTCAAAATATTGTGGGCATTCATGAAATTCAGTAGACGATCATATTCGAAAATTTTTGACATGCTCTGTGGAATGGTTATATAGGTCTGAAATTATCTAGATTATTTGATTTCATATTTTTTGAATCGGCAATACTTTCCCCAGTTTCAAAATATTTGGAAAGAGACCTGTTCTAAAAGAAAGAACAACTAAAAATGTAATGGGTTTTATGATGGAATTTAAAACTTTTTTCAGAACAATAGCTGGTATTTCATCCATTCCAGCAGTCTTGTTTTTCATCTTTGTATTCAACAAATGCTTTGTTTCTGTTTCACTGAAAAGATCTATAAAAATTGTCTGAGAATTGGATTCATTTTGGCATTTGCTATCTGTAGGAATGATATTTGTGTCAATATTACATGTCCAACATGGATCAATCTGTGTGTGCAGTTGAGTTCCAGTGTTGTAAGTATTGGGTATTCTGTTTGAGCAGATTTCATGTTATAATTCTTTGTACTTACGAGCGATCATGTAGAAGAATTTCAGCTAGTATCTATCGTACAATGCCCAACTTGACAAAATTTGTTTCGGTAGATGATTACCAGTGTTATAAAGGCATCATTATATTTGAGCGATTACAAGTAAGAAGTTCAGACAGTGTTGTGCAAAATCTCCCAAATGAAAAAAATTCCAACTATGGAACTGAACGTCTACTCGTATTTCCTGATATCTTACTCATATGGCCCGATTTTGGAGAAATTAATTTTAGGGAAAGTATTAACATCGCCTCCAAAACGCAATGAGACCGAAATCGTAATCATATCATAACTTTAACATAATTATCGGAAATGATGATACATGAATGATACTGTGATGATACAAAGTAATATTTATCTATTTGAATTTTTATCTATTTTACTATATATCGAACCAAAGACATGAACTCTTTTTTCACACAACAAGAATTCTAGGGGTAATAAGGTGACATTTGAAAAAGAAGTTTATGTTCTGTCCCGGTCAAACATGTGGTTGCATAGTACGCTAGGGGCTAGCAGTAAACCAACATTGACGTATCAAAAAAAACTCTTATAATACAATGCCGGCATTGAGAATTGATTGAGAATATGATACCACATTATCAAAATTAATATAAACGGATTGGTATCAGGTTTCGAAGGATTATAATCATCATCTGATTACTTTGTACACACTGTGATGACATGAAGAATCTCTCAATTTCTTAATTTCTATCCATCCACTTTTCGAATTGACTATTTCTCCTTACGGATAAATATTTGAATCAATACACAATAATTCATTAAGTGTATCAAGATTTGATTTAAAATATGAATCATTGATTAATATTCCATATAAATTGCACCCATATAAGGCAAGGATAGTATATCATATACCAAGGTAGAGAAATATTTTTACTGTGGTTTATATAACACTTTGTCCGTTACTAGAACATTCAATTATTTTCACAATGATAATAATTCTTCGATTCCTTTTGTATATGGAATGATTCAATTGAAAAGAAGTAGTTTGTGAAAATAAATTAATGGATATTTAATAAATTAAATTGATTATTTCTTTCGTCTATTAAATATCAGTCATCAACCAATCATATGTTTGGTTTCCTATTTTACAGGACCAATCAACACACTCTATTAGCGACTATTTGCATTGAAGCTGTATAAGTATTTGAAAATGAATAGGTTTGGAGAAACCAAAAACGAAGATATAGATAGGGTAATCGAGGCTACAATCACTGAAAATACAGTGTCATTCATATGACTGATATAAAGAATTGGATTCAAGAAATAATCTTCATAAATATAACTCGACCTTGTTTAATTGTGGACTGCTGCTGAATTTCTCTTGTATTTTACTCGACATTATTTTGGCATTAATGGCAAAATAATGTCTCGTTACATTATTATAAGATACAGTCGACATTTAGATGCAATAAAAATAGTCTACTATTTATCAAGGTCTGAAGAGGCTGAAAACAGACTAGCCTCCGGTTTATGGGTGACATTTTCGATGCAAAAAAGCAAAAAAACAAACTTTGAAATTAAAAGACATATCATCATATCACAGAGTGATTGCCAAAGATGGTGGCAGAAAATATTGTTTTTTTGCTTCTTTCGTAAGTTTATATAAGTTTCGTTTGTAATTATTGTATACTTGTTTTATTTGTAGGTTATTGGGATTTTCATTTAGTAGTTTATAGAGCTCGTTCTTTTCTTTTTTGATGCAGATAGCCCTGACGTGATCCATTTTTTCCTAGTTTTATCTTTATTTTTTATTTTGATTTCAGATGTGTTTTTTTTACATGGCATTTCAGTTTATTTATTTATGAATATTTCACATTTAGAGTTGACATCGGTTTGTTCATAAATGTTTGCCCATGTTTCACTTTGTAGTGCCACCCGTAGCCTGTTGTAATTTATATATACTTTTGTATTTTTGAATTCTTTATTAACAGCTCTCTCACCCACATCTACTGTTAGAGCAATAGGTCGGTGGTCACTAATTTTATCCTGAAATATGAATTAACTTTGTTAATTGCTGAACTCCGTTTGACTGTAACTAACTGCCATCTCTGGTGGAGAGTCCTGTGTTTATATTCGCAGTAATGTTTTTTGGTCCAGTCCCGATGTTCTCGTCAAGATGATTCTTAGATGGCTCTCGTTTATTTATTTAAGTTACTAGAGTAATTCTCGAGTGATGACGTCAGGGATTGTTTACAGTAAGATTTACTGTACAGGTTCGGCTTCCCAACATTACAATATTTCCAACTGAGCAAGGATAAATATAACACTGAGAAAATGTTAATTAGGAGTATGGCTCAGGTGTGTGGGGCCATATGGGCCGTTTTTGCCATCCCCTTGTGTCCTCATCCGTAATATGCTCTTGAAACAACCCCATCCTTCTCCTCAAAACGAATCCCTTCAATATTATATATTTTTGTGGGTGTGTGTGTGTGGGTGCTTGTCAAGGGAACGAGTTCTTTCAATCTGCCCATTCCTGGAAGTCCTGGTAGGGCTGGTTCTCAGTCAGGCGGTGCGGCGGCCGCGGGTGATTCTATCAGCGGTTACCAGACCCGCAGTATCCGATCCGAGGCCCCTCCTCGGCTTCATTTGGAGACTAGTTCTCCAGTTCTCACTGCGAGTTTCTTCCATCCGCTTTCTCGTGAAAGTCCTGGTAGGGCTGGTTCTTGATCGGGTGGTGCGGCGGCCGCGGGTGATTCAATCACCAGCTACCAGTCACACAGCACCCCATTCGAAGCCCCTCCTCGGCTCCCACCGAAGACCAGATTTTCCAGTTCCCACGGGTCGCTACTCCCGTTGGCTGCAACGCCTCAGCCACCCTAGGGGAATGGCTCAGGTAAGTTATTAAAATAAAAAATAAAATATTTTTTTTTCTACGAACCTCGAATTTCTCAAAAATTTTGAAGACAATTTCGGAACACTCGATATGGTGATTTTTACAATATAAACTACAGCAGATCCTGGAAACATGTGAAAAGTCGGTGATTTATAATTAATATCAAGGGTTTGTGAAAAGAAGTACGTTGGTCAAACAAGAATCAAACTAGAAGGGTCACGATGACACGATTTATAGAGCATATTGCTCCCATCAGATATTTCAGACCAGGTAAACTGAGTGTTGCACAACATGCCTTGGGAAACGATTGTCGATTTGATGTACAGGACCAAGTACCACTCGACGGATTGCATCAGTGGTGAGGATAACTGGTAACGATGGTTCGAAGGGAATAAGTACTCTATCGCTACACAATTTTAATTTGAGATCCAACAAGGAGGATCCAGCGGTATAGCTGACCAGCCGGTTCTGAGTAATCGGAATAAGGGTCAGGATTTTGACGAAAAGTCTGGTATAAATTTCGCATAATACGTGACTAGGCCAAGGAAACGTCTCAATTCATCCACATGCATGGGTCGATGTATCTGAGAAACCGCTTGGACCTTTTTTGACATGTCCAAGATGATTTATACTTTCCTTGAAGAAAGAGCATTCAGCCCTGTTTAGGTGGAGGTCAATAATTTTGAGGCGTTCCAAACATGCGATGAAATTCCTGGTACACTCATCAAGATTAGCGCCAGGAAAATTATATCATCGAAGTATGCTTCGACATCGGACAAGCCAAAGTACGATTAAATTCTGATGGTGTAGTCTTTATCCCGAAGCTGAGATGATTCATCTGGAACGTACCTTTGTGCGTTGTTATTGTCTGGATCTTTTTCCATTCTTGGCATCATAGATCTCAAATGGTGCTGGGGTGGATTGACTACCAAGAGCCGCTGTGAAAAGTGATATAAATTTTCTAAATTGGTCCTCATTTATGATAATAACGGTGGAATGTCAAAAGCAGGCTCAAAAAATGCTTTAAATTATTGACTTGATGAATAAGTTCTTGGCTCTTAAACATCCTTATCGCCAACTTGTAACAAAAAGGGCCGAATAATCAGACTGAGTAGTTGAGGACTACGCTTTGGAAAATATTTTAATCGAACATGAAAATATAGATAAATGCTTGACATGCGTGACTGACAATTGTGTGTCATGTAAGAAGTAAATTAAAATAAAATGACTGAACAATATATAAAAGAAGATTAAACTTGATAACTCATTCATGAGTGGGTAGAAAATGAAACTGAAAACTACCTAAAAATTACCGAAATAAATATATTTCGTCTATATTTTCTTACTTATCATTTGACAATTCTCTCCGATGAAGTGACACAACCTAGATTAGTAATACTCAAATAGAACTGAAGGTAACATCTTTTCATAATGTTATTCCTCAAATCATGACATTATTGCCAAGTCGCAATTTTTTAAGGATACAATAAGCACGTCAGCTAGATTTTGATATCTGTTGGGTATATTTCATCGCAACGAAAACCCAAAAATACTGTCTTGGATGAAATAAGTATATAGCAACAGGCAGGCAATTGAAACGTTCATTGCAGCTTGTTGGGAGCATGTAAAAACGATAGTATTTCCATCGCCGAACGGAGATTCATCGTTGTCGATATAGTCTGGTCAGTACGGCAACACTGCATTTGGAATATCGAATGTCAAGTATGACAGAATAACAACAAAGCATCTCTGTTTTTTTCGTCTTTGGCTTATTGGAGTGTTTTTCCGTGGATAAAGGGCAAATCCTGAGTAAATTTGTGTTAAACTATTGTTAGTTTTCATTATCAAGCAATGGCATTGTGAAATGTGTAAAAGACCATTTGAAGCTGGAAATAAAAATATGTCATTTCATAGGTGAGCTACCAGTGTCGTAACTTTGGAGAAAGGGAAACCGAATTGGAAAAGAGTAAAATGAATGAATTATGAAAAAACATGTCAATTAGAGCATCGACTGTTCTCAAAATCCTGTGGAGATTATTCCAACATAATTTCAGGTTTCCATTCCATATTGAGTTTTCATTATTTCTATTTTATTGAACCTCAATATTTCTGTTAACAATGCACGACACTGCCGTCGGGGAAAGATGTTCCTTACACGCAAATTTTAATGCGTGTGCGGTGAGTTACTCATCTAGGTTGTGTTATTTGATCGGAGATATAAACAGTGATCTGTTACAAATTCACTCAATCAGTCACTTCACTGTAAGTAATCAGTATATAAATTTATTTTTTATAAAATATACACTGAGAAACATCAAATATGTGCAAATTGGAGCTATCCAAGTATTATTTTTAAATAGGGACTAAAATCCGTGATTCACTTACGTGCACAAAATCATCGGCTCCTTATTCCTCGGTAGCACTGGCAAATAATCCAAAAGATTCAGTGCATCTGATGGCTTTATCAGATATGAAATTAATGATTCAAAAATGTTCAACCATTGTTCCTCATAAAAAGATATTGCCTTACACACGCGGTATGGAATTGCTAGTTGAAATAGTAAAATGGAGAAGCCGCATGCGAAATGATGTCTCCAAGGACAGGGCCATAAAATATGGAAACAAAATTCATAAAATGGAGAATCCCGAGCATCTCATCATGCTTGATGTGTCCTGATGTGTTTCAATCATCGATATTATTTTGGGGTGCGAGTGCACGTTCATATCAAACTTGACTGATGGAAAGTGAAAAAGAAATCTTCTGACGGTCCCCAATCAAACTCAGAGGCGCAGATCTTCTATACAAATAAGAGTAATTTTATTGCTGAAAGAATCTCGCACTGATTTTATGAAAAAAATATTTCGGTGGTTAATACCATCGACGCAATCTAGCTACGGAACAACTGAAGTGAATACAAAGTTTTAGAGCGACAAATACTGATCAATAATTTTTCATCACTTGAAAAATTAGTTAATGCAACGATTATATAAAAATAACAATAGAAAGTTGAGACGGTTTTCTCTTAAATGAAACACAATTTATTGCTGATATTCTTGAAACTCAATTGCATGATAAAGTATAGCGATATAAAACAATTTTGTCGAAGTTGCAATTTTTTCAATGAAAGGAGGTATTTTTATGTCGTACCACTATTGGCATCTCGAAAACGATAAATGATACAAAGTTGCTCAAATTAGGCAAAAGTTGCTTATTTCAGTGAACAATTCAATAATGTTTCCAAATCGAATATCTCACACACCGCTTCAAAAATATACGGAAAAAAAATTTGTTCTTTGATATTTTCATAGTTTCTCATTTCAGCAAAATTATTAAGAATTCCACAGAGACAAAAGACGACGTTATATCATGAATAACGCATTAAATATGGAACTATTCTGAAAATTACATAAAAAGGTAATGAAAATAACAAAGAATTAAAATTGATATCCTTCACACTAAGATTTCGAAAACGCGCTAAAATAAAATGACTCCTTTGAACGGGGAGATACTCATCGATAGAACCTTCAATAAATAAGCCTATTTTGAGTAATTATTTTGAAAAAAATTGATTTTCAACTGGTGGTAAAAGTCACGTTACCCCATTCGACTGAGCCAGATTTAATTTTTTTTAGGCAAAACTTAACGACTCAAGTTGAATTTGACGTTTATTAAACACTCAGCCCCATGCTGTTTCACTTCCGTTAAAAATAACGTCACCGATATTCGCCATTTCCGTTATTTTGCTATTACTGATCAATGGCAAAATAGCCGAAAAGAAACAATCCCAAATTGTCATATTCATCGAAAGTTATTGATTGAAGTGAAAACAAATTATGTAAAAATACATACCAATCACAACGTATCCGAACTTTTCCATATAAGCACTTCTGAGTGATAAGTCAATTTCTTCAAAAAAAAAAACTCAGTAAAAGTCCAACAGAAAAGGAGAAAGAAATTGGGAAAAGGTTCTCTGCATTGACTTGCAAGTAAACTTGGCCCTTCTTATCCAATTTCATAGCACTAGTTGAAATGAGGAGTGATCAAAACGACATAATTCCATCTAAAAAAATATATAATGAAAGTCCAACAAAAAACGAAGTAAAAACTGCTGAAAGTCTGCGTTTTTGGTAACAGCAAGAAGGAGGAACATTTGAGGAGTGATTTTTCAAAAGGTTATATTTTCATCTACACCCAAAAATAAATTTTCAACGAAAATGAAATCCTAAAATGGAAAGGCATCCTCTTACGGCAATAGAACCATTCAAAATGCCTCATTTCTTATGAAGAAACCAATATCTTGACAGGAATTTCATACAAAAAGACATATTTCCACAAATGGTTCCCACAATTATGTCTTTTTGTATGAAATATTCCTTTTTAGATATTGCTTTCTTTATAGGAAATAAGGCATTTTGCCAGGTTCTATCGCCGCGCCGTTAGAAGATGCCTTTTTAACCTTAGTATTTGATTTTCGTCGAAAGTTAATTTTTGGGTGTAGATGAAAATATAACCTTTTGAAAAATCACTCCTTTATATTTATTATTATATTTTTTTACAGCAATCTACTTATTATTCACAGTTCATATGTGGTTAAACAATTTCGGATAAGTTGTGAAAATAGGACAACACAAAAAGAAATTGTGAAAGCTGGAAACGAGATTAGCTAGTCTTCAGTAGCCAGAACTGTCAAAACGCAAAAGTTTCAACCTCACAAACTAAGTATTCTTCAGGAATTGACTGAAGATGATCCTATGATCCTGATAGAAAACTCCCATTACGTGAATAAATAATGGATCAACTAGATAGGAATAAGCTAAACGCGCAAAACTTTATAATACTAATAATAATAATAATACTCCCTCATAAACAATCGTTGAGTGTACCCAAAGGCATAGCATGTGCGGGTAGAGGACGGCTATTATTATTATTTGCCGTGGCGCTCCGGGGCGACTCACTGATGTTTTCGGTGGTGTATTCACTTTTCAGCTGTAGGAAAACCCGGAAAACCTACAGCACCACCCCGCTTGATCGGTGCGCACTTCAAGCTAGCACCAGACGTCGGGATTGGCATCTAAGCAACTCACATCACACTTGATTCACAACAAGGCATGGGCCCACCTATAGAGGCCCGTGTACTTGAGAAAAAAGATTCCGTACCGGAGCCTCGAACGTCTGTCTGATGTGAGCTAGAAATTCCACTGCTAGAGACTTTAGCCACTGAGCCACCGACCGACCTTACTGAGTTTCAGAACACCCCCTGAAATTAAAAAAAAACGAAACCTTAAATACTGATCGACGTGCCTAAAAATTTTCTCAAAAGTAATACTATTTTTGATTCACTGAATTATTTCAAAGTCAAATACTCGCTCTGTAGATATTCTGGTTTCTGTCATTCAATCTTGGAAAGTTTTTCTGTTGTGACTAATAATATTTTGATGAATATCTTCCGGTTCCGGTAATGTATTCTTCTAATTTCACGTTCATCGGCTATTTTATCGTCAGTAGTTCAACATTATGTAATTTCGTTGGTATCGTTGCTTATTACTTGCTGAACATCTTTTTCTCAGGGACACTTCTTTCAAATAGCGGCAAAATGTTTCCATCTTCGCATTTACATGAAAAGAAACATCTTAAAATGATCAGAATACAGAAGCAAGTATAAAGATGAATTGGTGTGATTTGAAAATCATCGCCAACCAATAGTTTTGACGCAAATCCAATTCTACCTACATTCCCGTGGTTCTATTCAAGGATTTTAACAAGTACCTATTGTCCTGCTATACAGTGCATTCCATTTGATACGAGCCACTCTGAATAACTTTTTGCTTGAGCTGCTGCCCATATGTTCAATGATAATCATCCAGGAAGAAATGTACGATACAAATACGTTTCTATTGAACAAATATATGGAAACTGAATCTGGAAACAATAAAAACCATAACCGTTCAGGAGTTGTCAACGATGAAGCTATCTCTATTGCAGTTTTAGGGCACGTTGGACTAACGGAAAATACGCAATCTCTTTCTAAGTTATCTCGAGAATCAGAAATCAGTAGTACAAATGCTTTCAGGATCTTTCATAAGTACAAATTTCATCCATATAAGATTAGACTAGTTCATGAATTGAACGAAGATGATTTCGATAGACGTATTGAGTTTTGTGAACGAATCAACTTGCATTAGAATTTCTTGTATAAAATTTGTTTTCCGGATGAAGGTATGTTTAGTTTGAATGGAAAGTTGAATCGGCAAAATTGTTGATATTGGAGTGATACGAATTCTCATTTATACCGCCAAGTTCATACCCAACGACCTCAAAAATTGAATGTTTGGGCAGAAGTTTTAAGTGACCACATCATAGGACCTTTTTTTATCGATGATAATTTGACTGGTGAGAAATATTTGGATATGTTGGAAACTCGAATAATATCAATAGGGCAATTGAGGAGGATATGAATTTATTCGAAAACAAAATAGTTTTTCAGCAGGATGGTGCGCTTCCTCATTATGTAGCTTCAGTGCGACAATTTTTGGATGATCATTTTCCTGGTCGCTGGATTGGTATAAGTGGTCCTACAGAATGGCCACCAAGGTCTCCGGATATCACTCCTTTAGATTAATTTCCATGGGGTTATTTGAAGTCTGAAGTGTATGAGATAGAATCAACAACATTAGAAGATTTCAGAGAGAATATCATGAGGCATTGCAGAGAAATAACTCCCGAGATCCTCAACCATGTGAGGTCGCCAATGAAAGCTCGTTTGTACTATTGTATGGAAGTTGGTAGAAACGTTTTTGAACATTCACTATAGAAAATTTGTTTCTTCTCATTGTCAAGTCAACAGATTTTAATACAAGAATTTAATAAAAATCTCTTTTACTGATTTATTGCTTCCTTATTTGTCTCTAGAACGAATATTTCAAAATGTGGCTTTCTGTATAATAACTATTGACCTGTTTTTTCATTTTTATTGCGAATCATTGTTTCAAAAGTTATTCAGGGTGCCTCTTTTTTAACTCAAATAATTTGTAGCTTCCGAACCATATAATAAGCTTCAGATCAATTGTTTTATACTTTGTTGAAATCTGCTCATCATGGAGCATCTGATAATGCGAAACAAAAAAAAATTGGTGACATGCTCTTGGGGTGCGATAAGGAAAGTTAGATCAAATGTGAATATGTCAAAATGTGTCTCCCATTATACTATTGTTGACGTGTTTTTTTATTTTTCGTGAAAATCATTTTACCAACAGTTATTCAGGATGACTCGTTTCAAATGGAATGCACTGTATGTACTATCACCACTATTACTATAAACATGTGTATTTGGAGGAAATGAATAAATATCAATAATCTGTCTTCCCGTAAGTTTCCAATGTCGGCCATATTCTACTGTTGAATGTTTGATAATGCCCCTGGAAACATGAAATGTGTTCACCGATATTCGCTCTCTTCGCAATGGCCTCCTCAAACTGTCACATAAGTCAAAGTTACTTTGAAATAAACTCTTAACTGGGTATAACGCTCCTACGTGAATTAAGATATATCTACAGAGAAAGTAATAGAAATATAAAATAAAATTTTTGTAGCCCAACATATCGGTTTTATACGACACATGTGCCATGTGCCGATAAACCGAAATAAAACGCTCTTTTCAGTTTGATCGTGAATATAACATGAAGTTAGATTTGCTTCCTGAAATTCTCAAATAACGGAACGAACAAACTTCAGCCACATGAGCGCATCCGCCCCAAATTAAGTGATTGCTCTAGACTGAAAATTTACATGAAAGCAAAATACCGAGAAACAAACGACCTCGATCCAGATTGAACCAAGGGAAATCATGTAATATTAAAATAATTTAAAGCGCTACCGCTGCCATGGTAGAACTCCCATTAGTAATTCATGGGACGCGCGACATAAAATATGTCTCCGCTTATGCAGAAGAGGTGAGCTTAGTGCAGCTTTCCGAGGAGCTTTTGGAACACGCGGGATTTGTCATAAAACGTTTCATAGACCCAAGCAAACACTTGAAAGGACGCTCATCGCGTTACCGGGGAATATTTCTGATGAAATCTATTTCATGTCGTCTGTCGTATTATGCTGAATAGTTATAGGCATGCGCAGCTACCGTTAATTATATTACCGAAAACATAGATTTGGAGAATGAATAATGGAACTTGCCGAAAACTGTGGGGATGGATTATGTTGAATATCGTGGATAGATAGATATACCTATTTATTATTTTATTCAACACATGACAGTTATGACTGTCATTAATTCAAACAAGAAAACTATCAATGAACACAATGAACAAGCAAATACCCTGGCACGAAAAGGGGCATCAACGCCACTGAATGGGCCAAAACCATTTTGCGGACTTGGAAAATCTTACTTCCAAGACGAACCCAATAAAACTGAAGAAGCAAAGAGAGCAACATACTGGCAAAGACTTCCAGGGCTGAGGCAGGCCAAAGATCCTCTTGGCAACTTCAACCGAGCAAGATCGAAGACACTGACAGCAAAACTAGTCTAAAGACAATCACGGGATTTCTTACTGGGCACTGCAGACTCAAAGAATACCTAAGAAAGCTAGGCTTAGAGAAGGACAGCACCTGCATTCTGTGTGGAACATCCGGAAACACCACACTAATATTGATGGAGTGTTATGGAGTGAAAAGATTGAATATACTGGGATCACACCAGCTGACTGTGGGAGAAATACCACGAATAGACCTCCTCAAAATCCTAAAATTCCTCAAGGAATTGGGGATTGAGGGGCTGCTTTAAACGAGAACAACTTGAAATAGGAGAAGAAGATGGGGCACAATAGATCTAACTAGGTCGCAGCGCATCAGTCACCATCCATAATTACCATTACCATCAAATAACACACTAGTGTGTTATAATCCATAACTCATTAGTGGGTACGTTCATATTTAAAGTAGTATTCTATTTATTTATTACTATTACAAGCAGAATTCACATTGGAATTGAAATTATAGGAAAATGCTAACGGTTTATTCGAATTTGAAGTCATTGTAAAATTCGTTGGTTCATTGGAACCAGACGCTCCCATATCGGTAGAGCTGCTGATAGTGCTGGAAGACGCCGACCATTAGAAGCTTGTTTTTTTTCTGCAATTTGTATTTTGTTATGCACCGATTCTTCTAGGTATCTTTCTGCTACCGTCGAGGATTTCCATCCATCGTGACGCTTCAAAGTAGTCATATTAGCCCCTGCATTGGCCAAGAGTTGCCGAAGACCTCCTCAAGCAGTGAACGGTGTAGAGCACTGGTTCCTCCAATTTCAAAAACATTGTAATTCTTGAAGGTATCTTCGACAATGTATTTATTCCCACACACTGGCTGGCTGGTTTAGTAAAAACAAAAAAGCGGCTAGAACTAGCATTTTTTGGTCTCAAAGACTTGTAATTTTGACACAAATGGATCGGATTGACTGGAAATCCTTCTTCAATGATGGTGAAACTTCTCGATTTCCTGGTTTTAGTGTCTGGCAAAACTACGTGAAAATATTTCCCTTAGTCTTCAATATTTTCAAATTGACCAATTCATCGCATCTATAAGCACCGCTAATTCCCATTATCAAAGCCAATTTCAACAACAAGTACTCGTCGTCGGAAGCTTCGTTCAAATAGTTCTCTATTACAGGTCGTTCTAATATCTTGGACTTCTTCGGTTTGTATCCCTGTGATTTGCTTTTCAAAAATTTCGTTAGTTTGCCATATTTTGAAATGTAATTTTTTTTATAAAGGTGAATAGTTGAGCGAAGCACCGAGTATTAGGTCACAGCGACGATGGGGCAATTTTTTGTGCAAATATAAAAAATAAGCCAATAGAACATTTTTATCGATACCTTTTATCTTCCGTGAATGCATCCAAGAGTCAAACATTTTGAACTCCTTGTCATAAGCATCTCGGGATTTTCCCGGCAAAATCTGGATCGTTGCTTCTTCCGCTTCCGTAAGGATATCCTCAGGAACGTAATTTTTATCGGTTTTCTCCATTTTCTATACGATTTTTCTTTCAAAATGCTTCTTTTTCCTGCTGGGAAAACTGACAAGTGTAAACATTTATTTAAACATTTGGTAACAATGTATCATGCCCGTGGCAACCAAACAAACAACCTGTAAAAAAATGTACAAAATGTAAAAAACTTGATCACAAAACTTATTATCATCTCATAAAAAACGATGTCTTCTACTTGTTGGATAAAACATTGTATGACACTCGTGTATTATGTTTCCTAAGTCACTTGAGTCTCGCGTGACTTATGTTCAACATAACACACTATTACCATAAATAAATATTATTTGACATTTTTACAACTTTTGCAGACAGATTAAGATAATCATAAACCATATAATTATCACTAAGTATAAAGGAAGAATATTCAGATTTAATTAAAAAAAATAAATATAAATATATAAATAAATAATTTTGACAAGAATATTTTTTAATTTTAATTTGAGAAGAGTTTTCAAGTATCTCGGCAGCAAGTTATATACATACCAGCACAGTTTTGTGATTTCATATATGACATAATATGGTAAATTTTTTTGTATATGTTTAAATGTAGGATCCTATATTTCTTGAAAGTGTCTCTACAAGATTCTTGGTATTTAGGGCCGAAGATAAGTCGTATCAATCTTTTTTGTAGGATAAAAATTCTTGTCCACTCCGTTGCTGGTACCTAACATATTATGTTACAACTAATTACTGAATATCCTAATGCATAGTATACATTCAGTGAGTGGTGTTGTTATAGGTAAGCTTTCAGAGAAAAAATTGCATAGTACGTCTTGCTGAGTTTTTACTGACTTGTTCAATTTGGTCTGACCAAGTTAATTTCAAGTCTACGAGAATTCCTAAGAAACGTATAGTATTACTTGATGTTATATAAGTGTTATCTATTTGAAAATTGTTATCTTCTACAGGAGATTTGTACCTATCATTAATCAACCATTCACAAATGAAACCTCTGATGCCCATAGCATGAAGTTCTGTTTTCAAGACTGCAACATCCAGGGTGTCAAATGCCTTAAAAGATCTGAGAAAATTCCGGAAATATAGTAGTTTTTAATCAAGTTTTTCATGTATATACTGCTGTATTACTTCTATTGAATATCCCTCACGAAAACCATGCTGACATGGAAAAATTATATGATAATGGTTTAAAAATGACATTAGAGGAGCATACATAGCTTTTTCGAAAACCTTTGAGATTGGGCTTATTACTGATACTCCCCTAAGTTCTCAATTCGCTGTGGGTCACCTTTTTCAAAGATTGGGGTGGTTTTTGATATTTTTAGAAGAGAAGGAAACTTTCTTAGTTCAACTGAATTATTGAAAATTGACGTTGGGTACGGACTTGGAGTATCATTACAGTCTTTGATCAGAGAAGTATATACTTCATTAATGATTTAAATTTTTTTATTTTTTATATTTTTTATTACATTTTGTAATTCGATTGCATTAAATGGTAGGAAGTGAAACGGAAGTCTCAAGAATTCATCATAGCCAGAAGAGGGTAGATGATTTGGTTTTTAGTATTGATAATAGTCTAGTGTATAGTATTCATAAATCGATTAGATTCTTGGGCATCAATCTAGATGGAAGGAGCATTATAAACTACTTGCATCTAAGGTATCTTCCTTGAAATTTCTTTTCATCAATCTGAGGGATGTACTGGAAATAAATCAAAGTGTATTATGCACTAGTAGATTCAAGATTGCGGTACGGTATCTGTTTTTGAGTAAATTCTACTGATGTATCAAATGTTTTTATTACTCAAAAAAGCATTGTTAGATGCATTGCAAAAGTTTCGTGTATTAGAGTATCATGTAGAGAATTTTTTATCAAAAATAATATTATGCCTTTGACATCCCTATTTGTATATGAATTAGGTATTTATGTGTTTCAAAACACGCGAACATTTTCACTAAATGAATATTTTCATAATTATAGCACTCGAAGAAGATAGCATTTTCATGTACCATTCTCCAAAAATTAAATATTATACAAGTCATACCTGATCATTAGGCCAGTAAATCAGTATCTTTAAAATCAAATTGAGAATATGAATGAATTTTTTTCAAGCACTGTTTGAGTTAATTTATTAGTTTTGTTTTAGTCTTCCTGAATATATTGTAGTTCGGAAAATCTTTTCAACTGTAAATAGTGTCTTCTTCTTATCTTATCTATCGACTGTTGTATATAACTATTTCAAAATGACTGTACCAATACTATGTAAATTGTCTAATGGAAATAAATAAATGATGATGATTGTATTTAATTTAGAAATTGTACAAGTAATATTGTTTGACTGTATCTCTTTTTTAATTTTTTCTTTGGAAGATGACACAAAATAGTTTACGAATATATTAGCAATTTCTTTGTTATCTTCAATTATTTCTTCACCAATGAAAATTGAAATATCTTTCGATTTCACATTATCTTTATTCAATTTATTGTTGATTATATCCTACACTTTTTTCATCTTATTTTAAAAATTTTCAATCATATTGGCATAATATTCTTTTTTTTTTTCATTTTTTTTTCCGGTTCTTATGTGTTTGTACCAGTTAAGTTGTCTCACTCTCGCAGCCTCTTCCTGCGTATCTCTAGATCACATGAAATTGTTGATTTCAGGTTTTACAGAATTGACTATGACTTTTTTTTGGATGGGAAACGTCATAACACCAATAAACGTTCCGCCAGAAGTGATCAAATTGTTCATCTGACAATTTATATGATCGACATCAATATGTTATCTTCTGAATCTACTTCGTTCGAACTGACAATTATGTATACTTGTGAGTTGGAACTGAAATTTATGTTTGATTCTCAGTTTGAACTGACTGTTAGAATAAAATTTTATTTCTCTCTTGTTTTCCTGTACTGAACTCCTTTCTAGCTTTTCGATCATATGATTTTCAATGAAATGAAGTAGTAACGGAAGAATCCACTTTGACTATCTAGACTATCCCTACAGGTTGATAAATAATTGAATATGGGCTTCAACAACAGTCAATACCACGATATGTAAAAAAATGATTTTTTTTTGAATTATGTTTATTTACCAAAGAAAAAAATAATAATTGGTACCTCCCAATCTTCATTAATTTTTTTAATTTTGGTTGCTGTATTCGTGAAATTCCATTAATACAGGAAGTTTTTGTTAAGTGTATTATGAATGTTAGCTACTCTCCTCTATCACTTGACTTCTAAAATTCACTAAGAAATATTTGGTTTGAATGAGGGAAATATTATTCAAGTAGTTTTGTTTCATAACAAAAATTTTTCGTCGCATAGGTAGATAACTACAATTTATCAAAATAAGCACTTTTGATACTTCTATTTGTTCGTTTTTATATGTTTTATAAACAATCTTAAGAGTTATCACTTTGAGTTAGCATACATTTTATTTTGAGTTTCTATTTGTTATGTTCGATGGGTTTTTGTATTTTGATAAAATATTTTTCATTTAACTTTTTGTGAGTACAATAATATTTTGCACACTGAAAGTTAATCATATAGTTATACCAGATGTAGTTGACTTCTTTCAAAATTTCTGAATTACGATTGGGGCTGAAAGTATGTTTACTGTATATGGTGACCAAATGCTGAGTTTCCAGGTTCATTCAGGTGTTCTGTAGTCCGAAACTTCATAGATCTACAAGTTCTAGGTGAGAAGCTCAACAATCATTACTATTGAGTCTTTTCAACAATTTGCTGATTCATCATTTCAATTGACGAATTGTTTTCTTGACTTATTATTGAAAGAAATTATTACATACTTCAATTTATTTTGATGAAACCAGAGAAACTTCTCGAGAGATATTTTCATTTAATGAAGAATAATTGTAATAAATGGTTATAACAATGTCAGTTCGTGTGGGTTCTCTATAAATGCTATATTTCAATTCATTAGCAATGTTGATCGTTAAGTCTAAGAAATTTAATTTGTTTCCTGATTCAAGTTCAAGTGTAATTGGAAAGAACTTAAAAAAAATCACAAATAAATTTATTTCAAAACTTAACTAATACTTAAAAAAACGTTTAATTTTTTCAAAAGATTTTTGGCTGTATCTATTTCCCATTGATGTATACCAAATTTTAATTTTTTAGATTTTTTTAAACCTATATACCAGTTCAAAGAACAGAAGATTTATGATCGGTACTTACATTCGTACGGAGCTTATATTTTTTTGAGTTCCACGTGAATTCATGATCTCGATTAAAATGAAGGCATGGCAGAGGAATGTACCTTTCTTGCTGTAACTCGTAAAAAAGATCGGACTTCAATACCAAAGTTCAAACAGTATGCAGATTGGATTTCAGTAAGTTTTCTGTTACAGTTTCAAACAAGTCTCCCGTGAGGATCGTGAAGATCCGTGTTCGCTATATAATGCAATAAAAACGGACATTTAGTTTTCCAAACATATAATTCCTCAGTTGGATTCAACCTTTTTATTTGCATAACTTAGGTGCTTTCCGAATTCTATTATTCTGTAATTCAATGAAGTACTACTATTTTGTACATTCTAGATCTTTTTATTTTCGTTATGTAGAATTCTGAAAAAGTTTATTCATATATCCATGTTCAAGGTGAAATATATGGGTATTGTTATATGACCACTTTGAACAATAAATTTTGTTCGGTAATTTGTTTGATAAACGATTTATCTAGTTTGTGGGAATTCATGTTGAACTGATGAATAAAGAAAACTACAACATTTTCATAACTCAGCTCAGATGATGACCACTGTGTGTCGAAACAATTGTAAGCATTACTTTACCAGTATATATGTTTTGTGAAAATTGGAAGCTTTTATTTCCTCTATATGTATTTATCAGCCATGATGAATTTACACGTATTGGATGTCACCACGATAGAACATTTTTGATATTAGTCAAAAGTTGTAATTTTCGAGTAATACTTTCGATACATTTGGAGCGTGTGGATTCACATTCCTGCAAAGGTTTGGCACTCATTTCATTTCAATGCTTGTTGAGAAGTTTAAACTTGATAACTCATTCTTGAGTGGGTGAAAAATGAAACTGAAAACTAGAGGTAGTGGATTTTCTTAAGAGCTATGACTTATATCGTCGCAGAGAACAAATTTACGTTTCGGCAGTCGTCTACTGAACGTAGGCTGTTATAGGCTAGGCTAGGCTAGGCTATCATAGTGAAATAGTTGAGTCAATGTTTTCGGTTTCCATTTCAATAATTTTGTGAGTTGTTGTCTGTAAGTGACGCGCAGATATCTTCAAGATCATAGCTCATAAGAAAATCCACTACCTTTACCTAAAAATTACCGAAATAAATATATTTCGTCTATATTTTCTGACATCATTTGAGAATCCTCTCCGATCAAATAACACATCCTAGATGAGTAATACTGAAATAGTACTGAAGGTAACATCTTTTCATAATGTAATCCCTCAAATCATGACATTGTTGCCATGTCACAATTTTTTCAAGGATACAATAAGCGCGCCAGTTAGATTTTGATTTCTGTCGGGTATATTCATGGCAATGAAAACCTGTCTTGAAATGAAATATATAACAATAAGAAGACAATTGAAAAGTTCATTGCAGCTTGTTAGGAGCATGTAAAAACGATAGTGTTTCCATCGCCGAACGGAGATTCTTCGTTGTCGATATAGTCTGGTCAGTCCGGCAACGCTGCATTTGATAGTTGAAAGAACAACAAAACTTTATTCATTTTTGTTTTCATCTGTGGCTTATGGAAGTGAATAAAAGGAAAATTCTGAGTTAATTTGTGTTAAATTATCGTAAGTTTTTATTATAAAGCAATTGTGAAGCATTGTGAAATGTGTAAAAGACCATTTGTAGCTGGAAACCAGTGTCGTAGCTATCGAGAAAGGGAAACCGAATTGGAAAAGAGTGAAATAAATGAATTATGAGAAAACATGTCAATTAGAGCGTCGGCTGTTCTCAAAATCCTGTGGAGATTCTTCTATCATAATTTCAGGTTTCCATTCCATATTAGGTTTTGTAACGAAAATATTGTAACATCTAGCGACATCTAATAACGAACACGTAAACTTGTCTAAAAAGTAGACAACATAATTCTCTCATTGGCTGGGACGTCCAGTGAAGGCTAATGGCAAATAGCTGAACTTGTCTAAGAGTGGATTTCGTTTGTTGACGGACCCGTCTGGGTTGATGGCGTTGGGTTCGCATAGATGTCACGGACATTATGTCAGAAATCCAGTTCGAGAATTGAAGAAGTGGGATGAGCTCTCTTCTTAGTTTGGCGGCAAGTATTTTGAAGGTGTGAATCAGGTGATGGAATAAATCTAAATCCATATGAATTGAAGCCATCATAAGTATTTCTGAATTAAGCTCAGGTGAATAGTACTGGAAATTAGATTGTCAATCAGCTACAATCCAGAATACAGTGCCAATTTAAACGGAAATTATGATCTTATAACCTGTTGATCAACCATCAATTATGGCCGTTTTGGTTAATTGGAATGAAGTGGTGCGACGATAAGCAAAGGAGTTCAATCACCTAGGGGAAATTCAGAGGTCTGGTCAAGTGGAAGAGAATTTACCTTAAAAGCTGTGAGTCTCAAATATAATAGTTATTTGTGCATGTTGCATACCAGAAAGCGACACCATTTTGTCAAGCTGACAATTGTATCTTTTCGTTCGCCGTCAAGAACATTTTACCAAGTTTACATTTCGGATAACTTACCTACG
Organism: Chrysolina americana; assembly: GCA_958502065.1. Taxonomy (NCBI): domain Eukaryota; kingdom Metazoa; phylum Arthropoda; class Insecta; order Coleoptera; family Chrysomelidae; genus Chrysolina; species Chrysolina americana. The sequence goes on from OY293413.1 coordinate 75,171,612, forward strand.
AATTTGTGGAATTTAAAATCATTGACATTTATTGATCTCTATAGGATTTTGTATCCTGAGTATTTTTTCTATTTTTTATATATATATATATATATATATATATTTATCAATTTCAGTAATGATTTCAAGTAAAGTTTTTCATGGTGCACCATTAATATTCTGTTGTAAAGATTATCCTAGATCTAAGTACTTATACATCTCAACTCCTTTGTTGAGGAGTATATCATTTCATCAAAGTACAATATTATATTACATATTCAGTGAGGAGGGTATCGTATACTGTTGACTTTCAACTCTGTGATAAACTAACATCTATCAAACCTTTTCATGAATTCGACCCCTATCTACGAGGGAACACAAGGAAATCAGTACAACCTGGAGGGGTAATCCATACCAGAGGATTGCATGAAATTGTTGCTTGAAGTGGCACCTAGTTCGTATTCTGTTAGCAGAAGAACAATTACAACGTTGAAGTTATCACTAGCCTGTGAATCCACCCACTGAATGAACTAAGGTAACCTGTGTCGCTGAAGCAAATTCAGTAATGATATTGTCTGAATATCAACGTATTACTTTGATACTACATTTTGTTAAATTTATTAATATATATTTGTTTTGAGATATTGTTTTATTGTTGGTCTGGTTACAGAAGGAAGTCAATTTATCTTATTTCAATTTTCTATCATTAGGTATTTTGTACTTTTTATTCCTGTTAAATTAAAAATTGCTGGCGTCCAGCCAGTCAAATTCTTGAAGTTCAAAATTTAAAACACTTGCCTGCCACAAAAAAAAATCTGAAACTGGCAATATAGTCCAAAGAACCTACACCGTTCTCTGCTGAGCAGTCAGGCAATCAAAGTAACCCCGGTTACGTTACAGTTTCCATTATTTCTTTTTTATTGAACCTCAATATTTCTGCCGGTGAGGGAAGATGTCCCTTACAATTCTGATTTTAGGAATACTGATGATAAACATTGTTCCAAGTTTTGTCTAGAAGCTCTACCCTTCAGAGAAAATTGCTAGCATATCAAACCAAAGTTACAGCCAAGGTGCCGCAGTACGAACTTAATTTTGCTCTTTATCTTTATCTTAATTAACTATTTAATTTAAATTAACCCTGGGGATTTGGGGAAAATAATTGGTCCCAGGTGAACCATTATTATTTTTCCACTATCAGCTACTCAGAGTTTTAGATATAAAGTTGAATTCGATTTATATTTATTAGACTGATGCTTGAATTTGCCTACCTTAATAAAATCTAATTGTCATTGAAACATTATTTCTTCCGTAGTTTGTTTACTTTGGATATATTTACAGTCATTTCTCATCTTTCATTATCTATACTCCCTCCAATTATTTGTATTTTCAGCGCTGTCTATTGTCAGAGAACAGCTGTTCAGTTGAGTGACTGTCGCTGGGGCATAGATCACTTTTCCAGGTAGATACGACTCCTCTGTGATGTATCGATGGAAATGACCTTCAAAAGACTCCATATCATGATAATAGTTATCTGTCTGGACAAATTCCCGTATGTTTGAGTATTAGATAATGTTAGGTAATGAAATTTTGTACGGAACATTTTAAAATCCTTTGTTGACATTTGGACACTTCGAGGAATGAAAGTAACTTGGCAACTCCGCTATGGTTCTTGATATCGGTCTTAATAAAGAAGAAGCAGAAGTCTCTTATCTCTACTGTGGGAATTATGCAGAGAGAGTGATGGACATTTTCAGTTAAATATTGATTATTGATTTCTGCAATCATACAGTTAATGGGATTATTCTTTCAACTGAATTAATGTTTTCCGTACTTATTCACGTTGGTGATTTGACGGGAAGCTGAATAATTTTTGGAAAACATACTCAATAGGGGATTATAACCTCACTTTCTACCCACATATTCTTCGGGTAAACAGAACCCCCTAACTTTATCCTTTGATCCTTTGACAATTCGGTTTATTTTGTAGACATAATTTTGGAAAATCGTGTAAATCAAGCCTGACGTCGTTGACCCTTTGACTAGGACTATGATATGAAAATAACATCTGCAGAGGAGCCTTCTAACAGGATCTTTCCCGCAGTTAGCACCAGGCCTTCCTAGACAAAGGTATGAGGTCTAGTCACGTTGGTATCAGACAGTCAATGATTTAATTTCAGGGTCTTTTGTCTCGGTGTACTTATCATCATCCCAGAGCACTAGCCGTCTGGGGGGGAAACTCATCTTGGTGTCAGCGAACTTATACGTTAGACTGAGGAGCTTATCTTGGTGGTAGCATACTTATCGCTAGACTGGAGAATTCATCATTCATTCTGGTGTCACTGCCATGAAGGCTGACCCGTACCTCGCATCTTCACTATTGGTATCCTTCCACCTGGTAGATTCCACCGTAAATGCCTGGCTGAAACCAATCTGATGTGGCACTCAAGTTAACCAGTTCACTCGATATTATATACCTTTTATAATATTTACTCTGAAATTATGTAAACGCTACAGGTAAGGTGCACCTAACTTAAGCGGCTTTATTTAATATCCTAAAGGGGGTATATTGTGTTGAGTAAGATAACTGTGGCTAACTACCCCTAGATAATTTGAGCCCTGGGCTGCTATTCTACAGTTCATGTTATATAATACTTTTTCGTTATAATTCACCTTGATAGTGTCTGGTGGCACAGGAACAATCTGCCTGTCGTAAAAGGTTACTAAAAGAGACCCCAATTCAATGTGTCAAGCGACCCGTGCTGAAAAATAACCTTCAAGTAAACAGCCTCAGTTCTGTGCAAGAGCGAAATACGCGTTTCCCCTTACTCGTGAGATTAATATGAAGATAAATGCAAAAAAAAAGTTAGCTACGGAGGCGAGTCGGACAACTTCGACTTAGATCAACAGATCATCAAGACTCAGGGTAGGGCCTGTCGAACAATGGACATCAAACATGGACGCTGAGAAAGTTACAGAGAAAAACAGAAACAGGCTCTCTGGGGCGCAGCGAAAGAGACTGGTCTGAGAAAAGAAAATGGCAGCCGGTACATGGATGGCTGAAAATACTGGCAAGCGCAAGAGAGCAGACAAGGGGCGAAGACCTGGGGGAGAGATCCACAGGCAGGGATGAGATCATAAAAAAAAAGGCCTTGCCCTGAGTCTCAGTCCCCTCCTAAGCAAGACAATTTCAAAAGGGCCGGGAACACAAGGACTGGCAGAGGAAGATAGCAAGGGTCATTCGGATGTCAGTGATCGACAGACGCCATCCAGATGTACTCATGAACCAGGAACAATCTGAACTGGTTCAAAATGCTATTGTGGATGCGCTTTACCAGACTCCTACGGGAGGGTTCTGCAATTCAAATAATAATAATAATACTCCCTCATAAACACTCGTTGAGTGTACCCAAAGGCATAGCCTGTGCGGGTAGAGGACGGCTATTATTATTATTTGCCGTGGCAAAAGAACTTCATTTAGCACAGGGGTCCTATCGATGATCTGTACCAATGAAAGAACTGCGCAAAAGCTCAGAGAGGCGAAAGGAGCATTGAGGCAGCTCTTGGTAGGTGCGTAGTTGATGGCAGTCAGCTTCTAGTGCATCCCGATCCCGAGGGATAGAAGACAAGTCCTAGCCTTCTCAGTGGACGACGCAACTTTCAGGGCGGTGGAGAGAATGCACTTCCGAGTGTACTACAGACTCGGAAAGGTACACTCCACTGACCTGAGCACAAGGCAGAAGAGAAATGAGGAAGGGGATAAGGATATTTCGAATCAACCTCCAGCATTGTCAAGCGGCTTCGGCAGTTCTTGCAGCAACTGAGGGTTCCTTATACAAGAACCATGGGTTAGACATGAAAAAATAAGAGAAATGGGGGAAACTATTGAGAGCTAATTCACAGCAGATCAGCAAAGGTTCCTCGAACCTGCATATCCATAAAATAAAATTCTGGCACTAACGAATTTCTCTTCCACGAATCTTCAGCAGCTAGTACTCGGTTCGGCCTACTTTCCATTGGATCATCCTGAACCATCACCCACAAAGTATGTAGAAGACCTGGTGAGGCATTGCAGGAATGAAGGACTGCAACTGATCATCGATTGTGTCGCTAATGTGTACAACAACATTTTGAGCAGCAGCGACACCAACGAAAGAGATGAAGACCTACTACAATTCATGATGGCTAATAGCCTAGACAGGTTGAATGTAGGAATGAACCCAACTGCACTACAAAAAACAGGAATGGGGGTACTGAACGTAACAATAGCCTCAACATATGTGACTGATCTTGTTACAGATTAGCATGTATCTGATGAGGTGAGCTGCTCGGATCACAGACACATTAACTTCAGAATAAGGAGCATCGTCTACAAAGAGACTTGTTGGAAAAAAAAAAACGAACTGGGAAGAATACAAAGCAGACCTGGGTCGAAAGCTCCAAGGAATGCATCGAACGATAAAAACAAATAGGGACCTAGTGGAAGAGTTCAACGACGCAGCTATCTCTACGTTCAACGAACATTGCCCACTCATCAAAAGGAATACCACCAGGAAGGTGCCCTGGTAGCACGAAGGTGGGATGAATACAAGAACGCATTGCCCATTTACTCTCGAGGGTGTGCCAGACTACAGAAAACACTCTCTAAACGAAACATTTTGGCCAAACTCTGAACACTCTGTATAAAATCGTGTTTCCTGAATCCTGGAGAGTTTTGAATAGTTTATGAATTATTATTGTTGTATTTTTACAGCGTCTTGATTTATCTACTGCTGCGATCAACTTCTAATCAAAAAAAAAAACACAATGATGTTCTTTGAAATCCTGAATTTTTGTTATTCACGGCTTAAATAGTATCCAGAAAAAATCGTCCAGAAGGTCACTTTAAGGGAATTAGGCAACCTTAATAACTAAGTGAAGTTTTAATTTGAAATTCTGAAAAGTAAGGGGTAAAAGAAGGGTGCTAGTGTTATCGTTATTACCCGGTATTCATAATATAGGACAGCTGTGGAACTGAGTCTGGATAAATTATACCTATAAATAGTCCTCACTGTGAGAGAGATTTTCTCGTTCCTTCCTATTCCAGAAAGAATGGGAGAATACATCTAAACAACCAACAGAGGAGAACCTAGATATTCATATATAAATATATAAAATTTCCATTTAGAAAATGGTGCTTCATAATAAATTTAAGAACGGCCAGTCAGTCTGCATACTTCCAGTCCGGCATTATGCTTCGTGCATATACGGATACCTAGCCCCTGGCGCAAAATTGACCCCAGTTGATTCGTTGAGCCTCTTGAACGTGACAAAATCTCCGCTGGGACTTTAAACCGCTCTGCAGAAACAGTTTTGCCTTCCGTCCGCATTACAGCCGACCACTTTGATGATTCAAAATATTTCATGTCTCGAAATATGTCAGGGAACATTTATTAGAGCTACACTGAAGTTTTCATGCGAATGTGAGTTCTGACTTTTATTCATTCGAAGGTATTGGAAAACATTGCATGGTTACGAGATGTTTGAAGGGTACTTAGATATTCATTCGTCGATAGATTCGTGACCAGTCAGTCTTCTGAATTATGGTTAACATTTCAATCAATTAATGCATTTTTGCAAGTTGTTTAAAATAAATATTTGATGTAACCTTCTCTAAACAGACTACGAGTTGAATTGTACTATTCGGATGGTATTCTTTGACAATTAAAATATGTGAGTATACAACATATCTTGACATTTACTTACCAAGTATATTTCAAACAGGACAAGCACAACATTTCCCTTCTAAAATCTCAAAAAAATCACATGTTTCGGAATATTCCGCATTCAAAAAGAACCTCTTCCTCTTATAGGTGATTTTTCAGTCATATCAGGTACTTGAGAAGAACTCTCACCTGGATTTATATTCACATTTTCAGCTGGAAAAGTACTTGGCCCGATTTCGTAATGAGCTAGTTTAAATAGTTGTTAGACTGTGATAAGCGGCCAGGTGCTACACAGTAGTCACAGTCTAAGAGCTGTTTAAACTAAATACTACTTTAAGTTCATTATGAAATCGGCCCTTAGTGAAATAGAATCATTGAACGAATGGGATATTGAATCAGGATTTTGATCAGCATTTTTTGTGGTTGTTAAAGAATTCACGGCGGCAAAGATATGTGGGGCGTGCTGTGAAGTCCATAAAGAATTTAACAAGGTTCCTGAACATTCATGGCCAGAACCAAAAACAATTCGGCAGACTTCCCTCATATTATATAAACCAATCAAATGCCATAATTTTCTCATTTCGAACCAATGAGAACAGGACTTTTTGAAAACACTTTTTGAACAAAAATAATAGTTTGTAGTACTTTATCAGAACTCCCTTTGAAGATAATACAGGATTTTTAGAAAAAATTGGTTACTGAATATTGAAAGAACTTTTCATTTTAACCAAAAATTTTATAGTTTCAGATATTAAGACGTGTTGACAATGAAAATAGTTGCATAAATGGAGTACTAGAGAAAAACTTATTAACCGATTATATAGAGATGATTTGTTCGTGGACAAAAAAAAAAGGAAATTTCAAATTGGAAGATTTGAGAATCATGGAAGTATATATACACAAGAAATTTCAGTTTGTCATTTGTCATCATCTACTATATAACATATGCAGTGACCCGCTTAAAGTATGCACCGTACGTAAAAAATTGTTATTATTGTTTTCTCAGTATATTCAATTATTATTGAAATTCTTTGCATCTATGAATTGATATGAATATAGTCGTTGAAACTATATGGTAGATCATCTTGAAAAAAATTAAAAAACTTCCTTTTAATTTATACCACTTAACTATATATAAAAAACAAGATTGAATCTCAAATTGGGACCATTATAATTCCAGGAAATCATAGAAGAATTCATACATCAATGAACAAAAAATTTGTTCGAGAGTAAAGTGTCCTTGTTTATCGTCTTAATGAGTGTTACTGAAAAAAAACTCGTTTTTTTTTAATAAGTATACAAGAATATTAAATAGCAATCCCTTCATGTGAATATTTATGGTGTTTATACTCTGCTAGTCACTGTATAATTAGGTAGAATGATTTTTTATGAAGAAATATGTTTCAGCTACAGTTAGGGATAACTGTTCCACTGTTATGGAAGACCACCATATCATGGTTTGCTAAATTGAAGTATTCAAGAAAAAAATGTGTTCCATTTACTCAATCACAATTTATTTCATTTTAGTTTTGAAAACTCAATTGACTGTTGAATTGGATATACAGGGTCTTGGTGAATAAGTGTGACAAACTTCAGAGGGAGATTCTGTATGAAAAAATAATGACATTTTGCTTCATAACTTTTGCCCGCTAATGTTTCGTTTTCCGAGATACGAAGTGTTAAAGTTTTACTTAAAAACTGACTATTTATTTATTGCTCTGAAACCGGTCGATGCAAATGAAATTTGGTCGGTTTCAAGAGGTAGATATTGCGCATTTTCTGACATGCAATTAAGAATTTTATGTTCATCAGTGGCGTGCATACGGGTAATGCTCAATTTTCTTAAAGAAACAAATGGTACGCCACTGAGATATTTCAAACTAACAATCATTTTTAAATTCTTCGTTCAATTTGTGACAAAAAAATTTCATTTGCCTTTTTTTGGGTGGGGCGCCGTTTTTATTAAAAAAAATTTAAAGCTATTAACGCGTATTTTTTATTTCTTTAACACATTATCTAGTAGCGTCGCTAGTAGGCTACTGGCAACATTCTTAAATACGAATATCTCAACGAAATGTCAGATTAGCGTTTTATCATTTTTAAGCTTGCAGTTTGGTATAAAATTAATATTAATAATTAGGTAATTGAATTTTCCTTTTACGAAAAGAGAAGTACGAACTGTGCAACTGGAAGAAGCATTTTCGAGTTAATTGCGGAGTCACCTGAAACAAGTACTCGAAAAAATGCCTACAGATGGAACGTAAGCAACTTCACTGTATTTAAAATTCTTAAAGAACAGCAATTGTATGTTAGGATTACAGATTTTCACAGTGGAATATAAACAGATAGTCAGTGATGAACTCCAGGAATATATTTTAATGGTGGTAGACAAATTATTTGTACATTGAATGACAGTGATTTTTTTTATAACAAAAACAACAACTTGATCATTACAAAAAATGATTATACAATGTGGATGACGAGTTTCCATATCATCAACATTGTATCCGTTCCATATTCAACCTCTACTACCTAGAGACTTTCTTTCGTACCAAGTTTTTTGTCATTGGATTCTTCATCAAATCGCTCAAATTCCTAATTTTTTAAATGGTGTTTTGTTTACTGACGAAGCTAGTTTTGGACGACAGATTATACGAAACAATCACGTCTGGGCCGAGGAAAATCCAAATGGAATCTTTGAACCTCATTCTCAGGATCAGTTTTCAATAAATGTATGGCTTGTGGTAATTGATGATCATTTAGTCGGTCCATATTTCCTCCCACAACGACTAACAGGCGACTCTTGCCTTTATTTCCTACCGGAAGAGTTACCTACCTGTTCTTCTTGACGAAATCCCACTACAGCTGAGACAAACTTATGGTTCATGCATGATGGTGCATCAGCCCATTTTAGCATTAATGTAGCTTTGCGCCCATTCATTCATTAGTGTTCTTTTCTGTTATTGTTCTGGTTTAATGTTATTGTATTAGATAGTTCTTGATGAAGTATTAAAGAAATGAAATATGCGTGTTGGCATGTTTTAGTTTTTTGCATAAAAACAGCGACCCACACAAAAAAAAGGCAGGATAGATTTTTTGTCACAAATTGAACGAAGAATACAAAAATGATCGTTAGTTTGAAATATCATAGTAACGTACCATTTTTTTCTTAAAAAAATTGAGATCATTACCCACGCGCCAATGATGAACATAAAATTCTCAATTACATGTCAGAAAATGCGCAATAACTAGGTACCTCTTAAAATCCACCAAATTTAATTTGCATATCTCTACCGGTTTCAGAGTAGTAAATAAATAGTCAGTTTTTAAGAAAAACTTAAACACCCCGTATCTCGGAAAACGAAGCATTTGCGGACAAAACCTATATAAAAATCTTGTTTCTTCATGCAGAATCACCTCCTGAAGTTTGTCGCACTTATTCACTAACACCCTCTATTTTGGATTTTTTTTATCACAAGAGAATTTTATTACAATATAAAGACTGCTCATATACAATTTTCACATTACATTTCATACTTGCAAGAATATTTCTGCATTGTTACATTTCATAACAATATGTAACTTTAGTGTCCGGCAGTTTCAGTAGTTGCAGAGGCATTACATGCTCACCTTACACCTTACATTGAATAATTACTGTAACAGAGTACATGTATTACCTTGCTCAGTGGGAGTGGGTATTTATTAAATTCTAAAAAGATGTTATGAACTATAATTCGATCGAAGAAAAAATTCAAAGAAAAGTGTCAATACGTTGTTCAAATATTATCATCAAATAGGTATAACTAATGTGAAGCTATTATGGACGTAAAAGTTAATAATGGACTCAGCAATCCCATACTTGCAATAAAGTTTCTTTTGAAGCCGCTTGCTTCGTAGGCGCGCGGGAAGGAGGAGACCTGCGATAGACTGTAACCTACCCTCCAACGACAGTGGCGCACGCAATTTAACTGATATAGGTATTAATAATAACAAAAATATGTGGAATTTCATATATGATTATGAAAATTTCAACATAACTTGTTAGATACGATCTAATGTGTTCCTAAAATACCCATATGTGCCTTCCTTCATATAAAGTAACAAGATTTCAGTACCATTTCATTTTGTATGTATAGAAATTTGATACCCATTGTGACGCCAATGAAGAATATGAACGTCAATCTGATATTTGTAAACAATCTATGTACTTACTTATCAAAGCTGAAATTCTGGTTGATAGAACAATTGGATTGCTTACAAATCCAACAGTAAATCACCATTATTAGTCTCTATCTATTTTTCTTTCAATATTTTAATCCAAACGCAACAAAACACCAATATTTTCACAAATACCGTATATGACAGATAATGTCAACATAAAGTGATGAAATTTGTAAACAACCAAAAAAATTATGAGAAACAGAGCATACTTCAACAGCGTTGCCGCACGTGCAGCATTTCAACGGACAGTACAGAACTTTTTGGAAGTTCGCACCGATTTTTCAAATCAATTTCACAAGTTTTGATTCTGGAATGTATAATGCCAAGTTTAATTTCATAAACGGATCGGAATGTTCAGTTACTGACTGGAATTCGTTGGCAATTGAGTTTAAGCTAGTGTTGATGGTTGATGAAGAATTATCACAGACTCGATTTGGCAACGCCCAACTCAACAGCAAGACCTTCGGATGGTGCCTTTCAGCGACTTCACTTGGAGATGTAAATAACTAGGTCCATTATTCATTTATACGTCCATGGAAGCTATCACTTCAAGGCAAACTAAAGTGAGTAACTACCACAGAACTTTACTTATACCTTGGCAGGCAAGGAAGGGTTTCAAGACTATTTATATACGAATACAAAATCAATTATATTCTGGATGGAAGTCTAAAAAAAATGTTGTTTTGGTGTCTGCCGACCATCCACAAGGATTCCATTTTTGAAGTTCAGATTTTTCCCCCAGCTTTATATATTATACTCAACTCAATTTCACTATCAACTATTCAAGAACAATAACAAAAACAATCACCTAGATCTGGATTGATATCCGAAATAGTCCATCAGTGTGAGTGAGACAACGGCATGACGTCTACCCACTTGAAATCTATCTAATATCAATCCACCCACATTTATTTGTACAAGTCGGCAATATCCTCTACTGGTTTTTATGTACACCGAAACGTCAGTAAATTCACGTTGTCAAGTTGAGGCGACACCCGAGATGCTAATAGAATCGTCATCTTCCACCCCTATTTCGATATCTTGGCGAGGGCGGAGCGTTCCGGAATCCCTTTTATCATCCCCTTAGATCGGTAGACAGATCGCCGTTCACTATTCTCAAATTATATTACCCACGACTCCAGTCGGGACGTGAGCCTATTGTCAAATAAATAAATAAAATTTGGATAATGTTACATTTTAAAATACACTTTGCATAATGCGCTCTCTACGTTCTACCGTTCTTCGTTTCATGGTGGAGAATGTGATCTGGTTTGTTAAAGGTTTTTTGTTATACAGGGCCATTTCTCTTGTCTGAACGTCTATCATCGTAGAAGGTATATTATGGATGAAGAATTAAATCAGTCTCTGTAAGAGATTTGACAGAATCATATTGTAAGGATCCAAGAGCCGGACCTGATCGCTTTCTGTTGTCTTGTGTCGGTCTTCCGAAACAATGACTGAGACACCGTCACAATTTGCAGGACCGAAGAATCCAATTGCTTCTCGATGCGACGGTATCGACATTACTGGAAAACTATCGAACCGCCTTAACTCATCTGACTGACGATCTCCAGGGATTGGTTCAAATAAATTAGAAATTATATATAAAGAAGTTTCAAAACAAAATTTGATTATAAAAATAATCCAGCCTTTCGCAAATTTTCCTATACAATAGGATTGTCGGCAAACGTCGAACAGAAATAATTCAAAAGCCTCATACGACCGCCGAATCACGTCTATTCAACGCCTGGCAAAGTTTTCCTACAAGGATATACTTTGCAATCTTCCTGTAACAACCACCAACTGGCAATCAAAAACATGTGACATATGCAGACCGGTTTCGCGATTCAACTCGCTCATCAGATATTAGACTCAAACAAAGTCGTGGTACTGGTCGGAATCTTTCTGTGGTTTCTACAGATGGCTCTGCTGCTCACTTTCTTAGTGGGTGCCGGAGATATCGTAGTGCCTGTTCCAGTATAATGTATATGCATATTTTAAGTTCACGGGTGCTCATCATCAAATTTTTGTTATTAAAATTGTTGGCTTTGGTGGAAGAACAGACTCAGAGGTTTATCCCCTGACTTCTGAACCATAGTGCCATTTATATGCCTACCTTTTCAATTGTTATTGCCAAATTATGTACTTTTTTTTTGTTGTATTCATGTGTGGGTATATAATAAACGTATTTATTATTATTATTATTATATATTTTACAAGTATAGATGAATTAGAGGAACAAATTACTCCGCACCATCCTTATGGAAAATGGCTTCGGGTTAAATCTTTTAATTTTTGGTATGTTGTACATTTTGACTTCTTCGGCAAAAGTGTCTATGGGCAAAAAAACTCGGCCGACTAGTTTTTGAGATACATGGTGAGAAATGACAAAATGCCTATTTGTTCTTGGAATACCATGCCTCAATGATGGTACAATGTCACCTTGTTCTCGTCTTTTACTTTTTAATTTTGTATTCTACAACAGGATGAACAAGAAAAATTCAATTCGATTAGGTAATTTTGAACCAACTAGTGTGAGTTCTCTGATAATAATTGGTAATTTAGTTTAGCCTGGATGAACTCCCTCAAACTCAATCGTAGTTAACTGACTTTATTTTTTTTTCATAGAGGGTGGTTCGAAAATAGGGGTATGTAAGCCCCTCGTTTTTTTCGTTCGGATAGGGAAGAGCATACCATATACACTGTGTAGAACCATAACATTTTCAGGATCGAAACACTAGAAATGGACTCACTGCATAAAAGGAGTCATTCTACGTGATATATACAGCACGCCAGCAGCGATGGAACCCAGCTATTTTCCAGAAAAAAATATATTAAGTGGATTAAGTGGCAAAATTGGTCCGGAATTCCATCGGATTCGTGGTCAGGATCTCCAAGTTATTGATAGGACACCTGTCTTCTGAAACTTCTAATTTGTTCCAATTGTCATGGAAACGCCCCCGTATTTATTTCAAAATTAGTTCATTGAAAAAATATTCACAAAACGTAGATATTAATTATCTTGGATTATAGAATTTTGAGAAGTATACTTAATACCTTTACCATTCATACGTTAATTTTATGCTTTTAATCTAAGTAAAACTCAAATTCGTCTCCACAATATTAATGTATACAGATTCCTCACCTCATTGTGAGGTGAAAAGTTTCATCAATGTATATCGTAAAAGATAGGGTATTGATTGTCCGAAAAAAATAGGGACACATTTTTTTTTTCAAAATATTTGAAGGAAAAAATTTTAAACTTGGTACACCATTCTAGGTTTAAACAATGTGATAATTTGAAGGCATATTCTTCAATTTCCGTAAAACAGTTGTATTATGTTGCCATAACTTTCTTCATATTTTCTTTAAACAAGTGAATTGACAAATGAGTGTTTGACATCAGTTAGACTCATCTATACTTGACCAAACATTCCATGAGCCTGAATGTAGAGGTTTCTAAACTGGAAGTAAGTCCGAGGAATCATCGGGTAAAGATATAATTTCCCGTGTGCCATAATCGCAGAATACCAATTTGTTATACCGGAGTATTCTTCACCCTATTAAATATTTTAGAATCTCTATAGTTTTTCGCAAATATTCAACGAATCTCCACTTTGAGGTTCATGGAATGGCATGACTTTTAGTTTGAGTTATAGTATAAGTACATATTTAAGAAAGTCGTTTGCCTATTCCTCAATAACTATTCACAAATTTTACGGAGCCATAATGACTAGAATTTAGGGCCATCAAGTTCTGTAGGCCTAATGGATACAATTGTTGTTCACTGTTAAAAGAAAATTTTCAAAATTGTTATTTTTGTCAACCGGCTGTACTTTTAAACGCCACCTCAACCGTTTAACGCATTGGCGTATTCAGGGAGGGAGCCATGGGGCTGTGCCCCCCCCCCACCCCGAGACTCTATAATTTGTATTAATTCATCAGGATATTCCCTATTTTGTGAAACTTTTTTTTCTTTTATAATGCTTCAGTCACCCCCTACTTTACCCTGGGTGCGCTCTTGTTTTAACGTGTGTTGCCATGGAAACTTGTGAATTATATGTACCAAAAAATGAACAAAGACCACGTTTCTTTTTCATTCCAAATTTCGTGCATGTTTTGAGCGTTGACCATTGGCATACTGAACAGCATACCACAAACTATTCTGAAACCCTCGACTTTGCAATTACCTATCAAGAATCGAGAAAAAAAATTTCAGAAAAGTATGATTACATACCAACATTTGTACGACACTAATTCGTTAGAACTGAGAATGAAAATCCTGAAACGAATGAAGTATTAATTGACCTCAAAGTGGAAAAAGAAGCTCTTTATTGCACTAGTGCAATAAAGTTTTTATTGCACTCATCTGTCATTCTCCTTCAACGTGCTGTCATCATGATAAACATAAACGTTGAAACCCACTACATATTTAGCAGATATTCTGTGAAAGTGGCCATACGTTTTAAACAGCTACATATTTTATATTTTTTTGTATTAATGTTAGCAGTCAGAGTTGAACAAACAATGCCTTCCCGAAAATATCTCTATGATCAAAACCGCTATGTTCTAAACCGTCTACTTGCATAAAGCAAACTGCCTGTACTATGACCACACCTAGTGATAACATACGCGCTCATGGCTACTATGATTTTGATTTTTATAATGCAACTGTGGTTATATAAACGTCAGTCAAAATTTAATTCTGACAATTACAGAACTGAAAGTTTTAAAATGAGTAATATTAATGGAAAACTAGATGATGGTGATGAAATCGATAGTAATAATTACCTATTTATTTAAATTGCGTATTTCATTTTCCTTCACCTAGTGCCGCACCTAAATAAATAAATTTTTTTTTCTTTTTGCATGAAGTAGAAAAAATATTGTATGGAACACATGCAAAAAATGTTTATTGCACTCGACGTGAAATTGTCCGACGAGGCCGTCAGGCCGAGTTGGACAACACGTCGAAACACTTACTTTTTGCATTTGTTGCATAAATAACTATTATGTACTTTTTTAAAGTGTTGTTGGAGAGTTCTTTCAGGTAATCTGGTAATTTATTATAGAAATTGAGGTTGAGCGAGTTCTTTCTTACGTGACCTTCCGAGTCTAAATTTCTGAGTCCTTGAGGTTACCAGATCTGGTTGGGTAGCTATGTCTGAATTTTTCACAAGTTCATGTTTCCTATAATGGTTTTCCAGAAGGGAGTTGTAAATGAAAGCACATGGAACTGACATAATTTTTAATTTTATACGCCTGTCTGTCAGGATTCTTATGGCCTTTTTTTGAAGTATAAAAATTGTATTGACATGTGATGATGCTCCCCAGAGAATTATTGAGCTAGAAATATGTGCATGAAAGAGAGAGAAATATGCTGTCCTGAGAACATCAAAGCTAAGGATTTGATTCAACCTTCTGAGCACGAAAGTTACAGTCGAGAGATTTTTACTCAGGTACTGTATATGGGTGGCCCATGTTAGATTATCATCAATTTGCACACCTAATAATTTTACATGACTGCCCTGGGTTATGTCAGGGTGTGAGGAGATAGTTAATTACTGTGTTTTTTCTGGATTTAAAGTGAGTTTGTTGGATTCAAACCATTTGTTTGGCTATACATTCACTATCTCGAGCGAGTTTTCTAAGTGTTAGTAGGTCTTTGTTTGAGTTTATTAAGGTGGTATCATCTGCAAACAGAATACATTTATTGGGTGGGAGAAAATTTTGCATGACATTCACATAAATTATGAAATGTAACGGCACGAGGACCGAGCCTTGAGGGACGCCATTTTCAATTTGTCCTTCTTCAGACATTGTTGATAACAAAAACTATTTGTTTTCTCATGGATAGGTACGAGCTACATAGCTCTAGGGGAGTGCCTCTAATTCCGTATATCTCAAGTTTTTTTAACAGTAAGTCATGCGTTACGCAATAGAAGGCTTTACTGAGGTCACATAGTGTTAGACTGGTATGACGCCCTTCCTCCAAACCATCTACTGCTTCTGTGATGAACTGTAAAAGTGCTTTAGTTGTTGAACATTCACTCCGGATTGCGCTGTTTTTGGTGAGTTTATAGGTGGATAGAGAATAGGGGCAATTTTTTTGTAACAAACCGTAGCACTTACCGTAACTAACCGTAACTATAGCAAAAAGATTGGCTGTGTCCTGGGTGGTCTTGCCTTTTTCAAAGGAAAGAATGAACGGAATGGAATATCCTTCTTCAAAGGTTTTGACAAAACACCAAAATAAACGGTATCTATAAGTCTAGTTCCTAAATTGTAGATAGTGACTCATCGGTTGTACGGTTCATAATTCATATGAAGCAGGTCAAAAAATAGACTAGAAATATGCTAGGTACTTTGGCTTCAAATCAAGTTTTACTTTGCCACTTTCGTACAACCCCTCCGCACTTTCAAATCCCGTAAAAACCATGCAGAACATGTACGATGAGTCACTATCTACAATTTAGGAACTAGACTATAACAGAGTACAAGTTTAGATCATACTTTGTTCCAGATTTGAAATAGATTATTCACTAATATGTTGTATAAAAAGTATGGAACGGAAATAATTATTCGTAGCAGTCATATTCTTCATTATGAAATCAGCAACTCGTAATTAATTGAATAGAAATTAAAAACAGTGAAAGAAATTATGATGACACTCCTACAAAATAGTAATGTACCTAAATTGTGTTCATGGCTCCATAGGCAACGAGAGAGAGACATTAGAATTCAGAGAAGCTGAGATCTGAGAAGTGTGAACATTGAGACTAACGCTTATGCTTATGCTTTGTTATCGGAACCGAAAGCCCAGACGTCGTCCATCTCAGACTTTCATTCAAAGTAGATATATATGAAAACATTTGATAGATAGGGTTTGCATTAATTTAGGTGGTTCTTCCTGAATCCAACATAATATTCCATAAATTGGCCTAATGCCGTACACTTAAAAATTTTTTTTAAGGTCTCCATCTTTGTAAATGAGAGAAATGATTAATAACTTCACTTTCTTTGAAAAGTACTTCAATCATTTAGTCAACATTGATAAATCAATGAGTTATCGATTCTTGTTGTTACGAATTGTATCATGACTAATGTAAGGCTCTGAATGGCCCAGAACCGTTCTGCGGTATGGCAAAAGGCAAAAGCTGTACTAAAAACAAACACCAAATCATGGATTCAACAAAAATCTCAAGAATGGTGGAACAATTTATCAGGAATGAGACAGGCCAAAGTTTATCAAACAACCGCAGCCAACATTCATAGAATATCTACTGCCAGAAGAGGAGCACTACTAGAATATTAGTAGGACTTCTCACAGGGCATTGTATGCTCAAAAAACATGAGTATAATCGGTCTGGCAGGAGAAATGCAGGTTCTGTCAGGATGAAGAGAAAACATCAGTACACGTACTATGCCACTGCGGGGGCTTGTCGAGAATAAAGGTTTCCAACGCCGGGAGAGGAAAAACCAAGAGCTCCCAGATACATGAGAGTTTCAAAAACTAGCCTTTGGAGTCTCGTAACGAAACTCTAAACGATTTCGAGGTCACACACAATAGATCTGGAAAGGTCGAGGCGTAGAGGCTTGTAGCACAAAAGCCCCAAATTAATCTAATCTAATCATGACTGATCTTCTTAGAAGCATTAGTATCATATCTGGAGAAGTGAAAATCATGAAAATATCGTTCTTTTTTCTCTAGTTTTTCAAATCCCCTTATAATACTTTTCTTCGGCTATTTACCTCATATTGTGGACACGAATTCAATGTGTGTTCTCACCTACACTTCGCTGATAATAATAAATTATTTTGTTGGACGATAACTGTAAACAATATTAGTAATCTCATACTTCATTAATGTTTTTTCTAAAGTGTCAGTGGTTCCATCGCTGCTGGCGGACAGTATATTATTCAAATATATCACTTCTAGGTAATTTTCTTCAATTCTGATGTATCTATCGATTCTGCCAAATTCTTAATTTTAGATATAAAATTGCGTAGAGTTTTGGAAGGAATTGTCTTTTCTAAAAAACTTTGTTAAATAATATACGACAGACCACCATTTATCAATAAATCTTGAGAACATTCGTGTCACAACTTTTTAAATAATTACACTGTATTGCTTATATGATGTGACCAACGTAATGTTAGTCTAAGATGTGGTGCGTTTATTCACCATTATTTAGTTTCTTTTTACAATTTTAATGAAGTTGTCGGTTTGGTAATTGAACTGTCAAAAATAGTTTGCATCTGCGAAAAAAGCGTTACAATGGCCACTTCCTCTCGGGAGAGGCAACAAATGATGAATTCATCAGAAATGCCCTCTAAAAACACCGTTATTGACAAGGAAGGTGCCAATTCACGGAGCTTTGTTACTCAAAATAGGTATTTTACAATAGTAAATGAATTTAAGAATATCCGAGTCTTTAATTACTTCAAAAATTTGCTGGCACAATGTATTATTTTATCAAATACTATAAGAATTCTGTTGACCAGCATCGAAGAAACAACATTTCATTCATTAAGTTGTCTCATTGATCAAACACTGAGTGGGTTTATCAAATGCGTGAAATTGAATCAGGACATTCCAGTCGTCCTTTGGACTTGTGAAAATCTTATCCTCGGTTTCACTCATAATATCATTAGTGAGTATAGTAGATACTTGATTCTGTTTTTTATAATATTCTTTCAATTTCTGATAATGATTTTTTTATTTTATTTATATACGCTGTATTCATTCTGTACATGCAGTAGCCACTCACATATAAGTGGGTTAGATTTTCTGTTTCTGGTTTCAACAATTCTTTTTAAATATACTCTTATTCCAACATCTGGAAACTAAATTGAACGGTACACTATTCTTCTTCATATTGATCGTAAACTAATTCAATTGTTTGCCCATTCGAACACACCCGATTGTTTTATGAATAATCAAATCGATGTTTGTGATGTAGGTAGATGGTAATATTTCTCAACACGCTATATGAATTCTTCTTCATTGTAACTGTGGCAGTTAAATACAAAACAAATCGAATTCAATTGGGTGTCTCTTCAGCAAATAAAATTTATCACACGCACAAGTACTCAAAACTCTTTCCATGCTGCAAAACCCCGTAAATTCTGTAGATATAATTGTTCGGTAAATGTGGCAGTAAAGTTTTATCACTCCTATCTTAACTACGTTCGTCATGTTAGATCGGCTTCTGTTAATACCATGGTTTATTTAAAACAAACATTACGACCTGTAAATGCTGCTTTCAATTCCAAAATAATGACTTTCCTAACTTTATCTCTACTCGCGGGAATTCTAAATAAATAATTTTTATCGACTTGGAAGGTATCTGTTTTGAAACAAATTCAATTCGATGTGAATTTTTCATTGACAGTGGACTTAATTGTTACAGTGGCGTTCCTAACTTCATGTTCGTCAATTTGGCTTTGTTGTGGAGGTAATGGTCATTCACTAATCAACAAACTTCATAAAATTCAACATTCTAGCAGTTTTTGATAATGTTTTTACCGCTGTCTAGAAACGTTTGGGAGAAAGAAAGGCAACTTGTAACACTACAGTCTCCTATATGAATGAATAATGGTGGGTTGAATTTCATTAGTTATGCCAGAAAGGCCATAGGTCCTCCGATGACCCTGTCGATTTAGAGAGCGAACGAAGGTGGTTGGGCCTAAAATTATTGTCAACGTACAACGGTATACCCGAAGGAAACTTTGAGTGGATTGATCAATTGTGAGGCCATTGCCTCAAGAATAATGAGCTTGTACGAAGGTACATGACAAAAAAAGCATGGCAATTTTTCTGCTCGAATCCTATGGATTACGTTTCATCTTGGTGTTTCGGGGCTATGTCAATGTTAAGTCCTCAACCTGAAAATCCTGTCCGTTGGCGCTCCATGGCCTGTAGTTTGAAGGTTTCAGGAACGTCTTTCGAATAAATAGATTGCACTCCCAGCGTTGTTTGACGTGGAACGGACGTTTTATAATTCAGTTTATTCATCTATCACATTCCCTCATGGAAAAAACGTTCATCCAGCCCTGAACCTTAATTGTAGGACAATATAAGCCTCTCTATTCGTGGGGATGAATTCCACGAGAGAGTACACAACTACTGTGCAACCTCCTTTCAGACAACCTTTATGTTGACGTTATTGTCATATTGAAAAATGAGAAACCTCTTCTTACAAATCTGACTGGAAGATATAACTATCATAAAGCCGATTAAAAAAACTCAACAGAAAAATAAGGGACATAAACTGGAATCATTTTTAACAATTTGGCGATATGAACTAAGGTGTGAAATACTTTTATGGAAAGTTTTATATAACTTTAGGCATATAGTGTGTTTTACTTCTCCGCAATTTTGGACGGAGAATCATGAAGTTCACAGGATCGATAGATACACTAAACTCACTATTCACTGTACTAAAGAGGTCATCCTACGTAATGTACATTGTACGTCAGTGGCGATGGAACCACCCATTTTTTTGAAAAGTTATATGAGGAGGCAGAATTGTTTCGAAAGATTTTGAAAAAGCATAAAACATAAAACTAATAGTTTCTGGAATTATTTTAAGTGTAAAAAAACCTCAACTGATACAGACTGAAGTATCATTTGTTACTTTTTGTCACAATTTTTTTTTTATTTTTTTTTATTTTAGAGGGCTATGGATATGTTCAAGTAACCAATTTCGATCCAAAATGTTTCAGCTATGTGAAGTTTGATTGTAATTTATGTTCATATTTCTTTTTAAATTGCAACGTATCGGGTTAGATAAAAAAGAGCATTTCAATACGTTGAATTTAATTCTGCATAACTAACATAATATTTTGAACAAATTTCCGATAAAATCTTTTAGAAAACAAAGCACCTTTTGGAAATTAAATAATTATATTAAAACTACCTATTTACATGTCTTTAGGTTTGTTGCTGAAAAAGGCGAACTTTTCTTATTGTTGCTCCTACAACGTTTCTCAACTGATTGGTGTAATTCTATGAATAGCTGCTGCAATTCATGTCGTGTGACAGGAGGTGCATAATAAACCTCGATGAATGGCATGAAAAAAATCTAGCGTCGTAAGGTCGGGTGACCTGAAAGGAATAAATAAAGGTATAAAGTGAAAACAACCCTATATTACCTCGCTGGACTTCACTTAACTGGACCCATCTTTCCAATCCAGTTTTCGTTGTATTTTTCATGCACATAATAATATGTCGTAACTGCCCTCATGTTGATAAAATAATCCGACTTGATTTATTAATGGAACTTCGTCCATGAAATGCTTAATTTCCTGCGTGAGGAAAATCAGATATATAACCCCTGTCAGGGGGGCATCGAACACTAAAGCGGCCTAAAATTCTGTTTCCTGAAATTCCAACCAACAGTTGAAACCAAACCGTTCTTTGAAATGTCACATTCTCTGTCGATCTCCCTGAGTGACGTAATAATATTTACTGAACATATCTGTAAAAAAATATATCCTTTTTCTTCACTCAGAAAAAACGAATCGTTTCCATCCATATCACGCTCATTTCGCATTTTTGGTACCAGTTTTGGAAAATAGTGTGGGGTCGGGTGACGCCGATCAGGATATCTCTGTGCAGCATCGGTTGAATTCTGCCTATACTCTCCAAAAACTAATAGCATATCAACTTTCTCAGTTCTTGTATAAACATTGTTATTTTCTATGTTTGTCGAACAAGGAGGTATAAAATAACTATACCTAATTGACTTTGCAAAAGAGACCCGTCAATTTTTACCCCAACAATTTGTTGATTCTGTTTCAGTTGTGTTGGTCACAGGCTAAACTCGATGATTTTAAATTTTATTTTAATCTCAATTATTAGATTCTTCATTTAACGAAAATTTTCTCACAACCTAATAGAGTGCGGTATCAAATTTATCGCAAAAAATGCTGTCTGTTTCTTTCTAACCCGACGAGCCATCATGTTGCCATTTGAAAAAAAAAATAGTAATGGCAATTTTATAATTTAACTTCACAAAGCTGAACTATTTTGACCGAAAACAGAGAAGTTGTACTTTCCCAAACATTTTTGGACTTAAATCAGTCATTTGAACGTATCCAGAGCCCTAGAATAAATAAATAAAATGATGGTTACAAAGAGTAACAAATGATACATGGTTGTATTCAAAATGTCATGAGGAGACCAAACAACTGAAACTATACCCGGTGTCCCTTTTAAAAATAGAAAGTTTATGTCACTTCTGGTGAATCTGGAATTTGTTTGAAGTTGAAATACTAATTTTATTTCATTATTTCCGAAAACAAATAAGTTATTGGGGCGAGCCACCTTCCCTGGACATCCAGTATACTATAATAATATAATAATTTATTCATATATAAATATTTTTACATTCGGTTACATAAGTATACTGATATTATTGATGATGAATAAAGGGGTCGTACACAGAAGCATATGCTTGTCGTGAAAGGAAGAAGAAGACGAAAGAAGAAGAAGAAGAAAGAAATAAAGAAACATTGGAAGCAATTTCAATATAAACCGTGTTTGGTGATATAAAATTTAGGGTATACACATATTTTACATTTCAATATTTTGAGTCGATCATCTGATGTATGAAGGTTCTTGGTTTGCTCATGATCCAGTTTTTAATTTTTTTCTTAAATATACCTTGTGAGTTTATTTTTTTGATGTCAAGTGGTACTGCATTGAAAACTTTGGGCTTTTGAAAATATGACGATCGTTGTAAGATTGCTTTCGTAACAAATGGAATTACAAGGAGGACATTTCGTTGTCTTGTTCCATAAACGTGGTGTGTATAGGATTTAAAGTTTGAATTCTTTTGTTTGATGATTAGAATGTTCACAAACAGCTGTCTAACATCCAGGACGTGTGCCAGTCGAAATATGGCATCACTTGGGTATAGCCGGTCCTTTGAATATATAATTCTCAGAATCCATTCTGTAGTATATTAAGGCTATTCAAATTACTGTTGTAAGCCCCACCACAAGCAATAATGCCTTACCTCAACTGAGATTCCACTAGAGCAAAGTATAAAATTTTCGAATGTCTTATTTCAAGAAATTTTTTGACATATTTAAACCTTGCAATCATGCATCTCATTTTCTGGGCAAGTTTATTGATGTGTGTGCTCCATTTCATATTTGAGTCTATGTACACTCTAAGATATTTGATGCTGTTTGTGACCGGTATTGTAAGGGTAGAATTGTTTTCAGTAAATTTTTAGTTTTCTATATCCGGTATTTTGCCTCTGTTGATCGCGAACGGTATGAATTTTGTTTTTCCAAAGTTAATAGTGAGGAGCCTGGAGTCAAACCATTTTTTGATATTATGGAAATCTTTCTGCACCTTTTCATGAAGTAGTTGCCAGTTTTCATCAGAATAGAAGATCGCGGTATCATCTGCAAAACTGATGATTGTCCTTCTGTTTTTACTTCACAGAGGTCGTTGAGGTACATGTTGAATAGTATGGGACCTAGAACTGTACCTTGAGGCACTCCAAATTCGATGATTTCAAAATTGCTCAAATGTCCATCGATCTTAACACATTGTTTTCTCATTCAATATTTTGAAACTGATAAATAGTTACATAGGTAACTATTTATCAGTTTCAAGATATTTCCTCTTATTCCCATTCTTTCTATTGTTTCTAGTAGCATGGAATGATTCACAGTATCGAAGGCTTTGGCTAGGTCGACAAATATACATAATGATGGTTTACTTTCCTCTAGGGAGCGATATATTTTCGTTGTTAAAGCTGCAACTGCATCATCTGTAGACCTAGCCTGCCGAAAGCCATATTGACTGGGTGACAATATTTTGAATTTGTCAAGGAAAGCGGATATTCGAGTTTTGATGATTAATTCCAATATTTTTGCAATTCAGCTGTTTTGATATTTTGTGCAAGCTTTTTTCCTACTCCTGTGAAATGTTTAACAAATGCATTTGTAATTCGTTGGGGATTTGTCAATATAATACCATCTGATTTTATTTCAGTTATTTTGTTATTTTTGTTCTTGATTGTACACGCTTCTTTCATAGTCTCCCAGATTTTTTTATTATTACCTTCATTTGAATTTGTTTTTCCTCTAAAGTAATCGGTTTTCGCTTTTTTTATTAAGGAGTTCAGTTTGTTTCTGTAGTTCTTGAATTCTCTTAGTTTATCGCTGATGTTTTTTTTCCCAGTCTAATAATTGATTTTATTATCGTGCTCGTAATCCATTTATTTTTTTTGTTATGTGTCTTTATTTTGATAATTTTTATGTTCTTTTCAGTTAGTGTTTTTATTTTATTTACCATTATTTCCGTTCCCTCTTCAATATCTTTACAATTATAGAATTCTTGCCATGATTCTAGTTCCATATCTGCTTTTAGTTTATCGTAGTTGATAATATGTTTGGTTCCAGCCGTCTTATTTTTTTCCTTCAATTCCAGTTCGAATTGAAGTATGATAGAAAAGTGATCTGTAAAGTGGGTTTTGAGTATGATTGGTATGATATTTTTGTGAATATTACTGTAAAATATATGGCCTTTACAAGTTTCCGAACTTCCGCCTACCCTGGTACATTCATTTATAGCGGATAAAAATCCGGCTTCACTCAGGATGTTTCGGTATTCTTGTGAAATTTCAGTTTCTCCGAGTATGTTAATGTTTTATGTCACCTACGAAAATATTCATATGACGTTGATTTATTTCATTTAGTAAAAACTGTTCAAGATGGGCGTTGAACATTTCTGGGCACGAGGAGGGAGATCTGTAAAGACACGTTATATCTAAATATTCAGAACATACTTGAAGCGACAATTTGATTGCCGTTGACTCGTAGATATTCACCGTTTTATAAGTATAATTATGTTATGTTATGTTATGTTATGTTATTTACGAAAGCTATACAGCCATCATTTTGAATCATACCCCGGAATAGTGAAAATACTAGGATCAGAAATATTCCATGTTTCAGACAGTACCACTACATCAAAATCAAACTTGAACTGGTCTAGTAGCACTTCAAGTTCTTCTAAATTTCTTCCAATACTCCTTATGTTACAGTGGAATACATTGAATTTGGGGGAAGCATCATAGCACAATTTTTTTTCACATTCAGTGATAGTTTCTATTATTGACGTTTTTGGAAGAAGCCTATCAAATCCACTTATGAAATAATCCATACCTAGTTATTTGTACATAAGTAAAATAAATGTGTTTAGGAGCGAGTTCAGTCGTTGTGTATGAGAGTATTATTTATTCTACAAATGAGTATACAAAAACGGTATGTGGAGAGAATCAGTGAAGATAGTTAACTTAAAAAAAACACAAGTATATTAGTGTGGATAGTCCAGTTTCTTTGATTACAATTTTAATTTTTGGTTACGGAGAATTCTGCCGGGTTTATCGCTAGAAGTAGAATTTTTTCTTTTATTTTCGGTTTCTTTATCTGTCCAAGCTTCTGGCTGTATTATCTTATTCATGTTTTCAACTGGTTTCTTGTTGGTTTCCTTAAGTTCAGCTTTATTTTGAGTTTGCGCCGTGGAACGTTCAATGATGTTATTTTGCTTTTTGAGTGTGTCTATTCCATATACCTCTCCGTTGACTACTAATGTTTTTCCTTTAATAAAAGCATTTAGGTTTTTTCCTTTAGCCAATTTAAGCTGGGATACTTTATGATTTTCTCTGTCTTCCTCTGAGAGATCTTGAGATATGTAGATTTTTTTTGCTTTCAATTTGTAACTGTTCCTCAGCACTTCTTGTTTTTTCAAGTGGGATATGAACTCAACTTTTATGGTTGGGATATTTGTATTTTTGAATTGGTGAATATCATTTATGTATCTTACATCGATTTCTATTTCGAGTAAGTTGGATAGTGTATTCACAACGTGATTCAATAGTGGCTCGAGATCATTGCCTTCAAGTCCATATATGAATAGATTATTTCTCCTAGATATCTTGTCGAAATGTTTGTATTTTTTCTCCAACTGCCCTACATTATCTTCCAGTTCTTGTATTCTTACGGTGTTTCGGTTGAGGATTTCTACAATTTTCCCGTTTTCGTTTTTAATTTCTGATTTGATTTCTTCCTTATTTTTATTTCCTTGTTCTCCAATTATTTGCAATAGATTTTCGAGCAACTTGTTTGATAGGTCGGTAGTCATCACTCTTGCGGTATCGGGTTTATTTGGCCTAATTTCTCACAGAAATTTGATCACAGAGCCGGTATATAATTAAATTACTAATTACTAGGAGCTTGATCCTTCATCAGTTTTGATGTAGATCACCACTCACAACACTAGATAAAAGTCCCAATTATTTTATGCAATTTTAAGCTATTCATTCGTTTTTTAAACAGCTGGATTTCACCGTGACTTATTCACAATTGCTTCCCTCGCCCTGCTCATAAAATTTTGCAGTTCATATCTAGCTAAACGCAAGCATATATTTGAATATCATGACGCCTTGTCGAAACCATACTAAGTAATTTAGATAATTTAGATCCGCTTTTGTTCATCATATTTGTGAATGACCTTCCTGAGGTACTTTAAGAATTCACACAGCATTATTATATGCAAATGATCGAAAATTCTAGTGAAACATCCCGGAAAGACATTAATAAATTAAAACAAGACGTGGATGGTATTTTTTATTGGTTTATATTGAATAAACTTTATTCGAATATCTCGAAATGCTTTACAGTGACTTATACAAAAAAATATTAACAGTAATGAATCATTATACACAATACACTTCCTCAAAGAAAATCAGATTCAGACCTAAGAGTTCTTTTCCCTACTATTTTTAGTTTTGGAGATCCTGTATAGTTGCATCAGCCTATGGAATATTGAATTTTCTGATGAGAATGAGTAATGATTTCACCTCTCAAACAAGAAAAATATTTTCTTCGTCTTACCAAATCAAATTAAAGTTCGCCTTATTATTATGGGATTCAGGAACATTTGTACATTCCTCCAGGATCGATAAATTTAAAATAAAATATTAAGATTTTTCTGTAAGAAAAAGTATAAGCAATACCCGGTCTATGATTGATTAAATACCACATTAGACAGAAATTTAATATTAAGCGCCTAGCTACTAAAAGAAAAATATACAATGCCCTTCTCTTCCATCTGCACCGTGAATTTTATTTGATCATCAAGGAAGTTGATGAACTTATCCATTTTTGGACAAATTGGTCATTAGGAATGGAGAACGTGTGGAAATAGACATTTGTAGAAAACCTACAAACACTAACAGATTCATACCCTCTGATTCTAACCACCACATTCAGCACAAGATGGCGAGTTTCAATTTCCTTGTTCATAGGGCTTTGAGCTTCCCATTCAAGAATTCAAATCAATCAAGGAGGTAGCCGTTAATATTAGGTATTCTCCTAACATAATAGATAATATGTTCAAAATGTCCTTAAGACAAATAACTACACTAGATCAACCTAAAAGTAACAAAAAATAATTACACTCGATACGGCTTACGAGAGGTCTCAATTCTATCTTCCGGGAAGAAAACTTTCAGCTTGTACATACATAGCAGTACGAATAATCTCCAAATGTTATCAGGCAACCCGAAAGATAAAAGTCTAACTTCAAATAGATCAGGAATTTATGAAACTAGCTGTCAAAATTGTGATAACATTTATTATGGCCAAACCAAGCGATCGACGAATGTAGGTTTTTGTGAACATTTTGCCTTTCTAAATATTCACGAGAAAATATGTCGATAAATAAATAATTGTTGCTGATGATTCATTAGGAACCCATCAAAAAATCAATAATCAAAATTTGAAATTAGTAAAACCTGTTGATGATTATACTTAGGAAATTGGATTGTTACGAAAGTACGGTTCAAGCAGGCCCTTACTCAATAACGATAATGGTTCATTGTATTGAAAACTATTTGAGTTGTTTCCGACAAAGTGATTAATAACATTTTACCAGTATGGGTAGTTGTAATTATACCTGACCGTAGGTATGTTTACAAGTTAGGATCATCCCGATGTTTCATATTATGTCAATGATAATAATTGGATTGATATAAATATAACTGGTTTGGTATTTATCACCAATTTAGTAATCCTACGGATGAAGTTAACTTGGTTAAAGAAATGCGCATCTGAGAATGAAATTACCAGTGTTGTGAAGGGGAAAACTATTTTTTAATGAGCCGCTTACCCCCACCTCAGCAAGCCGCACGAAAAGAAGATTGAGACTAACCTTATAGAACGCAATCTGCTGTCCATGCTACTGTATAGGTATTCACTATATTCTATTGAATTCAATTCCAATGATCGCCCTGCAAAAAAAAACATGCTCTTTTGATATGTTGATGGATTCCATGAGAAAATGCATATATTTATAAACCAATTTCTCGATTTGTTATAGCGATTGTATGAATGAACATTCCAGCATTTACCGAAAATTGTGAACAGCTTGCTCGTGGTAGATCTTTGTTTTCTGAAATTATCAGTGATGAAGCGGAATGCAAAAACAGTAACACATCAAGAAGGTATCCATTTTTCAATCGAGATATGACACACAATTATCAACACAGACATATCAACCAATCAAAAATCGTGTACCTTAACGAGTGGAATGATCAGGGTTATTTACTACAAGACGCTTTTCATCAAATCCAGTCCTGTATTTCATCGAGTTGGTTTCAGTCAATCTGTTGGACGCTGCCCGTCAAAATTCACCTCTCTACACTCTGCTCTTTCTACCCCTAACGCAAATTACGCTGCCTTTAAACAATTCCCTGCAGAACTCAAGATAAATTGAATTTGTAAACGTTTCGCTAAAACAAGTATTTTTGTGAGTACGATCAGAGGGGCAGAGGTGATAAATGATTATGGGGGAACTGGTGAAGTTGTTTCCATTTATATACAATGAGTATAGAGAAATAGGCATGTGTGATTTGGGTTTCGTCTTTGGGGATGCATAACTCCTAGAAAATATATCACTCTGGATCGCATACACATATTTCAAGACTGGGACGTCGGTATAGGTTTTAGGTATTTTTGAACGTATTAGTCCATGCAGTGTATAAAAACGTAGGTGCTAATAATAAATATGAAATTATCACTGGAATCTCTCAAGTGCTTGAATTAACGGTAAGAAAATTTCACCTATTTATAAATCAAAATAATTTTTCAACTGCCATTAAAATTATTCTGAAACATAACAAGCTGAAAGATTAGCATACTATGAATTACACTAATTGCTATCAAAGGTTTCTTCCTTTTTTCCAAGAAACATTAGTTCTGGGCAAAAAGAATAAACTCTAACAAGGATACATATCTAGTGACGTAGGAGAGTATAGGTGACCCTGGTGACCAGGTGATTGGAACAATACTATAGACAGTACTGTAATATACTTATCGGAATATCGGTCCAGTCGACCATTACAAAATGTAACAGAGACACGCGAGGGATAATCAAGTATTTAACTTGACTAGTCTGGTACAGTGGTTCAGTCAAATACTTGATCAATGAAAGAGTTGTATTTCGTGTAAGAATTAAATAAAATCGCAAAGCGCTTTCGGCTATAGGAGCAAATTTATTGTTCTTTGCTCACTAGGTGAAATTTCACATTCTGTAGTCACGAAACATCGTCATATCTCATTGGACATAGACCTTATGTCAATGTCACCACATTTCATCTGTCAGCTTTCAATTTCACATGTAAAATTTCAAACATTTTTATCCTTTCCGGTTTCTCGTGGTTGATGGTTCAACACCAGTAGGCTCTGCATTGCCTGGAAAATGCGAAAAAACCGAAAATTTTAAATAAAATCTCTTGAATGGGTATATATATATATATTATAAGTACTTAATTTTAACATGTATGTGCGTCCGATCAAAACCAATGTTAACCATGGTTTTGGTGACTTTTTATAAGTATTGCTCCTGTATAAATACCTGACGAGTAAGTAATTACAAATTTCTTAACCCTATTTTTCCACGATTACTTACTTGCAGGTATAGCACCGATGATAGCCTAATAGCCGAAAGCGCTTTGCGATTTTATTAAATTCTTACACGAAATACAACTCTTTCATTGCATTGAATAGTTACGTGTACACAGCTTCAAGAACTTCAAATACTTGATCATCTATCGCATGTATCTGGTATATTTTGTATTGGTCGACTGAACGGATATTCCAATGATTTTATTCCAGTTCTGTATACTGTAACCCAAATATCAATCAAGGTAGTAGTTTAAGGGTGAGAGTTAGGGTAGATACTTGCCATTCTGGCGAGAAAAATGGAATAAACTGAATCAAAATGAAAGAACGTTTAATATCAGTCCAACTGTGCAAAAACACGTAGTGGTAGGGTGATCGGTAGACCTGTGGCTATTGTATCTAGCAGTGAAGCACCTGGCTCGCATCGGACAAACGTTCGACGCCTCAGTAAGCAAGAATATTTTTTCCCAAGTACATATAGGTCTCTTTATGTTGCCACATGCCTTGTTGTAAATAAAGTGTGATGTGAAATGCCTGGATGCCAATCGCGATGTCTGGTGCTAGCTTGAAGTGCGCATCGACTACCCGGAGTGGTGCTGTAAGTTTTCGGGTTTTCCTACAGCTGAGAAGTGAATACACCACCAAACCAACAAAAAATTCATTTCTGTCTAACTTTATGCTAGACACTGTAAGAGTAAGCGAACTGAACAGTATGGTAATATAATTGAAACATTCTCATTTCTAAAGTATTTTTTATGTTGACATCTCCTATAGAGTCTCTAAGGAGAAATCAATAATATCGCAAAGTGGAATAAAAGTTGATGTGAAGTGTAAAAAATTCAGACTATTTCTATTATTATCAAGATGACTAAGATTTTTTAATGCCTTCATAACAATTCACTCTACTTTGAGAAATACTTGAAAAATGAGAGTACTCCTTCAATTCGTACCAAAATGTTGTGAAGAACTCCTCCGAGAAGTCTAGACATGACAGAAAACTGAAATGATTATTTTATTTATTTATGATATCACTCGGTATTATTGAGATCAATATTTCGCATAATAATTTTGAATACATAGTGTGTTCTAATGACATCTGCAAGTAAATTTAATCATAAATGAAAAATATGTTCAATCATTAACTCGAACAATACAAATTAAATGAAATATGAAAACTCTACCAAAAGAAAACAAGAAATCGAGTGAATAATACGTAAATGCTTTGTCATAATAAGACCTTGTGGTGTGAAATATAGGACTTCTACAAAAAAATCTGGAATTGAAAAATCTTGGATCAGCAATTATTAAATCTGAACTTCAGTTTAACTTTGCTTGGAATGCAACATGCATTGTAAGGTTTTACCTCAAATTATATTATTGAGTTTATCAAGTCAGCTCAATTAAGTATAGAAATGCGAATAAGTAATATTTTGATTTAAAATTTATTTAATAATGAAATATGGTGGATTACGTGATCCAATCTTCCGCAATAAAACCTATACAATAGGTAAAGTCGTCGACAAGTATTTAACAAAAAACAACTACTGCCCCCTACGGCCATTGAATTATATTTGTTTAATACTTGGCAAAGTTTTCTACAAGAACCACTTTGCAATGCATTTCAAATATCAAAGCTGAAATTATTTTTCGATTTAATTGGGGGAACACCTCCGTACCGGTTTCATGGTCATTGCCAATCATCAGCGAAGGCTAGTTCGACCCAATTGAATCGAGATGACGCTGAATTCATACCTCAGTGTTTGTCTCAGGGATTTCCAATTAGGATGAAAGGATTTTTCGATTCAATTGGGTCGAACTAGCCTTCGCTGATGATTGGCAATGACCATGAAACCGGTACGGAGGTGTTCCCCCAATTAAATCGAAAAATAATTTCAGCTTTGATATTTGAAATGCATTGCAAAGTGGTTCTTGTAGAAAACTTTGCCAAGTATTAAACAAATATAATTCAATGGTCGTAGGGGGCAGTAGTTGTTTTTTGTTGAATACTTGCCGACGACTTTACCTATTGTATAGGTTTTATTGCGGAAGATTGGATTATGTAATCCACCATATTTCATTATTAGTTTTATGGTCTTCCGTCAAGTGGTGTCGCCCCTCTTTCATGATAAAATTTATTTACTTATCATAAACTATTATTATAATATTCACATATTTCTACGCCCGGTACATATATCTTTTGTGTCTGTCAGACTAGGTTGATTTGGTGTTTTACCGTGAAGAAGCGGTTCGTAGTCGTAGTATTGCCGATCTCGATCACAAGTACGCAGTGTGGTAGTTTATTTTAATCCTAAAATTCGCTCGTTCGGTCATAAATGTCAAATTTGGAAAGACTTCGTTTTCACTGAACGTTCAGACAAACAGTACATATACAATAGCTTTGATATTTGAAATGCATTGCAAAGTGGTTCTTGTAGAAAACTTTGCCAAGTATTAAACAAATATAATTCAATGGTCGTAGGGGGCAGTAGTTGTTTTTTGTTGAATACTTGCCGACGACTTTACCTATTGTATAGGTTTTATTGCGGAATATTGGATTACGTAATCCACCATATTTCATTATTAGTTTTATGGTCTTCCGTCAAGTGGTGTCGCCCCTCTTTCATGATAAAATTTATTTACTTATCATAAACTATTATTATAATATTCACATATTTCTACGCCCGGTACATATATTTTTTGTGTCTGTCAGACTAGGTTGATTTGGTGTTTTACCGTGAAGAAGCGGTTCGTAGTCGTAGTATTGCCGATCTCGATCACAAGTACGCAGTGTGGTAGTTTATTTTAATCCTAAAATTCGCTCGTTCGGTCATAAATGTCAAATTTGGAAAGACTTCGTTTTCACTGAACGTTCAGACAAACAGTACATATACAATAGTGAATAGAAAGTTGTACCCCAGTCAAAATTGGCAAGAAAATAGAAATCCAGGTAAGCACCAAACCATTGCTCTTTTTTGACTTACCTCATTTAAAGTTACAGAATGAACATTTACTGGTCATTTCGAACCTAATTTCAATAACTGTTATTATTTCTGAATTAAAATTGCATTTTACGTATTTTCGTTTCCCATTTTGGATCGACCCATGAGTTTATTCCTTCGATATTTCGCACCTCGCCACTTGGAATCGCCTTTTTGCGTGTTTTTTGTTTTGTTGGTCTCTTTGAACAAGTGCCACTCTGACGATTTTTTCCACACTTTGTGTTCATTCATTTAAAGTATATGGTTTATAAATTGATTAATCAAAACAGATTTCGCTGTACTCTTTGGATATTTTGTAACATTTTTAAGTTGCAACTTCTTTTCTACTTGATCGCAAAGTTTTGAATACTTTTGTCGAATATTATTGTATGAAATCGCAATTTTTTTAAATAATAATGATATTGGCAAAACAGCTGAAGTAAGCCTGTGCCTCTCACGATATTGCAAACGATAGATTTTTTGAAATATTTATCAATGTGCCCAAACTGCAGTAGGTAATCTTTCTGAAAAAATGACTCACCTGATATTAATTAAGAACCTCACATATCAAGAATATGGAGATTCATCTCCTGGAAAGGATGTGAGGTCGTCAGTGGATTTACAGTATTTTGAAATCGAAGCGATTTATCATGATCTCTTTGAAAAGGTATTTCAGGGTGCCTACATGCTCCACAACTGCATTGATGCCTCAAAGGACCCCGCACCTTCACCACGTAAAATGGCTTTTGGCTAATTTTGGTCAAATTGTGATATATTGTAGATCTTGGTATCCTCATTACGTAGTCTAATTTGCAGATCGATCCTATGACCAGTTTTCGATATTTGCTGTTTTGGGTATCACGCATCGATTTGATTTTTATGCTCTAATTCAAAATTGAACTCTCTTAGAAATGAACTCTTCATGACTAAGTTGTAATTCTTGAGTCCCCCATCCAGATAAAAAATTATGTCTCACGAAGGGTGTTGCATTTCAGCATGGCAAGACAATGTTCATATTAATAGAAAAAAATTAAAACCATAATTGTTTTGATTTTCACTGAATCCGTTAAAACTAGAAAAAAACAATCGGCAACAATTTGCCAATATTTTGAAAAAGTATGGGTCTTCATCAGCTACATAATAGCCCCCCCTGTTAACTTTTGAACGGTTTGACGAACAAACATAAAAAAATCGTTTAGAGGGTTTCATCGACACTACTTTTTGAAATAAAACACATTGTGATTGCTCGATAGATGGGGGACTATTAAAAGCCGCACTGTATAGTTTTACATGAACAGGGTGACAATATAAATGCTATATCTCATGAAAAAGAAATACATAATTATTACGAATTGTCCATAATTATTGTCCTTAGGATATGTTGAACTGGAATAACTAATGGAATAATCCTTCCCTTATTTCCATCTATGCCACCCATCACCACCATCAAACAAGTATTGAACATAATTTTTGGAAACACCTCTACGTATGGAAATGAAAAACGCACCACGGATCAGTTAGCTAGAAGAAATTGTGATTGATGGAATTGAGTTCAGAATTTTCTTGATATACCTACTTGAAATAGAATTGATTAAAACTTTTAAAATATACAAAACGTTGGTTTTTCAATTAAAGATACATCTATCAGTATCTCTCACACATAGATGTTCATTGGTGGAGTGTAGAAAGATTATCGTAGATAGTTGTAAAATAAGGTAAAATATCTTCAAGAAAATTAAATTTTATTGCTTCTTTGATGAGGAGGGGAATGAGTTTTTTTTTCCACCAGCTATTTAATGAGGAATAATATGAATAGTGATATTTGAATGCGGATGATGGGAGCGGATGAAAATATTGAATGCATAATACTCTAAAGAGCAAAAGTCTAATTTTTGACACCCTGTAGCTCAAAAGCTGATCATAGGATCGATCTGTAAATTGAACTACATAATGAAAATGTCAGGATCTACCTACACAATATCAAAATTTGAGCAAAATTAACTGGAAGCCATTTTACGAGGTAAATGTGCGGAGTCCCTTTGAACTCGAATAAAGCCAAAATTGAATATATCTGTTTTTGTTGGCACTCCCAGATCTTGGTCCACATTTATTGGCTTATGTGATTCCTTAACCCACGAAAACTCAACAATTTCAAAAATCGAAAAGTTACAATATTTGATTTTGTTATTGTCTGGCGAGGCGTTCTCATTAATAAGAACTCTTCCTCTTGATGGTAATAACTATAAAATTGTTTATAAAAATTTGAATGCAACATATCAAAGTAAAAGAGCTTAAGCAACTTCTTAATGGGATGAAATCAATAATACTCCACAAGGTCAATAGGTACTGAATCCTCAGCTATTACGAAAAATGTCTTGGATACATTCAATAACAATTCGCAATTAAATGAAAGAATTAAATAAAAAATTAACTACTGTCGAAACTATCCCTCTCTCCACACATTTCCACATTGAATTATATACATCATCGAGTTGTACAATGTTTTCAATTAGTATCCGTTATAGTTAGAAAAAATTGTTCCTGGAATTTCAAATGGGGTTGATAAATAACTAAAAAAAAATTGTTTTAATTTCATTGCTCAAAAATCTTAAAATAGTAGCATTTCATAATGCGTTATAACAGAACTAGAAGTGGATAATTTGGTTCATAGAATTTCGCACACTCGATGGATCATACAAAACAAAAAATATAAATATTCAAGTAAAAGCTCAAAAAATATCATTTAACTGCGTATTTCACAATATGAATTTTTTTATGGAACGTTTTCATGATGCGAGGCTAGAGAGAATGAGGCCCTTACCTATTAAAGTGTGAAGCCATGCACGGAACCGATGTCCATGCTGGGATTTGAACCAACACCTTTATAGTTGAGAAGCGAACCTCGACGGTCACCACCACTATGTACCTTCTCATTTTCATGCACTGAAATTTCAAAATTATTGAAACTGTTTAGTTTGTAAAAGTATATATATTTTTTCATGTTCTGGTTCCCACGATCAAGAAAATCCTGTAATGTTCGTAGAACATCGTGATAACCAAGAAAATTAGGAAGGAATTGTTGTTCTTTTTCTTAAACTTTTCTACGCTGTGCCTCAGGGAACGAATTTCGAGGCAAGGAGTTCCATAGCTTTGCCGTTCGTTGAGATAACGAGCACTGAGAGGTATAGTCGTCATGTCTCTTGGTATTTGAGAATATTGCATTAAAAAATAAAGGCTTGTATTCGAAAATAAAACGTTGAATGTGGCCCAATTTGTCTAATGCTCTGTATATAATTTCTATTCACATATTTGGCTAGTCTACAAAAAGTTGCCATGACAGAGTGCCAACAGCTTCAATCGATATTAACAAAAAGAAGGTATGGATAAAAAAAGGATTTAAAATATACGTTTTTTTTAATAGATATAAGTAGAAGCTAGATCAGATTTTTTCATTCGCATAATTGACCTCTGAAATACGCTACTTTTTCCCCCATTCAACAAATAGAGTAATCGCTAGAGTAAAGTTTCGAAAATGAATCTGTTGAAAATGAAATAATTATATTGAAATTACCTATTTACATATCTTTAGGGTTCCAGCTATTCAAATCTTGTTGGTGACAAAGGCGAACTTTTCTTATTGTTGCTTTTACAAAGTTTCTTAACTGTCTTTGTGGTGTAATACCATAAACAGCTGCCCTTACTTTGTTCTCTAATTAATGTCGTACATCATAAAACTCGCTTTTAATAAATCCCTATAAAAATAGAGTGCGGTATCAAATCAGTCGTAATAAAATGCTTATTTTTTCTAACCCGACGAGCCACCATGTTGTCATTTAAAATAAATAGTACCTACTCAATAAAAAAATTTAAATTCAACTTCACATAGCTGAACCATTCTGACCAAAAACAGTTAAGTTGTATTTTTCCAAACATTTCAGGACTTGCATTAGTTATTTGATCGTATCCATAGCTCTCTATAATAAAAAAAAAATAAAAAAATTTAAGAATTTTTACAAAAAGTAACAAATGGGATATAGTGTTATTGATGTCATATGGAGACAAAAATACTGAAATTATACCCCATTTGATAATCGAAAATTTATGTCACTTCCGATGAAAAATGTAGTTTTATGCCTCAACCTGATCCTCAAAATTTCATTCTATTATCTCCGAAAACAAAAAAGTTATCGGGGCTAGACACCTATCGTGGACATCCCGTAGGTACAGTTCGGATGAAATAACTCACACAGCAAGATTACAACCTTTATCCATAAATTTAAATTTTACGTACCTATCATTGTTCATTTACTCAGATCTCAAGTCTAGAGCAGTGTTTTCTCAAAATTATGCACTTTGATAACCACTTTATATAAAATTATTATTATTCTAAAATTTTACAGGAATATGAATTCCTCCTTACCTTTTGTTTTGAAGATGTTTTCTGTACATACAATTTTTTTCATATACTTCCTCAAAAATTTTGATAGTCCGCTCAATTTACCTACTATATTTCCGGTATTTCATCATTCGTAATAGAATAGATTCTCTAAATTTGTTAGTTTTGCATTTACGGACCCTGATGCTGCAATAAGCCCTTTCATCAATCTAGATTGCAGCGTTCATAGATACCGCCAATTATTCGAGACCAAACGTGCAATTAGTGATCCCAAGTCCGTCTCTGTATCGCAGATTGACCGTTCGCCAACTCGCTGATTGAATTTCCCCAGAGAGTTTCGGCCACTGGCCAGTGTACCGGCACACAAAGCGAGCCTCCGATGATATGATTTGGAAAATCCTGACGAATTAGAGTCTGTGCTCATCATGTCGATTTCTGTTATTTTCAGCACTTCGACTGCGCCAAATATTCGCTGAAATCCATGGATTTCAATACGTTTTATGGGGAATAATAAAAAAAGCGATGTATGCTGAAATTGGTATACACTGTTTACTTTATTTTTGTTATGAAGGTTGAAAATATAGATTGAATGTATCCCAGTTCATCATGAAGTTTCAGAAAAGTCGAATATTCATTTACAAAATTTTTGAAAAACAGGTTTTCGGAAATGGTTATGATGATTGCATATGTAAATAAACAGAGTCCTATCTACATTGTTTCTGATAGTGATGATGTTGGAAAGGTAATCTTTGGATTATTGTGGTACATATTGAGGTAAAGAATTATGGAGTGAAACTTGCCTTGTATCAGTCAATTCATTCTTTGTTAGAAAAAAACAGAAAAAATTAGCTTTATCATTTTTCCTGAAGCACTGTTCACTATATCAAACTATTAGTAAGGAGGTTACCAAACAAACGACCCTCCACCATTCTTATAGCTTTCCGAAAAATTTCCTGAATTTTTGGTATGTTGTAGTTTTTGATTTACTAGTTAAAAGTGTGTATTCTTCGAAAGGAATATGATGACGTCATTTACCTGAACAGCCTCTGAGATGGAGCTTAGGCGCAAATTCGCGGTCTTTACAAAAAGAAAGCACCGAAGAGTGGATTCCATCACTATCCTTATGCTGAAGAAACTCTCTGACAGTCAGATCGTTTCTTTAAGAATAACTCCATTGAGCCTGAGCTGCGGGCCTTGAGAATGATAGAGGAAGCCATTAATGAGTTAAACATGACTCACTCTGTGTTTTTATTATAACTCGATGTGGTGAAGGCCTTCGACCGTGTATGGCACGAAGGCTTCCTTTTTTTTCGAGTTATTATTAACTGGTTAGGCTCATTTTCAATTGGTAGATAATTCCAAGTCGAAGCTGAAAATGTTCTCTCGGATAAGAAACATTCAGGCAGAAGTCTCTCAGGGTGCTGTTCTCTCGCCCGTTTCATATTCACTTCTAGAGCAAAACAGGTGAAGATATCTCTCTCTCTGTACGCCGGTGACACCGCGTTGCTCGCCAGCTCCAGGAATCCGGAGCTTAGGATGGTCTACCTGCAGACGGTTCAATCCTGCGAATTCGCAGTTGATTTCCTTGAGGGGTAGACGAATTCAACCGGAAAAGGCGTTGGCAATCTCGGGAAAGGAGATTGACTGCGGGTCAAGTACCTCGGTCTGATAATCGACTTGGGGTCCACACATTGAAGAGTTGAGAAGCAAGTTGCACGGAAATCTCTTCCTTCACAGAAGGAGTAAGCTCAGCTTGAGGAACAAATTGCTCTTCTATAACTCGATGATCAAGTCCGCCATGTTATATGCATCAGCCACCTGGAGTCACTCATCCCCCACCCATATTATGAGTCTGTAACGGGTTCAGAACAGAATCCTGCGGATGGTAACCAAAGCTCCATGGTTCATGCGCAACGTGCGAATCCGAGAAGATTCAATGCAGCCTTCCATTCAAAGCAAAGCAAAGCATCCAGGCACGTAATGGCTTTGCGTCTCGGTTAACTAACCGATCTCACGACAGGAATGAATCTCTTCCCACCTCGGTGTGTAAAATACTATTTCTTTCCCAGCATGGTGATCTCAGAAGTTTTCTCAGTGCATTTGTTGGATCTCCAAATGGGACAGCGTTGCGCTACTCGATGGTGAAAAGCAAAGAATAGAGATGAGGTTGTGGTTAGAGTTCCAAAATGTAGTATGAACTTCTTTACTGTATGAAACAGGATTGGTGGTGAATAAAAGACTGGTTGTTGACATCGGAAATGCGTGTGTGGGAAGCTCGTTCTGCTGTTCTAGACCATACGTGATATAGTGAAGGCCTCAACTTCAAGATCTCGTCTGTTTTGTTGGAAAATTTGAACCAAGTAGAGTAGTTATGCATATTGAAATATTCCATTGTGACGACTTGAAGTAAAGGTAAACACCACCTTTATATCTGGATCGAAAATGGAGTTTGTACCTAATAAAAAGCATGTGGATCTTGTTGCTGAAGGAGTTTACTAGTGTCTCTGTTAGTGCCAGAATAACAGAAGGATTGTAGAATAATATTTCTTCAATCTCAGAAATCGAAATGATAGCATTCTGTTATTAAACAGAATGAGAAACATATCAGTTCAAACTTTATTTATAAACACATTTTTATTTGAATGTACAATTATTAAAAACGCAGTTATTGAAATTCATACTAGGAACAGTGATATCGCTAAAGGTGTTGTAGCTAATCCTTTCTGTATTAGATGAATTTTTTTTTCCAAACGAATTGATCGATTAATGCTCGCATGATACCTTTTGTCAACTTGTGAGTATGGTTTTATTGGTGATGAATTGCTGTGTTTTATTAGGCCTTGTTCTTCAATTTCGCTTTTACTTAATTCGCTAACTGCAGCCGCTCGATTTGAGTAATTTGTAATTATGACACGTTTGACAAATTTCATTAATTCCAATCGGCACATTTTTATACCAACCTTAAGAACTTTTCTTTTTCCAAAAGAGATTTGGTGTAAGAAATACTCTGTCCAATGTTATAAAAGTGTATCGTTTTTCCATAACATTTTTAAATAAATGTATCGGGCAAATATCTTCCTCTACAATATTAGGCGTAATCCATTTGCTATCACATAATTTATTGTTATCGCCTTTTCTCATTTTCAAAAATAGAGGATTGTACTCGATACGTCCAGTTTCTTTTCTATTATTTTCAATTTCAGATACGAAATAAGTGATTTCACAGTAAGCTGCTTCTTCTCCGCTCCAAGCTAATTCAAACGTCAAAATGTGATATAATTTCTTTCCTTTCGGTTCACTTTTGTCATATCATCTGGCCATAACAAATACTTTAAATTCACTAGGAGCTGATGCACTAGATTTTCGCTTTTCGGGTTATTCTTGTAGGATTTTACGTTTAACATTACGTACAGCTCGTGATGAATTTAACTGTACGTCGGTGAAAGAGTTAAATACAATATTGAGGTCGTTACAATATTTACTTTATAGCATTTTAGTGGTGGTGTTCCAAATTGTTCAAAGTCAGTTCTTTGTAGTCTTCTTCGTTACTTTTTCGAACACGAGTATTAACAATTTGACTAATTTCGGCGTTCGTAGACTCACCGAATCGACTCGTTGTTAGTGCTTAGAAATTCAATAAATTGTTGAAAAGCATGTCAAACTATTTATTTTGACAACCGACAGTGCGATAATTGATGAACAGGTGAATAAGTGAAAAGCCACTAGGGCATTTGTCGCTGTAAAAGTTGCAGCTAACTTTTGCCGCTGTCAAAGTGACAATTGCATTGCGGAGTTGAATTGTCTCAGAAAACATGAGAACCCTGAAAATGGCAACAATGCATATAGAATAGCAAAGAAGAACTTGGAAAATGAGACATGCCGAGAAAAGATTAGTCATTATATGAAAAATATTTACGATTATAGCAACAAAATCAATACTCTTTGGAATATCATTGAACGTGGCTTTGAACATCAAATTTGTGCCAGAAAAACTTTTCAATATAGGGTTTTCTTTAACGAACAGATGTTTTCAAGTCAAGCAGAATAACTCAATGTCTGATAAGTTTATCATAATTACGGGAACCTCTCAAGGTAGCGATCGTGGACTGCTAATATTTCTACTATATGTCAATGATCTTCCAACTATTATAAGTAAGAAAAAACAAGTTTTTATGCAGATGACTCGTCTATCGTACTATCAAGTTAAACATCTGACGATATGAAACAGTTCAATATAGTTTTGATCGAATCCATTGACTAGTGTGATAAGAACAGACTTATTATGAACCTGAAAAAACAGTATGCACGCATTTTGCGAATTCATCTCCGAAGCGAACATTATATTTGGCCAATTCGACCAAATTTTGGTAATAATGATCGACTTGCTCTTCATATGGCAAGAACATGATTCTACGTTTAAAAATTAGAATCAGTGATATTATCTAATAAAATCTCAAAAAATAGGTTGATTGTGTACCAAAACATTGCTATCTGTAGACTAGCTACTGGAACAGACAGGATTTTTATGAAGCAAAAGGCACTGATTAGATTGATTTTTAATTTAGTCTATAGAACTTCATGTAGAGACGCTATTTGACAAAAAAAAATATTGAAATTTGCCAGTTTGTACATCATGAAAATATTACTCCATATTCATGAAATTAAATGTCTCCCACAAATAAAAATGTATATGCATAATTATAATAAAAGTAGTAAAAAAACGATTACTGCCCAAAAACGTTATCACACATAATATAAAAAATTCAAATTTGTTGCTATTCGCCTCTTCAATCTGTTGCCAACTGATATGCTGAACTTGCCACCTAATACATTAAAAAAATAAACTTTTTTCATCAGAATTCTGACTGTCTCAGTTTTGCGCTCCTTTCTTATTTTTATATTTATGCATATATATTTTTTTATTTGTGTAAATAAATTCTATATTTATATTTTTATCCAGGCATTAGGTAGAGTAGCTTGCTATATGATGATTATCTGTCTACATAATTGATTTTTATTTTGA
This sequence comes from Chrysolina americana, assembly GCA_958502065.1. Lineage (NCBI taxonomy): Eukaryota > Metazoa > Arthropoda > Insecta > Coleoptera > Chrysomelidae > Chrysolina > Chrysolina americana. The sequence goes on from OY293413.1 coordinate 75,213,903, forward strand.
AATGACTCATTTATTCAAACCATATACCACAGCGCCTGTGCATCTCAACTTTTGTTTCATTCAATTTAAATCTATTTGTATGACTCATTCCATCCACATAATTTGTAGCTGAAATGAATAATAAACTCTATACAGAGTTAGTTGAATTCATAGACTGGCCTATTGTTCTCAATTAATATGAGAGTTGTTGGAAAAAAGTTCGTGGAACAGTTAAACGGTATCTCACTCTGCATGTTTTTGTGAATCAAAATATTTTTTGATGTTCTATTGGTGGAGAAGTGACGTCATCGGCTATTTTTTTATTGAAAGTATCATGTTTAGTAACGTTGGTAAGTTGTTTTCTCATTTGATTGATATTTCCACTCTCTCGTTAGATACAGTGTATTTTGTATTTTTATATTCACCTGTGTAATTTACTTACCAATTGCTTGATTTGTTTACAATGTTCCTCCATCAGGGAATGTAGCAAATCGGATATTCTAAGCGATATGGAAGTTTGAACCAGGCAGTGGCGTACGTATGTATAACTTTCCCAAATGCTTATTTTTCGGAGACCAATAATACTAGTTATTTTTATATTGGAAATTTTCACTAGAAAAATGTTTTCCAAAATAATTCAAGTGTCCTAATCTGAATCAGAGAAAAAATGTATTATTATTATTGTTTCTTTCAATTGTTCAGATAATTAATATTTTTGAATGAAAAATAAGGTTGTCGGATGACGCATATGGAACGTCGATACGTAATTAATCAACCATTAATTTATTTATGAGTCTTAAAAGCTACTTTTTCATTTGAACCCATGATCTAAGATAAAAAAACGTTACGTTTCGAATGGATGAGCCATTGAGGAAGATTTTGACCATTTGCTGATGATAAATCCTTGACAACTGTTTTTGTAGCATGTAAAAAAAACTTACACACGCCTCTAGCTGACTCAAGTTATCATATGGCTAGAATATATGTCTGGCTACATTTCTCAACTGAGTGAATTTTCTAACTAGTCAAGCAATAGGTAACTGAATTACAGAGTTGGACAAAAGAATGCGAAATACGCTGTAACTATCAAGGAAGTTAAAACAATATTAGTTGCTGAAAATATGGTTCCGTTTAAAGAAAATTGTCAATGGCGTCACTCCTCAACCACCAGTACATCTGAAAAATATTTGAATTAACAAAATTATGCAAAGTGAATTTTTTTTCAATAACTCTTATAGTAACTCAGAAAAATAGACGTGTGTTAATTAAGTACCTTGACAAACCTCGAGGGGTGATTCTTTGAAAGATCTCAAAACTAAAAGTTCATATAGACATACCTACATCCCAAACGGCTTTGTTTTCGAGGTACAGGTGATAGAAAGACCGTTTTTCAAGATTTTTCTACAATTTCTCAATTTTTTTTAGAATTAGAAAAATCTACGATGAATAAAATTTCTAAAATAAAAAATATGTATAAAGACAAGCTTTTATATAAGAAATGTACTGAAAATGAAATATTATATCTTTCATTGTTTGATATAGGTAGGTTATTTTGTGAGTAACAGATTCAAAATCTTCCTACACAAGATTACCTATTTCGTATACGCGGAAGTTATTCACTATTTTGCCATACATATTCACTCTGTGTTCTGATGAAAAATAAATGGGAGCTCCATATCATTACATTTTTTCTACACGAGCAGAAAGCTATTTGTGTACCAAGTGATGCATTGGGCCACGCTAATCTTTGGAAAGCGAAAATTACACTTAGAGAAATAATTATTTATCCTGCGCACTATTGAATGGTTTGTAGTTACCTAATTTGAACTAATTTGGATCGATTATTGTCGAAAATTTCGAAGTAAACTCCAAAAACTCTTAAAAAATGTATTTTGATCATCCCCGTACCTCGAGAACCAATCCATTTGGGACATGTTTATATGAACTTTTCGTCTTGAAATCTTTCAAAGAATAACCTTCAGAAGTTTGTGAGAATATTTGCTAGTCAAATTTCTTTATGAAATGTTATGCGATACTGGAAAATATTAAAATTAATATTTTCATTATGGCTCCTGAACCGTACAAGTAAATGAAAAACTTCTAGGGAACAAAAAGATAATGAATGAAACCGCATTGATTATTTCTTTCTCACAATCTTTCAGTGGTAGCGGAAAAAAAATCTGAAGGTTTGAACAAGGCTTGACTCTGAAACCTGTGAATTATTTGAGAAATCCGTGTAACGTATGTACTATTGAATGGATTGTGCTTGCCTAATTTTGGCTGATTATTGTCTTGAAATATTTCAAAGAATAACCTTTCGGAGTACTTAATTAACACCCTGTGTATCTACGAATCGCAGATTGACATTTCGGTCATTAAAGAAAAAAATATCAATCAATTCCAATCGCATTTTTCTGTGTATGATATTAATCAAGACATCCCTGTAGATTTTTCTGTCGGAGGGCTGTTATTGAAGTATTTGAATAATCCTGAAACAACAATATTGTGAAGAGCTCAGATCTCATTCAATTAGCTAATCCACGTATTGTCGAGTGAGTTCACTCTATTGATTTGCATACCTATGAAATGAGCGGATATTATGCAACATGGGTTGGGCTCACCATAACCTTCATATCAGGTGATTTTCAGAATTATGTTATTATCAACAAATTTAATGTAATAGTGCAGTGGCAAATGTTATTACACCACACTACTCAGTACCAACATTAATTGTTGGTTAATTTTTGTACACGGGGAGACTCAAGCAACTACATCATTCAGTATATGTGAGTGGTAATTTACTTAGCCCTTTTAAACAAAGTCAACAAATGGATATTTTAAATCTACTGTCAGAATAAACGAAAAAAAAGAGAACAGCTGTAGTACCAACCTAGAAGTTATGAGAAAGCAAATTTTTTCAGGTATTTTAGACAACTTTTAGACCACCAAAAGCATACATGAATCATGGAAAATATGAGATATAGATAGAAGAATGGGAAAGAATAACGAGGCAATATGAATAGTATGGAGAACGTTACGAGAAAATATAATGGAGGAAGAAAAACCTGGTTCTGCTTGGTAACCAATTTCAAAAATAACGGAAAATCGATCGTCGGACAATTTTGATCTCTGATCAAGTTACACGATCTAGATGAGTAATACCCTACTATTTGATGACATCTTTTCATAATATTATCCCTCAAGTCATGACACTGTTGCCATATCGCAATTTCTTAAGAATACAATAAGCACGTCAGCTAGATTTTGACTTTTGTCGGGTATATTCATGGCAACGAAAACTTAAACATACTGTCTTGGATGAAATATATAACAATAAGAAGGCAATTGGGAGCATGTTATAAAAATCATAGTTATTCCGTCAGTACGGCAACGCTGCCTTTGATGTTAGGAACAACAACAAAGCATTTGTGTTTGTTTTGGAAGTGTTTTTTGATGAATAAAAGGCAAATTCGGAGATAATTTGTGTTCAACCTTCGTTAGTTTTTATTATTAAACAATGGTGAAGCATTGTGAAATGTGTGAAAGACCATTTGAAGCTGGAAATCAAAATATACAACGCACGACACTGCCAGTGAGGAAAAATGCTATTTTTATCTTTGTCTATAATAAGCCTCTCTCTCAGAATTAGTCCCTAACAAAAAAAGTTCAAGGCGTGAGCGGCGAGTTACTCATCTAGGTTGTGTTACTTGATCAGAGGTTTTGATAGATGAAGACGATTAATTATAACAAATATTATCACAATGAAACGTTAACCAGAAGTCGAGAACGACCACTGCCTCTTGAAAATAGATGAACAAGTGAACACCGTCATAATGAACAAACATAATTGGTTCTTAGTACGCGTGAAAAACATTCAGTTAGTGGGGTGTTTGCTACCCCTTGCCATCCAGCTTCTCGATGCATACCCCCAAACATTATTTTACGTTTAATTTTTATTTTTAATTTTCACAACTTTTGTCGAGAAGAGAGGGGTCTGAAATTCCCATTTACAATTTTTTCTCTTCGCCGTTATTGTTCACGTCCGAAACTGTCAGAAATGATTACGAATCCCTATATACGCGTTATCTATCATTCGGGGGTGCGGGGGTAGTTTTTTTGTAATCATTGTAATGCCATCGGTTCATAATACGTGTGAAAATTTTCAGCTCAAGCGGATGCCAGATATATGCAGGCATAAAGACAGATGGAAAAAGACACAAACAGACAGACACGTATACATACAAACAATTTATGTTAAATATAAGCTTGTGAAAAAATAACCATGCAGAATCAATACGAAAGTAGAAGGATATCATAAGGTCTAATATTCATCCACAAGATTATCATAAGGTGGTCTATACTCAGTTCCTCAATTTGATGATCTTTCAACATTTTAGAACATTCTGGTGAGAATGCTATGTTTATCGACTATAGGTGATCTTGATAGCACGGATGTATCCTTTGACAGAGTGAACATTTTTAAAACTATGATATTCATTTCGATTTGGGAAATTTTATTAGCATTTAAAATTATTTTTTGTGTGATATCCTTATACGGATAATATCAGGATAAACGGAACATAGGAGAGAATAAATAAGATCAATTTACTATTGCCTAGCCCCCGCCAAATGAATGACGACCAGCTAAATTTAATATATTACCCCTTGACGTGAATAATCGACGAATTTAGATGAAACATTCCTACTATATTGCCAAATTACGAATAATAAAAATGAATTCCTATATTTCCTTAAGGTAGACTTTCTTTGCTCTACTATTATTCTTCCTATGTTCCGTTCGTTTTGAGAAATAATGTATACTATTAATTAGAAATTGTATGGTGAACTGTAATTGATCTCATTAATTAATTAGTGAATTGTAATTTCAATTAACACTTTTTTTAAAAATTTTAACATTTGTCATCGCTTCGAAAACCTGTTTTTGAGATTAACTGAATTTTGTGTTTTGTTTTTCAATAATCAGGGGCTCGGCAATAGCTAATTGGCCTCATTTACTTTCTCCTATGTTAGTAGCGCTGTGAGAACTGCTGTATACTCAAAGATTCGGGGAAAATTTATGAAGATTAAATTATCTGAAAGTAAAATGCATTAAACGCCAATGCCTAATTTGATTTCTTCAATTTTTTACTTTTTTGTTATCAACTGTGCAATTCATCAAATAATTTTGGGTAAGTATTATTTTCTTTCACTTGCACATTTTCAATTTTCAACTGGTGAAATTTGAGAAATTTATGATACTGAGTAATAAATATTTTCACTTGTAATACCACTAGAGGTTAAAACATTTCCGGTGATGATTTACCCTCGTGTGGTATTCGGTAAGAAAATTCCACCCACATTGTGTTTGAAAATTTAATAATTTCAGAATAATTTTTTTTTTCATGAACGAATTGAATTTGCGTAGCAGTTTCGGCACCAATAAATTCTTAATTTCCACCTACTGTTGTAGTTGCATGAAATTATCAGTGTAGAGTGTAACATATTATATTCTTCCATTTTATATCAATTTTGGGTTACTACTAGTGGTAGAGAATTATTCCCAATTTTTCATATAGGTACATATACAGAGTGGGCCCTTGAAAACGAAACAGCGGCTCTATAGGTCGGCAGAACCGAGATATATAAAAACGCTCGGACACGTCAACAACATTTTCGAGGGGGCATCGTTCGCGATGAAATACACCCGAAATACATTCCATCCCTCGGATCTGTGACCGCCACCCCTAAATTATTAAATGGCAACATAAGGCAAGTTATATCTCATTTGAAAGGTATTTTCCTTCTTAAATCAAACAACAAAAATAAATTAATTCTATCGATTCGTTTTCGAGATATAGGAACTTGAAGTTGGGAAATCCCTTTTTATTCACTCAATCAATAAAAATAAGATCTAACAATGTTTAAAGATAATTATCATTGTCAAGGAATTAAATGATCTAACTGTTTACCAACAAATAACATGCAATTCCGTTTCAATTTTTATTTTATCCTCAATTACATCGAAAAAATGTTAAGGTTCTTGAGAATCGATAAAAAGACGTTCTCTCGAATTTGACTCCAATGCGCGTTCAACAAAAACATGTATGAGATAATTTTTTTCGCCAAATCGCAATTGTGGACGTCTATCAGTATCAAACCGATCGGAAAGAGTTGAAATAATAACATTTTTTTTTAAGAATGATTAGTGCGGTAACCATTCAGCTAATTTGTTCAATAAAACGCATCCCAATAAGCTTGTTGCTAGAAAATACGTTCTAGAATTAGTGCAAAAATTTCGTCAAACTGGATCAGTAGCCAACAAGAAACGAGACCCAGATCGTGAATTTCCGGTGTGAAATGAACCTGTTGAAGTTGCACTTTTAGGACAAGTTCATGCAGACGCTCATGCAAACATTGAGCACAAGGAAATTGGCTAGTGTTACCAATATCAGTAGAACCGGTATCCGCCGAATCCTGAAACATCATAAATTCCACCCCTACAAAATACATTTGGTACACCAATTGAATGAAGATGATTTTGATAGGCGACAGGAATTTTGTAAAATTATAACTACGAAAATAGATGCTGATGAGAATTTCTTTTTCAACATCTGCTTTTCTGATGAGTCTACATTATTTTTGAGTTCGACTGTGAATCGTCATAGTTGTCGTTATTGGTCAGATGCCAATCCACATGTGTTCCACGAAGTCCATACTCAAACTCCTCAAAGTCTGGGCCGGTATTTTTGGGGACCCTTTGATTGGACCAGTATTTCTCGACGGTAACCTGACAGGAGAAACTTATTTGGAATTATTGAATCAATTTGTTTATCGACAATTAGTCGACATCATTGAAAATGACGATCGTCACCATGAAGACCACTTGAAATTTCAACAAGACAGGGCCACTCCACATTATGCACAGCCTATTAGGGCGTTTTTGGATAGAAATGTTTCCTGGAAGTTGGATTGGAAGAAGAGGCCAGAGTGGCCAGCCAGATCTCCAGATTTAACCCCACACGACTTTTTCCTGTGGGTTTACTTGAAAAACAAAATCTATGCAACCGAACCAGAATCTCTGGAAGATTTACGACGTAGAATTATTGAAGAATGCCGGCGAATAACGCCGGAAATGCTACAAAATGTGAGGTCTCATTTTGAACAGAACTTGTACTATTGTATGGAAATGGGTGGTAGACAGTTTGAACATTCAATTCATTGTCAATAATAATTATTGCGACAGTTGCTGTATCAGATATTGTTTGAGTGAATAAAAAGTGATTTCCCAACTTCAAGTTCCTATATCTCGAAAACGAATCGATAGAATTAATTTATTTTTGTTGTTTAATATTAAGAAGGAAAATACCTGTCAAATGAGGTATCACTTGCCATATGTTGCCATTTGAAAATTTAGGGGTGGCGGTCACAGCTCCAAGGAATGTTATGTATTTCGGGTGAATTTCATCGCGAACGATTTCCCCCTCGAAAATGTTGTAGACGTGTCCGAGCGTTTTTATATAACTCGGTTCTGCCGACCTACAGAGCCGCTGTTTCGTTTTCAATGGCCCACTCTGTACATATAGATTTTGTGTGCTCTGCAGTTTTAGGTCTGTAGACACAGTAAAATGTAGACGTTAAAATGGTATTAAGTCTGATTTTGCAACCATTTTCTGAACGGAAGATGTTGAAAACCAGAATTCAATGAATTTTCGCATTATTAGCGCAGAAAAAATTGCAGTTCTGCAAACTTTCGGAGTGTTGTCAAATAGCAGTTTACATCTTCTGATACACTTTTAACCATTCAAACAAAATGGAAATGTTTGTTTTCTTAAAAAAAATCATCAATTGTTAATTTTTACTAAAATGGGTATCGGCATTTTTACAAAAGTTTTGAATGATGATTCAAATGAAGATGTCTTCACATACAATATTTTCACTCACCTGCGACACGCAAAAATAAAAATGTTTTCGTATTTGTACTCTACCAAAAAAAGCAAATCCTTCGAAGTGCTGAAAAATATCAACGCTGCCATTACGGATTAATTTTTCTTCCTACGTAGAGTGGAAAAAACTTTAACAATTCCACTCTTCAGCTAAAAGTCGATTTTCTTTAATAAAATTTTTACATTATACAAAATGTTATGATCATATCTTATGTTATATTCATAGTTACATAACATTTAAGAAATGAACTATGAAAGCATACAAAGCGTATGGTAATTTTACATTGGAAATGATATGATAGTGATTGAATTGCAGTAAATCAAAATGTTAAAATAGAAAAGAATTATTTATTTGATTTACAGAACAACTCTGATACAACAATGAAGGAAATTATTGTTTTAGTCATTTGCTTGTCTTTGACAACTGTTTTTAATCAGTTCTATTCTATTCTATTAACTTAGATCCCCAAACCCCCATATACCAATTTTGAATAGAATCGGACCATAATCAACTCATCCGACATCTTGGAGCCGCCATCTATTTCCCATGAACTTTGTAAGAGAATTCATAATCTTCGAACAAAGTCATTAACTCAAACCCCAAAAAGTTTTTTATGCTCCTATTCAATAGATTACGGTACTATCCGAGAGTACATTCTTCAGAAAGTTTTTTAAAATTTTGAATGGATTCAAGGGAATATCTTAAACTACAGGTTGAACAGAAAATCTGGAAAATAATATTTGGAAATGGTTTCAAGAAAATATCAAATAATACAGGGTGAACAGAAAATCGAAAAATAGAAAATGCAACATAAATTGGAAAAAAAAATAATTGAAGACATGAATGACCAGGGTCAAAAAGATTTTAGAAAACACGACAGCTCCTAAGAAATAAACGAGGTGAACTGAAATCAAATGAACTGAGAATGTACAGTGAATTGGAAAAAGTGGAAACATTTCTAGATCGCTCGCTGAATAGAAGCTGCTTATGAGACATTTACCTACTGGGTGAATTGAAAACCGAAGATATTGTAAATTAATAGTGAAATGGCAGATGAAAGGTATAATTGGGTTGAAGGGAGAAGAATATATACATACCGTTTAGGTAATATACTTAAATAGAGTGAAATGCAAATCAAATAAATTTCAGAGGGTACGGTTGATTGAAAATGGATTACATGGTGGAGGCGAACATGGTGGGTGAAGGAAAAGCAAAGAATTCAAAAACATGAAAAGTGGTTCAAAAAATGAAGGCTTATAATTATTGAAAATGTACAATATAGAGATGTATCAAGTGAATGGGCCGTCAATGGGCCGTAGTGGTTGTGATGGAAGAGCGCTTGCCTCTCAATCACAGGTGCGTGGGTTCTATTCCCAGCATGGTAACTGGTCTCGTGCATAGCATCACACGTAAAAAGCTAAGGGCTACGTCTTCCTTAACTAGCACAAGTCTTTCGAAGACTTCTGATGGTTGTTCTCGAAAGGGTGAAGCCGGTTGACGGATATAACAATTTTAACAACAACAAATTGTGTCTTCCTATGAAAACACGACCGAAAAATTAATTTTCAATTGTGAATGATAAAAAAGTTCTAATACGATATAGGTATACCGGAAGAAGACATCGTGAACTAGCTGAGAAATGGCAAATGAAAGGCGTAATGGGTTGATACGATACGAAAACATATACACACTATTGATTAGATATACCTTTATAAATAAAAATAAAATAAATAAAATAAAAAATTGAGTTGTAGATTTGAGATATTGAAGACGGTAGAGATCATTGAAAATGGAGAATGATAGAAAAAAATGTGTAAACCAGGATGAAGAGAAAATCATACAAATTTCAAACATGACAGTGAATGGAAAAAAAATTAAGGATGTGACATATGAAGTGGCTTCATTATAGAAATTACACAGCATGTGTATCAAGTGCCTAACTATGAAAATCAGAACCTCCATCAATCCAGAAATTCATTGCCAAAAAAAGTAAGGCTTAAAACAGAAAACCGAAAAATTAACTGACGTAGAGAAAAATGCGGAAAAATAATGTAGGTGTCTGATGGTCTAGTTCGTGAACAAAACTCAGTGGTGATTCAGACCTTTGTGTTATTTCAAGCCGACTTTGGTCGAGATCTATTCATTGATAGTATAAAATAAGGCTACGACGAGATAAGATTCATATAACCTTGTGAATCCAGAGGCACTGCGGTTGAGCTTATGAGGTTTGGTTGGGTTTACCTACAACTAATACTGATATAGTAAATATGCTAGAAGGTTTGTATTCTACAGGAAGGTATGACTCAAATAGAAAAAAAAAACAGTTCGACGGAACGTGGTAGCTATAACAAAGGCATTCAAATTATATTAAATTGAATCGAACAAGGCTTTCAATCGAAAAAAAAATAAAAATATAAGAATAATAGAATATTATATCATTTCATCTGACACAGTATCATATGAAGTAATTTTTCAATATCCACTAATTATACGCATTGTTAAGACCTATCGATTTGATGAAGAGTTTATCTCGTTTCGATCTTAGAATTTTTCAATCAGAAACACATCAAGATGTGTTCAACTTTTCGGAGTTTTTCTCCATAAACTCCACTTTTCTCACAGAGAAAATTTCGTGGACCAGCTTGATACTTCTCGGTACTTATCCTCACGTGATTATTGATTTGGAAATTGCATTTTCTCAAATCCACTGTTTTGGGCATTCAGATATCATTCCTAATGTCCTTTGTACAGAATTCTAAGTAAATGATAGCGTTGAAACCACATGGAAAGAAAATCAGACTATGACGCTACATTTTGCCAATCATCGTTCATAAAGTCAACAATTTGCAAAGCAGAGGGGGTTCAAAATAACTTGCCCACTTCATCCACCTCAGTTATATCAGAAGATCTTGTTTTGTATGCGTTAAAAAGAATCAAACCCAAAATGACATTGGGTCCTGACAGTATTCAATTGCAATGATATTCGCAAAACCGTTGACAATAATTTTTAATTTATCTCTTCGATCAAAAAAGGCAATACGCGTAAAATTGAAAATTTTAGACCAATTGTTATTTTATGCAATTTCAGTAAATTATTTGAAATGGTTCTTCTTGATCTTCTGTCTGCATACGTCAACTCACAAATCATTGAGAATCAGCATGGTTTCATGAGCGGACGATCTACTGTCAGTAATTTAGTATGCATAACTCAAGTTTTAGCAAGTACTTTGGACAACGGTGGGCAGGTGGATGTTATATATACAGATTTCTCGAAAGGGATCAATTTTGGGGCCTCTTTTATTTACCATCTTCATAAATGACATCTGCCTGACTCTGCGGTCTAATATCTTATTATATGCTGACGATTGTAAACAATATACGATAGTAGATTGTCCTTAGAATTGTGCATCACTTCAAGAGGACCTTGAAAGACTTAATATCTAGTATAATTCTAACTTATTGCCACTTAACATGAAGAAGTGTAAACATATGTCTTTCACGAGAAAGAAACATATAACTGAGTATGCCTACCACATCAATAATAATTCACTGGAAAGATGGTATCAGTACACGGACTTGGGTGTATTCTTCGATGCTAAGCTAACCTTCGTTGATCATATAACTGAAACGCTCGCTAAAGCCTATAAAATACTGGGATTCATCTTGAGAAACTCAAAATTAATGGAAAAAAATGAGTCTTTGAAATTAATTTTCAATCCTTTCGTAAGGTCCAAACTGGAGTATGCATCGGTGGTCTGGAGTCCTGGATATGATATTCACGTGAATAATCATTCTGCGTAAGTTTATCAAACAACTTTGGTATAGAACCGATGGCATATATCCAGATAGAGGATTGCCTCAATTGACACTTTCAAGCAGCTTTGGAATTTCTTTATTGGTTTCTCGCCGTACTTATTGTGGTGTAGTTATTCTGTATAAATTACTCAATAACAAACTTGATTGTCCCCATTTACTATCTCTTATTGATACACATGTTCCCCGATTGCCAGAGACAAATCTTTCTTTTATCTTCACACACCTCATTTGAACTTACTTCGATTCTAACCCATGCATAGAGTTTATTCAGATTATATGTCTTGTCAAGATTCATTTGATATCCTCTACTGTAATTTTGCTGATAAAAAAAAGCGTTGCAGAATTTTTACTGTTATACCGACTGGTAGCAGGCATGTCAGTGCATTAACTTTTTTCTTCGACCTCGAGAAGTTTTTTTTCAGTGTTTGCACTGACTTGTCTGTCTCCAATTGAAAGTGTGAATTGTCTCGATTTTTATTTTATAGACGTATACTATCATTTTGATGTATTTTATATATTGTTGTTTTTTTCCCATCCTATAATTGGCTTCGGCTGTCGGATGGTGTGTGAATAAAATAAAATAAATAAAAATATAGTTCTGCTTTGACTTTGAAAGACTTCTTACATTTTGACTGCTGCAGTTATTATACTAATTAATATAATTTTTATTCGTAAATAATTGTGTTTCTGTTTCTTGGATGGGGTTGCCAATTATCATATCCACTGAGACAGATATTCTCTTCATTTGCAACCACGAAATAAAAAACTTTTGAATTATCTTATTTCTTGGGTGTATTGAAAATGGTAGCGTTGAGGAAAACAATTTGATAAATAAATTCGCTGTTGCGTACCCAAGAGAAAAAAAAAAATACTAAAATACATACTTCAACTCAAACTCAATTTGATTTGTTAAAAATTACTGGTGTTGTATCTCAGGTATATACTCCTTCCTATCTTAGTGTTACTGCCATAGATGAATTCAATAAAGGATCAGAAAATTCTACTGAGTTTATTTGAAAAATATTTTTCCACTATTTTACGGAAAGGTTGCCTCATAATAAAATATTTACAAATCTCATCACCAAGAAATATGTACAATTCAAATGTGAATCCAATAACCAAAATGATAACTGCCGTGACCCAAATTTGATACTGCGTTGCGTGGAATTTGGATATCTGTGATGATTCTAGATAATGCTCTTTCGATTCGAACCGATTACCGTCACTATTTTCCATTTTCTCAAAAGCTTTCAAATCTTCTTGAAGTTCTTCCATACTCTCATTGCCAATGATACCCACTGTGGATTGGGTGCCCGAAGTGGTGAAAAACATAAGGTGGTCGACAGCACTTTGGTATATGTAATAACATTCTGGTTTCGTGAGAGAAAAAAAAGTTTCTGTATCACCAGAACACAAATGCATTATCAGTTTATTATCTTCCTGTTGAATTCTATTTATTGCCATCCAGTCCAGTTGTTGAATTTTTTTCCCCTCGGCATACGTGATCATACCTTTGTAATTTATCCAAAGGTTGAATTTTTCTTTCTTTGAGTTCTCGACTAGATGCGGGTCAATTCCGTAGGTCTCCAACTGGCAAGCCATCCTTAAAAACAGGTCTATTACTTGAGAAGGGTTCAATCCCTTCAAGTGATTTTGATGAATTTCCATTGCTTTCATTTCTCCAGCGAATGACTGGTTCATAACGATTTTTTCTGTAATGTAATTTCCATAGAGTAGATCAGGATCGTAGTCTCCGTACGTATATTGAAGAATTAGAGCCAGAAATAATGATGAATCACTCGGACCACAACCTAGTCTGCCACTAATGAGGTCTAACTTTAACTGCATGAAAATTTGATACTTCGTCTCTTGGTCAATCAGTTTATAAGGTTCTGGTGGGTACACTTTCACCCTGAACTGGAAATAAATAGGACACACATTTTTAACTTGAGGTCTGATTAACTTGTTCAAATCCAACCAGTGCCTTTGCTCGTAAGTGTCAACGAATTTCAAACCCCAGTAATCCTTTTCGTGTATATTCAAATAGTCGCATATGTGGTCGATTAAATCTTTTCCCATATTATCAGATTTGTACTCACAATCCAGTATGTCGCCATTTGATAGTAAATGAATTGAACAGGGATAGAGAACTTCTACGCCAGTTTTCGAAACAACTGTCTTCATAGTGGAATTTTGAAAATTGATTAAATGATAGGCAAACAAGAAATATAAAGATACAGTTCAGATTGACTTCACATCACAAAACGATTTGATGGCAGTTGATTAATGTCATGTCGTTACATTGGTTGTCATTATCAACAAATTTGAGAGATAAGCATATTATTATAGATATGTTGTCACGTAGCCACAGACTGATCGGATCAATTGGTGGTAAAAGAACAAAGCTCCAAAATGAAAGCGGACAGCGTGGGCCTGACTTCGACGGAATGTTGACGGTTCTTATATAGAAAAAGAGTCCAAGTCGAAATGGCTGAAAATTTGTATAATGTAGTTTATGTTGTCCTGATCAAATGTTTTAATGGGCACAACGAGATCTGAAGAACAGTTTTTAACATACAGGATGTTAAACATACGGAAACAGGATTGATACTTACCTATACAGGGTATATATCTTCATAACACATAAAATGCAAAAACACGTCGATTTTTAATCCAACGGGGATATCTTCCTATATTAACCTCAACTGTCATACCTCTCCCCCCACCCCTTGGTCACTATCACCCAAACAATTTGAATAGGGAAAGTAGTAAGTGTGACATATCCTTAAAAAGGTAATTTTATAAGAATACAGCCATGTCAATTTTCGCTACCTAACTTTCTATTTTGGCGCCCTCTTGCGGGAAAAACAACTGATCCGTATTCCAAATTATTATACTTCATTTGCAAGGTAATTTGACATAAATTTGGTGACAATGCATTATGGAATTTTTCTAAGAAAAAAACAAAATGGTGGCTCCAAAATGGCGGACAAGATTTGAAATTACGGTCAGATTTGATTCAAACTTGATTGGTGGTTTTCAGGGTCGAAAATTATAAATTGTTTGTCAATGCAAAAAAACACAATGGTGGCTCGAAAATGGCGAACGTAATTTGCAATTATGTTTCGATTCGATCAAAACAATTTAGAATAATTTCCGACCCTGAAAACCACCTCTTATCAAGTTTGAATCAAATCGGACCATAATTTTAAATCTTGTACGCCATTTTGAAGCCGCCATTTTGTTTTTTCCTTAGAAAAATTCCATAATGCATATTCACCGAATTTATGTCAAATTAGCTTGCAAATGAAGTATAATGATTTGGAATACGGATCAGTTATTTTTCCCACAAGAGGGCGCCAAAATAGAAAGTTAGGTAGCGAAAATTGGCATGGCTGTATTCCTTATGAAATTAACTTTTTAATGATGTGTCACACTTACTACTTTGTTGGCCCCTTTCAATTTCCTGAACAAATCTTGTCATATTTTAGACTAATGGAACTTTGTTTGTCCTTCTGGTCAGTGGTTCAGCGATGTTAGCAAACCCTAGCACGTATCGGCGACGATAGTAGGTGCACAAACCAAGGAAACTACGAATCTGGTGTAAATCTT